>FR989868.1:5005000-6255000 GCA_905404145.2 Biston betularia
AAAGCATCGACTTGTGTACTTGACAAGCGAGATTAAATTTAGGTTCCCTGTATTTGTGTATTTTCGCCAAAACAAGAGATTTTCTGACTACGGGGTGATGCTGAAAATAAGCATAAATTCATTTAAGTATGGTTGGCTGGCTTTTCGATGTGTTTACTATTATTTAAGAGGCCTAGAGATGTCACTTAGCTATTTTGATGACGCATCAAATCGATATTTAAAAGGATTAAAATTTCAAACTGAATTAAATAAATTCAATAGGTTTTTATCTAGTTCCTATGATACAACTCTGCTTAGTTTAGGGCTCGATGGTTGTATGAAAGGTCCGATAATACAAGCGATGATAACTCAGTGGTTAATGCCGGTGGTTCACACGTCGAAGGGTGTGGGTTCAAATCTCAACAATGAACCTGAAATGTTGATGTAGGAAAACCCCGTGAGGAAAGCTAGCATTGTGGTATAAATCAAATTTATGAATTTTAAATTTTGGAATAAAACAGTAGATTAAGCTAATAATTTACTGGTTTATTCAAGCAATTGTGATTTATCGTAAATGAAAATCAAAATAAATGCCAGTCGCTGTTATTTCTGTAAAATTATACTCCGTTTGTACATAAATGGCAAAAAAATATTTGTATAGAAATAAAAGTGAAATTTGGAATGCAGGCAGCTAAAAGGCGTATTTGCCCATTTGAAATTATTACTGTATACTTTATAATTATCATTATGATATTGTTGTGTAAATCTAACGCCTTAAAACCTGACGACTTTTTATTAGGCCTGAAATATTCAGTATTTTTCGCAAAACAACTTTTTCGCAACTTATTACTCAATTGTGTATTTTTTAGAATTCTTAATGAACAAAAAGATTCAATTCTAGATTTCAGAGATCTTACTCTTTTCCTAACCAGCTTTATCATCTCTCTTTTTAATTAATCACAGTTTAATTAACCGTTGAGTGAAAGCATTTCAGTTTGACTTGAAGATTTCAGATATTAAAAGCTTTAAGTTGATCAAAAATAAAAAATATTAATTAATTTACCATGCCACGATTTACTGGTCCCACATGCTAATGAATATTACGAAAGGGTGGTACAGAAAGATAGACCGTGATCGCAAGAATTAAATACTATAGTAGCGTATCAAGTTTTCAGAGAAATCCAAAAGTGTGTCATTCTCGACACGTGGCCCAATAAAGTGCATGCATTATGCAGTAAATAGTTTACAATGTCATTACATTGTAATTTAGTTGGGTTATATGCTGTAATAGCTCAGGCGTTTGATGTTGGAAGCCTATATTCTGCCGGGGTAAAGTAGTGCTCACAAAATACACTATTATATTGTATAAATAAACAATTTAGTCATACTACTTTTCAGCTTTCTCTATTTTCTGTAAAAATTGCACCGATATTTTTAAAAACATTAACAAGAATAAATGGCTGAAAGACTGAATTTGGTGCAAGATTTTTTATAATTTTGTATTCATCATCATCATCATCATCATCATCATCATCATCATCATCATTTCAGCCGTAGGACGTCCACTGCTGAACATAGGCCTCCCCCATTGACTTCCATAAAGACCGGTTGGAAGCGGCTCGCATCCAGCGCGTTCCTGCGGTCTTTACTTGGTCGTCTGTCCACCTTGTGGGTGGGAGTCCTACGCTGCGCTTGCCGGTCCGTGGTCTCCACTCCAGAACTTTGCAGCCCCATCGGTCATCAGTTCTGCGTGCTATGTGCCCTGCTCGCTGCCACTTCAACTTGCTAATCCGTTGGGCTATTGGCCCATTCTACTATTGAACACTGAACAGCCAGGCGCTCTAAAAAGCGACACTACTTCATGGTTTATATGTTAAATACTCGAACTAAATTTGATTCCATTCCATTTTTGTAGTAGGTACGAACCGCTATAGAATGTACAATTTTTCCACAAAACAAAAATTTGGTCTGGCCTTATCCATGAGTCATGGTCATATTATGATTATTATTATTCTAGCATACACAATTACACATATAATGGATTACGCAAAAATTCTAATTATTATTTCACATCAAAATTGGTCTGGGCATTCAGGAGATATGGTAGACATTATGATAATTGTATTAGATACATAACAAAATATAACAATCTTCTTTAGGAGCCGTAGTAAATTGGGGGACAGTTCTCAATTGAACTCGCAATTTTATTGATTTTAATTTTTTCTGTTCCACGATGAACACAAATTGAATGATAAACATAGTGCCAGATCACTTGTGAACAGAGTTTTTCTTGAATATTTTAGACCAGGAGCAGCAGAACCCTTCGTCAATTTCAGCTGCATTTCGACCTGATATCGACCTAGGCGTTAGAGAATTCCACAGCGTCGACCATTGCCAAGTAATAAACATCTCTAGCAAGGAACATCGAAACTTCTGGTCGGAAACTAGGACTTGGGTCAGGTGCAGTTGTATATCTTAGAGCCTGGACGCAAATGTCATGTTTACGTTTGAAAATTTAAGATGAAGATAGGTGCTTATTTTCAGCGGACTACCAATGGAAGAGAGTAATGTTGTGCGTGTATATAAACACCCTAATAATAATACCGCATATGCATAAATAAGAATTAAACGTGTAATTGTATATGTTCGTATGTTTCTATGAGACGTGTTGACCGGATAAACGCCTGGAACGATTTTAATGCGCGAGGTGTCGTTAAATTCATCTTTATTTCCGGATTGTCAAGTATTAGTCGGGTGTTTTGGTTCTATTTTAGCGACGTAGCTGAGAGATCTTATCTAAATATAAGTATTTCATATACATCCCACTAATGTTATAAATGTGAAAGTTTGAATGGATGGATGCTTGTTACTCTTTCACGTAAAAACTATTGAACGGATTTAGATGAAATCTGGTATGGAGGTAGCTGATACCCTGGATTAACACATAGGCTACTTTTTATCCCGACTATATTTTAAACATGTAGCGCGTAACACAGCGAGGCGCAGCTAGTAATTCATAATTCATTTATTACTTACAAAATAAGTAAACAAAATCGTGGTCTTAATATCTAGGTACATACTTAGCACTCTATTTTTGCATTAGTCAAAGTCTAAGGTTTTATTTTTTTTATGTTAAATTTTAGTAGATAAGAAAGCAAATAAAAATCGGCGCATATTGCTTTGTAACAAATGATAATACGCAAAATCCAGTCTGCAATTGCTGTAAACTGGCCTATATTCGAGAATAAGAAGCCTAGACTTAGCTCGTAGTACAATAGTCTGAATTCTTGGCAATTATTGTCGCTAACAAATGACAATTAGATGTTAAAATAAACGGAAACTCACACTCGTAGAAATAATGTGAGTAAATTCGCGTAGTAAAAATAAATCGTGTTAATTGCATCTTGTTGAGAGTTTTACTTGTTTCGCATCACAAAAAAACTAAAATTTACGCAAAAAGAATTGCCGTTTATTGTTTAACGTACGTACGTAAAAACCGCATGGTGTTAGGGTACTTTCTAGTACTCGATTGACTAGCTACCAGCCTCAAGTTAAATATGTGTAGTGAAACATCTAACAGTGTGTATTCCAGCAGCTTCGCTTGAGTGACGGTGTGGTCGAAGATGGTAATGCATACCTAGCCTGGAATAGAACTAGCTCTCAAGTAAGGCTGCCAGAACACATCGTTAGGTGCTTGGCGGCAATTTGAGGGTGGTAGCTAACCAGCCGAGTACTAGAGAGTACCCTACCACCATGCTATGGTTTCCTCACGATGATTTCCTTCATCGGCTGCTCATTGTTGGGGTTTGAACCCACGCCTATTTAAAACGATTAGTTTTAGATTGATGTAGGTAGGTACTATGAGCTAAGTTAATATCGTTTATGACCAGAAATTACATAAGTATACCATGATTACGATTTAAAGAGAAAACACCTCCAAAAAGGAATCGGAGCGAACTCAGAGAAATGAAAAGGAATTGAGAAAAAAATATATTAAATAATGTACATAACATTCTTCGCTTAATATCAGGCGTAATGGCGGCAAAATGCAAGACTATTTGTAATAAAAAAAAACACAGCACGCGAGTTCGTGATCTAATTCGAGTAAAAATAGGCTAGAATAAACATACTTGCAAGTAGTTTTAGTAAGATCAATATAATGTTCTATATTACAGCCTAAGTCCTCATACTGTACCATTAAACATGTTTTATTCATTCATACCGCAATCCCAACACTTGGCAAAACATCAAAGACTGTTCTAGAACACTGATTTCACACGCAATTGTTCTAGTATAGCTAACACCAGCTCATGATTGCAGTGGTGTTTCCGTTAACAGCGGCCGTAACGGAAATACGTTTAAGTGTGTTGTTTTTGCTCTGCTGAGATCTGTCAAAGGTGGAAAGTGACGGCAATGTTTTAGCATTATTAACAGTTAGGATTAACGAATATAATACTTTAAAATATAGCTTTAGGTTGAAAGCCCGTTCCATTCTAAGCTACGAGGGCTTTACCATCGTCGACCACACCGTCACTTTCTAACTTCCATAGTACAAGTTTTGGGACCTGATGGCGCTGTGTGTAATGTCCTATGATATTTATTTATTTTACTTAACATCTGGTGAGCTAAGAAAAAATATCATTCTTCTTCGTCTATCTGTCACATGTTTCGGTCTACGTCGAAATACGCTTGCCTAGAAGAAATCGATTCACTCACGACAAAAGCACCCAGATTGTATAGGGAAACACCCATTCGGCAAATTCCATTGTTTAGCGGTTCAAACGATTGTGTTGTCCAACATTAAGAACACAACGCGTAACTGAACGAAATGCTGTTATATGTTCTGTCATCTATATTTGTAAGCCATGCGTGTACTCCTTGGTAGTATTCTTCTCCTACAAATGCTATAAAAATCATCATAAATCTATTATAACCCACCGCTGGATGGTCTCTCCCAAGACATGCTACTGAGCACGATCTTCGGCTATTCACTACCAACCACTGCCATCTGCCTTATGTATAATATCACTTCACATAGTCTCAAAGCGCTCTTCTACATTTGCCAATTCGTGGTCTCCACCCAAGAACATGTCAACCCCAACGGTTGTCGGTTCTGTGGCAAATATGGCCTGCTTCAATTCAGTTCTCTGGAGAATTACTTTGTACCGGATACGATCCCTTAGAAAAATACTGAGTACAGCTCGCCGAGTGATTCTGAATTCGTGATCAGCTGTGATTGTTCATGTTTCGGCGCCGTACATCATAAGGGGTAAAAACACTTACCCCGATAGTATATATTACTATCCTTTTCGGACAGGCAGGTAAAAATTACATTGAAATTTAACCTATCTGATTCGTAGTAGGCGAATGATGTTTAAAAATAATAACATTGTTATAAGATTTCCACCAGATTCAATAAGCTTCAATCTTCCCGGATTTCAGAGGCTTACTCCATTCTTCCCGGGTTTCAAAAGGTCCCGCGGTGTCATGCAAACAATAATAATGGCCCAAAATCTTAGAAAATACAAAGAAAAAGTGTTTTTACACTAGAATATCAAGGTAAAGAATTTAAGCGGCATTAATGAAGAAAGGCGATAGCGATACCTCCAATACAAATGAAGGTGGCCGAGGGAAATTTGCTCGTCTGTCTACATACTATTATATTATTATTAAATAAAAGTTATGAATATCGGTGGACTTTCACATAGACTACATAATATTTGTTATAATTCGTTTATGTTTTATAAAAAATATGGCTACATGGTCTAATTCCTCCATGCCCATTTTTTATTTTAGATTTCTTTAACAAAATTGGTTCAGCCGTTTGGGAGTTAACATCCCACAGACAGACACACATATAAACAGAATAGACATATATGACACTTATCTGTCAGCTTCAGGGATTAAACATTAGATTTTATCCAGATAATAAGACATCGTGCCTGCCTAGGACTCTTACTATAACTAATATAAATAAATATCGTAGGACATTACACACAGCGCCAACTGACCCCAAACAAAGCAAAGCTTATACTATGGAAGTCAATATGATTAGGTACTCTAAAAATTTTGCATTTTTTATGGTTCACCACAGCTCACCTGATGTTAAGTGAATGTGTGGTCAATGATGTGGTCACCTAGTCTGGAACTGGGTCTCAAGTGATGCTGCCGGAATACACCGTTAGGTGCTTGGCGATAAATTTTCAATTTGTCATATGTAGCGATGATAGCGCAGTGGTTCGCGCAGTCGGCTCGCATGCCGGGCGTGGGTTAAAACCCCCACAATGAGCTTAAGCTGTCAGTGAAGGAAAACATCGTGAAGAAACCATAGCGTGGCGGTAGTGTACTATCCAGAACTTGGCTGGCTAGCTACCACCTATCATTTGAAAATTTTTCGTCATGCACCTCACAGTGTGTTCCGATAGCCTCACTTGAGAGCCAGTTCAATTAAACGCTAGATTTTACCATCTTCGACCACATCGTCACTTAGCATTAGGTGAGCTATGGTCAAGCAACAGCTAACCTATCAACCATAAAAAAAAAAAAAGTGTCCAATAAACATTGCACTACATTTTCCAACCATCGTAAATAAAACGTAAAATTCGCCCGGTGACATTAAAGTAAAAAAAAAATAAAGGTGAAAGAGCCTCAGGCTGATTGGCGATCTCATTAAAACCAGGAAGGACGCCGACGTTTACGCTCCGTTATGGTCTCTACTTAAAAAATACGCTTTTTTATCTATGCTGTTTTTATTTTATAGCAAAATATAGATTTTCTGCTCGGGAAAGGTTAGAGGTGTTAAATTTTGAGCTTTGAAGTCAGCTACAAAGCAATGTTTTATCAGTTGTCTTGTCTTGAAGGTACTTGATGTTTAGGGTTCCATATCTGAAGAGTTTTCAACGCGTCTAAATTACTAAGTCTCCACATTTATCTATGTAGTGTCTGTCCTACTTTAAATAAGCAAATTTGTTCTATCGCAATCTTCATCGCAACAGTGGTACCTAATGCATAGCTGCATCAACCCTGTGAAGAGAGTACAAACTAAAACACAATAACAAACAACAAAAAATTTGATATATACCTAATTACTGTGAAGCTGATCTTGCTGTTATTGATTTGTTGATTTTATTTTGTTGTTATGTATTACGTACTAGATGACGTGGCCTAAATACTCTTTCGTTCATCTCAACTGCAGAACATATACATCTTGTTTAATACAACACAAAAAATATTTAGTGAATGAATAACGAACATCCTAACATGGCGGTTATACAATATTTATTCAGATTAGTTTTTAAATTATAAAAAGACGCCACGGATGACTAAGTCATCTGCAAAACAATCACTCACGTTGGCAGTTTTTTACTTACTTCTTTGTAATAAAGTTCTCTTTTAGGTAAAACATCAACAATAACAACAACAACATATTGTACTGTATGAAAGCAACAGATACCTTGAATCTTGAAATAAAACTTTTTGGGGGTACGGAATCCTTAGGGCGGGAATTCAGCTCGTTCTTAGCGAGTTGTGGCGAAGCAGAAACGTTATTTAGTTAGCATAATAAGAAGATGACAAATAGATGAAAAAAGTTAAAGTACACGAAGAATCTATTTTAAAAACTAGCATCACGCGATAATCTTGTTGTTAAAAATTGTTTTTTTTTGTAATCTTCCGAAATAGTAACGTTACATTTCTAAACATTTTATTTAAATCGAGCGTCAACAAACTTTTCTGCATCAAAAATACTGTGTTTTGGGAGTGTGTTTTGACAGCCAATTTATTTAAACACGACTTCGAGACGATATCCAAATAGTGACGTGGAAAACTACATTTTCTTAGCAATTTTTCAGTTGGAAAAAAGATCAACGTTTTTTCTTCCTTGGGATGCCACTTGGTGCATTCTGCCAGTGTCAAGTATTTTAGATAATTCCAAACTGGTTAATTACTTGTACGACAAACTAGTTGTGTACTCGTTAATCATTTCGATAATAAATCAGTGAGGGCAATTAAACATAATTAGACAAATGATCATTAATCACTTATATATAGGAAACATTGTGACACAATGTTCCAATTGTCGTCAAATTGTGACAAAGTCATATATTTCAAACGGATAAAGAAATCAATATTTTGTTATTTTGTGTTTCTTTTATGCAGGGTTAAAAGCTTTGTTTATACTTAGCTGAAAGGAGATAATGATCCTCTTCCAGCTATCTATCAAAATTGGCAATTTTGCACTATGCAGTAGAAATCAAATAGCAAGTAGCAGCGGCGGCCTTAACTGTTGCGAGGCCCGGGGCGACAGATCATTGTGAGGCCCTTTTTCTTTGAGTCCATTTTACAAAAAAATTTGTTCGAGTGCTCGTGTGGCCGTAACATGCTTGCACTAATAATAATGAAACCGTGCGTTCAGGGGGAGTTTTGTTAAGTGCGAGGTGCGAGATACACGTACATATATGGTAAAGACATTTTCTACGAAGATGAGAGACCCCTGCAAGAGCGAGGCCCCGGGCGGTTGCCCTGCTTGCCACCCCCTAAGGCCGCCACTGACAAGTAGGAATCGTAAAAAAAAAAACAAACTAAAAACAAAAATCAAAAAGCGCGGTTACCTAGGGCAACTTACCTGCTACTTGATAAGCATTAAAACGGTATATTTTTATGCATTAAAAAAGCTTATAGCGTAATTCCATGGTTAGTTATGTCTATTCCGAGTTCTCACTCAAATCCCCATTATTCTGCGCTGAGTTGGCGAACTTCCCACCATGTGCGAAATTAGTACATTTCATAGTCAAGTTTATTTCCGATATCAATTCAAAGTGACGTCACAAATACAGCCCAACCGAATTATTTACCGGAGCGTTTGCTACTGCACGTTACACAACGCTGGAGACGAGCTCACAAAACCGAACGCCTAATTTAATACAAGTCAATTTGGGCCAATTTAATTTTGCGCCCATGCAGCTTTGCCGCGGGCACGTCATATCAGCCTGTCTCTTTCCCGCTTACACGTAATTTCGCATTTTTTTTTCCCTTCCAAACTTAACGTCATCAAAATGTATGCAGTATATGTTGAAAAGAGGTTTGCACACCTTTTTTTGCAATTGTAATACATTGCATTGTATTGTGTAATATTTTTCTAAACGTGTATAATTATATATTTTTTTCGTTTAAATTTCGCAAATTTTTGTACATATTTAGAAGTTTTTATGTATTAACATGTTGTGGTAGTTTTTTGCTCCATTACGTGCACGAATGTGGAAAATTAATATAATTTTGCTAAAGTTATCATTCAACTCTCGAAGTTTCTGGTAATTACTTTACTAAGGCATGCCCAAACTTGACCTTGACTTACTTTTTGTGACTTTAACCTGTGACCTAGACTTATTTCACTTGATTTTTCATTAAAACGAAGAAATAATGATTTGGATTAATTCGTATTATCTTTTTTAGAGATAGCCTGGGGTACTTTGCTTTTGTCAGTCAATAACCCCAGCAGTAATGTGAAATCATTAGTGTATTTTATATACTAAACAGTACATTTCACCTACCTATATATAATTTCAAATTGTAACTTAGGTGTTATAAATAAATATTGTATTGTATTGTATTGTATATATTCTGACTTAGGTATACTAATTGCATACCGCGTACATCCTCGTGTTTCTAGTAAAGATACTTACATGAACTTTAAATTCAATTCTTTTTATTTTGAAGAAATAGAAATTATAAAAAATTATGTAACTGAATTAAGATAATGGAATTTATTTGATAATTAATAAAATTTGTATAATTATATACGTACGTATAGTTTGTAATACTTGTATAGTTCTGTGTGTACGTGCTCCGTTTTACTTACATATTAACATGTTTACGCGAAGTTAAAATTTCTCCAAAAACGTGAAAGAAAAAGGATTAATAGAACCAACTGCCAACCAGAAAGCTCTCGAAAGTTTCCTCCATAAATAACGTAAAGAAATGCAATAAAACGCTAAAAGTTGGTCCGAATCGGTCGTACGTATGTCGAATTATATTTCATTGACGGCGCGCGGTTGGCTACCACCCAACTTTGCTTTTACGATAAAATCCATTTTATAGTCACTGTTTCCTGCACAAACGATTGACGTTACGATTCTGAACTGCTAAAACAATCCCTTGAACCATGATAGCACCTTTTCGTATTAAAAACATTTTGAAAGTTTTTTTTTTTTTTATGGTTGACAGGCTAGGTGTTTGACCACAGCTCACCTGATGTCAAGTGAAGGTGTGGTCGAAGATGGTAAAGCACACCTAGCCTGGAATGCAACTGGCTCTCAAGTGAGGCTGCCGGAACACACCGTTAGATGCTTGGCGGCAGATTTTCAACTTGAGGGTGGTAGCTAGCCAGCCGAGTACTAAAGTACCCTACCACCCTAGTAAGTTAGAGAATAAAATTTTCTGAATGTTTAAAGCGATAAAGTTGCATAAAGTAACTTTTGAGCAGAAGTACTGCATCTATTAAAGCTACAAAATTTTATTAAAAGCTGTAATGTAAACAAATGAAGTTGTAAAGCGTTTGTTAGTGTGTTAGTTGTCTATATGTGCGTATATTTTATGGCAACCATAGGCAGGACGTTCTAGTAAAAAGCTATAAATACAAGTACGAAGTACAAGTATGATTATAATTTTTCATCGTCTCGCTAATATTACAATTTTTTTAAATATTTATTTTGTACCTTTTCATATAGTAACAACATAATTTGTTACACGATTTCAGATTTAGTAGGTACTAAATGTTCATTTATTTTAAACTCTTTCTATTTCTATCTTACGCAAAATCATGTGTAAAGTTAGCTCCTTTTGGCATAATACCGTTGTCTGTAAAACTTAGTAGGTAGGACAGGCGGCTAACGGCTCGTCTTTCAGAAAAATATACACCTCCGGAATTAGCCATGTCGGTATATAAAAAAAAACGTAGGTTAAACAGAACAAACATTTTTATTTCTGTATAATAAAGGAAATCTTATTTTAATTCGGTATATTATAATAGATTGATAGAACATTCTTTATTGTGCACACCAAAATTACAAATCTCAAATAAACACATTTTTACAACTGGCGGCTTTATCGCTATAAGCAATCTCTGCCAGGCAACCTTGCATAGGTTCTGGCATAGGACTCTGTGAGTAGGTAAAAGAACGGGTATGCCTTCAAAAGGAAAAAAAAACAGTTAACATTTACGTAAATCATATAAATAAATATTTAAACTATAACACACAAATATGATGCCTTACAAAAACACATTATAACACCTCTTCGAGTTTACGAGGTATTTTGTCTAATAAAATACGTAACACCCATAAACTCAGCTCTATTTGTGTTTAAACATTAATAGTAAAGCAATGAGAGCAAACATTTTCATTGAGTCAGTAAAAATATTTAGAATTTATAGATTAAAATAAAATGTAACTAAAAAAAAATATAATTCAAGTTGACAAAAGTCACGGGCGGATAAATTTAAATAAAAAAAATATGTTACCGATTTAAAAAAAATCTATACGTATAGCGGATCAGTATAATACTGTGCCCGCAGTTCTTCCGCTAAGTTTTCAGCACGGTCACATTTTTTCTATAGGAAATGCATATCTATATAATTATAATACATACAATTTTTTATACCCATGTGCCAACATTAATTTACAATGTCAAGGATTCATTTGTTTTACACGATTCAAATAGAAGAGAAAAAAATTTAGCCTATTTCCTTGTCCATACACTAAACTCAATTTGTCTCCTCCATCTTATTGAATTGAATTTAGCATAGTAGACACACTTCAAAGTGAAACAAGTAAACGGTTTGAGAGACGTAACTTCAATATCTTGCTCCGACGTCAATAAACACGAATTTCCATTCCATAAAACATCAACAGAATTACAACATTTCTCCAGAATCAACACCGAAAGTCGTAAAGGGCACAAGGGGTCTTTTTATTCGTAAATTTAGTTTTTTTACGGCAAGACGTCGCAGGACATATTATTAGATGAAGATTCAATATGTCGGCTGCGGGCCACACTCCCACCATTAGGAAGTGGCGTACGGAACCCTTGGCATGCCGTGCTGCGTTTACATTACTTGTACGAGCCTACGGAGATAATTACTTTTTAATGATCATGCAAGTATTTTTCCTTTTATAAATTAAGAAAATAGCATTTTACATTTTTCGGACTACCTTAATAAAAAGTAAGACTAACGTTTAACGACATTGGATGCTGCACTGCGTGAAGGAAACCGCGAACAAAATTTATTGTAAATTGTCGTTTTGTCCGGTTGAGTAGCTTTTAGCTGATTTTAAGAGTAAATGACAAGGTAAATACCTTGTCATTTACTCTTAAACTCTCTCCATCGATCGCTTTTAGAGAAAAGGCTGCCAGATGTTACATATTTTTTTTTAAGTATTGTTTCTAATTATTTTATATATTAAAAGTTTATCATACCTAGCTGTCAGACTTGCAGTAATAGCTTGTAAGAAATAAAAATAAACTGAAAAGCAACTTAACAAAACTACTAAACTGACAGCCAATGGTATGACATGGTGGCTGAGGATTGTACATTTTGATTGTTACAGTACTATATAATGTACATTAAATACATTACCAAGAATAACTCCGAAAGCAGTTACTCTGTGAAATGTGCAGGAATAACATTACGAGAATACAAAGCTATTAAAAGTTTTCTGTTTTTTACTGATCTGAGATCGTTATAAAAATTTATTGCAGTGTCGTATTAAATTAGATATGAGAAATGTCTTAGTCGATCGAATTACCAGGAAATTTTAACATTAACACAGAAAAGCACAAAACAAATGCATTTTACTATTTTTATTGAATGTTATGTGTGTGTTTGAAAAATGTTTAATCAATGTTTTTCTTGCTTTGCGTTTACTTTGGTTTATTTACTTATGTCATCAATTTTCCATTCTTGTGTGTATATGAAACGAAATAAGTTGCCGTGATATTAGAATTTTTCAATTCTTCTTAAGTTTTTTGATATAAAAGTACAAAGCATTAGCTATTTTGTCATAAAAGGTGACATAAACAATAAAGAGACTTCGGCGTTTAATTTAATCTAAAGAATACTTTTTTAATGTAATGAAAATAAAACAATTCCAAAGCTTTGCAGTTTTTAATCCAAATAAATCGTATCTAAATAGGTACGGGTAAATTGTTCAGGATAGTTACTGAACTAGTCACAACGCGGCACGGAAGGACGGGCACGGATTCCAATGAAATGAAAGAATATGCGCCAACTGGAAAAGCGCCCGACCTGAGCCGGTGGAAATAGCTTCGAAGCCTTTTATCGTGGTTCTTACACGAATCAAAACTTCATAGAAAAGGGAATGCCTTTTCCGTGACAAAAGAACTGTTGGAATGAGAGTGAGAACTACAAATACGTCATGTTTGGATTTGGCACCGACACGAGACTCGCTTGAATTAATGTCTGAGAATGAATGGACAAAGTCATAACATAACAATTAATTAATTTCTTCATTTCTTCATTTAATATATGTAATTAAAGCTAAAGACGTAAAAGTAGAGAACCGAAGCTAAAGGTAAATAAATAAATAAATAAATAAATAAATAAATATCATAGGACATTACACACAGCGCCATCTGACCCCAAACTAAGCAGAGCTTGTGCTATGGAAGACAGATAACTGATAGAATACTTAAATACTTTTTTTTTTGTAAATACATACTTATAATACGTACAGTACACCCAGACACAGAACAAACATCGATGTTAGTCACACAAATGTTAGTCCTGAGTGGGAATCGAACCCACGCCCTTCAACTCTCGAAGCAGACACACTACCAATGAACCAACAGGGCTGTCGAAAGGTGAAAAACTACGGAATAATTTGCTGGGTTGATGAAAAGGCATTAGAATATGATGGTGTCATTCTTTTGTTTTTAAATATGGTTTTCAACAAGACCTTTGCCCACTTTATTTTTTGATGGGTATGGGTTACGCAACTTCTTTTCTTTTTTCTTTGCCATCTGTTTGGATCCGGTACTCTAATTCACTTGGTGGTAGGTCTCCTTAGTAGGAGGTCGTCTAGGTAGGTACCACCGCAGTACCAGACATTCTGCCGCTAAGCAGTAGTATGTAAACATTACTGTGTTCCAGTTTGAAGGGACTATAGCTAGCGAAATTACAGAGCTTTTGAGACTAACCATCGAAAGTCTCAAAATGATGAGTGCCAAAACAGCGATGGCCTGGACTTTGTTTCTGTGTCGTTGCAATGATCATGGATGGTTCGTCTCATAACTTTTACATAAAATATGTATATATATATATTGGGAACGAGAAAACTCTATGAAGTTATACAAATTAGAAAATAATAAAATGATGATTGTGGCGATGACGTCACGTGCACCCATCTTTTCCCTCCACTACCGCCGACTCTTTAGATTAATTAGAAAGTAATAAATGATAACTTTTAAGGAATCAAATTAAGATTTTCAGCGTATTAAACTGTTTAATTTTGTGCACGCGTATTCGTTTTCAAGAATTAAAAAACTACATACCTACTTATTTTTATATCTCAGCTCAGAGATCTCAAAATAAAACGTTTTATGTGTCATAAACCGAAGCGATTGCGTTGAATAAAAACTCTGCCAATGAACTTTTTAAAGCTTTGAACCTAGGTTCTGAAGCCCGCGGTATTCAGACTATCGGTACTAGCTTACCGCTACTCGCTGGCCCATTCATACTGGCGGCATCCTAGCCAAATACCAACTGAAAACATGCACTAAAATTATTCTAGCTGCAGTACAGCGACGCTTCAATTTGAAGTTCAAATACATACCTACAATACCTACATAATACTACATAGTATGTTTCGGTAATTCAATATATTTCAATATTAGGTATAACATTTTGATTTACTCAAATAAACTGAGTGAAAGCATTAGTACTAATATTAATAATTCAATTCTATATGTATATGTGTAGAGTACAACTTGACAGATCTGTTGGTTCATTGGTAGAATGTCTACTTCAAGAGCTGAAGGGCGTGAGTTCCATTCCCACACAGAACAAACTTTGTGGTATAAAATGTTTGTTCTGTGTCTGGGTGTTC
This sequence comes from Biston betularia, assembly GCA_905404145.2. Taxonomy (NCBI): domain Eukaryota; kingdom Metazoa; phylum Arthropoda; class Insecta; order Lepidoptera; family Geometridae; genus Biston; species Biston betularia. The sequence continues at coordinate 5,020,099 of FR989868.1, forward strand.
TGTATTTATTATAAGTATGAATTTACAAAATATTTAAGTTATCTGACTTCCTTAGTACGAGCTTTACTTAGTTTGGGGTGAGATGGCGTTGTGTGTGAAAAAAACTAACAGTCTTAGACTTTTGCGGTACTGATTTTTTTTTAGTTTAAATTTAATGAGACGACCTAGACGCTACCCTGATGGTAAGAGATAAGGCCTGTCTATGACCATTATAGCAATACACAGAACTTTGAGTAGTAAAACGTAGTTCAGGGCGTCGCTGCTTTGGCGTTCATTATTTTGAGACTTTCGATGGTTAGTCTCAACATGCCTTTAATTACTGGCTACAGTACCCTTCAAAACGGAACTCAGTAATGTTATCATACAATTACTTTTTATGGTTGACAGGCTAGGTAGTTGACCACAGCTCACCTGATGTTAAGTGAAGTGATGTTTACTTGGTAGCTTTGGTAACTACCTAGACGACCTCCAGCTGCTAAGAATATCTACCACCAATTAAAATCGATTGTACAAACAGCTGTATGCATTACTTGCTGGTAGTGCGTTTTTTATTTGCCACTTTTTACTATAATAAAAATATTTATGGATTTATTACTGAAACAAACCTAGTTTTAATATACTTACGTTTTATTTATAAGGGCTTTCTCATGTATGATTAGGTCCTCAGATATTAGGTCGGATACTCCGACATCGTTTCGGTCACATCCGGTGACCTTTTTCAAGACGTCAAAAGTGCGTGCGTACTCGTCTTGCTTTGTACTGTAATATAATCGAGTGAGTAAAGCCGTTTTAGAGAAACACTTTTTTTTATTGTATGTTAATTTGATTTTCTTTACATTTTCAGGTATTTATCGTTCACACACAACAATACCCAGGTACTCGGTAAGTGATTATAATTGTCTGCCTATACGTACATACACATTATTGCAATCCTAGTTATGCCCAGAGAGCTTTCTTTCAGTGGATTTAAGTACATCGTACAGTATACACCTTTGTAGTTCATCTGTATCATCTTATAAATACCTACTTATTAATCTTAGGAATAATTCCTGTTATCTAATTCCCATATTACAAGATTTGCGTAGTTTAGGACTAGAGGCGCCGTGTGAAATGTTCTACGAAATTTAAACAACGAAATTTTAAAAATTGTATACATCGATGATATTTTCGTTTACTCCGAAATCTCGCTGTTTTATTGGAGTACGTTTAGTTGGCCTAACGATCATGGAGTCGGTTTTTTAAATTATAAATTTATTTATAATTTTGTAACAATTTTTCTGTAGGTGCATAATTACATGAGAGCTCAGTAAAATGCATTAAAAAGCTAGTAACGTTATTTGTAGCTTTATTGCATAGATTATTTAAAATTGCATTATCGTTATCCACCGCAAACCAAATTTATAGTCTTCCATACAAAGTGAACGTAGCTACAAAGTAGTAACGGTAAAATATTTGGTTCACCATTGTTGTATAGTAAAATCGAAATGTGTAGTATTTACTAAGCGGTAAACACAACTTTGTTGTACTCGGGGTGCCAACTGTTAACTCCTGAATTTACTGTTGTTAGAGTGATGTGGAACTAATATTTGTTTGGGGGTTGCTTCTCGCGCTTTGTATTTACTCTACAAGGGCTTGAGTACCTATATAGAGTGGATTGTTTAGTTCAATATTTTAATATTGGTTTTTTAAGGTTCTAACAATAATGCAACGAACAAATTTCTCCTGATAGCAAGAAATAACGCCTGTACCTAACGTTATAAGTGATTGATCATAAGATGTTTTTAGAATTACCATCATCATCACCGTCATCGTCACTTAATTTTTTTGTGATCAGTCAAACCCAGGGACTGATACAGATTAACATGAAACTTCATGATTAGTTTTTACATGTTTTTTCGTATTGTGTTAGATATCCCGTACAAAATTTCAAAGTGTGTTGTGTCTGCAATAAACTGCTTTACTAATAAATGTTGCTATTGCTGTTGTTTAATTAAATTTACGCTTCATCGAAAAATTGACGGGGCGTTTTAAGCATTGATTAACTTTAAGCAAACTATTTCAATAAATCAGAATATACGTATCTAACAGTAATGAATAATTCCTAAAATATAAAATTGAAACGTCCGCTGAGACACAAGTGGCTCTTAACCTGCTAAAAATGTAAGATAAACGCCCTTTTGTTTTTCTTGTGGAAATATAATAGAAGGTTCACCTTTTATTATATTACCGAAATGTAATTTTAGTATTTTGGCTTCACGAAACGTTTATTGTTTGTGTAGTGCTCTCATTTATGTGTATGTTTATTATTTTAGTATACTTTATACCACTTGAAATTGCTTCTATTCTCGTACAAATATTGTGATTTCTTATTTATCCTAGACATTATCAAATAATCTTGAAACTTGTAAAGCTCGGTTGAAATATCTCTGTTTATATTTAGTTTAAATATTGATTTACTTGCAGTGGCACGTACAACCAAAAACATTTTTATTTAAATCTTTTATCTATCTAGATTCTAGACATATGTAAACTGACGTGGTTATGACATATTTTTGTTTTATTTATGCGTTTATTACATAGACAGTTGTTTAAGTATAGTTTAACTATAGTCAGACATAATTTAACTATTTATTTTCTCTGCAGTATGTATGTACTCTGTAGTATCTAAGTTTACTTTTTCTGTGTAATTTATAAATAAAAAAAAATATTAAGAATAAATAAATAAATATCGTAGGATATTACACACAGCGCCATCTGACCCCAAACTAAACAAAGCTTGTGCTATGGAAGGCAGATAACTGATAGAATACTTTTTTTTTGTAAATACATACAGAACACCCAGATACAAAACAAACATTTGAATGTTCAAGGTAAATATCTAGTTTATTTCCGCTTAACAGTCGTTCCAGTTCCAACAGTGATGAGAACTTAAATTAAACTAGTTTGACACTGCTTATTAAATAATAACCTAATCTTACTTAAAATCTAGAACTAATTTGACATAAACTTAAAAATGTACAATTTGACAAAAATTTAATTAAAATAACAAAAACTCTAATTAAAATAATCCTAAAACTTAAAATCCTCCTCTCTGCAGTAACCACTTCGTCCAAAAACAAACATTTGTTTATATCACAAAATGCTTGCCCTGTGTGGGAATCGAACCCACACCCTTCGGCTCTAATGTTAATCCTTAAGTGACTTGACTTGTCGCCAAAACACACCAGGTTAGGTGCCAAAATACCATTGTTACTTGTCACCAGGTTCACGAGGGCTGCGTGTAATTATGTTTAGTTATTCAGATACATTTTTACAGCCACCCTAGTTTCGCTGCTTTCACATTTTGCTTGCGTGTGTCGCCATGATTTTTAAATACGCTACTCATATTTTTTGCCGTCGTTTTCGCAGCCTCTCATTGTTTACGTGGTTTGAATATCAAATATACTGATGCAAGCATTTTGCAGGGAGTTGTGTGATGTAGGTAAATCATGTTATAGGGATGAAAAAAAAAATGCAAAATTATGTCATTTTACATACTAGGTACTAATGTTTCCGCTCTCGGCTGTTGTTACATTTATTTCCCTATCGACGTAGACGAATAACATATTTCCATGATTACGCCAATTTAAATTGCTCTTAAGTTTCAGCTTTATCGTACTCAAAAATATAAACATAACTTACCAACTAAACAAGCTCAACATAAAATTAACCTAAAACACCCTTGTTATAAACATCAAGCTCACCGCATCCCTATTCTGTAAGTTCGACTAACATAAATATCCCATGACGTCACACCCAGATCCCGTTGCGAGCCGGATTTGAATAGTAACTGCGATCCTCATGTCCGACGGGACTATTAGATACACGATGAATTAGAAATAAAATTATATGATGGTACTAGATACTTGAACCACGAGGCGTGATTTACAAGACAATTGGGCGAGCCAGAAATGTTTGTCTAATTACAAGTCATTATCATATGCAGTATATCTTAGTCAAGTGTATTGACCATTGCCAAGGCGTGCCACTCGGCCAGATATGTAGTTATTTGTTTACACACTACCAAATTCTGTATTACGTTTTATTCATACAAAGAACAAATGAACAGGGACGGACATACCGTTTTACCGACATAACTTTTATTGTAATTCGAATATCCGGTCTCGAAAAAGTCACGTATGACTATCACAACTTGAACGGCAATAAGAGCTCATGATATGACTTGTGGCCTACCCTAATGGTTTATTGGTTCGTCTACAGATCATCATCATAATTTTTAGCCCGTTATCGCCCACTGCTAAGCATAGGCCTTTCTTCTTACGCCATTTATCCCGGTCCTGTGCTAACCTTGCCCAGGTTCAACCCGCGACCCTCACGACGTCGCCGACCCAATGAGCATAACACATAACGAGCATCTACAGATAGTATAACTCAGTATTTTCAGCTCTGTTGGTTCATTGTTAATAGAATGTCTGCTTCAAGAGCTGAAGGGCGTGGGTTCGATTCCCACCCAGGACAAACTTTCTGTCATAAGCAAATGTTTGTTCTGTGTCTGGGTGTTCTGTATTTATTACAAGTATGTATTTACAAAAAAAAAATATTCTATCAGTTATCTGACTTCCATAGTACAAGCTTTGCTTAGTTTGGGGTCAGATGGCGCTGTGTGTAATGTCCTACGATATTTTTTTATACCTAATGGAACTGGTACTTCTATCATGGTATGCAATATAGGTGATTTAAGAAGATTTGATTATGTAGCATAATTGCTTCATGCAAACGATACAAAATCAAAAGATTTACATGTGTTATCTAATGAAACACAGCAAAACTCTTATATTTTAGATTCTAATAATAGTGTATCTTTCATCTATTCTCTTTAACTCTTGTTAGCTTTAGAGAGTTGGATCAGCCAAATAAACTTAACAATAGGATTTTCGGCTACAAAACTACGCTACCAACTGAAAACGTTAAACGTTTCCTCATCTCGTCAAACAATAACTTGAATTCTTAATTTGTGCCCATTACCATAATCACAATGCAAAAGGCGAGCTGAATCGTCGTCGTAATGACAGTTTATCGCGAAGGGTACGCATTCAGAGATTCTTAGGGGGAGAATACACGCTACTAGAAAGCGAAACCGGGAAATATCGCAATATTATTATATTTGTCTCGTTTTTAATCATGCGTAAGCCTAACAGGTTCAATATGGGTACACTAACGTAATCTTTTCATACAAAAAGAGTAGATAGAGAAGAGACAGAGAGAAACACTTCACACCGTCCCACGCACCACACTTCGTTCCAGATTCAAGAAAAAAATCCTTTCTAACTAATTCATTTGAGCTTTTTATAACATTATTTCTTCAAAATTCGTTTTTTGATCCCATTTAGCGTGGAAGAGTACTCGAACATTTGTGAAGCTTGTTAATTTAATTTGTTTTGGGCGTGTCGAGGAATCTGGAGGTTGTTTTAAACCTTTAGTGAGATACCTATCGATTTCACGTTGATTTTAATAGAGAGTTATTTTGAAACAATATCGGGGCGAATCTACCCACTCCTATACTCACCTTAAGTACGTAGTTTAATCGTGGCTCACAACTCAGCGTCCCGTTCCCCGAACAAAACGTCGTTCTGCATAAATAATGCGAGTGACGTCACATCCAGATCCGCTCAGATACCATTTGAATAGGTTGTTGTGATGGCTTCATTATCTGATGCTTTTATTGGACAGAAAGATTTGGAAGAAGTGAAGAGGTTGTTAATATTAGAACAATGAGACGATACCTATTTGTTTCAATAAAAAATAAATACTGGAGGATATTTCACAAATAGCTAGAACGCAGACAGAATAAATATCTATATTTGTCACATAAATGTTTGTCGTAGGTGGAAATCGAACCCTCGCCCACAAAATACATATAGAAAAACATCGTTATATTTCAAAGATGTACACATAGGATAAAGAGAAGGTACCCATTTGGATAAAGAGAAATCAAATTAAGGGCGTGGGTTCGATTCCCACCCAAGGCAAACATTTTGTGGTGTAAACAAAAATGTTTGTTCTGTGTCTGGGTATTATTATAATGTATATATTTACAAACAAAAAATTAAGTATCAGTTATCTGACTCCCATAGTACAAACTTTGCTTAGTTTGGGGTCAGATGGTGCTGTGTGTGTATGTCCTACGATTTTTTTATTTTTTTTATACAGAATAGGTTCGTTTGACCACACCCTGCCTAATGTTAAGCAGGATGTAGTCCAAGATGAAGCACGCTTACCAAGAATAAAACCTGTTTACTCTAGATTTGAAGACACCCAAATTGTACTTCACGGGAAAAACAGACGCTGGCAGAGAGACCCAAATTGTACTTCACGGGAAAAACAGACGCTGGCAGAGAGTTCCACATCCTCGCTGTGCGTGTGAAGAATGTGGAATCAAAGCGCTTAGTCCGCACGTGGGGAATGTCCGCCATGTATGGATGGCGGTTAGGCCTAGTCTGCCTATTTAAATACTCGATATTGAACTTTTTCAGTCATAGAGATAGAGATAGAGATAAGAGGTTTAAAGTACAAGAAAATTACCTGCAAGTCGTAAAGTTTGCTACTGGCTGACTTGCCTCCCCATAGTAATTACTTCAAGTCGTCAAAGTCAAATGAGGTGCCTATTTTTTTACTTTTACACGGCTGATAAAAAAAAACAATTTATTTTTTATTTGATATGACCATTTTAGATGACTATACGGCCATTTACAACTAAACAGACTGCCTCGACTCTATCTTGTTTAGTATGTACTGGACCTCGTCTAGACTTGCGTAATGCCTATAGACACTTCATTTAAATAAGCTCGTGTTATTATGTTATCATTAAATGCCGTGTTATGTTTATAATGTGTTTCAGAACGTGAGGGTTAAAAATTGCGTGTTTAAAGGATATCGGATAATAAACTATACATATATGTGTGCCAAATGCTTGTAGCTGTTTTATCGTGATCGAGTAACAAACATCCAAACATACATACATACATACACAAACATAAACATTCACATTCATTATATATATATTAGTTAGATATTGAGTTTTTATGAATAAAATAAATAAATATCGTAGGACTATACATATACACACAGCGCCATCTGGCCCCAAACTAAGCAGAGCTTGTGTGATGGAAGTCAGATAACTGATAGAATACACCATTTTTTGTTGTAAATACATTCTTATAATAAATACAGAACACCCAGACCACAGAACAAACATTTGTTTATTCACGAAATGTTTGCCCTGAGTGGGAATCGAACCCACGCCCTACAGCTCTCAAGGCAGATATATTATTATTATTGATCTTATATATTGATACTTAAAGTGACATGTAACTTAGAAACATCTAGATGGAAAATAACCTTAAAATGTTAATCAAATGTTTCCAGAATAATAAACGCGTGTATACGACCGACTCAATCTAAATAGTTTGCCTGAGAATAATTCTAGGCACTTATTCAAATGGAACAATTGTCTGGGACCTTGAGCGTTAAAATCGCGCATCTTCCTATTATGTTGTAGGCCATTTGTAAAGCGGTGACGTCCGGAGCCGCGAGCTGTTGGGCCACTACTGATGTAAAGTTGATAGATTATTTAGGTAGAATTTTCTGTTGTTGTTTTTTTGTTGTTGCTACTAGAATTATTTGATTAAGTTTGTTATTGTAATATTATAATTACTCTTATAGATTTGGGCTGTTTGGATTCTGGAGACTTTGGTGGACTGTTGTATAACTAACAAGAGAGAAAAAGGGAGACATGTTTCTTTTTCATTTTCTCTCGTGGGCCCTCGATGTTCATGCCCATACGTCTGGTGATTTTTTAAAAGTTAATTAACAACAATATTGAGTACTAGCTGCGATCCAAGGTTTCAACCACGTTTTTCGGGATAAAAATCCTAACAGTATCTAACGTTTGAACTTTAATTGAACGAATTGCGTAACAATGATATCTCAGTAGTAAGCGCGTTCGGTTCAAATGCCAAAACGCGTGTATTGTGGGATCAAGGAGATTTCACTCATGTTATTCGAAACGTGTAATCTTTATTTTATACTCTTTGGACACGGCCTATTTTTGATTGACACCAAGTTGCATACAACGATAAATACAATTAGTTTCTTCGAACTTACTAGTGTACTTTTCCACGCAACCCTGTATTTGAAGCCGGTTTTAAAATTAATTTATTGGACGCACCTACCTACCTATACTAATGATTTTGGACCATACATAACGTATTTTTAGGCCACTATGCTTAAAAAATACGCCTATAGTTTTTGTCATGTAAATTTTCTATTGTTTACCTAATTTGTTGTCCAAGCAGTTGCGTAATTGCCTAGCTTTGAATTGCTAAGGTAATTTAAGATAATTGTCAACCTTGAACTTTGTAATGTTTGTTTTGAAAGGTAATATTTTAAGCACTTGATTGTACATGGGTGCTTAAGGCACTTAATGCCAAGTATTCTGCAAATTTATAGACATTAAGTTTAACCAAGGTTGAAATAATAATTGGCCGGTATATTACAAATACAAATTAGGTGATGACAATACTTTATTATACCCCAATAAAATCATCCTTGCAGTTTTTACAATACAAACTACTTCTTTGCCTATTTATACATAAGTAATATAAATGTTTCGTCCTTTTTTCGTGAAACCCCAAACTAAGCAAAGCTTGACCATTGGAGTCAGATAACTGATAGAATACTTAAATACTTTTTTTTTGTAAATACATACTTATAATAAATACAGAACACCCAGACACAGAAAAAACATTTGTTTATATCACAAAATACTTGTCCTGGGCGGGAATCGAACACACACCCTTCGGCTCTTGGAGCAAACATACTACCAATGAACCAACAGGGATGGCAGTAAATACAGACACGGAAAAAATTACCTGTTACATGAATTCTGTTAACAGTTTTGTGTTTTTTATATTTAAACAATGTGATAAAGATTTCTTGGTTTAGTAAAATTGATATGATTTAACATTCTAAATAATTTTTGATTTGATTTAATTAATCAGTGTTAGCCCGTTGGGTAAAGACTCGAATTTACATACGGATTTGTTAATTTTCTTCTGAATTGTATTTCTGAAGATGTCATTCACACGAGCCCGAGAACTAACTAGTATACCGCAATAGCGGTGCAAATCTTCTCCCGATGAGATTCGAATGAAACCATCGATTATTATATTAGTAATACTTATTGGATACTAGTGACTCACACCGGTTTCGCATCACTTCAATTGATTTTAGCGACTCGAGTTTTACAAAACATTGAATTCTCTTGTACAAAAGATACATACATATTACGACGAAAACTTGCCGGGTTCATCGCGTTGTAGAGACAGAAACCCGTGCAATGCCTAGTACTTGCGACCCAGGACCTTCACCCTTTTAAAAACGTTTTAACGCTCACCTATATTCTGTAAAAATATATATATAAATGATCTTGAAAATCGTATCAAATCCTTTACATGGTTTAACAGAAGTTAGTGGAGAAACATACAGGCGCGGACAACGATATTGTTATAATACTATTTCGGGATAGAAATGCAGTACTTTTAAGCTGTTTTACACTGTCGGGTGTGTGTTTTCGTCGCAGAAAATACAGTCAGCCTGTCTCGTAGACGTGTAAAATCTAGACACGTTGTTCTAAAGTCTGTTTGTTATTCTACCAGTGTTCTTGCGAACTCGCGAAAATCAACCTTACACGCACTGTTGTAAATAAACATAATGCAATGTGAAATGCAATTGTTTCGGGAAAATTTTCTGGCACGTACCTACTGCTATTTACACGCATTCTGTTCGTAGTATTAATGAATCGTATTCTGGTTTAAATAATGACGTAATGTTGTGTAATATTTTTAAAACTTAAAAGACATGAGTGAATATGTGAGGATACTTGTTTCTTCTTTTCTTTGTTTTTTTTTTTTTTTTCTATAGTAGATAGGCTTGCGTTTGACACTCGGGCAGCTGATTCCAATGTCTAGCGGTACGCATGAAAAAGGTGGAATCAAACGGCTTAGTTCGAGCTTTTGGAACATCAACCATGAAGCGGTGACGCTTTGTTTATAGGATAGCCGGATAGCGTATGATGGGGACTTTGGTATACTATTACATACTAGCTGCTAACCTGCGGTGTTACCCGCTACATGTTTTCATGATAAAAAGTAGCCTATGTTCTAATTCAGGGTTTCAGCTACCTCCGTAACAAATTTCATCCAAATATGTTCAGTAGTTTTTGCGTGAAAGAGTAACAAACATTCATTAATCCATCCAAACTTTCACGTCTATAATATCGCTAATTAGTGTGATTATAATTTTCTAAGGCAATGAAACTTATTAGCAGCAGATGTGACCTTTTAACCATATACTATTAATGACTTTCTTCGAGGTTTTTTCCATGATAGTTTTTGTTGTTTTAGTTGCGACAGTTCCTTTACATCGGTAAGGCGTGTTCATTACAAATTTCTAATTCGAATGTAAACGAAATTGGTATAGAGATTGCAATGATAGTCAAACTGTTTATTATATAGACTGGCAATATCCCGTTCTAAACTCAATAAGCATTAAGCATTGCTAGGTACCAGGAGAACATAAATTGCAAGGAGCATATGCAGCACGTTTGACGATAAACAACGATGCAACGCCTGCACATTGTTTATAACATACGCACGCACCGACGCAAAACCGTTATGTTCTTAGGAACTATTATGCTAGCTCTATTATTTATTCTGTGCCTATACACATAGCTCAAGCTACTTACACTTCAAATAGAAAGGCAGGTACTTAACCAATCATATGAACGTAAAGAAGACTTTAAAACAAAGATGGTAACGCAAACCGGTTAGCAAATTTACGTGATTGTTCCGTAGACACTTTTCTGTATTAACAATAATTAATCATCGATATTATGAATTCAAGGGTTAAATGTAAGTCTGAAGCTTTCGCGATTTAATCATGTGATTATTGTTGTTACACGTAAAACACAATATTTAAAATTTCAAAAAGATGTTTCTTTGTTTATTTTTCTGTGATAGGGGTTTTGATCGCGTACGTTCTTTGATAATTTATTTTACCGCGGCCCTAAATAAACATGAAAATTGTTTTCACCTTACAAAGGTTGTACCTGAGGTCAGTCTAAGATTAAATTATACCTATTAATAGAAACTTATAAATACAGTAGAATAACAACGTCTGCTAGAAGTACTATTTTTATCATTAGCTATGATTCAGTATACTCTGTTTGGCTGTTTGAGATTATCTACTCTTTTCTAATTGATGTGCGCTAACATAGGTATTATCGACTCAAAATTTGATATTATGTTACTGGTATCACGTGCTTTTTTTGTACTTGTTCCTGATATTTTTAGGGGAATTAAAGTATTCTCTATCCATATCGAACACCAGATATAAAGGTGATTCAACAACTACAAATAATAAATTAATATTCAAGCGGTAAAACATCCGCCGCGCTCTTTCAAATATTTACCAGGTTTTTCCAATGCGTCATAGGTGTACATTATGCTTATGGAAGCTTCAAGTTTATAATTATAGGTAATATTAGCAAGCCGCCCCGGCTTCGCTCGGGTGCAATGTAGATACTAATGTGGTGAATATGCATGTATCATACATGTAAACCTTCCTCTTGAATTACTGTCTGTTGATGGAAACCACATTAAAATCCATTGCGTAGTTTATAAGATCTAAGTGTACAGACGGCGGGAAGCAATATGGTGGTATTTAGTGTAAAATTATAATGTGCGTGTAGTTATGCGAATTTAATTCAATTCTAGACATACTAAAACGACAAAGTACTACTACTTAAATTTATTGTACCTACTCATTATAATTTAAAATTTGTAATTTGAAATTATATTGTAATTTTACAATTATCAACAAATAATAATAGTCTGTCTACCTGTGTTTTAAGACAATACCATGCATATAAAACATGTAATATGTACAAGATTGTAAGACCGTTGTTAAAAAAAAAACTTTTTGCAAAAAGATTTCAGGCGCGTAGTATATTTGATATTCGATTGTTATTCAATGCACATATTTTCAGGTAGACTTATTTGTTAGTTTATCTGTCTAATTAAACTTTAAATTGGGGATCTGTGGTCATCCGTAATACATTTTGTTGTAAAACAATAACGAAAGCATATTAATTTACGAGAACTACGTATGTTCACTAACTTAGCAGTACGTACTTTTAATGAATTCCTGCTAGGGGCGCTGGCCTACTTTCCATTACTTTTTTCTGTCGTATACGTAGTACGTAAATCTCATAAATTGGTAGGTATGCTAGCCCCTTTATTGATTTTTAAATAACTTTTACGATTGACTACTTCTTGACATAACTTTTAAATACATATTAAATTGTACTATTGTCATTTAAACCTGTATTAATTATATCTATAAAATTTCTCTATTTTCTTTTCAGGTAATTGAAATGCCGGCAAAAACTTCGCGCCAGAAGTCCAGTACTGTAAGTCGAACAGCAACAATCGAAGTAAAGTTTGAAACAAACTTCAGTTTACGCTATTTTCCGTCAAGGTGTGTGGCGTTGACGTCGCGGCGACACAGTTTCGCTCCTCAGCGTTCCCGAGAGGAATGGTTCATTTCTAGTGCGTAGTCGGTGTGTGAGAAAAAGTACACGGGTAAGTAGATAGATGGCGCTATTCACAATATTGGAAAATTAACATGAATATTAGAATGTTACTACGTATTTAAATTATTTTAACTAGTAATTTAAATGTATTACTATTCTGTTGGTTTATATGATAATCTTAATTGAGTATTTTTACATTTTGTGCTTATAAAGTTGTTTTTTTTTCTTACAACGAACGGTGTTGATCCTGTCAGCACCACCTACCTAACTATTTAGCACCACGTTAGTGTTTCAAAATGTCTCAAGTTAAAACCAAGTTAAATAAGTCTTAGTTACGGTCAAGTCCAGTACATGTCCTAGTAAAGTAATGTTACAACGCGATTTTACGGAGTTCTTAATGCAAAACGAAAATTAAAACACCGTTAATTTTTAACATCCAATATACACAATTTTTGGAAAAATATACCCACAATGCAGCGACATGATTATGCAGCGTTCCCATTATAACTAACAGAATAGATATTATTCCTTTCAGCACATGAGAAAAAACGGTCTAGAACCTAATTACTGTGCTGTGTGACAAAATCATTACGAAATATTAGATAGGTTTAAGTTTGTACTTAGGTATGCAATTAATTTCTACGCAAAACCTCTTTTCTGTTTTAAAATTACATTTACTTTACCTAAGATACTTCTTACCAATTAATTTAAAAAAACAATCCTGAAACCTAAACCATAAATAACAAGCGAATAATAATGATTATCTTTTGCCTTTATAAATCTTTGGATGTACTTAAGTCGGAATTTAATAGGGCTTTTCATAGCAACAGGACTTTTCGAGGTTTTCGGCAACCTACAAAATTACGGAAAGGTCTTAGATTTTTCCACTCATAAGAAATGAGATTTTTAGTGACCTGTTATCAAAGAACATGAATTCATTTACAACTACGTAGGTACCTAAAGTGCTTTAAAAGACTTTTACTCGGTGGAAGGTATATCTCCTTAGCACGAAATCGTTTAGGCAGGTACGACCGCAGTACCAGATATTCTGCCGCCAATTAGCGGATGAAACTTTCTGTATTTCAGCCAGTTTGTTAATAATATTTAAAAGAATCGAGTTTGATTGTATTTGACGATGCGGTAATTTGCATTACAAGATCGGACGCAAGATGAATTCTTTTAAAAACAGATAGATTCAGGCGTTACTTTGCGGAAGCTCATCTTATGGTAATCTGAAGTCTTGTATAATAAAAAATGTATGTAACTTGTAATTCTTATAAAAATACATCTATCTATACTATTATAAAGAGGAAAGATTTGATTGTTTGTTTGTTTGTATTGAATAGGCTCCGAAACTTCTGGACCGATTTCAAAAATTCTTTCTCCGTTGGGAAGTTACACTATCCCCGGGTGACATATGCTACTTTTTATCCCTGTATTCCCACGGAAACGGGAACTACGCGAGTGAAACCGCGAGGCGTCCGCTTGTGTTAAATAAAATAAATATCGTAGAACATCAACACCAACATGCCATGCCATTAACATCTTAATGAACAGGATGAAGCCACAAACTATAAACAAATGAAAAATAATATAAAAGTAACATTTGCTATACCTAACAAAGTATTGAGACCAGCTCTAAATAATGAGGATCAAAGCAGCGATGCATTGGACTTTGTTTTCTCACTCGAAGTTCAGGGATCCTCTGCAAATTCTGCAATGGACAGGCGAATGTCACTTTTCTGAAAAGCGTTTCGTTCGTCTCATCACTTTTGCATTAAAAAAATATTTTAAATTAGAATGCCTGATTAGTTTGCCTGGATTGTCGTAATTAGAATTTGAAATTGACCCAAATAGTACTTGTTGTCATTCGGGTACAATGAATTCAGCTACTTCTGTTTATGTACCTTATGAACAAAAGTTCTTTAGCACGATATTCATTTTTTTTTTTCAAAAGCTGAAGCCTTATACATGCCTTAATACCACCCTGTTCAGCGTAAATTCCAATCCCTAACGAGGTAGCCGAGCCATAATCGAGTAGCTTTTCAAACGATTATTACAAACCCCATTTCAAGTTTTTGTGACAAATTATTCGGAGAAACCTCAGTTGTTGTCTGTAAAATTAAATTGGATATTGTGGCTAAAGTATTTGTCTTTAGGACAGATTAGAAAAAAAAATACAGATATAATGTTGCACAAAAGATAAGTTAACCCAACAATGAATTATTGTTTGTCTTACACGAACGTCAGGCAGTCCGGCACACAAATACCCTAACCTCAATTCATTATGTAGCACACCTCTTTAGGTGTAATTCAGAAGGTCTTCTAAATAGATGTCATTTTTATTATTTGAAATAAAAATATATAAACCACATTACGAGTCCCTGTAAAGTTTGAGGGTTGGGTTGCCCTTGATTTTTCTGGGATCCCATCAGTTCTTGAATTATTGCCAATGGAACTACCTAGGAAGTAGGTGTATCCTTTTAAACTAAAAAAAAATTTTTCGGGAATCGGTCCAGGCGTCTAGTAATCGAGGAATATGCATAAAAAAGATTCCGACGAATTGAGAAATCTTTTTTTAAATAGGTTGAAAAAAAATCCAACCAGTAAGAGATATTTCTCCTTTTGTGAAGTCATAAACGTAATGGTGAGTTCAAATCGCAAAAGTATAAACCATAATACCTTAGACCTAGCTGTGTTCTAGCTTAGGGGCATGGAGTTTTTAATTTTTTTTTGTTGTAAATTTATACTTGTTGCTTAGTGCAGTCGTTCCGCATAACTTTGTCTAAAAGCATAAAAGTCACGAATAAAGCCGTGGGCACAGCAAGTAATTACCCCTGTTTTTTTTTTATATTGGACATTCTAGTTGTTCGACCTCAGCTCACCTCTCCCAGTTTTTGTAGAGATGATGATGAGAGCTTAGTGGTTAGCGCGGTAGGTTCGCATGCCGCAGGGCGTGGGATCAAACTTCAACATTAAGGCTTGAGGTGCGGGTGAAGGAAAACCATAGCATGGTGGTTGGGTACTTTTTAGTACTCGGCTGGCTAGCTACCATCCTCAAGTTGAAAATCTGCCGCCAAGCATGTAACGGTGTGTTCCGGCAGCCTCACTTAAGAGCCAGTTCTATTCCAGACTAGGTGTGATTTACCATATTCTACCACACCAGGTGAGCTATAGTCAAACGCCTAGCCTGTCAGCCATAAAAAAAAGACCTGATTTTAAATGAAGGTGTGAATGAAGATGGTCAATATGCCTAGCTTGGAATGGAACTGAAACTCAAGTGAGGCTGTCGGAACACACGGCTAGATTTTCAATTTGAGAGTGGTAGCTAACTAGCCGAGTACTAGAAAATACACCACGCTATGGTTTCCTTACAGTTTTAGATAACCAGTGAATCAAAAAACATGTTCATGTGAGATATCTCATACTTGCATTTAAATGTTTCATTTAGCCCGCCCAATCGCTTGGAAACGGTTAAGAGGGCCAGAATCCTTGGGGGGCATTAAAATATGTAGCAAAAATAACAGATGTTCTACCTTTCAACGTAACGAACTGTAAGATGGACCTCAGCGAAAGAAGACCCTGGGTTAGGGCTGCGATTATCAAGTATCCCATCCCACTAATATAATAACAGTGAAAGTTTGGATGGTTGTTTGTTACTCTTTCACGCAAAAACTGAGGATGAACGGATTTGATTGATTGATTGATTTGGATGAAATTTGGTATGGAGGTAGCTGAGACCCTCGATTAACACATGGGCTACTTTTTATCCCGAAAACATGTAGCGGGTCCACGGGGAGCAGCTAGTTTGTATATATATTTGTCAGCTTATCTGATCGTTATGAAATTTTGTAGACAAAATTCGCGCGATCACACAAATTCTATGGCTTTATTGTGTTAAGGTGGTTCGATTTCCATAGAAATAAATTTTTGCCATTTATGGATAAATGGAGTATAATTTTACAGTCACAGCTACTGGCATTTATTTTGGCCTTTATTTGCGGTAAATCACAATTGCTTGAATAAAACAGTAGATGACTTAATTCTGATTGTATCATATATATTGTATTATATATAATGGCGATGCCGCCTACACTTCAGCAAAGAAAGACAGGCATGTATGTATGTAGGTCGAATTTACACAGTGTTTTCGTGTGGAATTTCCCATTTTTTCTTCGATTGTTAATTGATGCGAGTGTTTTATCCTCAGTTGATTAAGACTTTTATACACGCTTTTTTAACTCGTTTAGGGTCGAGTTTAACCACCAACTCGCCTGATGGTAAGCGACAATTTGGTCAAAGATGAAGCACGCATAGAAGATACTTATTCGTTATTACCTTGAAAAGATTTAGGTTAAATCCCTCAAAAAACAAGGAAGCTTATAGCTTGTTCATTTCTTGGCCTATGGATATGAAGCGTAGTCAAAACGTAAAACCATAAACGTAAAGTGAATTATTTAGGTATTGTTGGGATTTGAATGGCAGTGGCTTTATTTGTAGTGATGATCAGCTCAGTGGCTAGCGCGATCGGTTCAAATTCCAACAATAAACATGGTGCATCATGTCATTGAAAACATTGCAAGGACACCTTAACATGGCGGTGAGGTATTTAGTGTAGGCTACTCAGCTGGCTAGCTACAACTTTGAAGTTTTTTAATGAGAAAAATAGGCAAACAAGCGACGGGCCACCTGATGGTAAGTGGTCACTGCAATACCCGGGGCATTGCCATTGCGTTGCCTAACTTTAAGGACCCTATACACTCTATTCTATTAAGTTATTTGTTATTAAATAAAAAATAAAGCAAGGCGATTTGATTTCTTGTATATACATTGTTATTTAACCAAAACAGCGAGCTCTTTTAAGGTATTAAGATAAATCTTAACGTACAAAATTATACCCATTTAATAGGCTATTTGACTCTATTAACAATATGGTGTAAATTGATGTAATCCTAATAAATTGCAGCATAAAAAAGCATATTCATATATTTTAAGACTAAAATATATATAGGTATTATATTTTTGTTAATACATAATATTTTGTGCAATAAAAACGACAATAAAATTTATTTATTTTGAGTTTTGGTCACGTGATGTGAAACATTCTGTGATTGGTAGCAAGTCTGATGACGTCACACCAAAGTAAAAATTCAAGAAAACAAACAAACTTTCGCCTTGTTTAGCTTGTTGTTTACTTTGGTGTGACGTCAGATGTGTCACGTGACCAGGGTCATGATCAAAATTGCATTATGGCGCGTTTTGATGATATGAGAAATCATTCAAACTTTCATATCGGTTTTTAGCGAAAACACGACAGATCCCAAGGAAATATGGACGTGATGTGCAGTAAATATAATTAGAAATTATTTAAAACTATTTCGCAATAGTAGTCAAATAGCCTATTATAACCTTTGTGTACTTCGATGCTTCTAAATAAATATGATATCATTTGAAATTTTATGATTTATGCTGATTTTGTGTGGCGACGCAACCCTATTTGCTTCAAGGAAAGTGGACCCCAGGGCGCGCCGATGTTAACATAAGGATTGTATAAGTTGTTTGCCTAAAATATTGTTATTTGCGTATCGTTTTTCCACAAATCTTCAAATAATCGTAGTTTGTTTACGAAATAATAAAAAGTGATCCACTTATCAGGGGCGGCTGTAACTTTTGTTTTGTTTTGTAGCTGGTTAGGCGGTATACCTTCTAGGTTGTCTAGGTAGGTACCACAGCTGTATCAGATATTCTCCCGCTGTGCAATAATGTGTACACATTACTGTTTTGGTTTGAAAGATACTGCAGCTAGCACAATTACTGGGCTGTTCAGACTACTCATTGAATGTCTCAAGTAATGTGCACCAAACCAGCGGTGCCCTTGTATTTTTATTCAATGTTCTGGGCACCGCTACAATGGTCATATTGGTCATGGACAGGCGTTATCTCATCATAAGGAGAGTGTTCCGTTCGTCTTATTCATATTACATATTAGACTAAAAATTACGTGTCAGCACATTAAAAGCAGCCACGTATAAAAGCATTCATATGATATTGTTCTTTCAGATCATGAAGCGGAGCTACTACAAACTGAGATATGAGATAACAATAATATTTTCGACCACATAAGCGGCTTGCTTAATCTCGGCATTCAGTTGCAAAGAAAATCTTCCCATCCAGGCTGTTTGTCATGTTGAAAATAAGATAATTGGTACATACATCCACAGCATTGTTGTACTAGAACAACATAATAATCGATAGTGAGCGGAAAACTTTTCCAAACATACGATTAACCGAACTTACAACAAAGATGGTTCGAACTCCATTCTTAACACTTCTAAAGCTAAATACACTCGTTAACCATAATAAATCAAACAGACAAACGGCGAAAATCAATCATCTACGCAAAACGTTGCCTTAAGCGTCTCAGCGGACCGAACTAGAGAGCGTCAGACAGGAACCTTCGTCACAAGATTTTGAAAAGGGAAAATCCCATCGAATCATTCGAGAAGCATTAGACTTAGGAGTTAGTAAATCAGGCAGTGGATGAACTTCACCTGTTGGCGGTCGAGTGGATACGTTTATCACATTTATCTACGCCATATAAATCAATCATTCTTTTCGAAAGAGCGGTGATTTGTCATGAGGGACCTAACGGGCCATTCCACTAATGTTTTCTCAATGGTTCTAAAGGGTGTGAGGACGGGTAATTTTTCTTTTATTGTCAGCTTGAATTTTATTTTCTAAAGAGTGTGTTGAATTGAAATCGTTTCTAGGTTTGAATTTTCTTTTATGTGTGAATGAAAGATCTGCTCTGAGCGAACAATTACCGGTTTATATTTTACAATTTCATTCAAAAAAGAGAAGCTTTAAAATCTTGTTAAATGTGTATTAGCATAAACTCGTGCTGAAGGTCGGGTCGATAGCTTTTATACTTATTAAGAAAATTGGTTCGGATATGTAGATGGGCAGACAGACAACAATCGAACTCGTACCACAAAGGTTTCAGGCTAAAGAGATTGATTTTAGTGATAAGGCTGTCAGTCGGTTCACTATCCATAATTACTCATAACAATAGACAACACATTATTTGTGACAAAAAACATTAAAAGCTGGAACTTGTTAACTACAAATGCGCAATGGATCAATATGGATAACATTAATGATATGGCGACAATTAACAAGAAAAAAAGCTCAGTGGTTCGCGCGTTTCGCTTGCTGAAGGGCGTGGGTTCAAACCCTAACAATGACCATGAGCTGCCGGTGAAGGAAAACATCGTGAGGAAACCATAGCATCGTGGTTGGGTACTTTCTAGTACTCGGATGGCTAGCTACCACCCTCTAGTTAAAAATCTGGCATATATAACGGTGTGTTTCGGCAGCCGCACTTAAGGCGGCGGCGGCCAGGCTAGGTGTGCTTTACCATCTTCGACCACACCTTCACTGAACATCAGGTGAGCTGAGGTCAAACACCTAGCCAGTCAACCATAAAAAAAAAATCTTCTCGTAACTCTGCTCTAGAAGATCCTGGAGTATCTACTTCACCAAGCACTGAACAACTACCCGATAATTACGAGTTGTAAAATATTATAAGATTTACAGATCTTAGATACCTAGTCCATTATTAACGCAAAAATTTCGTTCTTGTAAGTACAGCTCTATAATGTTGCGGCCAGCTTTCAAATCTCAGGAATGCCCACCATATAAGACAATAACATAACTCACAAAAGGCGAGCGTGCTTCTGTCACCAGCTTTCTCATAACATTCATGGAGAAAAATCATAGTTTATGACGCACAATCTTTCTATGGAAGCTAGGAAAGCTTCTAGCGCAAAGAGGGGCGTTAATATCACTTACCAGTTTAATAAATTGTGGTTCATTTTGAATAAACTTAGGCTCACTCAATTGTAAAGTTTCTTTCTCTTCTAGACAGTTTGAAAAAGTGCTTCGAAGATGTATTCTAGCTGTTTTGTATAGTATTATCATAATTATTTAAATCCAAAAAGTAATTATTAGATGAAAAATAAAATTATCTTAGTAATGCCAACCCTGTTGGTTCATTGGTAGTGTGTCTGCTCCAAGAGCTGAAGGGCGTGGGTTCGATTCCCACCCAGGACAAACATTTTGTGGTATGAAAATTTTTGTTCTGTCTGGTTGTACTGTATGTATTTACAAAAAATGTGCGCTGTGTGTAATATCCTACGATATTTATATTTATCATGCAATATAGTCAATAAAAAAACCTCTTGTCCGTTTCGAGTTCTAATTTATTCACAGATGAAATCTAACATCTTTTCTCAAAAGTTTGGCAAGAATTTGTAATATTAGAATAAACAAGGGCTCCCTAATAATGCGCGGTCCCCAAAGATCCCTATATACGTTTAGGATAGCGGACATCTGCATAAATAAGGAAAGCAGACATGTAGCCCACCGCGCTTAACTTGTACCGCCCATGGTCTTGGTGGAGCGTTTAAACGCAGGACAGTTTTTGGGACTGCACTAAATTTAAACAATTAATTCTGTACGACGATATGATTCGAATTTGGTGAGAAAGGCCTCGTGGAACAATATCCGACGATCACTCACGTCGATATCGATCAGCCCTGTTCATATGTGTGATTTGTCCCATTGCAAGGCGAGCCCGGGTTAGCAGACTTAACACATCTTATAAAGTACAACTCTAATATATACAGCTTTCCTTGCTAAGTTTTTTTTTATACCATAACAGTTCAATTATATGTGTAAAATATTTATATAGGTACTATTAAAATGAAGCAAATGGTGAACAGAATCATCAAGCCAAGTAAATCAAGTATGGTACATTACAGTGACTTATAGTAACGTTATAAGAATGGACCACAATTAGCCATTATTTTATTAGACTTTTTAGGCTGTTTTCTTGAACAAAACCTACAGAAAACAATGTTAACTGCGATTGAAGCTATCATCTCCATATTTTCTGAAGTCAAGCCAAGGTTTCGTGATATTACGACATACAATCTATTTTCTAATAGATGCCATCAATGTATACTTACGTTGTACTAATCATTGCTACCTTATTAACTGTACGTATACTCATAATTTGAACTCTCCTAAAGCGCTGGAATATGCAAACGGGCCTCAAGATCGTGTCGCGGCGGCGCCTTTATTTTCCATTTCCAAGGCGCCCCGGTAAGAAAAGCTGGTGCCGCGGCTAATCGCCTGCTCGAGCCCTCTCCTCTTAGTAGGTACTAGTGATGTGGACACTTGGGTAAAGTGTAAGGTTCAAGGGAACTCTAAAAATCGAGCTCGTATTATAAATACGAATGTTTTGTAAAACGAGTGTGTAAGTACATTTATGAAAATCGCTAGCATTGTAATGATCAATAGATTTAAGTGAAATTGTGTATGGACCTTTATGCTCTGGATTAATATTCAGGCTACTTATAGGTATTTCAACAAACACACACACATTTTATTGGGTGATTTCAGATCTATCCCACCTCTTCATCGTTTGAAAATTTTCCTCTCGACAATCAAAAAAAAATCATATTAAAAAATTTACAATTACCAAATTTTGATTCACAACTATGGTCACTCTAGTCGAATGTAACATTAGTGAATACATTATTTGATTTGCTTATTTTGGAAAACATACAGTTTCAGAAAGATGAAATGAAAACAAAGGACACTGTTACTGAATATACATAATTATGTATACTTATACTAATATGGACAACGGATTAGCGAGTTGAAGTGGCAGTGGGCAGGGCACATAGCTCGCAGATTGGCCATCAGGTGAAAACGATGATGATGATGATACTAATATGGAAGTGTCTGAGTGATTGCTTAAGTTATGTATATTTGCTACAGCTCTACGCTGTGGGGATACCTACTGTGGGTCTTAACGACTAAATACTTGGGCTTCTCTTTATCCCGCCAAAAGTCGTGTTTCGGTGGGACAACGCGTGAAATGACGTGCGCTAAAATGAAACAAGCCCGAACTCGATTAGGAGCCAGAAGAGTTTTTTTACCCACCTCTATTCCATCATTAGATCAACGTCCTATTATCAGGCCCACGTTCCTAAGTAATCCTTTATTATATGAGATTTTTAAATTACAAAATGGAAGTTGGTTAATTGATTTGCTATTCATGACTTGCCTCAATCTCCTCTCTAAATAACACGAACCACTGAACAGCAAAGATAAAATAAAGTTTAATTAAAGTATGAATGGCTTACGAGAAACCGCGCTTATTATAACAATAATTTATAATTAATACAAGGCTTTACAGGTATACTAGAGTGTTGAACAAATTATTTCCTATAAATACAAGTCGGTTAGAATCTTCTTTAGAATCTTGCATTTTTAAAAAGTAAAGTAGGTACATCACTTAAGACTAAGGATACAGATCTAAGCAAGAGTTCATCTAGTTAAATACCATAGTAATATCAGATACTCCAACGCCAAGCAGTAGTGTGTAAACATTAATGAATTCTTATATGAAAGATACTAAGGCTAGCGAAATTGACTTGCAACATTGGTGTTATCGATAAAATCTTTGTATTTGTAATTACTTCTATATGAGACTAACCATCGAATGTCTCAAAGTAAGCGATAAAACATCGATGCCCTGGATTTTGTTTTGTTATTCGTAATTCTATGTACGCTGCAATGGTCAGAGGCAGGCGTTATCTCTTACCACCAGGAGAGTATTTCTTTTGTTCTATTACGTTTTCATAAAAAGATAAACATTTTTTGTTGGCCTTCGCAACAGGATTTGACGATACTCTGCCACGCTTGTGTGTTGTAGGTTGGCGAATTCATATACATAGGTACTCCTTTAAATTTCTTCTTACTACAAGGAATTTGTCATTAGGAGAGATATTTACCATTATACATCAATTTGACACCCAAAGCTGAATAGGAAAGAAATGGTTAGTTTTAGAAAATACTATAATTAATTCAATAAATATCGTATTTACTTACCATTTCTGAACTTGATTTAAAGTACAATAAAATTAATATACGAATGAAGCCTGTATCAATAATAAAAATCCAAGAAAAGAATCGAAAACATTTGCCAACTTAAGCTTAACTTCGACCTTCCTAATCGATTTAATAAAAACTGCTGTCAGTCCAGCGCATTATTTAGATGAAGTCCCTTCAAAGCTATACAATATTCATGACTTTCCGACATTAATATCGAGGGTGAACAAAGAAACACTACACCAGTAGGGGCAATTGCTGGGATAAGGGCTTGTTTGCTAATTTTTCTACATAAAAGAATAATAATCAAATTCTGCAAAAATAAAAAAAGGGTAAGTTACAAGTAAAAAAAAAAAAAATTCGGATGTAGACAAACATGAGTGGCAAATGCACTAACCTCTAATCTAGTACTGGCACACTGGACAAGATTATTTAAAACGCCCCTTACGGACGTTTCTGAAACTACATTTCAACTATTATTTAATAACATGACATAAAGTTAGTTCCGTAGACGCTCGCAGTTTCTGAATGCAACAATCAACGCCAAAATGGCAAACAAGAACACTAGAGATCTAACTAAAAAATATGAGTGTCATCAATGCGGTATTTAGCAATAGCCAGCCCAACTTTAATGACACATGTTAGTGGGCAAATGTAATACTATGTAAACGATTGCTTGTATCAGCTACTGTGCTGTCACTTATTTCCTGCAAGTTATTTGGGAATATGCATGACGGAGATGGGGGTAAATCCGATTTTTCGGGACTGACAAATTTTGTTTTCCTTAATCCGCACTGTCTCATATGCTGCCAAATACACTCGTATTTCGTGCGTTTTCCTTTATACATATTTTTAATATGCCTCACTTAAAGCCAGTTTTAATCCAGGCTAGGTGTGCTTTACCATCTTTGACCACACCGTCACTTAACACTAGGCGAGCTGTGGTCAAACAACTAGCTTGTCAATAGTAAAAAATAGTCTTATTCGCCTTCTTCAAGGAGTTAAAGTAGAGTACAACGCAACAATTTGATACGTCTTTGAAATTGACTATGTCTCCTTACTGTTTAACTTGTTACGGTATAGACGTCAATATTGGAAGTTTCCTTTATTGACAAGTTGTGGGTTTTCAGGGTAGATTAGAGACAGCAATAAATATTTAATTGAGACTTAGTCCTACCCTGATTAAGGAAGTTTGTTGTGGAAATTAATTAGCGACCGTTATTAAATTAAATTATTAACAAAGGGGCTATTTTCCTTTACTGAAGGCGGGCATGCCTACGCAATAAAATAATATTTATGAAAAAACATCCTTACCAAAAGGCCCTCTCAAATTCAATACACCAATTAAAAATATCAAAGAAAATCTTTGAAATTATTTAAATAGGTATAAGAAATATTTTAGGCGCGTTTAAACATATCCACCCTCTAAGTATACATTTATTTTTGGAAACCAAAATCGACCACCTTGTTAGTAAAAAGGTACTTAAACGGAAAGATTTTCTTCCTTAGTTGAATTATCATCAGCATAAATATATCAATTTAAACATAATAAATAATTATTCGTATGTTTATAAACGTCAAACTACAGGTGGACGGGTTGCTTGACTGTAAGCAAGTAATCACTCTAGGTAGGTACCACCGCAGTGCAAGCAATTGTTTAGGTAGTTACCAAGACGATATTCAGTGTCAGTACCAGATAAGTATTCTACCGCCAAGCAGTAATGTGTAAACATTACTGTGCCCCGGTTTGAGGGCCGCATTTTTACCGCAGCTTGCGAAATTGGAGGGCTATTGAGATTAACCATCAAATGTTTTAAAGTTATAAGCGCCAAATCAGCGATTCCCTGGATTTTGTTTTGTTTCTCTAGTTTTTGGTACCGCTGCAATGGTTATGGACAAGTGTTTTGTCTTACCACCATAAGAGCGTTTTTTTCGTCTCACATACATTAACATTCATACTTTTTAATTTAGGTATACAAGTGTCTATTGACTTGTGTATAAATAAATAAATAAATATCGTAGAACATTTTATATCTAGCCCCAAACTAAGCAAAGCTTGTACTATGGGAACTAGGTACCCGAATAGAATATTTTTTTTTGTAAATACATATCTATAGTACATACAGAACACCCAGATACCGAACAAATGTAAATGTATGATGAACGCGTGAGTCTATCGTTCGTTCGATATCAAACAAGAACTCTTTTATGATTGTATAATCCATCATTAAACCATGTTACAGAATTCATCAAAGGTTTGGTAAACCTGCGACCAGTAAACAAGAACTTACAAAGGCATAATACACAAACATTCTTAAAGACCACAAAGGTATACCTAAATCGGATTAAGCTTTGACCTCACTAACGACCTTTAAGGACATATCCCTTTTACATGAAAGAAAATGTAAGAATTTGGGAGAGCTTGTTACGGACCTATTAGGTACCTGATTATTAAGAGGAATATTCATTTGCGAGCCGTAAATGTAACTAATTATTATTTGAAAGTGTTTTTACATATCTAGTAAGGTAAATTTACTTGGTGGTAGGTCTCCTTAGCAGGATTTCGTCTAGCTAGGTACCACCGCAGTACCAGTTATTCTGGCGCTAAGCAGTAGTGTGTAAACATTACTGTGTTCCGGTTCGAAGAGTACGAAATTACTGGGATGTTGAGACTAACCATCGAAAGTCTCGAAGTAATGAGCGCCAAAGCAGTGATGCCCTGGACATTTTTTGTAACTCAAAGTTATCGCTGCAATGGTCATGGACAGGCGTTATGTCTTACCACCAGGAGAGCGTCGCGTTTGTCTCATTACTTTTACATAAAAAAAAGAAAGAGTAAGGTAAATAATAATGATAGATACATAAAAAGTAACTATGTAATTGTTACAAATTACCTAAGAAGAGAACCCTAACAGCTATCAATGTGCAAAGTTATTTGTTTATTCATTTAAGTAACAGGTTTAATAGGAGAACCAAACCACATAGTGTTCTTTAACTACTTCATGTAGCCTAGTATATATACAGATATTATTACATATGTAGTACATATGTACAGATATTATTACATATGTATGTATATCTGATTTGAATTGACTTACTCTCTATCACTGATCTGCGCTGTGCCCGTAGGCGTTCAATGCAAGTACGTGCATTCCCTATTGTACAGCCGATTGATTACAATTCCCATTCAGCTTGTATACTAATAGTTCATATACAGAACGCTGATTGTACGTAATTACATGGCAGTCTGATCCGATTAATGTCATGTATTACGTTGTAATATTGTTTGTATGTATTGAAATTCTCAGTATTTCACTTACCTACCCTCTAAGCTTCCTTCATAAAAGAACTGGACAGGCAAAAATAAAAGCAGTAAATAACTTTCCGAAGAATCACAGAGGACTAAAGGCAAGAGCGAAAATTGTTTCTACCCAAGTCAGTAAAAAAGATGCTATGGAAATAAAGTACCTCGTAAAGTAGGAGAGAGTTTCCCTTCTGGCAACACGGAGACAGCGCTCGAAAAATATACATTTTCACACGGCGACTAAGTCCTCTTTTTCCTGCTCAGTTCTGAGTTAAATAAAGATTTTCGATTGACTATATTGCAAGCTCTCTGAATATTTTAAGTAAATGCTTTAACGTTTTTATATTTTTAAGCTTGACATTCTGAACTATTTTATGTAGACGCGAGCTATTTTTGTTGATAAGTTAGACATAAAATAGATTTTTTGAAATCTAAAGGTAATGAGACGAACGAAACATTCTCCTGATGGAAAGATATAACGTCTGTCCGTGCCCATGCAGCTATACTCAGAACTTTAAATAACAAAAAAAAAACAAGGCTTCCCTGCTTTGCCGTTCATTACTTTACGATATGTGATAAGAAGTTTATGTAGTTCTGTAATTTTGTTGCAATACTAGAACAAACTAGAACACAGTAACGTTTACACTGTACTTCTTAGCGACATAATACCTGACATTGTGGTGATATAAATAAAATTAAATAAACAAATAAATATCGTAGGACATTACACACAGCGCCATCTGACCCCAAACTAAGCAAAGCTTGTATCTACCTAATGCTAAAAAGATCTACTACCTAGTTTACTAGTAGTATATGTAATAAATAAAATTCAAATTCTACACAAACATCTTAAACAATGAATGCCAGGATGGATTCAAAACAATTTACAGACTTACACTCGTGTATAACCGTTTTTCTTAAATGTGTTCGCCTTACAAGTCCCACAGCATAGAATTTGATCAAGTTGATGTTGTTTAATATGTGATAAAAACGACTGGAAGCCACGTGAGATAGAATTGAAACGATGATCGACGATGTTCTTCCTTAAAAAGTAGTTAAGGAACACAATAACGGCTCGACTTTATTATTGAATCGATCACTTAAATGAACAAACCAATATCGTTGCGCAGTTTTAGAGAATAGGGTTCTCTTTACCTATAAAATAACGTCGTAAGCAATGTGGTATATCTATAGACACCTTCAACCTGGATATGGTCATTTTACTACCGCTACTTTACTTATTTCAGAACCACCTAAAACAACAAAAACATAACTTACGAAAATATCACTTAGCTTTTGATTTAAACAGCACACTACACAACCAAACGTTTAAGCAGTAATAGTCTACCAACCCACACTTTGCTACCACGGTGAACTGTCAAATGAAAAAACACCCGCACCCATTAGTAGTTTACAATAACAGTACTGAATCGGATGTAAGTAAATAAATAATTTAATTGCGATACATACTTAATATGTTTAATATGAAATTTATGATTTTAAAATTGCATGAATTTTACTGCGTTATCTAACATCAAATCAAAGTCAACGATCAACATTGCTCATCCCATCCAATCGCAGCTTAGAGGTCGGCTTAGTGTCACATTTTTCCATTAGTCAGTCTCGTCAGCTCGCGACAAATCGGCGACCTGTTGCCGCCTCACTAATGCAGACAATGAATCACCAGATGGAAAACTACTATTCAATGACTGCTCTAACTGGAGCTGTAAATCGCGATCGAAAGAGATCATAGCTGTTCAAGCCACACTTCCATACAGCGTGACTATGGACGAGACTGCTGTAATTAGTACTGCTCCCCTATATAAAACTGGAAACTTCGCGTGCCGTGAATACTATTTTTTCATTAGGCAATTTTATAGTTAAATAGTATAAAATAAGGCTGTATTCCGTGTCTATTCGTATGTTCTGTTAACCGCGCAATGGATTTTAATACAGTATTTTTACGGATGGTTGGTACATATAATTAAATTTTTGTATAAGTTAAAAATTCAACGTTTTTATATAATCAAATGGCTAAAATTAGTTGCAATGGTCCAAAGCAAAAGTTTATAAAGATGGCCAAACCTGAGATATCCATCTGTATATTTTTAAGCTTTGCCAGTAACGTATGCCGCCGACCGATCTGAGACCATGCAAATTGTTCTTTAGTTTACTTTGGAGCTATCGCTGGGCGATTTTTCCTCCTTTTATTCTGTGCCATTTACACAGTGTTCTTAGAAAAACGGAGCTGTTCTCAAAGTGTTATTTTCAAAGTACGATTGTTTATTGCAATGATATACTACAAAACTTATTTATTATGATATTTTATTACTAAATGCTTTTATTTTTGCATTACATTTTATCAATTCGTTGTTAAGATTTTGGTGTTAAGAACCACTTAACGCGTAGCAGAAAATGAAAGGCTCGTCTTAGCGCTCAAAATTATAACATGTATATTTATCGAAGCGCTGCTGTATTAATGCTGAAAATTAACGCCATATTATGTACTTTGATTGCCATAGTGAAAACAATCTTCTGTGAGCCCATCTAAAAGTGGTTTTAATAAGTAATATAGCAATCTTTTCTTTTATCAATACGGGCTTAAGTAACAATTAACATCAGTGAATTTTCACTAATAATCATTCCCGATTCCCGATTTTTAATAGGGGAAATAAAAAAATAATAATCTTAGAGATTTGACCCAGCTTCGCACGGCATGAAAACATCGGAAGTATTTTCATGTACAATTATCCAAATATAATGAAAACTGTATCAAAATCCGTTGCGTAGTTTCAAAGAACCATGCTAACAATCTGACACATGACGATCACAATTGTACGGAATACGGTGAGATTTTGATCCTTTAACCACTGCATTCGCATTTCTAGAATCTACGTCTACTATACCCATCGTCGTATTTAAAATCAATCTCCAGCCTTCACAGAGCTACACAGTTATAGACATTCGAGGTATTGTTACAACGCGAACGTCTCGGTTCCCTGATCCACGAGCTGTAATGGATTAGATGCAGCCTCCGGTCGCGTCACGTCATCTCAAAGGTCTTCAAAGGAACGTCAAAGCAATATCAAAGGGAAATCTGACTGCCATAGTGACGTTCGCATTGACGTTCCAAAATGGAATAATTATTAATATGAGAGACGAGAGCGTCAATCAATAAATGACGTCTTCACTCATTTTGTTCAAAATCAAAATCATTTATCTGTTTGTTATTAATATTAACTGCTTTTTGACAGCACGTACAAAGTTGGCGACATAACTTTGTACAGCGTCTAGCAAAATAAATCTCATACAAATAAATACGTTTAATCTAACATTACCTCTTGACAAGGTTTAATAAAAATTGTTCTCAATTTAACGCATTATTTTAGACGCTAGAGCGACGACGACTCGCCTGTTGTGAATATGAGGCCTCCTTGAAATTTACCTCTACCGGTGAGTGTGTTTCCCAATTAATTTAATTACAATTAGCCAACAAGCCGGTCAAACGTCGACATGATGACAATAATATAGACTACATGCGCGCGCTAGATACAAAGGCTACGGAATATGCCGTATATGTAGAACATTTACTCATTACCTAGAAGTGATCAAAGTGATTTTAGTAATTTTGGTTGTTAGGTTCATCTAGGTATAATCCTGATAAACCTAGCAATCAAAATGAACCTAGTAACCTGTAGGAGAAATATTCTAAAAAAATCTAGTACCTACTCAAGAGATTTCAATATAGCTTACTACGTACGTAGTCACTCCTACTGCTTCTATTTCGATGAAAAAAAAGATTGTCTGGAGTAAGTTTGAATGCAATTTTTTTTTGTTTGTTTTTGGGGTAAGACATATTTTAATCAAGCCCACGTTAGTAATCTTTTTTTTTGGTTTTGAGTTTTGTAAATGTTTGACCTGTTAACCAGTTAGTAGTTTGCAGTCAAGTTTGGTGACAGTTTAATTATTTTAATCTAGCCATTTACGAGCTAGAACTAACCGCTTAATTTCTTCTGAAGTTAAAGTTACAAATGGTCCTTTTCCACGTTCTATGTTAAAGTCTGTATTTCCCGTTAATTACAATTTGAGTGTCTACTAATACAAAGTATATTTCTATTAGTAAGCGTGCTCCAGCATAAACCGCACCACTGCTTAACATCGCATAATAGCGATGATAGCCCAGTAGTTAGCGTGGTCGGTTCACATGCTGAAGGGCGTGGGTTCAAACCCCAACAAAGAGTTTAAGCTGACGGTGAAGAAAAACATCGTGAGGAAACCATAGCATGGTGGTACTTTCTAATGATCGGCTGGCTAGCTACCACCCTCAAACTGAAAATCTGTTGCCAATCATCTAACGGTATTCCGGTAGCTCTACTTGAGAGCCAGTTCCATTCCAGACTAGGTATGATTACCATCTTCAGCTTCATCGTCACTTATAATCAGGTGAGCTGTGGACACTGAGCCTTTCAACCGTAAAAAAATGCCTATTATGTGAATAAAGCAATCATTCTCTTTCGTCTGAAGAGTTGAGCTAAAATCTTCTCGAGTCTATTGCGAAGATCCAGTTCCACATCTGTCTACGTTGGATGCATCTTGGGAGTAATTTTAAACCACAAAGCTTTGACAAGCGACTGATCTACTCGGGGAATTATCTTACAATTTGCATCTAAATATGGCGGTTCTCCGCTAATTGAACAGGTTTCGATGTACATAATTATAGTGAACAGCGGTCGAGCACTATGCAATGCGTATCGAGTCACTAATTGCCTGAAATGCATACTAGCCTGTACGCAGGGCTAGATGAAATTGCAAATGTACTTCTCAAATTGGTTTCATCAAAACGATTCGTACCAAACAGATTTTGGATCAGAAATCTGAATCTATATAATCTTAGTTAATTTGAGTATATTTTCATAAATATATTAAGTGTATTATCAAACTCAATTATTATTAAATCACTAGTAATAAGGTTTTTTTTTTGGATTTTTATTAAATTGACAATATTTTTATATTATAATAAATAAATAAATAATAATAATAAATATTTATTTGACATTTTGTTTTTATTCATTGACATGTAATCAGTGTTTTATAAATATAAATTTAAAATGTAAGCATCCAACTATTTTAAGAAGAAAGAAATTTTAATTAATATTAATTTTAATTGTACCCATTGTTATGAACAATAATTTTACTATGCCTAAAACTCAACTCTACAAATCAACTCTTTTAACGATTTCAGAGTTCTACTTATAGTAAAAGTTGTCCATAATAATGAGGATTATAATCTACTTTCGGTTTAGTATACCCTAAGATTATGATGTAAGCCTGTAATGTAGCGATATGATCGCTTCAATACGAATTTCATTGCTGTTACTATGTGAAGAGGTAACAAACATGCATAATCAATCTCCCAGCACTGTCACTCACAAACATTCGTATCAATTATATTTGTGAAAACTGCGGTGTGTGCTTCAGTCTGGTTGAACGAGTTTTTTTCATAAAATTCAGCCACCCAAAACAAACTGCGACCACTCCACTTCGGGATGTGTTCATGCAAAAATGCGTCATGTCATCTAATGTAGTTTGTCCACTGTTCCCCGACACATTTCTCGTTCTTTGTTCCATTTTGTTTGTCATTGTCTCACAAGTAACAATGGAGAATAAGGTCTACGACAGAAAACGTGGCAGAAAATCTGGTTTCAAAAAGGGATTAATTTTTGTACGAATAATACACTATACAACATGTCTAGATGTAAAAAGTAATCTGAGGTAAAAAGTAAGAACTTAAGTCTTAGTTGGCTTAAAATCCATGAAAACGAGTAAATACAGTTTTTATTCCGAAAAATAAATGTTAGAAGATTCAACAACCTGCTGTCGGAGCCTTAACCCAAGGCTTTAAGTCGCTTTAAGTGACTCACCTACCAACGGTGTAACCATTATGGATGCTGGTGAGTGTGTGTATAAAAGACACAAAAAGTCCAGGCTCAAAGCAGCGATGCCCTGGACTTTGTTTTGTAACTCAAAGTTCTGTGTATTGCTGCAATGGTCATGGACATGTGGCTCTTGCTATCGGGAGAGCGTTACGTTCGTCTAATTATTGAAAAAAACTCTTATGCACACACTCACTGCTAAAAACTTTGCAAACAACTGTAACTAAATGCAATGAAACATCCGTGTGATTATCTCAAAAGTCAGGTAAATTAAAAAAAAAAACGAAAAATGCAGAAACTGTACCAATCACACGAAAACTGCAGTTAGTTAGCACAATCCAGCCTAGAGCATACAGACATATTAAGATTAACTTCCACAATAAGATGGTGCGGTTGGCGGTACGTAAATAGCGTAATCCACGTCATCGTCCTATAATATCTCCCATTGTAACCGCCCTTATTGTACGGCGGGATTGGTTTCAAGAAAGGTGAGTCCGCACTCCGCTCGGTGCTACTCAATGCGACAAGAAAGTCAATGGAACAAAATTCCGTTGAAAAGACTTCACTAAAATATACAAGTTATTGTTGTATATATTCTGTAAGAAATTAAAACTCATTCGAATTTATTCCATCAGTGTACCTATCATCTACTATCACCTACTATATCATCTACTTTACTGCAATTTGTTTTAATAAAATTTTGTTTAAGTTCTAAAAACCAAAGTAATAAATAAAATAGGGCTGTTTGTTGTGCTAGTAACGTTGATTTTACACAAATAAAAGAGTACTTTAGTACTTTAGTTTTCCAGAGATTATTGTAAAAAATTATATTTATTTTTATAAGTTTTAGATTATTATTTCAAAGGTATATTTTTGTCGTAACGCGCACAACAGCTTAGTGTGCTAGTCCTTCAAAGCGCTAGGAATCGATTTAAAATTTCCCCTGAATGAGCCAGCCAACAATGGGTAATACGAGTCGTATCGAGGTTCATGAGATTATATAATTGTAGTTCGGTGCTTAGTTCTCATCGTATCGATAGTTTCCCTATTTTTATTTCATTGGAAATATATAACGGCTAATATTTTTTAAAAGTAGCTTAAGTTTTATTGTAAGTAATGAAAAAGTTGAAAACTAAAATTATTTAAGAATCTTATTAAAAAACTACAAACAACACACTAAGACTATAATTATGTAAACTACACGTAGATTGGCCGACAATTATTATCGCTATAGGAAGATAAGACGTTGTAGTGTTAAATGCTACGAAATAGGGGACCAGTGCTCAGTTTTAACACTAACTTCTGGAGACGCACAGAGTTAAGTAAATATATATGTATATATATGAGCATGCACTTTACGGTATCCCCGGGGGAAAAACTGTATTCACAATTTTAAAAAAAATACCAGGTGCGTTCCTTAGATTCACTTGCTACGGGAATCACAATGAATTATTTTTTTTTACCCTATGAAGGCTGTTATATTTGAATCCAGAGTAAATACAATTTCATTCAAAAATTTTGAATAGTCAATTTCGTTGATTCATCACGCCGTCTTAAAGTAATAAATAAACATTAGTTACTTACGAAAATCAGTTAGAATTGTGATGGTATAAACGACGAATTTTAAATTTAAAACAGTGTTTTTCGTATTGTAAGTATTTTTTTCAAAAAGCAGACTACCGTGGAAAGCGCTTAAGAAAGTGAAGATGAAGTACCTACGCTTGCTAAGAATGTATCCATTCCATAACTAATGAAGAGTTATATATATTATATAAATAGTAAAATTGTACATACACAATAATGTTAAATCATCGCTGCCATTCATCAAAACACTTTAACAAGGGTAAGTGTTTTAAATTGATTTCAGCGAGTTTTCGTCACGGATCATTTCGCGTCCCAGCTCGCCCCGGCCCGGTACGGCCCGGGGCCATTGTGCCCCTAATGACATTACAAACCCAACAGTCCGTACACTGGAAAACAGTTAACAAACTTCCTGATTGGAAAACGGCCAGCAAAACATTTTAAGACAATAAGTCAACTACTGCTATAATAAAGAGGGGAAAATTAGCCGGACCATAACAATAAGTCAATTGACACCATATTTATTAAATTCGGTTGAGTATTTTAGGTGCTACGTTAGAATAAATATAATCCCCATTCCGTGGTAGGTATGTTACCATTTTCGTATATCATTCGTACACCGTCATTTAATAAGTGAGCTGTGACTAAAGAAACAACCCTCTTCGTTTTAATTATTGTACATGATTACTCACGTCTGATAAGGTTGAATATTCTGACTATAATTTCAGAAAAAGAAAAAAAAATGTGACAAAGCCACGAAAGTTTCTATGGTAATATTGACTTTGACCCTTTGACTTTGTCGTAGTCGGGAAAAAAGAGGAGGATTTTTTTTTTAAATTAGCTTGTTTATATATATATATACATAAGTACATAAAATGTATATAAAAATGCCATCTAATCTGCCGCCTGTCTCTATATATCACTCAGTCTGATAAAAAGTTACTGGGCTGTTGAGACTAACCATCCAAAGTCTAAAAGTAATAAGCGCTAAAGCAGCGATGTCCTGCACTTTGTTTGGCTACTCAAAGGTCTACAATGCAAAATGTGCAGTAATGGTCATAAACAGGCGTTATCTCTTACTATAAGGAAAGCGTCTCGTTCGTCTCATTACTTTCACTTAAAAGAAAATTGATTTCGTAGTCAGACTGAATGAGAAGTCAAGAAAAAGAGATGAAAGCGTACACGAGAGAGACGTTATAGGTCTATATCACGTGTTCGTGTCACGTTACCGCGCGAGGTTTGACTATTTTATTCGCGGTGCGTATTAAGGGGACTGGAAAGTGTTAAGGGTATTCCTTAAATTCAAACTTGCGCAAGCATTGATCAATCACCTTCCTCTTAATTTTAGTTTTATACTACACTAGCGACCCGCCCCAGTTTCACAAGGTTGCAATTTAGAAACTAATATGGTGCATATGCATGTATTAAGTTCTATGTATTGCTGTAATCATCAGGAGAGCGTATCGTTCGTCTCACAACTTTTAAATAAAAAAAAAACCTTCCTCTTGAATCACTCTGTCTATAATGGAAACCGCATTAAAACCCGTTGCGTAGTTAAAAAGTGTACAGACAGAAGTGACTTTTGTACTATGTAGAGATAAAACAATCATAATCAATGCCCTGTCAGCTCTATTTGAAGTTTGTGTGAGCGTGGTCTTTGTGTGTGAGTGAAAAAGTTGCACAAAAAATTGGGAAATACGCAAAAAACTGAAAGTTCTTTTATTTAATGGAATGAGCTATATAAATATACAAATAACAGAATTGAAAGCTTAAACACTGCGCCATGATGTATCGGATAACCTCAATATTACTCGGTATTACTTATCTTGTAATTTAAAAAGAGTTTTCTCGTTAAAAAAGTCTCTTGCTAAAAAAACCTTTTCTCTCATTGGAAAAACGGATTCTTGATTCGCTGATAAAATACAAAGCTTGGCCGTTATTTATCTTCTATTATGTCGGTTTTAAACGAAGTTCCTATATTTTTTCTACTTTTATGATGTTATTATTCATTTAGGTATAAAAATTTCTTGGGAAAACCGTGCGTAGCTACCATCATAGTACTTGAATTGTCAGAGTTTTCCTCTTAAAGTGAATTATTAGAATATTTTGATGCTAACGAAGAATAAGTCACTTCTGTGACGGTAAGTGATAACGTATGTCCATGCCCAATAACAAAGGGTTAGGTGATTTTGGTCATTAATGTATTGGCGCCCACTGCTATAAAAATAAATGAAATATATATCGTAGGACATTACACACAGCGCCATCTGACCCCAAACTAAGCAAAGCTTGTGCTATGGAAGTCAGATAACTGATAGAATACTTAGATAGCTTTTTTTTGTAAATACATACCTACTTATAATACATACAGTACACCCAGACACAGAACAAACATTTGTTTATGCCACACAATGTTTGTCCTGGGTGGGAATCGAACCCACGCTCTTCAACTCTTGAAGCAGACATACTACCAATGAACCAACAGGGCTGTCAAATGCAGGGCTATGACCATGCATTGCATTAATATCCAACAAGCACACAATAGCAAACAGAGAAGTTTTATTTATTTAGTGAAAGAAAACATCAAGGAAACCTGCATGTCCGAGAGTTCGTAAAAAAAGATCTCATAGATATGTGAAGTTTACCAACCCGCCCTTGGCCAAAGTGGTGAACTATGGTCTTACCTTTTTTACAAGACAAGGCCCGCGACCAGCAGTGGGACAGATCGCTCTTAGCGATAAAGCCGGCACTTGTGATACTAGTTCATAAGGTTCTTTTGTTATCTGTACTTTTTTTCTGTTTATGGTGTGCTTAATAAAGAGTTCTATAGATATACAAAAGAGATTTTTTTGTGTTAAAAAATATATTCATCTCTACTCTATATGTGCTAAAAGGGTTTTTACGAATTTCATTTGCAAGTAGAGTGTTCATTACATTAATACATTTTTCCCAAAAAAATAGTACAGTTACAGTAATGATAAATCTAGTACCTAACTGTAGCTACAGTTAGGTACTAGATTGCGAATGAAATCGTAGTTTTAAAACAATTTAATTTTAACCTAGGAAAAGGTCTAAAAACCACATACCCAAGGACCTCGTGAGTTTCGAGCAGCATATTATGGACCTCTAACAATAAGGCTGTTTACTAAGCTAGCTACTTAGCACGAGAGTAACAAGAAGTCAAAGAAATTGTTTGTGCAAACATACAAGTAAGGATTTATTGCGTAGCTCTGCAATATTAGAAGTTTTTAAACATTTCCAAATAAGTAAGAAGTTTTAACGGAGCGTAGCAATAGACTTGTAAAGCGTGAAGCCGTGACGGTACACAGATGTAAAAGTTTCATGGACCCGTTAAGCCATTGCGAACGTACTTGTGTTTTATAGACCAGTTACGCCATTCTGAACGTACTTGTGTTTTGAAATAGGAACTCGTTTCCTTCACATACCCCAACAGAAACCAGCATCATTCCAAGTTGCGATAATGATGAAAATAATAGGTACGCGGTCATAAAATTATTATTACATATTTCATATATTTAGTAACAGAATGAAGTCCAATGCATCAATACTTAAGCGTATAATTTTGTCAGCTACAGTACTGTAATAAAAATAAGTAGAATTATATTAAACGATTTAGTTGAGTACTTTAAAATTTCTTTCGCATTTTAGACTAATGTAACTTTTCAATCTTTGCGATTCGAACATATTAACCAGCCATCGAAACCAATAAGTACTATTGTTATCTAAATATAATACAGTTTTTATGTAATATTTATGGGACGATTGAAATGCTCGCCTGATAGTAAGAGAGGGCGCATGCTCATACATCTACAACCATTGCTGCAGTACGTAAAACTTTGACAAACAAAACAAAGCCCAGGTCATCGCTGCGTTAGCGCTTACATTACTATGAGACCTTCGATGTTTAACTTCAACAAGTCTGAATTACGTTAACTGTAGGAAAACAGTAGTGTTTACACAAAAAAACTACAGCGCCTTAGAAAATTATTACAATAATAAACACTAGGTAACGTTTAATAGCAAACGGTTTTTCCTAGACAGCGCCTCTTCCATTGATCCATTCGAAGCAATCTTGTAACAAATCAAACCGTAAAAACTTTCTCGAAGATGTTCGATAAACGCGAAGTACTTTGGGCACAACTTCGCGCGATGTACTTATTTGTACTCCATTTGTAGATTCCGTCTTTAATGGATGTTAAAGTTAAAAATAAATATATTTCTTGTATTTTAGGTTCGTTTACATGCATGATGCAAGGAAAAGCATATGATGTAACACGTATATTATTTATTGTACTTTTCAGGAAACGCAGATTTCGACAAATATTTACACATCCTCACCGTGCGAATAACAACTTAGAAAATTAAAAAAAACACGATTGCATTCTAACAAATTATTTTTTTCAAACAATTATACAAATATAACAAATACAGTAATAAAGCAAGAATTCTAACGATACCCTATACATTCAAATCCGTTATGGTGGAATAAAAAAACTCATGTACGTACACCCCTCGTCGATTTTTTTTTTAATAAAGTTATGCCCACATAATACTTAATTTTATATTATTTATTTCTTTAATAATTTTTCTTGTAATTTTAATGATTGTGAATCAATAATGTCTATGTCTATGATTACAAATATAAACACTGAAAATGGTACATTATTTTTAGGCAGTCGTGTAAAAAAATGTGAAGTCGAAGTGAATAATTAGTTTTTTTTTTTATGTAAAAAATAATGAGACGAACGAGACGCTCTCCTGATGGTGATAACGCCTGTCCATGACCATTGCAGCAATTCACAGAACTCTGAATAACAAAACAAATTCCAGGGCATCACGGCTTTGGCGCTCATTACTTTCGAAACTTTCAATGGTTAGTCTCAACAGCCCAGTAATTTCGCTAGCTGCAGTACCGTTTAGTTTATATAGTTACCGGGCAGTCATAGTGATAGAGTCTTGTTGGACACACTTAGGTCACGGGACAATGATAGCTAAAGACTTTTCAAGAATTAATCTTGTTCTAACAGAAAATGAAATCAGCACGACAAAAGTTTAATGTATATAACAATACACGTATAAATATGTTAGTAAATGTATCGTTGGGAATCAAGAAACGTGTGTGACTTGTTCATAATTCATTCGGCGAACGAGACATCTTCGACGCTTATGTTTGCGTTAATCCCTCGGATATGTGTGGATGAATGTTGTACAGGGAGTTTTAACTTTGTTTCTGTTGTTATATTAAACGTTGTTGTATGAATCGATATTTTTAATGTTTTGAGTAACAAACTCAGGACTAACATTTGTGTGACTAACATCGATGTTTGTTCAGTGTCTGGGTGTACTGTATGTATTTACAAAAAAAAAAGTATTTAAGTATTCTGTCAGCTATCTGGTTCTCATAGTACAAGCTTTGCTTAGTTTGGGGCTAGATGGCGCTGTCTTAAATATCCTCCGATATTTAAAAGGGTGCTACTTAATTTCTTTACAGTTAATCATAGTAATTTTATTATTAGGCTATCGTTATGTTGACGTGTTTTTAAAAGAAGAATTACGCAATTTATAAGTCAATACTCAGAGCTTGATCATGTATCTTTCTTTGTAACTATTTGTTTGACTTTGAAGACTATTGAGATATCCTTTGGGTATTCTCCCATAAATATCGTAGGATATTACACATAGCGCTATCTGACCCTAAACTAAGCAAAGGTTGTACTATGAAAGTCAGATAACTGATAGATTCACTGACCGAGGCTGTCGTGTCCTCGTTGTTTTATAATTCACAAATTGTGGTGATCTACAGAATACTCAATTGATAATAAGCAAACAAATGTGACTATAAAAAAAAATATTCTTGACAAAAATCTTCCTAGAACAGACGTTTATGTTATAACTTTCCGAACAAAGAGTAGAAAAATGACACCGATTTTTTTTATTTAATATGTATTTATCGACACTGTGTATTTAACTGATAATTATATTGCAAACTCGGAACACCCTCGGCGCACCACAAACAAAGAGCGGCTGAAACCCCAACAAGAACAGAACAAAAGGAGACGAAGGCGACACGAGACGATGCCAACAGGGGAGATGGCTAAAGGGAATATGGCTAATAAAATTTGTAAACGTTCGCATGATACGCCGCTTAACCCCGACTGAACGAAGGATCAACTAAGGAACGTAATGAAAATGAGGCCATTCGCTGCGTTTGGTTGGCCATGAAACATCGGTGTAGACACTTCACATTTTCCTACTTCAGAATAAAATGTTCAATTCAGAGATGAAATATTGGCGATAATTTACGTTGTCTGCTTTTCACGAGTAAAAGACTTAGTTTCGAGTCTGGAGAATTTCTAGGTAAAGACAAGGTTTTCTCTAAGATTTTATACGCTAAATTTTAACGACTTGAACATCGGGTTCGAGACTTTAAACGCTCTGAGTACCTTTTAATGGCAGCTTTAGAGAAATCATGTACAAGAGTAGCATTACAAAAATTGTGATGTAAAAGAATCCGTTAAGAAAACTGCCCAACATCCGAACTGCAAAGCAGCTTTCAGCAAACAAAGGCTTAAAACAGAGCCCAACTTTAAAACTGTCCAAAGTGAAAGTCATTTAAATGCAGCGTAGCGAGCAGCTACGATCGTAGGCTCGTAGCTTGGTAGCATACGGCTACGGCGTAGACTGGCGGGCTGCCAGCCTACCTGTTGTTAGTGTCATGTTCTTAAAGCCTGAGCCTTTAACTGTTGCATGCTTTGAGGAAAAAAGCCGAGAAAATTGTTTTATGATAAGAATTTATTATTTTCCGAGGGAGGGTTTCCTAAGTCACAATCTCGCGCTTATTACGGAACACGACGTTAATTTATGTGGCTTTTCTGTATCTCATATAAATGTCAGTCTTAGTATAAATATTTGTTTTGTTTTGCTGTTTGTAGTGTAGGTAGACTTTGTCAGAACATAAGACACAAACACAGAGAAGTTGTGAAGCGTATAATAAATTGTTCTTATGTTTCGGTAGTGGACTGTCTGATATTTGATTTCGTCTCGTATTAATCTAGTAACATAAGTTAATTCCAAAAGTTTCCTGAAAGCTGAAGAGAGTGGTCTTTATTATGGTCTACAACCTAGGTTTCACCACAGCTCACCTAATGCTAAGTGACGGTGTAGTCCAAGATAGTAAAGCACTCCTAGCCTGGAATGGAACTGGCTCTCAAGAGAAGCAGTTTAGTGGTTTCTGGCAGATTTTCAACTTGAGGGCCGAAGCTAGCCAGTTGAGTACTAGATAATATCCTACCACTATGCTACGGTTTCCTCACGATATTTTCTTTTACCTGCAGCTCAAGCTCATTGTTGGGGTTGGAACCCACGGCTTTCGGCGTGTGAACCGAGCGCGCTAACCAAAGAGCTATCTGCGCTACAAATTCATTGAATTTTGGTTTGACGTTTGTGTTAGGTTAGGTTATGTTTTAAGGAAATGCATTGACAACGCTTAGGCTGTTGTGTCACAAACTTTATTTCTTCAGAGTAATAGATTTGTTTGTTTCATAAATTCTTCGATATCATTAATTGTTACCGTTGTCATCGTATTTTTTAAAAATAATTTTTAATTTTAAATACACTGTCTTTCACTGTGTTAAACTGTCACAGTAGTGAACAACCGTTATACGGGGTATTTACCGGTAGAACAGTTCTGAATCTTTTCTTTGTTTTTATTTCTGCTTCATTTTATCTCCTCTTCTGCTTTTAAATGTTTCTTTTTCTGAAGACCAAATTGTTACTTCTTAACTTAATATAATCTTTAAGTGTTTGGTGACATTATTACATCAGTGAATTCATGTTATGAGTACAAATCAGAGATCAGAATACACAATATAAATAGTAATTACACATTTTATTCGTAGCGTCACAAAACATGATTAAATTGATGCTTTACTTTGCGGTTTTTTTTTTATATTACGCTTAAAAATCATCGTGGTTTTAACAGTGACGAGAATTTGATTTAAAATTTATCTAACTTGACGACAATTTTAAAATATCTATGCGAAATCAAGTTGATTTTTTTAAAATAAATTGTTAATTTTTTTACTAAAAATTCAGTCAGTATTCATATAAGTCAAAAATTATTGACGTAGTAAATAAAATTAACAATGTTAATAAAAATTAATACAATGTAAATAGAATAAAGATATCTTTTTTGAACGAAATATTTTTATATTCAATCTCCTATTGGCTTTGGTACATTATTGAAAATAATAGGTCCCATGCACACTATACTGCTGTTGATTAGAGATGTCTGTGCCGATTTTGGTCTCTGTGATTTCTAACACCAAGTCAGGAAAGGCGAAAAGGTTCTGGATTATGTTTACAAAAAAATACGATTCCTTCTTTTTTGCAGTCTGTTAAAAACGGCTGTTTTGAATAAATATGAGGACGCGTAAGTTTAAGAATTTGACGCTTAGTAGATAGATAGAAACTTTTAATTGTGGAAAACACAAAAAAATAATACAGAAATACAAAATAATCTTATGAGCTAGTGCCACAAGTGGCGGCCTTATCGATAAGAGCGATCACTTCCAGGCAATCAAAAATGGAAAACACGATATAGGTTAAGAAC
Source organism: Biston betularia (assembly GCA_905404145.2). Lineage (NCBI taxonomy): Eukaryota > Metazoa > Arthropoda > Insecta > Lepidoptera > Geometridae > Biston > Biston betularia. The sequence continues at coordinate 5,063,163 of FR989868.1, forward strand.
ATACGGGAGATGTTGCAACACTAATAAGTTAAAAAAATAAAAATGAAGTTAATAAAACGACACTGAAATAGTAGTGTCGTTAATGACATAAAGTTAAAGGATCACAAATCACAGCTATTTGCTAGAAATAAAAAAATGCCCTAATTAATTAAGTAGGTACTGCACTAAATATCTCCATATATCTGGTAAAAAAGTTTCTATACATCCTTCGTAGAGTCAACAAGTAACCTGGCATCGAGCCAGGGTCGTTCGTGGCAGTGCTATGAACCAGCTTATCTACATTATGTGGCGGGGAAAATGAATAGAGTTGTGAAAAAGTATTTGGAAGGTTTTTTTTTTACAATTCTGATACTTGCATTAATAATATATTAACTTTGCCAATATTACAACGAGTCGGAAATTTACTATATATTGTTTAGGGTGTACAAAACCGCACGAATTCAGATGTTCTATTTATTTTATCGCGGTTAAATACTGTTTTGTAGGGAATAGTTAATTTTTTTCAGGTTTGCGGGCGGTCTTATTGTTTTTTTTTAATGATGAGTACAGGGACTTTCTTTTAGCTTTCTGTTTCTTAATACGGTAGTTTTTTTTTGTACCGATGATAGCTCAGTGGTTAGCGGTTGGTTCACACGTCGAAGGTCGTGTGTTCAAATCCCAATAATAAGCTTGAGTTGACAGTGAATCAAAACATCGTGAGGAAACCATAGCATGATGGTAGGGTGCTTGAACTTGAGAGCCAGTTCCATTCCAGGTAAGCTGTGTTTATCATCTTCAACCACACATTTGACATCAGGAGAGCTAAGGTCAAATACCTAATCTGTCAACTATAAAAAAAGTAATACTTTTTAATGTCATCATTTTAAATCAGCTTTTGCCCGTGACGTGAGAATATAACTTGATTACACACTAAAACAAAACACAACAACATACAAATATGAAACATAAAAAAAGAGATAAAGAACATAACATAATACATAATTTGTGTATAACGGCGGTGTTATCGCCTAGAGCGATAGCGACTTAGCTCGTATCATAATTATTTTTGCAATTTTTTTACCTTAACAATATTAACAGTTTATGCACATATGTATATGAGTATGTGTCACGTAAAGGTCTGGAATTCGCTTATTTTTTGCAAAAAACGACGCTGTTCGGCGTGTTTTTGCTAAAACTTATCTATTTTTATACACATAAAACAAATACGAAAACGATAACGATACGTGAGCCAAAATAAGTGAAAGTTAACAGTATGTTGTCTAGCGCGTATTGATATGGGGCGTCCCCAGAGTCAACACGACTATACCTTACCAGTATTAAAGTATTTTGCCAAATAGGCTTACGAATTATTGTCTGCCATATTGTAAAACAAAGTAATGATGTAAACAAGCTACTTCACTGATAAATAATTGATTGATTCAAGTGTTACTTTTCGGAAGTTGATTTTAAGTGTTCAAGGTATATATTTAGTTAAGTCGTTTTAGCGTTTGGGCACTACAGCAAAAAGGGATATAAAGACTTGTGGTTATTAGATTTTAAGTTTATGTCGGATTTTAGTTTTAGATAGAAAGTAATATTTAGAAAAAACATTGAGTAATTTATAAAACTTGGACAGATTTAAAAAAAATGTGTTAAGTTATACATTTTTTCTATTAAATCCAGAAAAATAATTTTACTACAATTGAAATAGAAAACAAAAAAGGATAGATAAATGAGTAATAATAATTCTTTATTTAGTTTGAAAGCGCTTAAAACGCTTGCTTGCTTCACTAATTGATATTCTTTAAAGATTGCATTAGTTACTCTAACAATTAGAAGTGAAAGACTGATTTATATTGTATTGATTTATAGCGTAAAAATTCATGGAACTCAGTGAATATGGCAACAAGAGAAATTAGGTTATTTTATTGTTGGACAAAATATGCAATAACAAACAATAGCTAGAAACTGAACACAAACATATCGTTACGTTCAGTTTTATTGAATGTTTACTAACGGGAAATGCATCATGATTTAAAATAACACTGTACCACAACAGAGCCGCAATATGTTGTAAAATACACATGTACGCTTACTGTTTTAAATACGTATGGAACAAAAACATTAGCCCCACGTTTTGATAGTCTAATTTCAGTGTTGTCATTATCCGGTCAACTGACGCTGTCCGGTAATTCCAGCATAATTACATTTGACAAAAATAACGTATAGTACGTAACTTTCAAGCAATCATGTAATTAAAAAGTGTAACATATTTAGAATTAGTTCTATTTTTTCCCCGATATAACTCTACTATGCTTTGTGTGTCAGAGTTTTATAATGTTTCAAACTATTAGATTAATTAATTCTTCATCAGTTTCATCAGAAAGAAAGAAAGAAAGAAAAAGATTTTATTCTCCAACATAAAAGCGAACAAACAGAGACAAGCAGTTACAGAATAAGGGCTCACCTCAGCATAATACTGGTCATACTAAGTATGACCATTGACCAGCGCTGGTCTTCTGGTGAGACCCTGTAGTTGAAAACCAAACGCGCACGCGCTTTGGTGTGTGTGTGTGTGTGTGTGTGTGTGGGCATCGCGCTCTTCTATTATACATACATTTCGCCTAAATAGTTCAGCTCTAGTATTTTCTATAATTGATTCCATATTCACTCACATTAATGTTAATGGCAATATTTACATCCGTTTTAGGTAATGCTGCGTTTCGATCGTCAACATACACGGCCTGAAGCTAATTATGGTAATGTATGTATTAGTAATAATTATTTAGTCAATATGAGTGAAGGAAATAACCCGCTGATTTATTTTCACATAAGCAGGCTTATGAATAAAGAATAGAATATTATTTAATCTCGATAACCACGGCTGTAAAGAATTAAAAAAAAATCATCTACATTTCTATCGTGTAATAAGTATCATACATATCTATATCTATTTATACTTATCTATCTATCTAAACTATTATAAAGAGGAAACATTTGATTGATCATTTGTTTGTTTGTATTGAATGGGCTCCAAAACTACTGGACCGATTTCAAAAATTCTTTCACCGTTCGTAAGCTACGCTATCTCCAGGTGATATAGGCTACCTTTTATCCCTATTTCTACGCGGGTGAAACTGCGAGGCGTCTGCTAGTACATATAGGAAAATCGTAAACGAGCCGTGTCTACTACTACACTAAATATGTTTTCAATGAAACAAATGGCACGCGTTGTAAGTAATGACATCGAAGTAAAAAAATTGTTTCTAATGTTTGTCGGGTTATCTGTGCGTTTGTAAACTCTAATCTTAGAAACGGCTTGACCGATTTCATTGCGGGTTTCTCTGATGTATTGTGGCAAGCTTCCCGTAACACATAGTTTGTTATATTCTAATCGATTTACAGACAAAAACGTATAGTTTGAAATAATACGAGCTATTCTAGAAACTAGCTTCGGTCGATTTAGTAACATAATTTCGCCTTTAGCGAACATCCACATAAACACAGCTAGTACTATAATATACCTACAAGTTTATTAGAATCTTCTATTATTTATCATAAATAAGCAAATCTTATACTATGGAAACCAGATAGATGATCAAACACTAATGTACTTACTTGACGCTGCGTAAAATGCCCGCCAATATTATAAGGAATGTGAAATCTTTTTTATATACTCACAACTTTTCACTTCACGTTCTTTTCTATAATACTTTTATGTAAAGCTCGCGGGCGATGTCACGAAAAATGTTAAACAACATTCGAAAAATTCTAATTAAGTTGCGCCAGGTGTTGTGCTTTTTTTTAATTTCGACGGACAACGTCGTCGGGTGACGCGTAAGATGTTTCGTTGTAAAGTAACAACAAACTTAATATAAGAGACTCAGTTTACTTATTTCAAACATTTCAGCTGCGTTACTTGTAACAAAATTGGAATAGATTATTATAAAAAAATACGTATTAAGATAAACAACTGAAAACGTGCATGAAAGTTTTTTGATATAAGTATATACCTAATATAGGAGTTTGGAATATAATTCTAGGATGCTCTGAAAAACTTGATACAGACTTTTTCTTTTTCGTTTTCGAACCAATAGGTTTAATAGGTTCCCATAACGCTTTGGTAACTGCAAATTTAGCATCCTGGGCTTCTCTACTATTATCCTACTCATAATGAAAAGAGACCCGCGCCCAGCAGTTGGCCAGTCTTACCATGTGATAGAAAGCTTAATACTTTTTTTTTTAGTGTTTGACCACAGCTCACCTGATGTTAAGTGAAGGTGTGGTCGAAGATGGTAAAGCACACCTAATCTGGAATGGAACTGGCTCTCAAGTGAGGCTGCCGGAACACACCGTTAGATGCTTGGCGGCAGATTTTCAACTTGAGGGTGGACCTTGGTGGTGATAGTAACTTCAAGCAAAAAGGTTTAAATTTTATTATTTTGACTCGGACAGGATATTTAAAACTTCATACGTCACAGAGGTGGATGTTTTATTGAGAGTAAAATAAACAGTAAGCTGCGATGACAGTAAGGTGACTTTCATTGGGTTGAAATCTTGCCAAGCTTCGGTTGTTGGGATAAATATATATATAATAATACATACGCGGCCTATTTATGCATTGAAATTCTTATGTATGTTATATAATGATTGTACTAAAATTACATACTCACAAAAAAAAAATGACTTTCTAACAATATTACCTGTAGAATATATTACATTCGTATGCGCTAACTCTGGCCCAAAATTCGAAGAAGTATCCTTGCACTCAAAATTTTATTCATTTCGCCGAAAAAAAGCTAATATACAGAATGCTATTACAAATACAAGTACATCATATCATACAAAAGTACTGCTGCGTACTACGATAAATCGGGTTATTTTCTAGTCTTCTACTGTGGGTACAGATGTCACCACTCTCTGTAAGTGTTTCGAGCTATATTGGCTTTACGTTGACCATGCACGTCGTAGTAGTAAAGCGTCAAATCAATAGATTGCGCTTCTTTTGAGTGTTTTTTTTACGGTTACTAGGTGTGGTTACGTTGTGATCGAATATGGTAGACACACCTGGCCTGTAATGAAACGGGATTTTAAGTGAGCTTGCTAGAACACACTTGACGGCACTTATAAGAAAAACGTTCGGTTATAGAGTATAGTGAGAATGAAAGGCCATACTGCCTCTCGCTCTTTCCAAACTGCATTTAAAATTTAAAGCTATGTCAATATTTTACAATATTGACATAGCTTCCATTACTCGAATACGATTACCTGTTTTCAATACGTTTTAACATCGACATACGCCTCAGGGCTTGTAGGGAACATACAGTTCCATGTTCCGTTCATAATTTACGGGATTCGCGAGCGGAAACAATGTACCAAGCAAAATGGATAATGAAAACAATTTTATATCGGAAAATTTAATCGAATTACAAAGTTTAAAATGAGATCGCGCTTCAGGTAAACGGTGAGGAATTTATCGAGAGACACGATTGGATTGGTAGGCCATGGAGATTTTTTCTGTTGAATTACGATTCGAGAAGTTGTTTAGCTCTGTATAATTGTTTCGTAACTCGGACGATTTGACATTCGAACCTTTTTTATGTACGTTTCGTTTTTCTTTCTTTATTTGGCATCACACCTTGTTCATTCTTTTAGTAGTGTCAAGTATTTCATATGTGCAGGTGTTTTATGATACGAGTACAATTAAGCAAAATAGCTCTACGGGGCAGTCAAAGTCACATAAATCGATCAAAGTCAAGTCCAGTCCCTGCCCAAGTGAGTGCCGGCAACTTTACGGAATTTTGGAAACAACACGAAATTATATTTACCACATTATATCACTACACTCGTGATTACATTTTATTATTAAAGTATAACTATTTGTAAACGTAAACGTTAAATAAAAACCCACAAGCGTTCGAAAATTAATACAATGTAGCGAAATGATATTTCTGCGTTCCCGGTTGATCAACGGTGCGTTTTGCGGTGCGACATAAAACTGATGCATTTTGTTACAATGGCGTTGATACCAATTTTTAACACGTAAAAAGAAGGAGGTTCTCAATTATTCAGTTGTATTTCGTCGATTATGATTCTTTTTAAAGATATACTTACAAAGAAATTCCATTTAAATTACATGAAAATCAATGAGTAAAGACTCAAATTCAACTTGCATTGTGCGAATTTCATTGTGTAATTCAGCGTTTTAAAAATATTGAAATCCATGACACTGGCAAATGCATAAGAAAAGAAAAGAAGACTGCGACATTTTTAGTAACTTATTAGCTTTAATATGCCATATGCTAATAATTATGTTTATTACCACATTGATTTCTAAAGATGTACCTACTTACCTAGCGAATGCTACGTATACCATGGACGGCCAAACGCACAAATGTATCTATTCTCTCCCAACTCGGCATTGAGACCCGACTGTCCACCATATGTCAATAGCGTTTGCTATGTTATTTCAACTATATAATGCGAAGAGGGGATGGCAGCCTTGAAAAGCTGGTCATTGTTGGCAATACCGAAGGAAAGAGACCACGAGGCCGGTCGCCAACACGATGGTCTGACCAAGTGAAAGAAGCCACCTCCTCTTCTAAATTCTACCAGGTGGTGAGGGCTACTTCGGACCGGAGTCGATGGAGACAGATTGTCCGTCTTAGAGGTTCCAGTGACCACGATCCTCAGACATGAGGGAACGATTGAAGAAAACCACCTTACCTAATTTTTAACAATGTTTAATGTTATATGTTTCTTCTTATTTTATCTCTTACTACGTAAGTACAATAATATGTTTGTAATACTTTATCATCAAAACCGGGTATTAAACTGAATTCCCCCAAAAGGCTCCAACTCTTACATAACAGCGGGATATTACTAAAACATTAATTAAAACATAATTAAGCTTGCGTAAGAAAAACTATAGTCTGGAGGTTTATTTAATATCTTGTCGGTTCATTGAATTTTAATCTCCAATGTACCAAAAAGTGGGCAGAGTTGGTTTAAAAGACACTCATATCTGGTTAATTAAATCTTCTCAGTGGGGTGCCTTTGGGCTCGACCGGCTCACATCGTCTTTCCTTTGTACACTAGAAACAAAAACTTCACTCTCGCACCTTGTCACTATAAGAAGAAATTAATTCCCTTTAAATAATAAGAAGTGTTCGAAAAGTTAAAGCGACATGGTTCTATATCGTCGTGCTTATTTTCGCGCTGTATTGCTGTCGAATTTTAGACGCCTTCAATTTAAAGTTAACTTTAAATCTTTACTTGCTGTACTTTAGCTTGCGAAGTGCTTGTGTTTATTCAGGGCAATATATAATTACTGCTATCGTATTAATTGGACATGTTAGTGCAGCCATAATAATATTTATTTTCAAGCAATATAACAATAATGATTTTTCTACAAACAGAAAGATGACGTGCACTAAACTTATTGTGGTCAGAACGCAATGTATGCAATTATATTTTTAAATCTGTTATGTGAAACAATTTAATCGAATGCGTGCCGATGCTTAGAACATCGAAAGGTCTTTAAAATCACATCGAAAGATAATTATGGCTACCAGAGGACTTAGACAAAGAAACATTCGATTAGCAATAACGCTAATAGAAAAGTAAAAATGCACGGCATTGACATAAGCTGTCTATATGTCACTGTGACAGCTTATGTCAATTCCGTATGTTTTCGGTCTTTTATATTAGCGATATCGAATATGTCGAATGTTACTTTGTCAAGGTCCTCTGGTTAGAAAAGTTAACCGTAACGAAAATTACTATATCAATACCTTAATTATTACAAAATTAGTCTTAGAGACGTGAGTTTAGTGTCAATTTCCGGGAGAATTAGGAGGAAGTGGCTCCGCGCAGTTTTGAAAATCAAAAATGTCTGACATGTCAAAAAAGAAGTGCCAGTTTTTACTTTTAAAATGTTACAAATGTACTAGCGTGGCCAAGCCTTTAATTCCATTACGCATCCGTAAAATACAGCTCTTTATTGAACAACAAAGAGGTACATATTCCAATCTTATGTCTGTAAAATAATATTGAAATAAGAGAAACAATGTAGCCGCCTCGTAGTGCACGTATACCACACAAAAATTCTCTCCCAACTCCACTTTGCTTTAATATAAACTCCATTTGAATTTACGTATCCTATTAATGTAATGACATACCTACTTACTATTCACAAACATAAGGGTATCTTTTGTGAAAAGTAAATTGTATGAGTTCCCCATCAAAAGGGAAGACGGAATAAAGAATAACGCGGTAACAAAGAGAGGTAAATGAATTAAAATCCTTTGTTAATTCGGTACGGTGTTGCCAGATGTAAATCTTGGGATATCCCCTATGTTGTTGTATTGTTACGGCAAGACTAGAGATTTTTATTTGTCACAAAACTTTATATTAAAGAACGAATATAATCAGTAATACCGGCCATAAAGAGTATCAACAGCGAGTAGTTGAATCAGCAAAGTGAACATGTAATACTCGTCTTTCATTCTTCATTCATTCATTCTTTCAGTCTTTCGTTCTTTTTTTGGCATATAATAAATTGCCAGTTTCGATAAAGGTACTTTTGATATATTTCGTAAGGAATTCAAGATTTTTTTTTTTTTTTTCTGTCACTTAATTAATTTTTAAACAAGTATAATGTATTTACTATGCAACCCATCTCAACATAAAAATAAATGGTAAAACAGATCAGACTCTACTTATAAATACAGATAAATTTGTAGTCAATTTTAGTAGAATAAATTAATTTGTTTTCTTTTTTAACATTTTTTATCACAAGATTTTTTTCCAAAATATTTTTTGTGTCGTTTGTGGGCTTTTTGTGAGTGCATGTTGTATTAATACAATTATGTTGTGGTATTATTCACTCGCCATAGGTAAGATTTTGAAAATGTAAAAAAAGGCAGTTATTTTAACTGGGCAACACTGGTCCGGTGAGAGAAAGCTAGCATGTATGTATAATATTTGATGGATCGGCTCAAAGATAATATGGAGATTCGAAAGCATTAATTTTATGAAATTCATGAATTTAAGGATTTACCTTTGTATCATGTTATCGCGTACGTTATTCATAATTTCGATTAGGGAAGAGAATAGACCCTTTATAAATTGAATTTGCTTAGTTAGGTACATCTATTTATAGAAAATGTTTGAATTATAAATTGAGCCTGTATAAGGGAAGTAGAGTAAGCCACTGTAAACAAGTAAGAAAATTCAGTCCTACGAAGTTGTAATGTTGACTTCTGACACCGAAACTAAAGAATATTCTTTGTTATTTAAATAGAGGAATTGTGACTCTATACCATTATATACAATCTACATATATCGTACAACGCGCGCTCTTGAGCTATATCTGGTAACAAGACTGGAAATAATTTGATTGTTTATTTAGTGTTATTTAGTTTCAAAAGTACTTTGGAACAATATTAGCACATACTAGCTGCGCCCTGCTGTGTTACCCGCTACATGTTTTCGGGATGAAAAGCCTATGTGTTAATTCAGGGTCTCAGCTACCTCCCATACCAAATTTCATCCAAATCCGTTCAGTAGTTTTTCCATGAAAGAGAAACAAACATACATCCAAACTTTTACATTAATAATGTTTGTGGGATTAGTATATGAAATACGTATATTTAGATAAGATCTCTCAGCTACGTCGCTAAAATAGAACCAAAACACCCTAATATTTGACAATCCGGAAATAAAGATGAATTTAACGACACCTCGCGCATTAAAATCGGTCCAGGCGTTTGCGACTACAACACGTCTCATAGGAACATACAAACATACACAAATAACGTTTAATTCTTATTTAAGCATATGTATTAATATGTACATCCATATATTGTTACAAACTTTCGCGTTTATAATATTAGTAGTATTACACACATACGTACAATTTAAAAAAACTTACACATTACACATATTTCTACACATAAACAAAAACATTTCAGTGGTTCATATCGATATCTGCATCGATAAAGGTTGTAACTAGAGATAGGTACTTCCCATTTGGGATACATGGCTTATTGCCCGAAAAAATATATTTGAGAGTTAAATTAGCATATCCCTAAGGATTTGACATTTGACTGACATATTGAGTAGAAATAGAGATAGTAAATAAAAAATGTGATGAATGATTAAAATAAAATAAATGTATGTCATGAAATCCCAGTATAAAATATTTTTATTTCAAAAGCATTTATATAATTTTAATAAACAAAAGTCCAAAATTAATCGTATTTCCGATAAAGACAATAACATCAATCACCAGCACAGCAAACTTTCAGTTTCTACTCAATAACGTTAAGATCCAGTTAAATGCGAGTCGAACTCACGATGGTATGTGGGTTCCTGAGTTCCTTGTGACATTCTGATTATTAAAAGTATTTTTTTAATCAGGTTATGCAATCTCGACTTACACTTGGGCGTTTTTTTTTTTGTTGTAATATTTTAAAGGTTCGATTTCCATACAAATATTTTTTTTCCATTTATGGACAAATGGAGCATAATTTTACAGTGAAATCACAGCTACTGGCATTTATTTTGGTCTTTATTTGCGGTAAATCACATTTGCTTGAATAAAACAATAGATTATTAGCATAAAATCAAACAAGTTTTACTTAGTTTGGGGTCAGATGGCGCTTTGTGAAATGTCCTACGATATTTATTTATTTGCTTATTTATTTATATATGCTAAAAATGTTGTTGCCTTATTTTTTTAATAATGAATAAATCCGATTAAATAAGTGAATTTTTGTGTTAATTCCAAAAGAAAAAGGTAATACTTTGAGAAATTGGATAAAAATAATTTCAAACAAACGGCGTGAGCTCAGATAAAAGGTTCCGTTGGACACGTTCAAGTACGGAACCTTAAAAAAATTAAGTTCGTGTAACAAGAAAATTATTTCTCACGCAGCCTTTCTGTGGCAAAATGAAAAGTTTTCCTACTCGGATCCCACCACTGACACATCGATTGGCGTTTACATATTTGTTAAAGAAATTCCAAAAAGGATACGCCAATACAAACCTTAAAGACTTTTCAGAGTATGGTATAATGTATTGTATCTACAGAGAACTAGATAGTGTAGAGGGGCCCAGAATCCCACGCTTGAGACAACTGTGCGTGTTTATGTGTATAAAATCACAAATAAGTTGTACTTATCAACAATTAGTTCAGATAAACCATTATTTGGTGTTTATTATGCATTTAAAGTAATCCCAAATTATACTCTGCGGAAAACAAGTTCCTACAGACAAAAGACATCCTTGCTGTGCGAACAAAAAAATCTTTGCAAATATTGAAAATATTATTCCGGCCAGACAGTGATCAATTAAATTATGATAGATGTAGTATTTTAGTGCTATAAGACTTTGACGGAAAACTGGGATACAAATTCTTGTAGCGTAGTCTAAAATGGCATTGAAGCTGAAATGTGAAGTGTTTACAAACTCGGTTTTTGAGACCATTTTGCCAATCCATCATTTCAGATACAATACGCGTAGTTATGTACGTTGTTTGGAAGTATTACATCATCAATTATACAGTATTTCGAACGTAACATGCATTAAAAAAAGCTAACAAAAAGAATTCATCATCATATTCAGCTCTGAATCGTGTTCTGAACATAGGCTCATCTCATCTTTTTGTACGTCCCTCATCCCGGTCTCGCGCTAATCTTATACAAGTTTGACCCGCAATTTTTAGATGAATTTGTAGTAGGTACTTGAAAATGTCCAACGCTTGCTGATTGTGTTTTGTTTGCGCGTAACTATGGCAATACAAATCAAACTTAATTTATCTGAGATTAAGGTCGACTGTTAATTATGATTATGACTTCGAGTCATGGTAGTGATTAAGGATCAAAATTCAGGTCTAATTTTTTTAAAGTAATGCTTCTTATTTTTGTGCCCTAACTGAAGTAACTAATGTTTTGGTGTACACATAATTACGCCAAGTAACCATACATTTGGGTATACAGGGTTATAAACTTGGGGTGTATTAAACCGGTAGAGGTCATTGTACTCATCATTATGAATATTTTTTATAACGGAAACTTGAAACTTTGAAGTCGCGAAAAAAATATGCTGCTCTACACATTTGTTTGTATTGAATAGGCTCTGAAACTACTTGACCGATCCTAATAATGCTTTCATTATAGAACAGGCTACATTATCCGTGATGGGCATAGGCTTTATTTATGATTTTATTTAAAAAACAGTTTGGGATTCGTATGGAAACTTCAATAAAATAACCCAAGCTATGAACTTTTTTCCGAAAAACCCCTTACTTAGCATGCACAGCGAAAACTATTGACAATGGAATAAAGTGACGTTATATAGACCAAATTGACAGCGCAATGTCTCCGCAATGTCTAACTATTACAGTTGTCATATCTACACAAATTATAAAGAGGAAAGATTTGATTTTTTGTTTGTATTGATTAGATGCCGAAACTACTGGACCAATCTGAATGATTTTTTCATCATTAGAATGCTAAATGATCACTGAGTAACATAGGCTATATTGCTAATCGAGTTTTGTTTATCCGTGCAGAGCCGGGCCGGGCCGCTAGTCCTTTATATTGCAATAATCGCCTATCATAGCTCAATAGATAACCCATTTGCTTATTGATATTCCGTAATATGTGGTTCTATGTGCAAGTAATTGCTTTCATTGACATGCCGACGCTGAGAACTGTGAGGAATGCTTATGCAATCAATATGGCGGAAACATCGATGGTATCAATTAGGGACTGTTGATAACACACATTGTGCAGTGCACGTGACCAATATAATGCCTTGGTTAAGGAGTCGTCAGAGACACAGGCTCGGATGCTTTTTTTAAATTTAATTTTTTAAGAATAATTAGGCTTACGTTTCATATTAATATTTATTGGTAAAAATAATTTACATGTACGGTATATACAATATACATAGTGTACATACCGTACACACATTAAAAAAAATACATGGGAAACAATTTATTTAACAATAGTAGTAATCAATGTTACTAGTAAAATAATTGTCAATAAATTAAATGTCAATGAAATTTTTTATCAATTTTAATTTTCACCGCCATTTCACCCGATGTTAAGTGATAATGCGGTCTAAGATGGAGCAAACTTGCCTAGAAAATACCGATTCACTCGGGTAACGTATTCCACGCTTACGAAGCTTAATAAGCTGTGGCAGTCTTTTTGGGGAACCATCTGACTGCCAATCTGGAAGCTCTGGGTTCGAATCCCACGGCACGCGCCTCTGTTTTTTTTTAAGTTATGCGCGTATTATATGTACTAAATTATGTGTTAAGGAACATCGTGAGTAAACCTATAATGTATAAGAGTTCTTAAAAAAATATTGATATGTGTTTTTTTTTTTTTTTTTTTATGTTTGACGGGCTAGGTGTTTGACCACAGCTCACTTGATGTTAAGTGAAGGCGTGGTCGAAGATGGTAAAGCACACCTAGCCTGGAATGGAACTGGCTCTCAAGTGAGGCTGCCGGAACACACTGTTAGATGCTTGGCGGCAGATTTTCAACTTGAGGGTGGTAGCTAGCCAGCCGAGTACTACAAAGTACCCTACCACCATGCTATGGTTTCCTCACGATGTTTTCCGTCACCGGCAGCTTAAGCTCATTGTTGGGGTTTGAACCCACGCCCTTCGGCATGCAAACCTACCGCGCCAACCACTGAGCTATCATCGCTACAAATGTGATGTGAAGTCTGGCAACCCGCGCTTGGGCTGATTGGTGGACTTCGGCCTTACCCTTCTCATGAAAAGAAGAGATCCGTGTCGAACAGTGGGGGAGAGATTATAAAGACAGGCCTGATTCTGAACCACTGATCTATCATCGTTACAGACCATTAAATAGCGCCTGGATGGGGAAACCTGTAAAAGTGTACATCGGGATTACTGACTTAAGTCCAGTAGTGGACAAAGTGGGCTGACGACAATGATGTTGGGTACATCGTTGTCGTCAGCCTACTTTTACACTATTACAACAGAAATACCAAAGCTAACTAAGCTAACTGAAACTAAACCTCATCCTTTGTCAAATTCCAAAGTCATCAGTCAGTTGAATCCACTAACACAAATGCGGGCAACATGCAACATAATTGAGGAAACTTATAACAACAAACGGAACTTGGCTCACTCGAACTACACAACTAGACTTGCTGGCCAACAGTTTGTTGTAACTTAGTGTTATCTTTGAGTAGAAAATCTTCAGAGAAACAGTCTAAATGCAGTATGGATGCAATTGTCGCAGTAGGAGCCACTTAAAATTTTGGAGCTGTGTATAAATTAGTAGAGGATTTTACCGTGCTTGCTTAAACTACTGTTTGTATTTTGTAATATCAAAAACTATTGCTTAATAAAGAAGTAAACAGCGTTTTAATGTCCGGATACCACCACGACCCTCTTAGGTGTACTAAGGGGGTCGTCACCATAAACAACTTTTACTCTAAAATAAGGAAAAATAAGGAAAAATTATGAAATCTATCTCTTCTTCTCAATCGGACACTCTTGGCAGAGTGGTCGTGACTGCAGATGGACAAGGTTGCGTCGCGTCGTCCCCGCTAGTTCCTAAGGCTGCTGCACGTCGCGCGATGTCTCTCCAGTTGTGGCGATCCTCCGCATTGTGAGCACACTGTACTGCAGTAATCGACTTGATAAGGTCAATCCAACGAGTTGGAGACCGACCACGATGTCTCCTGCCTTCTATGCGGCCTTGCACAACAAGTCTCGAAATCTATACATTCGGTCAAATAACTTTTTCCATTGAACAGCTGATTTTTTAGTGGCCATAGTAAAAGTTGTTAATATCAGTAAGTACAACGCTCTTTTCATCTTCGTATACCCCAAGGTTGTAACACTATAGTTCGACCCCTTTAAAATTTTTGTACCTGTACTTGATCGATCAAGCTCAATTCGTATAGCAAGTAGCTTTAGTTAAACTGTTTCTTTGTATCATTTACTCAGTGGTTTTACAGTAGAAGACAGTGGATGAAACATTGTAAGCTTTGTAACCTACAGTAAATGCTGCAGAACAATGATTTATTTAGTTTACTAACTTCAAATACAAAATTCAAATGCACGGATGTCAGATTCGGATACGAATGATTGCGAATAAACCATCAAATAATGTTACTTCTACTAATGATTTGGATTAGCTAATGATGTTCCTTGCGCTTTCCTAATTACACTATTTATCGATATACGATAACTACATGTACCAAGATACTCTTGTATTTTATTTTGGTTTATCATGGTTATACATATATTGTTTTTTTTTTTAAATATTTTCGCAGTAGATAACGCTGTGAAATCTCTGACAAAATGTGTTGATATATCTGCAACACCAGGAAACCAGAAATAAGTTGTCGATCTTTTAAGTTTGTTCATTTGCTTTTGAAAGATCTTAATGATTAATTCCGTACAGTAAACAAAAATACGGGCTTTAAAGAAAGAAAGTAATAAATTTTTATTTTGTAACACAAAAACAAACAAACAGGAATAAATAAGAGACATTTACAAAATAGGGGCTCACCTCAACATATTTATGTTTTCAGTACTTTACGTACTGGAAACATAAATATGCTGCGTAAGTACGAGCTGCGCACCGTGATTGCAACTTAATCGCTAACTTAGCTTAGAAACAAGTTAATTCTTATGGAATTGTGCGATTGCCACAGAAGGCGCATTGTTGTTAGCATTAGTTGCGGTTGCGGGTTGCAATTTCCTTTATCAGGCAATTTAAATAGCTTGATTAAGAAAAGTTAGACCTGATTGTCTGTAGGCTGGAAAATTTTAATTAATTTTAAAAGCTTGACTAGATATGAAAATTAATATAAGAATAGAATCTTATACAGGGTTATAAGTTTACTAAGTCAAAAGAGACTTGTGACTGAGGACACTCGAAGCTAATAACCCTGTGTAAGTAATTATTGTGAGAATTTATTTTAGCTTGGTTTCGCAGATTCACACACACGCGCGCGCATGTATAGTGTATACATACTACACATAGGCATTAGGTGTGACTAATACAAAGGTCTAACTATACGGATAATGTATTTATCGGATTGAAATGGTTCCCTCATTAGATACCAATGCTGTGTATCTCAATTAATTGCACGGATGAATAATAAGCATTAAAGCATTAGGCTTGACTAAATCAGAGATTGCAATCATAATCATCATCATAATCATCAACACCTAGCATAGTCCACTGCTGGGCATAGGTCACTCTCAGAACACGCCACTCAGTTTCACTCAACTTACAGCCACCGCCAGCTGTCTTACGTATATCGTCCGTCTATTTACTTGGTGGTAGATTTCCTTAACAGGAAGTCGTCTAGGTAGGTACCACCAAAGTATTAGATATTTTGCCACTAAGCAGTATTTGATACATTTGAAGTGTACTGTTAAAAAAAGTACTGTAGTTTGAGAAATTACAGAGTTGTTGTGTTTAGAAACATCGAACGCGAAACATGAATAGAAACAGTAGATTCAGTATAAATTTATTCAGGAAACAGAGTGGAATAACTCCTGACAGCATCGCGAAAGCTAAATAGTTATATTTCTCCAAGGGCTCATACATCATCCCATTTTCTAAACTTGCTCTTTTATTTATCTTAATGTATTATGAAAATTAAGGAGACAGGTCGACGATTTTTTTACTTTCTTTAGGGAACAGCGGTTGTTTTGCAACACTGATGATATTCTGTAGAGATGCTCAGAGATACGACATTTGAGTCAACTGTATGCAGAAACTAGTACATTTTTGTAAGTAGCCGTGGAACCATAATAGTAACTTGTAAAAGTGACAGCCCTGCTGGCTCACTGGTAGTATGTCTGCTTCAAGAGCTGTACACACTACTGCTTGGCGGTAGAATATCTGGTACTGCAATGGTACCTACCTAGACGACTTCCTGCTAAGGAAATTTACCACCAAGTTAGTGTATATAGAATTATAGATAAAATTCAAGGTAAAATAAAACGTGTTTTTTTTAATTCGTACGATTTTTTTGGCAGTAAAGTTCTTCATTATTTTCTTATTTTGTTGCTGATGGGAAGGTTTCAGTAGATTTTTGTATTAGAGTTATGTGGTGTTGGACCCAGCAAACCTCCCTTTACGTGGCTTTCCTTGGTGATTGACGAAGTGCTCCGGGATCTATAGTAGAACACACTGGAACTGTTGCGTTCCGGTTCATCCTAGGACAGCGGCAAGCTAATCTCTAAAATAACTTTTTTTTTAAACATAAATTAAGGAGACGAACGAGACACTCTCCTCATGGAGAAAACGCGTGTCCATAACCATTGCAGTGATACATAGAACGTTGAGTAGCAAAATAAAGTTCAGTGCATCGTTACTTTGGCTCAAATATAACATATCGTTCTATCTATCAAGTTACCGACACTTAACAGGACTAATATTTTAACTAATAATGGATTAAGCATTATACTGGATAATTTAGTCAACATTTATAACTTTTATGAAATATATCTAACCGTGAGGACGTATTTGAATGCGTTTTTATATCTCTTCTTTCAATCAATAGTATTTTTTAGGATGCTCCTAATATCGGGTACAACGTTGTAACCATTGTCTAATACGCGTGAATCTTTTTAACCCTAAATTTGGTACATTAAAACGAAACAAAATATAAAATTAAAGAACCCAGATAATTCTTTCATAATCTATCGCAACAGCAATTTAATCGTAAAACTTGGACCGCCACTCGAAAGAATAAATTTCGCGAGGCACGGATGATTTAATTAAAGCAATAGTTAATTAATTAATTTGGAGGGCGAGCCTTCGGAAAGGAGCGATAAAATAATTGGACCCGTCAAAATTATGGAAAGCCAATCGGTTGCCTGGTGGATTGATTATTTTGAGCGTTTGCTCATTAAAATTAATTTTATTACTTTGAGATGAGTAATGTGATGTGTTTGTAAACACATGTTGCATTTGAAGTTGGTGATTGATTTGTAACGTGTACTGTAGGGCACAGCGTAAACATTCTTGACGACAATGCAGCGAGCCGAGCCGCTCTATGAGAGCTCCGCGGTTACCTGTTTACTCGCATAATATCACTTGTCATAAAGCTATTCCGCATAAATATTTTGTGATAACATAATAATTGTATTAATATCATTGGATACGTATATTTTTCATAGTTATACTATAAAAGAAATAATCAGATATAAACAACTATTAATTACTAAAACGAACACACTAATACATTTACTTAGCGGTAACTGTTTTCCTTCGTTGCGAAACTTTTCTCTAGCAAAAAAAGCAACACTTACCCTCTAACAACCTTATCACTAACAGATCCGGTAAATCAATTTGTTTTTTCATTTAGTGTATCTATAGTTTAATTAATTTAACGTGAAGAGAATGCCCTCCGGACAGCTGTAACTCTCCTCGACATTTCGATTAAAAGTTCACGTCCTTTCGTGTGTCGATGCCGTATTTACATTTTGGTTAATTGTTGAGGTTTTTTTTAATAATAACAAAAAAAAAAAAAAATACGTCAATACTTCTCTACGCCACATATTTCTAATTGTAAGTTAGGTTATTTCGCATTTTTGATTGATAAATTGTTTTACTCGTATTTTTTTCTATAGTTGACAGGCTAGTTATTTGACCTATAATAATACATTATAATATTACATTTACATTACATACATTACTTATAATACATACACGGACTGTTAATTAAATTCATAACCTTTTTGCGTAGACGAAAAAATTATGTACCCTAAATAATATTTAGGGTACATAAATCAAATAAGCGTAAAAAGAGAAAAATAAAACTCGCAAGTGGTCACTACTACCCTGGAATAGAGCCCTGAAAGCTGTATTGTTTAATATGGGGTAGCTAGTAACAGTCACGTTTATTAACAAAAAAAAAAAAGAACTTTTATTTATCAGTGAGTAATGCTGACTGATCCCGCTACCAGGCCTGCATTCATCATATATTATTCATAAAGTTTTCAACGCGTAGCGGCCCACACGGAATATTAGAGCATATCTGCAGAGTTTATCCGAGTGACAGTGCAAACGGCTGCAGTACAACTGAGCTGGCTTTCTAGGAATAACCACAGGCAGCTGTGTACTGGCTTAAATGTTCTCTGAATCTCTGAAACAGAAAACAGAATGTATTTTTTTTCTCACAATAATACTATTTGTACTCAGTAGGTACTGCGCTCCAAGACTCAGATCATTGACGTGGCTCAAAACGTTGCCATGCTAAAGTGGGACTGGGCTGGACACGTCTGCCGAATGCCAGCGGAGCTATGGGCGAAAACCACCACAGACTGGTTCCCGGAGGTTAAACGGCCACCAGGCCGGCCTAGAAGACGGTGGAAAGATGAGCTCGATGCTTACGACAAGGAGTAGACCTCAATAGCACCAAACAGAGAGGCGTGGGGAGGGAGGAAGAGAGGCAGTTGCCCAGCAGTGGGAAAAGTGGGCCAAAATGAAAAAATAAAATAAAAAATACTATTTTTATACCTATATTTTTTAATCACAAATTACATAATATTTATAGTATAACACACTCTTATGATTCTAACTGTTTCGATTATATTTTTTCACAATAAATAGGCTTGCGTTTGACCACCATCTAACCTGATGTTAAGTGACGATGCGTTCTACGATGCAGCTCGCTTACATAGATGATATTGTTTTACTCTCGACTTGAAGACACTAGTCCTAGTCAGATAACGTACTAATCCACTGATTAGCGGGTCGCAGAATAATCGTGGAATCAAAATGCTTTGTTCGACTTTTGAATCGCCAATACCAATAGTTCCGCGTGAGATTGTATTCCTCTACCAATACATTAAACACGACCCACTGATTATTCGCTCACTGCGTCAATCGCTTTGGAATTCATCGCTAACTAAATTGTTTTCAACGTTTTCCATTGGGCTTTGCGCACAGTTATGCGCTTTGTGTCATTGGGTTATTTTCCCGTGTACCAGTTTATTTGTTTGTGTTGCCCTTTCTGTTAATAACTCTGTGATCAAACCGTATATTAATAACGCTAGATTTTCTGTTTAGTGTTTTATACGTTGTGTCCTTAAAACGTAGTAAGAGATTTTTAAATCACAGTTTGAGTAATGGAGTTTTTTTTGGTTGACTGGCTAGACTCACAAGTGAGGTTTCAGTTAGATGCTTGGCTGCAGATTTTCAACTTAAGGGTGGTAGCTAGCCAGACGAATTCTAAAATTTAGAATTCGTCTGGCTAGCTACCACCCTATTGTACCCTATTGTAGGTGTACTATTTAATAGTACACCATCACCATGCCATGGTTTCCTCATTACGCTTTCCTTCATTGGCATATCAAGCTCATTTGATTATGAAATCGTGCCATTCTAATATAGTTTTAACTTGAAAGCATAGTTTGAAAATGTTTATTCAAACTGCTGGTTTTTGTTATATGCTAGGTTTTACCAGTTGCATGGTCGCAGCCCACCTTTGTACTCTTCCAGGAACTGTCAGCAATGACGTATATCGTCAGTCCATTGAGTCTCAAGGCTACATACACTAAGTTTTTCTATTCAAGGTCTCCACTTTGGAATATGTTCACCACAACAGTTCAGCGTACTGCCACATGTTAAAGTCCCATAACAGCAAACGTTAATATTGTTTCTAACGCTAGGGCCTGTCATTCAGACCATGCAAACATATTATTGTATATTTATGATTGCCCTGTTAGAACTAACTCATCTGGTAGTAGTTCTGTTTTAAGAACTGAAGGGCGTGTGTTCGATTCTCTCACAGAAGTAACATCTGAAGATAGATATATGTTTATTCCGAGTCTGGGTGTTCTTTATGTATTAAAAAACATATTAATATTTTATCAGCTATCTGGTTCCCCTAGTAGACGCTTTACTAAGTTCGGGGCAAGATGGCACTGTGTGAAATGCCCTCCAATATTTGTTTATTTAAGTAAGCGACAACGTTGCAGACTTTGTACTCAATGGTTAACATAAAGTTCAGCAAGTTTTTTACCTAACATCAATCAGTATAATAGCCAGCTTCAGGAAAATAGATTGGCATGGCTGTAAATGTTTAGTACTTATTATATAAAAGCGACAAGCTCATTTCATAGGTCTATAAACTCTGTCTAAATTATTTTTCCAAATAAATGGGTAGATTTCGTTGAAATTAGGATGCCCCTTTCCAAATTATCCTAGCAGATGTCGCGGTTCTCGTGGCCGCCATTAAAACTGTCATTTATTTACTTTTTTCCAGCAATATAGCCGAATGAGAAATGTGAAAGTGCTTTCGTTTTTAGACATTTTGCCGCACTCGTTTTTTGCACCCGCAATTTATGACGAATATTTCATGGTTCTTTGGCTATTATCAGGTAGTAAGATTTGTTGAGAGGGGTAGAAGCTTCGGTAGCCTAGTTGGGAAACCGTCAAACTTCCAATCTTTTTTTATGTAAAAATTAATGAGACGAACGAGACGCTCTCCTGATGTTAAGAGATAACTTCCGTCCATGACCATTGCAGCGATACACATAACTTTGAGTAACAAAACCAAGTCCAGGGCATCATTGCTTTGGCTCTTATTTCTTTGAGACTTTCGATGGTTAATCTGGAGGTCCTGGATTCAAGTCCTACGGCACGCATCTCTTTATCTGAGTTATGCACGCATTGAAACAAAATTAAAATGTGATAGATCAGTGGTTATCGCGGTTAGGGGTACTGTTGCTTCGAAACTTGCTTTACAATTCAGCACTTAATTTTTTTTTATGGTACGGGAAATTGTACATATATTTTGTTTTTCCTGTGCTCCATGTTATAATAAAGTGCGACTGAAATATATGAATGTATTTTGATTATTTGCAGATTGGCGTAACTATGATGTCCTGCCCGTTGCCAATGCCGATGTTGCCGGCGCTGCATCCACAGCCAACGTTAGCATCAGACTTTCCCATACACATTGGAATAAAGGTGAGTATTGCATGAGCATTCTAAAAATTGATGCTTTACCATAATTATCCAACAATTACGTTAAATCTATAAAACATATTGTTATACTTGTACCTACTGACTCTTACCAGATTTATACATTTGTTTCATAAATTTTGTTTTGCCAAACATTTCAGCTTCATACTTAAATTAACTCTGGTTAAATGTTCGATGATTGAAAGTTGATGACGTCAACATCAGTCTGAAAAAGAACAAGAATAATATTGGATTTAAGGAGCAACGTTCATATTGTAATTACTGGGCTGTTGAGACTAACCATCTAGTCTCAAAGTAATGAGTGCCAAAGCAGCGATGCCCTGGACGTTGTTTTGTTACTCAAAGTTCTGTGCATCGCTGCAATGGTCATGGACAGGCGTTATCTCTTAACATCAGGAGAGCGCCTCGACCGTCTCATTATTATTACATAAAAAAAAAAAAAAAAAAAATATCGAAGCTGAGTCGAGAAAACGCAAAACATGATAACGTGATTTTTGTGACATGCTGCTTAGTCGAGCATCGTAAAAAGAATACATGAACAGTATACGGAAAATACGTAGGGCGTAAACGATATAAAGACTGGGACAGTGTTCCTATCCGACGTAAATGGAAACGCCTTCTTTAAAATACTTATTTACGTATATATTTTTTTGCACATTTCTATGCTACAAAAAAATGGAGCTTAATTTCAATGAAAAATACATTTCTGAAAAAATAACCTCATTCGGCTTATTCAAACAAAACACAAGCAACAAATTACCTACGAGTATTGAAATTGTTATGAATAAAATTACTGAAATAGCTCGTGGTTATGCAAATGTAAGAGATTATAGACTCGCAGGCAAAATATTAGTGTTGTTTGATGGCCGATTGGCCGTAAGCCGATTACAGACACCTGAAAATACTAATTGCTATCCGTTAAACTGATTTACATTAAATAAAGCGTATGACAGAGTAGTAAAATGTAAACAGTTATTTTAATATTGCGGCTTAAGTTCGTATAGTACGAACGTACGCGACTTGGTTCGCGCATAGCAATGAGAATCGAGAAAAGTTCGGGAACTTTATTAGACGAGCAACTTACTCAGTTATTAGGATAACCTTCGGTCACGGAATCCTACAGTATGTAGGTCATTGAGCGTCAGGTTGCCTTTAGCCGCTGATCAAAATTGTAAGTTCAACACCGATGTCGCTTGCGTTCCTCACCCCTAGTACTGAAACTAT
This sequence comes from Biston betularia, assembly GCA_905404145.2. Taxonomy (NCBI): domain Eukaryota; kingdom Metazoa; phylum Arthropoda; class Insecta; order Lepidoptera; family Geometridae; genus Biston; species Biston betularia. Next base: position 5,086,382 of record FR989868.1, read on the forward strand.
TTCAAAATACTTACCTACTACACCAATGACAGATTATTTTACGTTACAGTAAAAGATTTTATACGCCCAATAAAAGCGCTGTACTGTCCCAATGTCATATATTTTTCTAGACTACGAAATGGTGTGGTAATTTATACATCATCACGTAATTGACTAAATTATATCTCAAGCTTGCTACCCTAAAGCACAACAAATTTAGAAATATTGAAAAAATAACGGCCAGTACAGTAAGTCTAAATAAGTAAGTCTTTTAATAGTCTATTAGAAGACCTTATCAAGAACAATCATAAATCCATTGCTGAAAAGAGTCCAAACAGCATTAGCAGGGTCATATCAAATTATACAAATATACCTACATGAAAAGTGGGACAGCGCGCAAAATAGGCCTGTAAAAGCGATTTTTTTTTCAGAGACGAAACTTTGATTGTTGGTTTGGTTAGGCTGGGATGGGAACACGGGCAGTGGTGTTGATGCGTGTCAAAAAAAAAGTGATACCTTACCTATGCATGGGTTGCTAGTTGTAGGCACTGTATGGGTTGTCGTCCTTACAACTCGATGGACCCGGCACCGCCACGGTGATACATACCATTCCATGCTTAGAAGTTTCGTCTCTGAAAAAAGATCGCTTTTAAAGGCCTATTTTGCGCGCTGTCCCAGTTGTCATATATTTTTGTATAATTTGTGTAGCAACTTCAAATTTTTAGAAAGTTTTTGAAAAGTTAATTACTCCGAACATAAATCTGCCTAAATCCAAACCTGGATAAGAATTAGGATCACGCCGCGGATAGAGGCAAGTATCAATATTTGAAATGAACTTCTTCCCAATTACCTTTGCAAGTTTAAGGCTGTCTTAATTTCTAAGTATTGATTTGGAGACGTCTTCTTTAATTAGTTTCCAGTTTTGAGATGTTCCCCTCATCTATTATGTGCCGAGTTCTACCGGAATTGTGTTTCCGTTACGGATTCTAAAGAAAATTCATTATTTACTTTTGATTGATGAGATATTAGAGATTGCTTTTATAAGAAGCCTCGCTTCTTGGATAGTTGTTTGGCAGGTGCCTCGCTTAAAGGGTCACGTATCTTTGTTTTCGGTGAATTATTTAATATTAAAGTTGCTGTTGATGGGGGAAGTGAGCGGGGAGAGAACAGAGAATTTCCAGATTTTACTTGGATCATCAATATTGATTTTTAAACATTCGTTGTAAATATTTGAAGTTAAAAATAATCAATAAAATGCATCACTTTTAAAAGGCTTTTTTTGCTTATAGTAAGTATAAAAAAGGCCATTCAACGGTTGTTTTCTATTTCATATTTATTATAGTGCAAGTGCTTTAAGTAGATAAGAAAAATAGTTCTGCAAATAATGCATTACGTATCTATTAATAAAAAAAAATAAAGATATGTTGCACCGTACATGCAATGCTAAATATTTAGCATTATTCTGCAATTTAAAAAAAAAAAATAACTTTAAAGTTAGTATTAATAAGGCTACAAACGCTAAATTTACTGTCCGTCGCGATCCGAACGACAGTCGAACATGGCCGAACTCATTGCATAATTATGATAGCTACACTTTTTGGCGGAATATTTGTTAGGAGTGATCAGGTGTACATTGCGAAATCCTTTGTTTTTCGATCAAGGATATTTATAATCTATATCTAATATTCGACCTAGTTTTTTTTAGAAGAAATGAAATGGTGTATTAGTGTAATTATTTTTTTTAATAGAAAGAGCGAGAAACAGTCTTGACGTTTGCGGCATGGTAAGGTAAGCTCACCGCCGCTTATGGCACCTGGAACTTTTCGAGTGTTATCTATGCGTTGCCAACCCAAAGATATGTATATAGAAGCGATTTTTAAAACGCTTCTTATTGTAACTTTTCAAGATCAGAAAAAGATCTTTAATAGAGATTTTTTTTTTTTTTATGATTGACAGGCTAGTTGTTTGACCACAGCTTACCTGATGTTAAGTGAAGGTGTGGTCGAAGATGGTAAAGCACACCTAGCCTGGAATGGAACTGGCTCTCAAGTGAGGCTGCCGGAACACACCGTTAGATGCTTGGCGGCAGATTTTCAACTTGATAATAATAATAAGAATAAGAAAGTAACCTGATAATACAATGTAAATACTTTAAACTATCACGTGCGGAAATGAGATGTTACTTTAAGGATAGATTAACTTTAAGCAACGTTTACACCTAATCTGTAAAAAACAATAACAACTACGGCGTAACGGGTCTACGAAGCTACATGGCGCTTCCGTAGCAAAACTCGTAGCAGCGGGACATCTAATGATGCCGCAGATATTGTACCGCTCAGCCGGCGGTCGACTGGGGCCTCTATAAATTGGTTTCATGCATATTTATTTATTCAAATATGTATGAATTGAAATCTTGGCGACCACTGAAATATGGCACCCGCCTACGAAAATTGAATCAACAGGGTAAACTACATTGACACGTGCATGAAGTAATTTCGAATGAGCATTGCGGAGGAGTTGCTTTGATATACTAATTAATGGCATTAGTAATGTTAAGCGTGACGTCACGAATACGTAAAAAGGATGAAACATGGGAGCACTCGAATATTTGGAACCGTGGTAACTTAAGAAGAGAAGACTCGCTCCTCAATCGTGAGGTTGTGGATTCGATCTCCGGCCTTGTTCAATGAATTTTGCCGCTATTGTCTTGCGTTTTAAGAAACCATCACAAAGAAACCACAAACTAGAATGCACGTCATTTTTAAATTTAAATAAATAAATAAATAAATAAATAAATAAATAAATAAATAAATAAATAAATAAATAAATAAATAAATAAATAAATAAATAAATAAATAAATAAATAAATAAATGAACCTATCTTATATATTTTTCCCATTGTTGGTACACTGTGTCTTCTAGTTATTCTTGAATCCACCCCATTCTAAGGTTGCCTAGAAAATATGGCGTTTAGCGATGAGTCCACCAAGTTTATACTAGATTTTTTATTATTTTGTATTAGGTATACACATTCTTTGCTGTAAACAATGAAAAATATATATTGGATGTCTAGTAAAGAAATACAAAAGAGAATGGAAATATACGAATTCGCAAAGGGCCAGCTGAATATAATATGACCCAATTACTCTACGAAAATAGCTGATGCCCTTCAGTAGCATGTTAAAGTCATATGATAGAATTAAACGGTAAACGTATGTTTCTACCTTTTTAGTAATATAGCGATGTAAATAGTTAAGGTTGTTATCACTATGTTATCTCAGGAAAGTAAATTCGTTGTTATATTTCATGCTGCCTTCGTCGTGATAAAGTACCAGGAGAGAAGAACATTGCAGGAAATTGATGAGCACTTCTGGTAGAAGCGATGTAGAAACCCGTTAGTGCATACCTGAAGCTCAGATTGGACGGGAACATATTGTAAGCTCTTTTGGATGCCTTGATGTATCTTATGTATTTACTAAGAGTAGTAAGTTTTATTATTTCTGTTTGAGGACGTGAAGGTGTTTCCACACTTATCAAATTGTACTGTAGTTGACGATGTACTCTTAATTGTATTTATTAATGTAAGAATCTTGCGTGCTATCCAACATTACTACGAGATGATTTGATTTCACGTTCTTTGTGCGGACCGCTAGACAGTGGAATGCGCTGCCTGAGTGGGTGTTCTCCGTTGGATATAATCTGGATGTCTTCAAGTCGAGAGTGAATCAGCATTTTCTAGATAAGCGTGCTACGTCGTAGACCGTACTCAACATTTCGTGGCGGTCAAACGTACCTAAGCATATTTGTAATAAAAAGAAAAAAGCTTTGGTATTTTTTATAGTTTTTCACAAAACTCAATAAAGTGTTAAGTAGAACGAAAATATTATTAGCTAACTTATCGATACTTTTTATAGTGAGAGAGAGTAGCTTTAACTGAAGCGACAATGGGCCGGTTATAATTATCTGTCGCAGAATTGACAGCCAGTGATGGCATCGATCCTGACGTTGATAGTAGATGGGTTCTGAAGTGAAAATCATGAATCGGCAAACGAAACAAAGGGAGTTCTAAGGGTTGGTGAAAAGACGATATACATAAAAGAGCTAGCAGTGACTGGAAGCAAAAGCACAAGATTGTGATAAACGGTATTATGTAAAAAATATTTTTTTTAAGTTATAAGTCCATTGTACCATAGCCCATGTCTACTACTCATGACGGTGATTGCATTTCGTCTTTGAAGTATTCCATACTATCCAGGGCGATGTATGATGCGACACAAGCGCTTACTTAGTGCAGGGTCCACAAGTAATGCTACAAAATCTAGTTTGTTAATTATAAGGTTTAATTAATTTATGCAAATGTAACTCGAGTTATGGTAATAAACAAATTTATTATTATTATTTATTATTATGTTTTTTGTTGTTTCGAGAAAGCATTTTAGATAGAATATTTGTATGATATAATAATAAAAGTCTTAGAACTAAAATATTTTGCCATGTTTGTTTACCGTCACACTGATAGATTTTGCCAGAAAGAAATTTTCTATGTTATTCGGAATAAAATTGTTTAAAAAACAATATAATGAAAAACTCGAATTTTACTAAGCCCAAGCATGGCTACGTTACATTTTTTTTTACAGAGTTCCGGTACCTAAGATAGTTAGTTCATTGGGACCGTACACACCTTCACTTTGTGAATAGAATACTACTGTTTTATACAAAAACACTATAGACAACAAAAAGTTTTGGATAATAATGCAATGTGGCGAAATGATTTTTCCGCCTTGCCTCAAAAACTTCTTGTGTCAACTTAACATAAGATATTATGTTAATATCTAAACACAACTCTTTTGCTTAATCTAACAAGTAAATAGGGTTGGTGAAACTTACACTCGGTGCTCAAAACAGAATTATTATTTTTTAAATAGGAAAACCAAAATTTAGATGAGTAACCGTAAAGATTGTTCCACTTTGAATACAATCGGGAATTTTACATCCCACACACTTACCCATATGGATCCCTTTCGTTATAAAAGAGAAGAAAAAGCCATGAATTAATAATGAAATAGAACGGTACGAATAAACAATTCGTTATTAATAAATAATTACCGCATACAAAAAGCAATCTGTGAATAATAGAGTTTTCATTAATATTACCAACTTATCGTAAGTAACTTTAAATTTTAATCCACACCAATTGATGCTTTCATGCAAACCATAAATTAAGTAAAGGGTTGATGCGTGGAAGGTATGTGTTTTCTCTTTATATCTATAATGATCGCACACCTTTAGGTAAAATAAATATTAAAAAAGGAACCATTACATAATTACAAAATTAATGTGGTAAAAAAATATACAAAAGAAAGAAAGAAAAATAAAGCAGCGTTAGGTGTTAAAAGAAGCCAGCATTGAAAAACTCCATGACTGTGTTCTTTTTAGGATGACAAATAACTTAAACATTTCCGCACCAAAATAAGATCGAAAATAGCCAATAACAATAGCAAACCGCGATCGCATCGCGGCCTATCGTTAACTCTAAGCCATGCTTTGTTTGCCACTCGTTATGTCTTATTTGTACCACGTACAAACCTTTATTTTACCCGCGCCCTTAAGGATAAAAGTTTTCTAATAAAGGGCTCTCCCAATAGCTAAGTTTCTGTCGTTGTTAGCGCTTATTGCCTACAGGTGACAATTGATGGCTATAGCTCTTTTTAACTGACTTGGGAAAGTTTGTCCTGAGCCTAACAGCACTTAGTAAGAATGTACCAGGTAATATCACGACATTATTGTCGTCATTGTGGACAATTAATAAAGTTGCGAGATGAAGAAAAAAACACTTTTAAAGTTGTTATAGTTGCGTAAGCTAAAGTGTTTATTGATACTCTGAAATAATAAATATAGAAGGACAGGTTTTACTCAACGCCATCTAGCTTCAAATTAAGAAAGCTTGCACGACGGAAATCGAATAACTGATAAACTTTTTAACTAAACAAAAATTATTTTTTTTACTGATAGAACAAACTGTTACTTTCGCCGTAATTTTTTTTTTCGGGAATCGTACTAACATCTTGTTGTTTACGAAAAAGAGCTACAGGAATACAAAATGTTCATTATCATAATTTTGTTTATATACATAGGTTTGCTTATTCTACTTCACGATATGATCTTCTTTCTTCTTATAGAAATGTTTTATGAAATCAACTGCAAACAATTCTACATACAATCACTACTCTATCTAGCCTTATAAAACACTTACACCCTTAAGTTAGTAAATAGGAGTGGCTAGACGAAATACATATACTACTTTTAACCTGTAAAAAAAACTATTTTTAGATTTAATGCGTATAAGGATTATTGATTTCTAGTTTGCCATTGCCATCTATTATTTTGAATTAGAAAAACAAATAGAAATAGACATTTAATCATAATAGTAAGAAATACATTCAATTACATAAAGAAAAAACAGCCCTATGATAATGTTAACGGGAGCTCTGGGATAAAATAATATTGTTTTAGTTTGTGGTTTCATATTTTAAACTTATATAGTAGGTAGCTGGTAGGTATATATTTTACGTTAAAAGCGAATGTCCTTAATTTATTTTTAACACTGTGGATCCCGTAATTGGGGGTTTGCGTGTCACTAACACTTCTCATTTTACGGGCAATTTGGATTTTGTACTACCCGGCAACATAAGTTGGAATAACACGATATTTTGCACCTTTTAGTCAAAATGTTGTCTATCTTTTTATACATTTTTGTTTAATTTTTATTGTTGTTACGGGTGTAATTTTGTAAATATCAAATAATTTGTGAGTAATCGATTAAATTTTTCAGTTAATGTTTCCTATTCTTTTATTTTCTCATAATATTTGTTCAATCGATTCATCATCTAAAAGTGATGAATCGATTAAACAAATATAAAGTAATAGTAAATGTATAATGCTTTATTTCTATCTAAAAAAAAAAAAAAAAGGTTACGCTTTATTATTTATTTATTAATTAATATTAAGTAAGATAATCCATGTAATAAACTATATGTGTGCCAAATTTCATCCAAATCCGTTGAGCCGTTTTTACTTGATTGAGTATCAAACATCCCAACATACAAACTTTCACATAAGTAGGATATCTATTTATTTGTTGGCCGTATTTATATATAAATAGTCGTCTGTCCACCCACAAGGTGGACAGACGACCTAGTAAAGACCGCAGGAACGCGCTGGATGCGAGCCGCTTCCAACCGGTCTTTATGGAAGTCAATGGGGGAGGCCTATATCCAGCAGTGGACGTCCTACGGCTGAAATGATGATGATGATATATAAATATGTATATATTCGTCTTAGTGTTTTTTTCGATACAAATTTTGATGCGCGCCTAATACCACATCTTATATACTGTGGGCATGGCTGGCAGAAAATGATTTAGCATTGAGTGCTCTTATTGTACATAGTAAGTGTGCAATAAAGAAATATTTCGGACTGAAACTTGCGTATAGCTTCTGATTTGTCAAGTTTGTTTTGTTAACATACACAGAATCCGATGATTTAGATTGATACTTCTTAGGTTTATTTTGTCATAATAAATACTGCCAGATAGTACATGATGGAAAGTGATAAATTAATTGTAAAATATTTATTTGAACGTGGTAATGGTACCTACATCTTTGCTGTACTATAAACTAACATAGCACCCATAAAATGTTGCTATAAAGAAAGCCAACAATTTAGTTTATCTCTTCAGATGTATTCTCACCTAAACTGTAGCTACTGTTGGAAAGTTAGACCACATCTACAAAATTTTATGTAAGTACTAAGTTCAAGAAAAACTCTAGCTCACTTTATATCTAGCTTAGCAATGTAGCTTAGTGTAAAACACAATGTAAGACAGCATTAACAGCAACGTAGTACCTACATACATAGCACAATGTGAAAGTGTACAAATAGATGTAGGTATTGTCGGAGCCAATTAAAAAAATTTGGTTTGTGTCAAGTGGTAAAAATGTTTTACTGTCTGTTTTGGGGCGAAATGTTCTCATTAGGGTGAAATTGGGTCGTCGGGCTGAGTAGCTGTACGTATTTTTGTAATCTATCTATTGCTACTCATACTTCTATATCTACATTCTACACTAATATTATAAAAAGGAAAGATTTGTATTTTTGGATTTTTAAAATATAATAAGTTAAAAAACTACTGGAGCGATTTCAAAAATTCTTTCACCATTAAAATGCTACATTTCCCTGAGTAACAGAGTAACTGAGGCTATATTTATTACAAGAATTTATTTACAAAATAAATGTCCACCCGTGCGAAGCCGGGACAAGTCGCTAGTAGTTAATAATCGCCATCGCCATAGTAGTCAGATAAGTAATAGAATACTTAAATACTTTTTTTTTGTTGTAAATACATAATTATCAGAACACCCAGACACAGAACAAACATACCTTTCAAGTTTTGTAATTTCCAAATTATTGAGTTATTTTAAGTTATCTTTAAAAACAAGCTTTTATATATTATGCTGCAGTCAGATAATTGTGCAATTTTAAACGGACAATCAAAATTAAATTAGTAGACAAAATTTGTGTCGAAACTGTTAATCGTTAAGGAGTTCCTTCATCTGGAGGCAACACTGGGGGAAAAAATAGGTTTTTTTTAATACAAATAAGTCCGCGTTTGACCGCCAACTCGCCTGATGGTAAGCGATGGTGGGCTTGAAGATGAAGCACGCTGACTTAGAAGATACCTATTCACACTGGCTTTGAAAAGATCTAGATTATATTATACCTGTATCTCTTGGCAATCAAGGAAGTCAGCTCTTTCCATTCATTGGTATGAAAGGTCATGCTTACCATAAAAATGCTGATTGTCATTGGTACTTAACTAACGTGTCAAATTTTAACTCCGTACAATTAAAAAATTGGTTCTAATTCGGCTTGCAACATTTGACTTAATTCTTAATTTTTGGTGTTTTGTTGCTCAACACTCTGTGTATCGCTGCAATGGTCATGCACAAGCGTTATCTCTTACCATCACGAGAGCGTCTCGTTCGTTTCACATTAAAAAAACGTACATACATGGTACTACTCTCTGCCTTTTATAAATTATGTAAAATATCGTCGTAAGGAAATCGCTGAGAATTTCTAGTGTTATGAAAGACGTGTGAATGTTGCCAACCCGCATTTGGCTAGCGTGGCCTTTGGTTCTTACCCTTTTTACTGCGAGTAAAAAGCCCGCGCCCTGTACCTACTGCAGTCCCCTGAAAACATGAACTTTCTAAATAAACAGTGTTCATTCCCTAATGACAAACACCCAGCGTCCTTCCGACTAAGAAATTAAAAATAGTAAAGTATTCATGAGCGCTACCTTCGTCATCAATTAAAAAAAAAACTAGAGCAAGGAGGGTGGCGGAAGTAACCGGGTAGCAAGACATCCGGAAATTTGGCCGTAACCGGCACGTTTCCGGCGAAGACGGCCTAATCCGGTGATTTAAGTCACAACCTGATAGAGTTGTTCTTGGCTGATAAGATTGTTAAGCATGTTTGCTATAAAACCTGTTGGTTTGTGTTATGTACTGGTGCTAATATTGCTAAAGTAGAGTTTGTATTATTAGCTTCTGCACTGTTTGATACATTTGTGAAGCAATATTCATTTTTATTTCTTATTTTTAACGGGATTACTCACGTTTGACACAAATAAAATATCTCTAAATCACCTCAGTTACTATATTTAAATATGAAGACTTGCGTGCATTTTGCATTTTTTTTACTTTCCTAGATAAAGATCACTGGACATGATCGACAAGTCGGATTATCCGGCTTAATTAAACGTGGGTAAATTTCTTATGAACAGTGTTTAGGTTTTATACCCAAAACTTAAACTTAAAACATTAGAAACACTGTTTTTTTGAAATTATTATTACAATAATAATTAAAGTATTCTGTAAAAACAATGTAAACAACATTGTTTTTACAGAATACTTTGAAAAAAAAGCCAAAAACTATAAAATAAGATGTAAATTCCATCGACTACATTCGATACAAATAAACAGACAACTCATCAAAAAGCAGAAACCGAATTCAAAACACGATCATAAACCTTACATCTAAAATTCCATTACGTGACACTAAAACTACCAGTAAAGGAGCAGAGCAGCGTTAAAAAGTCGCATTGTTGGGTTTTAAAGTAAATTTATTCCATATTCTTGGCTCTATCGTCCCGAGTCGGTGCTAAAACCAAACATTTGACGCTGGCTACGATTTAAAACAGTACCTTGCAGGTGGATGCAGTGCTCTAAAAATAACAGTATGGGTGCATATATCAAAAAAGAAAAAGAAAAAAGAGACTAGATTCACTACAAGGCTAGAGAAAATGGATAACTCATAGGCAAGTGCGTTTTATCTTAGACCACATCATCATCACGCACTATGAGGTGAGTTAAGGTCAAACGATAGTCTTTTTTTTTATAAAATACTTTAGTTCTTGTTTCGCTTGACATACGTAACACACAGAAATACATTGATGTATGTGTTGTAAGGCCTTGTATATTTGTGTGCATCCAGTTAGCTTATGACAATTGAAACTTTTAGGATCCAATGATCGTCTCTCGTTTTCAACGCATCATTATACCTATTTTTGGAACTAAATTTCTCAAATCTGTGTATAGGTTATAATTATAGAATAATAATTATTATTTTTACATTCATTTATAAATATTCAGTTTTGTCCATATTAGTCACAGAAAAAAAAACTCGACTTGGCGGGAGCACCGCCGTGCTGTTAAAATTAAAATTCAGAATCAGTAGATAATAAACATATTGTAATCACAAGTATTAATGTTTATAATTGAATTTCGCACCTTTACTACTTTTAATTTCAATACTGCATATATTGATTGTTTTTTAAACGTTTGTTTTCGTATAGGCTACAATCATAGACTTAATATCAAGAGACATATTTTTAAATCGTGCGGATGCATGCGCCTTTGTATACGTATACGGCTGACTTTTGATTTTGTATGAATAGGACATATTGTTATGGTAAAACTCTAACGTATGATTAAAAAATAAAGCCCATGAAAATAAACTTATTGGTGCACTTATTAGACGTGACAAAATCTTTGGCTTTGCCTACTACCTACTGTGCAATGTTTGCTTTATAAATTGACAAACGAAGCAAAAACCTTTAACTTTATCGTGTCCAGTTAAATGTTACACGTACTCTATTATACTGTCACTGCTGTGTATTTCTAAAATATCGTAATGCTATGTTTGACCGAGCATTGCAGCGAAACCTTACAAACTTTATGTTTATCGTGAATACACCTTTGTTAGCTAAAAATATTTTTGGATACGATTTTGGAATTTCACAAGTTGAAACAAACTTATCTGACAAACTTTGATTCAGAAAGAAATATTATACAGGTATAAACAGTGTTTGTTTTCCATTTGGTGGTGGTAGTTTTCTTGCTGTCCAATAGTATAAAAAGGCAGGCTGAATCAAATAGTGCAGTTCTAGTGCACATTCTATGAATCATAATTATCCAGTAAAAAACTGTCAAGATAGCAACTCTACGTCGATGCCTGTGGTTTACCTCATAAAATGAAAAACGGGATTAACTAACTGACAATGAATTGTAGTACTAAACCGATAAAGAAACCTTAAAGTACCCAATGTAGTTCTGTTAGGATCGTCTACAGCACTCCATCAAATCAGCAATAAGCGCCGCCCTATAAACCGAAAAACTGTCGTAAACCGTTATCTCTTACCTCTGAAGTCGTAATACAAAACAATTTCTTTCCTCGCGCTGCCAACATTGTGTGGAGTAAACAAACGTTTACGTTCTTTCAGGACTTTTCCTATTAAATTTTCAGTTCAAACAAGTAGACAGTAAAAATTTAACTAAGATAAGAAAACTTCCTAGTGGGATGACGTACAGTGTTACCAGGACGAGCGTTCCGCACAAATTGGGAGTTTTTAGGGGCAGAGCTGGTGTGGACTTTAGAGAGACAATGTTGTAGTACAGTTTTTCGGAAAGAAGGTTAAAGACTGGAAGTTCCTTTTTTCAAAGTTACTTTAACACAAACTGGGACGTATGTATCATTCTTGTTCTTTTTTTTTTCGAGTTTAAGACCAGTGCTTTTATTTTGTAAACATTGGCCTGAACTTTTGCGTACGAATACAACAGTCTATCAAACAATGCATATAGTTTAAAAGTTGATCACATTCCTGTGAAATGTGTAAGTTAAACCAATGATTCCAAAATAGAGCCCTACAGTTCACAGCTACCAAAGTTACTTAATTTATTCCAACTTGTTACCAAAGGCGTTTTTAGCAACTAAGATATACAATTATACATAGATGCGCAAAATACCTACAGTATGTAGAAATATTTTCCTATCTCAAGGAAGTTTTCAAATAAACAAGAGAAATATCAAAATACCTGGCAACACTGATAAGAAGACTACCAGGAAAATGAGTGGAGAAACGTAATTTGTTTTATTTGACAAACAGCGAAAAACAATTTCAATTTAGTTCACTTTGTTTAACGCGTAAATACCTTTATGTACCTTTACATGGAGAGTGTTTGCCTAAAATACGAAATTAATATCAAATTCGTGCAAATAAAACGTACAAATATTTTACGAGGGTATAATTTGCCTTTTTATCAAAGAAATAAGGTTCAGTCAAAGTTTGTTACCCATTTGACGCGTTGATTTGTACAAACATATTTTAGTATTGTTGTAACTACTCTGAAATAACACACTTATGTATTTATGTTTGTATTTAGATATAAATTATGTACCTATATAAAAATATGAGTGGCTACTAATGACACTAAGAATAATTAATTAAGCGGCCTTTCTAGCACGTCGTGAAAAAAATTATCTTTACATGCAAGGAAATTTAACAAAGCTAGAATATGGATACCTGTTTCGTTTTCGCCAGTGGAGAGAATTTTATCGCGGCTCGCGTGCTATAAGCTTTATTTTGTGGTAGATCTCCTTAGCAGGAGGTCGTCTAGGTACCTACCTCCGCATAAAATATTCTGCCGCCAAGTATTACTGTTTAGATACTACTGTGCTCCGGTTTGAAGGTAGATCAGCTAGCAAAATTACAGACATAACAAACATTTGTCGCCACAAAAATGTTTGCCCCAGTGGGAATCGAAACCATACTCTACAGCCTTTGAAGTAGATATATATATCAAATGAGCAACATGGCGTCAGTGGGCAGGGGTTATGTAAAAGAATATGTAGGATGATGATGTTATCTATTTGTAGAGGTATCGTTGCTAAACCACCTAGTTCATCCCACTCGGAAAGTAATTTTCTGATCACTAAAACCGCCAGCGCTATTTAATAACAACTCAAAATCTAATCGAATCGCTGCTACTCAAAATATCAGTAGCCGTTTCCGATCCATCTAAAAATTCTCGACAGCATCTTGTTTGTATACAGTACAAATTATTCGAGATTATTCGCTCCCGCCGCTTAACTTCTTTAAAGGAATATCCGATCAAACGTCGGCGTAAACTAATTCCAGAAAGCAAACTCGAAACTCTTAAAAAAGGAAAAGTTGGTTTCCCAATACCGAACATCGGGGCCGTCGAAATTGGTTCGCAATTACACTGACGATTTAACGGGGCACTAACTTGGCTTTAGGAGTCGGAAAGTGCACTTTGCTACAGCTGATGTATCTTTAACTTATTTATATGGTATATCCCTTGACTTTGAGAAAGCCAGGAGTCGTCAATCATTGTTTAACCGGTTTTAGTTAAATATTTTAAACCTCATGACAGTATAGCTATATATTTGGCGGATTATATCTTGCAAACAGTACACATAGCAAAAAATGTGGACTTTGTAAAAAACGAAACAATAATGAAGAAATAAAAAAGCATCTATTCGGCACTAGACAAACAGACAAAAACAAAAATAAATTGATACTGTATAAAGTAAACTTACAATCCTCTTAATATTGTAAGTGGCGGTGACCAGTTACTAGGCATGTCGCTTATTTGCCACTTTTTTAGACGTAACGTGACTCCGAATACATGAACCTTTTAACTTGACCTTATAAAAGCTGTCCATTTTCCATTTATAAAGATGTGTCCAATAGCCATTCCTGTCATGAGTCTATCGACGCCGCGTTTATTTAAACAATATTATGTGGACGCGTTCAGACGTCGCGTAAATGGGACATATAAACAGTTTGAATACATACTTATATACCATGCATACTTGATATAAGTTTTGTATGCCCTCAGTCCTTTATTAGATAACTAAATATATACAAAGTGCGATGTCATAAATAAAAAAAACTTATTCTATTGTTGACTGCTTGCATCTTTATCATAACGAGTAATATCTACTTGATTAATAAAAAAGTAAATAAAAAAATCAATTTAAAAATTACTGTACTTTAATCTACAGTTGCAACAAAGCAATATCAGAGGTTATGCCGTTTAGAACTGCCAAAAACCCTTTCGACTTTCACAACTCCTTAGAAACACTTACGAAAATGAACCCTCAAACTCTGTGACATTCAGATGTCATTAATTTTATGTGACCAATTAAAGTTGATTAGTTTATTTTATTAACGCTGAGAATTAATTTTCAGGACCCGCTATTATCCTGAACTGCGCACGAAGACTATAAAAGTGACTTTTAAAAGAGTTTGAAGGAGTGAGTTTTGTATAAAAGTGTCTAAAAATTGGTGCCTAAGTAAAGTTCGGACTGGCGTCTTCATATGGTAGAGAAGACTCGAGGCAATACGTGAAATGGTCAAGGTAATAAAGACATGAAATTATTCACCGCACTGAATTTATGCCACCGCTAACCCTCCCGTGTTTTGGGGCTTCACTTTGTAAATATATTTCAGAATCACTCACTCACTACCCGAATTAAATCAAATATACATATGGCTCTGAACGTAGAGATGAATGTGTTTGAATTTTAATGTGTGACGCACTCAAATTGTAGCATTGTAAGTATATATAGTGTTAGCTTGTTAACATATTTAACTGTAACCACGACATTTTAAGTATCGACTTTAGAATCGTCTATAGCAAAATTGTTGACAAATAAAAATAACAAAAGAAAGATAGACACACTTAAGACTAGAATGCAATTTGGAGTTGAAAGTTGGTCCAATGTCGTGTGTTGCATTTTGTTCATAATAAATATGTTAGTCACAAATTAACTTAATCGAATGAAATAAATGCTAGGACCTTGCGAGTTATATTTTTGTTGTTATTAGAAATAAATTTGTACACTGTCTTTAAATTATTATCTAATCACACAAACTGTTTCCTAGTGCTTTTCGTGTTAACCTGTTGTTGTTTTAACTTTTCACTGTATGCACTTTCTTTATTATGTGTGTTGTAGTTTTACACTCTAAAGATAAAATAAGTATAGAATATGGCATCTGTGGAATCATGTGTGTCACTTTATTCTTGAAATTAAATAAGTTATAAAAAACTTTTTACGAGTATTAATTAATTTTGCATCATAATGCTAAATGTTTTCTTTTTGACTATATTTTTATAGGATCCTTACTTGAAAACTATCCTACGGAATTCTATAATAAAGGCTGCCGTATCCGCCTGTCTGTGAGTTCGATTTGTTACGTGTATTTTCAGAACCGTAATAGATTGATATTTTCACAGAATTATACGTTATTACAGCGGATTACTTGACTTTTTATATTTCCAGGTCTATTGTAAAAGCGCTAATACAGAGAAGTGTAAACTTATCAATATATTTGAGAATTAACAAAATTTATACCGGTCAAATAAGAACTGTACTTGCGCTAAGAGAAACCAATTTTTACACCCAAGTAAAAAGTAAAAGATATAAGCTTTTAATTTTTTTCGGTTACCCCTATACTTTGTATTGTTGAAATGTCCACGCAAAAGACCGTCTTAATATCTAAGCCACCATGCATATACTCGCAATATACATGGTGTTTCATCGAAAGCTATACATACGCATTAAAGATACAGCACTAATTTGTTAACTTTAAAAAAAACATTTACTACTTACATAGAAAACGCACTAATAATAGTTATTTTGTATGTATTTGTAGTGTACCAGTAGTAAACACAAAGTTTCAGTTACCAACATTCTAAGAAAATCTAAACGAGAAAATAGAAATCATTCTCCCCTTCTTGGCGACATCGTTACAAAGTTGTTCGACTAAATGAGTAACTATTCGGTTTATTCCATCTAACGGAACTTACATCAGAAAAGATTACATTCAAAGTAGTAGATCATACGTTAGATCCTCCCCTCCTCCCACTTTTCCGGCTCGTATCACATCTCGCGAACGCGTTCTTTATCCAATTATCCGAAGATAAATCTCACCTGTGACTGCGGAAGGTGTGGCCACAGAGTAAATAGTGACAGTTGGAAATGTAGTCGGTTTTCTAAAAATAATTTCTAAAAAAAAGGTTAAAAAAAAATAATTTCAGAACATCTAAAATTCTAGAGTAATCATTTAGAAATATAAAAACGCTACTTAATTAAACCTTCATGACAGAAAGTATTGTTACAGTGTTAATAATAACCGTAGGAAAAGACAACATTCCAAGTAACTTGTTCAAGAATAATAAAAGTGTTAAGGTAAAAAAGAAAAAAAAAACTGTCCAGAAAGTCAATTCTACAAAGGCCAGAGATATATTGTTCTAGAACAATATATGGTCTATATAAACCAAGAGGATTACTTTATAATCCTATACAAATATAAACCTTCATAATCCGTTCTAACAAAATTGAATAGTGCTGATAGAAAATACCTTTACTGACCAATTTTTAACTGCATTAAAATTTGATGATTCGGCACCTGAGTACCTACGAAATTACGAAATTCGACACCTGAGTACCTAAGAATATGTACCTACTATTTTACAAGCAAAAAAACTAAATAATAAAGTTAATGCGCTATATATAGTTGTCTTACTGTTAGGGTTATTCACTGTGACACAACGTACGAAAAGCTTCTGTTAGGGCAAAGTTATATTTTCAGAATCCGTCGGCTTTTTTCTTCGCTTGACTTAGTGACGTCACGAATGTGAGGATTCGTGGTAGATTTAATTAGGGAGGTATTTGTACTCCGTACTGATATGTCTAGGGTGTTAGTTACGAGTATTTAGGAGCCTAGGTGGAAGGTAAGTTGTTGTGTCAGTAAATCATGAGCCTTGGTTAATTTCTTATCTTGGAAAACACTCTTCTAAGCTAACTACGAGTACATTTAGCAAACATTCTTAATAGATGTCGCTGTCAAGCTTTTGTAACTAGATGAGAGCAGCTAGCCTACAATTGACTGGTTTGCTTTACTGGTAATGAACTTCGTTCACTATGAATTTCAAGATACTCAAATTGTACTTAGCAAGAAATACAAGCGCGATCGCATTCCACATGCTCGTTTAATGATTTAAACTCTTTTTTGTTTTATGTAAAAGTAATGAGTCGATCGAGACGCTCTCTTGATGGTAAGGGATAACGCCTGCCCATGACCATTGCTATATGCCATTGATACTCAGAACTTTGTGTAGTAAAACAAAGTTTTAACGCTTTTAACTGAAATTTATTAATAATTTTATTTAAATTCATTCCGAGTGTTAAATTTTTAAGCACACTGAAGTCTTAATTTTAATTATAGTTTTACAGCATAACACACACTGTCATCTGTCTGCTTATAATTTAAAAACTGCCAATGTGCGCAAATCGCTCCAGTCAAGTCGTCCAATTTATAGTCCTAACTCGTACCCACTAACCCCCTAAACCATTTTCGCTCAGGCGAATCGATTAAATTCCGCATGCTTCCGCGAGTCGGCAAATTAGATCGGCTCTCGAGTCGACACGGTCAAAAGTCGACACCGGGCCCTTCAGACGATATGCGGACGGGCTTTACAACGAGTTTAAAAATGGAGGCAATATTGTATTAAGAACAGATTTAAGGTTCTGTATAGTTTCAAAGATTATAAAGTGGAATGTGTTTTCAATTTAGAGAGACAGAGAATAGATGCATTCGAAATGTGGTGCTGGAGGCGAATGCTACGTATACCATGGACGGCCAAACGCACAAATGTATCTATTCTCTCCCAATTCGGCATTGAGACCCGACTGTCCACCATATGTCAACAGCGTTTGCTATGTTATTTCGACCATATAATGTGAAGAGGGGATGGCAGCCTTGAAAAGCTGGTCATTGTTGGCAATACCGAAGGAAAGAGACCACGAGGCCGGTCGCCAACACGATGGTCTGACCAAGTGAAAGAAGCCACCTCCTCTTCTAAATTCTACCAGGTGGTGAGGGCTACTTCGGACCGGAGTCGATGGAGACAGATTGTCCGTTTAAGAGGTTCCAGTGACCACGATCCTCAGACATGAGGGAACGATTGGAGAAGTTTTCAATTTATTGTAATTCATGTTCAGTTCATTCATATTCGTTTATGCCTTCAGTATAATTGGATCGCTTACAACCGCTTTTTGTTTCTATAATTATAGTAATCTTAAGTTAGTTAGTGTATAAATTTATTACACGTACCTACTTATTGTAAACTAGTTTCGCTTGTTTCATACATTGAGTGTGAATTATATGCATTTCAAATATCCTTTACGACGTTACAGTGTGACGTCTATACATATATTTGTAATGTATGATACTATGGATATGTCTAAAAGTGTCTTATACTAATGAACATACATAGTACACTGGGTATTATTACCCAATCTTTGCAATGAAAATATTTTAAGATTCAGTTGTTTTATTATATCTAGACTTTTAATTGAAGTTTTCAAGTATTTTCACAAAATGAAGCTGTATTTACAATCAGTTAACAGATTGCAACGTCTATCGGGCGACCGACAGGTAAATATTAGTAAGATTAATAGGTTTCCGTTCGAAGCCAGCGGTACCCAAAAACGAAAAGAGATTTTCCTTTCTGGGATCGGAAGCGGATCTCATTTCCTCCGACAACATCAAAGTGAGATAGCGATCGGTTTTTTTTTATTTGATTCAGCAATATTTTGTATAACTAGTTAGTGGCTCGTCGGTTGATCGGGTTAGGATGGGTTGATAAATACTGCGATGACTGCTTTGTTCGGTTTTTTGTTTTGTTGGTACTAAAATTTTGATAGGTTGAAGTGATGCGTGATTTTTGCGTCAATATATTTTTAATTGGTGTCTATAAAACAATAAAATTTATAAAATGTTTCATTGCGAAAAACAGAAACATTTACACGTAAGTAAAAGTTATGATATTTTGGTTTTCTTGATAACTAATAAAATAATGCCAATTCACAAGTTTTTTATGTCGTAGTGTGTTTTCTCAGGGTTTCTTTTCAACATGATCTCTTATTACAGATCATAGAACAGACACTAGCGCATTCTTGTCTTTTAGAAAATGTAAAAGTAATTCACAAATAACTGTCTGAAACAGCCGACTTGTTTTTACGAAATTTTAGAGTTGACCCTATAGTAAATAGAAGTACTCTTGTAGCAGACTACTACAGGCGGATTATGATGATGATTATTACGTACGTTTGGAAAAACACAGGCTTTGGCAAAGAGTTTTACGTTCTCGCCGTGCGAGGCCCATGTGCGAAGCAGGTGCATTGTACGATGGACATGTAAGCGTAATGCTTTTGCCGCATTCGTCTGTAATAAAAAGGTGCAGGTGGAACCTAGTCGTGGAACTCCAAGGCACAATCCCCGAAATATACCCGGTAAAAAGACAATAAACAGGATAGGTACAATATGAGTGTCTTCAAATCAAGAGTAAACAGGTTCCTTCTAGGTAAGCGTGTTCCATCTTAGACCGCATCGATGCTTCACATCAGGCAGGATGTGGTCAAGCGCGAACCTATTCAATATAAAAAAAAAAAAAAAAAAAAAATACCTTCCGTCGATGCTCAAGGCTTTGCACTAAGACTTGACCAAAGTGTAATTACCTATTAGCCTCTTAGGGCGCCTCTCGACTGACTCAAGTACCTACCTCAAGCTAGTTTTTGACAAAGCCTTCCTGCAGGTGTATAATTGTATAATATTTGCATCTATTTTTGTAACTGAAAGTAGTTCTACAATCTACTTACCCGATGTTAAACGATTATGTGGCTGAGAATAAAGCACGTCAATTCAAATAAAGGTTGTTGTTTCATAAAACGCATTTTGGTAATCTTGTTAAAACAAGTGAAATGTACCTAAAAAGGTTTAGAACGGTTCAGGAATTCTACTTTCCCCTTCGAAGCTTTTTTTTAATCAACAGGACCTTGTTATTAGGTGTACGGGACAGGTAAGCTCAAACTAAATAGGTTCATAGGTAATAGGTTTCTTAATAACTTATTATTAACTTATTGCATGTTGTTAACTGCTATCACATCTAGTTTTGTTTTTTTTTGTGTTAATGACCGCCATTACTGTTGTGATGTGTATACTGTATAGTGTTGGTGATCTACTAAATAAATAAATAACATTCACCCTTAGCGGCAAATTTGTAACTTGAGGGTGGTAGTTCGCCAGCCGAGTACTAGAACATAACCTACTATCATGCTATGGTTTACCACGTCTGCGCTACCCTCTGAGCTATGATCGCTATATGAGAAGAATGAAAAATTTCCACTCTACAACTTCCAACTACATATCATGAGACCAAGTCGACGATCGGTACCAAGTTCTTGTGTTGTGCAAAATTTCAAATAGATACAATTACAACTGTGTAGGTTACAGTCTACTAACATATTAGAAATGATAAGTAATAATAAGTTTGTAAAAATATTTAGTCACAAAATTACAAGACCTAATTGACTAGATTATACGTTGAAAGTAAAAGCAACACAATTTTTTGGCCTCAATTTTTGACACACATTCCGTTATTCAATAAAACAATAAAAGCAAAAAAAAAATACGCTTGGTGTTCCGTTGATGAACGGAGTTAATTCAATAAACACGCCTGTTTACCTTATGGTCGCGAATTTGGAAGGTTTATTAAAAAAAAAGTTCGAAATTTAATGGAAATGGGACCACATTTGCACAGACCTGCAAAAAAAATTATCAAAACAAAAATAAAGTAGTCTAATTTTAATATTATCTATACTTAGAATAATATCAAGTAAGATTGCTTAAAAATTCAGAATTTTAGTTGATAAAATTATAATTTTGGAATTTTAATCCAACTCGTAGGTGGATACAAACTGGCTACTACAATCTATATATTGTTGAAATAACTTGTATAATTAAATGAAACAAGCAATCACAGAAACAAAAATTTATAAAAAATATAATACAAAGCTACATGATTTTTCCGCGTTCCAAAATTCCTATTTGCATTCATCTTTGAATGGTAAATTACCCGCCAATACCCATGGGTACAGCTTGAGCCAAAGTTAAGCTATGCTTTACTCTCTCTATAGCAGTTACTCTACTTGGTAAGTGATGTATTAGATCATTAGACCTTTATGCACTGAAGCGTAACGTATTCACGAGGCAAAAGAGACCCATAGATAATTATCTCTAGTGTTTACTTTTAGAAGGTTCGGAAATTAATTAATAGGTACTCAATACTCAATATTTCATACCAAGAATGGAAGATTACATAAATCAATACCAAGTAAAATTTAGGCTAAATTAGATACGTTTTATCTATCTATCTATATCTGTACTATTATAAAGAGGAAAGATTTGATTGTTTGTTTGTATTGAATAGGCTCCGAAACTACTGGACCGATTTCAAAAATTCTTTCACCGTTGGTAAGCTACACTATCCCCGGGTGACACAGGCTACTTTTTATACCTGTATTCCCACGGGAACGGGAACTACGCCGCTGAAACCGCGAGGCCTCCGCTAGTGTATAAATAAAATGACGTAAAAATATAAACTATCTGATCTATTGATAAACGTTTACTTGAGTTAAATCTTTACTAACTATTCAATAATGGTCGGAATGTCAATTCGATGGAATTGAGAAAACTAAAGTTTAGTATCTGTTATCTATGGAGCGTAGAAATCGGCAAAGGCTGATCACAATCAGCACTATTGTTAGATGACCTGTTAGGTCAAGATATTCCAAAGTTGGCTGCTCAAAGAGTCACAGACGCAGTAGATGCCAGAAGTTACCAACACAGTTGCAGTTGGAGGGTCTCGGTTATCAAGATTCGCCTGTCTCCCTCAAAGATCGTATCCAAGACATTCCATTCAACTAGTTTCTAATAATTTACCTTTGAAATGTAAGCCTCAAAGCTCTTTTACGTTATGTTCGGATAAATTTACCGCAGATCTAGAGGAACATTTTCAGGTACTTTATTACAGTAAGGGAATTCGAAAAAAGTTTTAAACAGTTATTATTTGTTCAGGTTTTAGGTGATATATTGTACGCTTATAACTACTGCAGCGGATCCAGAAGTTTGAGTGATACAAGTATAGGTAATTTTTAAATATGTATATTTTTTTAAGTTTCGACTTCATTAAATTTGTGAAATATGTTCACATCTATTCATCAAATAGAAATAATCTTCAAACGGCTGAATATGTTGTCTTGAATCATAGCCAAGAATATTCACGATCAAGTCAAAAACTTTTACCGTTTTGGATTTGCTAGTGCCACAGACAGACACGTCAAGCTTATAATATCTTTCTGCGTCGGACACTGGACGTCAGAAACAAAGTTCATAGCTACATCGCTGGTGCTCATTAAATTACTAAATATACGTTTATTTCTTCTACCACTGAAAGGATAGAAAGTCAATTAAATAAATTTCTCAGATTGTGAAAATCTGTTGCTGGAAAAAAATCAAAACTAAAACGTATGAATTAAAATGAATACTTAATAATAACATTTATTTGCGTAAAAATCTACAGGACATATTTTTGGTAACTTTTACAAATAGTCCTAAGTACAAAAATACAAATAGTTAATAAGTACCCTGTATGTGCACTAGGAAAACCTGTGTCGCAAAATAGCGATTTCACAAGTGTGTATGTATTTTTGCATATAAGTAGGCCAGGATATACTGTAGCCATAATTAGATAAGTAGTATAATTTGCTATCAACTCGTGACTACAGCTATTTGCAACACGGCCGAAGCGTTAGGGTAAGTAAATTAAACTATGTGGCGATGATAGCCGAGTGGTTAGCGCGGTCGGTTCGCATGCCGAAGAGCGTGGGTTGAAACCCCAACAATGATCTTGAGCTGCCAGTGAAGGAAACCATAGCATGGTGGTAGGGTACTTTCTGGTACTCGGCTAGCTTGCTACCACCCTCAAATTGAAAATCTGCCGCCAAGCATCTAACGGTGTGTTCCGGCAGCCTCACTTGAGAGCCGGCTTCATTCCAGTCACTTGACATCAGGGGAGCTGTGGTCAAACCCCTGGCTTAACGATAAAAAAAAACTAATTTCGTAGTATTTTGTGCGCTATGAAGACCCGGTAATAAACACTGTTAGGTGCTTGGCGGCATATTTTGACTTGAGTACAAGTTTGTTTACTGTATTTCCGCTATGAAATACGCTGCATGGCAGATACTGCGCTACATTACAGTGCTTAATAACTTTACCGAGCGGAATAAAAAAGATTTAGCCAGCACAGTTTATGGGTACTTACCATAATTTTCTGCGGCATACGCGCAATCCACCAAGTTGCTTTTGGTTGCATAATAAGATCATTGTTTGTTACAATGGGTTTTGTTTTTTGTGCAGGTGTTTTACAGAAATATGGGGTTTGAAGTTTTGATCTAGAGGTACAACTTTTAAAATATAATTGACTAGCGGACGCCTTGCAGTTTCACCCGCGTAGTTCCCGTTCCCGTGGGAATACAGGGATAAAAGTAGCCTATGACATCCGGGGATATTGTAGCTTCCCAACGGCGAAAGAATTTTTGAAATTGGCCCAGTAGTTTCGGAGCTTATTCAATACAAACAAACAAGCAATTAAATCTTACCTCTTTATAATAATATAGATTAAATCAGGCGTTACTTTATAAAAGTTTATTTTGAAGATTCAAAAGATATATTTTTAGTGTATTTCCGATTAAAAGTCGTTTTGATTTGATTAATTTTTAAATGTCTATTCAAAATATTCCTTAATATTTATCGATAACCAAAGTCCGATATAAACTTCAAATCTACATAAATTCAACATTTCTATAAGCAGCGCCGCTGTATGCGTGTCAATTGTCATGCCAATTTTAGTACAAGCTTTGACGAAGTTTTGAAAGCAACACAAAAACATCATGTTTTACCACGTTACACCACTTTCTCATACTCTTGCACTTTATGAATAAAGCACCACAACTTTTTTAACATAACCACTCAACAAATGTCAACTTTTGGAAAATAATATATTCCGACTACATACTTTTCCGCGTTCTTGCCAAATACTCTTCGCTCACTTTTGTAGTTTCAATGAATAACAGCTTAATTGAAATAATAATAGCAATTTAGTTGATTGTACAAGGTGGACCCTATAAACCGACTTCAAGGTAGGCAGCTTTATTACCAATCAAAGATGTCGTAAACAAGTTTTAATTGGTGGCTCGTATTAAAGCGTTATTCGAAATGCTAAATTAAATTACAGCCTCGAAGGATCTCAAAATTAGTTTGACCTAGACAATGGTCGGTGGCGGTGTTCAAATATTTGTAGATGTAGCCCGTTGTCGTAAACCAAAGATATTGCCCTAGTATTGTCTCAAAGAGATTAGTTTCGTTATGTTTCTGTGTTGTTGGTAATGCGAGAAAGGAAATTTCCCGTTATTGTAAGGAAAAAACAAAAGTGCCTGTGTATTCTCTAAATTCAAATAAAAATCGAATAGAACACTTTACGCAATATTTCGATTATTTCGAAAGATCGTGTGCAGTTGGAGTAATAAATTCGTTGTTAGCTTTTGCTCTATGAATTAATACCAATATGACGCATATAAAAGCCCCTTTTAATGTGTATGTGTGCATATTCAATTCATTGCCTTTGTGCCCTTTGGGACCTGTTAAATTCCTTAACAATGAAATCCTGTCGATTTACAAAGGATTGTCTGAAAAGCGATTTGTTGCTCACGTGTAGCGTTTTCAACACATTCCGCTTGTTGATGTTTATGTTCGAAGTCTGATCTATGCATATTAGCCACGTACTATTTATCCGCAAATCGGACTTTGCCTGCGACGTCAACTGTCAAACAGGGGTACCTACTTTATGCGGGCTGAAGTTAGCGTTGATTAAAGATAGCTATATCAGTTTCGTCAACCTTTCATTAGGAATGGTACAAAGGCAACGCAATTACACGGAGGGCGACATCTGGTGTTATTATCGTAGAAGGGCTGCATCTTAAGCTGCCCATTTGGACGGCGAGACCGTACGATAAACGCGTAGACAGTACCAAAGTCTGTTCACGGAATCAAATAACGTTCTACAGCTTTTGGTAGTTCATCAAGGTAAAAGCGGTACTAGAGGAGACACCTTTGACTAGTTTACTAACGTTTCAACCAGAGCACTATTCACTCTGTGTATTAGTACGGGCTTAGTGCAATGTATAGTTTGCTGTGATATTAGTTGCTGCATCTATTGAATAATGTGTCACCTACTTCAATACGTTAAATTATGTACGAGTACATTCTATAAGCATCAAGCGCATGAATATGTATGATAGAAATTGAAAAGAGGGTTTTTCTGACGTAGGTATTTTTATATTAACTACAAGTTTTCTTCTTCTTTTTTTAGTATAAAAGTGAAAAAAAAAAAACTCTTGTTACCGGCAATACGCAACCGACGCTAATCAATAATCGAAACTACCGATTTAATCTAAGACACCGTAGAACAGAGATTATCTCTCACAACACAATTAACATTTATTCGACACAACTCAATACAAACGTTCTGTATAGAACCGTAATTAATTAAATGGCCTCGAGGCCCAAATTCTAACTATTTTCAACAGTCTTCGTATAATCCGCTATAAATGTTGCACGCTTTAATAAATGTCGTAAAAAATTGATTTTAAGCCATTTTTATCTGACACAAAAAAGGAGGAGGTTCTCAGTTCGACTGTATGTTTTTTTGTATGTATGTTACGCGATCATTTCGCCTATTATGAATCGATTTTGATGATTCCTGTTTTGCTTGGCAGTTCATACTTCAGAGGTGATCTCGAAACAATGGTGCGATTTTTTAAAAAATAACAAAAATCTAAAAATTTATTCATTGATGTTATCGTTTGCTCCAAAACCTCGCCTTTTCATTAGACCAACTAAACACACTTCAAAGGTCATGGAGTCGGTTTTTTTAATTGTAAATTTATTTGGAACTAGCTGCGCTCCGCGGTGTTACACATAGGCTACTTTTTATCCCGTAAAATGTAGCGGGTAACACCTCGAGGCGCAGCCAGTATTACTTATTGCTCAGTTTTCGAATAGGTAGCCGCAAGTAGCATTTACAAATAACAGCTAAGATCTCGTTTGTTTGTATTTGTTTATGTCACGACACGGAAAGGAATAAATCTGTGACAATTACTTACCTCGAGCTACTTCACTAACCTTGATAAAAATTACTTGACTGCTTACGACTGTCTTGGGATTTTCGGTTATAAAAAATACAATTTAAAACAAAAGCTTGATTAATTTGTGCTCATTTTGAGTTACGACCTTCGGGCCTAACATACTAGAACTTTTTATTGCTAATGTTTCGGGCTTTAGGACAAAAATTCAAACAATTGGTTTACTCAGGTGTGAAAAATGAGATTTTTAGTTAGAAGTAAAAAGCGTTCTCCTTAACGAGGTATCTGTTTGGTGAATAGAAAAGCAAACATCTAGCCTAGAATGGGATCTAACTATCAAGACTGTTGTAACATACTTTAAAAAAAATAAAAGTTAAATGCATTGCGGTAGATTTTAATTAGATTTTTTTATGGTTGTCAGGGTAAATGTTTGACCACAGCTCACCTGATGTTAAGTGAAGGTGTGGTCGAAGATGGCAAAGCACACCTAGCCTGAATTGAAGCCGGCTCTCAAGTCAGGCTGCCGGAACACACCGTAAGATGCTTAACGGCAAATTTTCTACTTGAGGGTTGTAGTTAGCCAGCTGAGTACTACTAGAAAGTACCTTACCACCATGCTATGGTTTCTTCACAGTGTTTTCCTTAACCGGCAGCAATTGTTGGGGTTTGAACTCACACCCTTCAGCGTGCGAACAGACCGCGCTAACCACTGAACGATCATCGCTACAAAATACCCCGTACTAAACTATACTACTCGAACCAAATTCGTGTGTATTATATATACACACATACTAAATCTTTAGTTGAATACACAGAGATACTACTGACGTATTATTTAATTATTTTACTATTGAAGTGTATTTGAAATATGACTAAATATTGCAATAAATGTACGAAGGCAAATTAAACACACAATTATCTTGTTTCAGGTAAGCTGACTACAACGGGTTTCAGGTAACTTTTTATTCCAATACTAGTGATCCGTCCCGGCTCCGCACGGGTTACATTTATTACAAAATATTGAATTTATCTACTTTATACTAAAACTTTATTGTATACTATGAGTTTCTACCTATACATATACAAACATTCGATACAAAATATCAAAAAAAAATAGTCAAAAAAACTATATCAAAGTCAGTTGCGCGGTTTTTAAAGAAGTAAGCAGAGAAACAGACAGACGCGGACAGCGCATTTGTTTTCCATATAAATAGACAATAAACAATACTTTATTTGTGATAAATAACAAACAAATTTCAATTATATAAACAAATAATAATAAATAAACGTGTTTTATCACAAGACGAGGCCACGCGCGCATTGTACTCGGCTTTGACTCCTTAAAGAAACCGAAAGAAGAAAGAAAGTGGCCGAAACGATAGTTGGATTCTCCGAAATAATTGAAAGTGAGCAATGGTTTTCTTTCTTACGAAAGAAAACCATATCAAATGTAATTTTTTGATAGAAATACTGACTAAGTTTATTAAATATCATACCAAAGTATCGTGGTTATTGTTTCTAGTCTGCTTATTTCATGACATTCAATAAATAATTCACCAATTTTAGTTTTCGCTTAATCGGCTTTTTAGAAAACTCATTTGAGTGGCAAATTGTGGACCGTTAAATGGATATTCGAAGGTAAATGCAGCGTTAGCAGGCCTTTATCAACATGCTTTGGGTATATCAAAATATGACCTGTTTCATAATGGGTTCAAATAATAGATATTGTGGAATTAGTAGAACTTTTTGCAATGACAGGTTAGGTGCTTGACCACACCTTACCTGGTATTTAGTGAATAGGAACTATGTTTCAAGTGATAGATTAGTTGTTCAGCGCTATATTTTTAACTTGAGGGTGGTAACTGAATTACTAATTCCTATAAACTACAATAGTTTCGTCCATAGTTCAAGCTCATTGTTGGTTATTGTACCCACGCCTTATGTCATGTGATTCGAACGTACTAACCACTAAACTATCATCGCTACTAATATTTTTAGAATATAATTATCATCAAATTTATAAAAAAATAATTTATAGTTTATTTCTAAATAAAATCATCGATCATAAAAAAAAATAGGCTTACGTTTGACCACCATCTCACCTGATGTTATCTAACGATGCGGTTTAGGATAAGGCATGCTTGCCTAGAAAATACCGACACACTCTCGACTTAAAGAGACCCAGATTATATCCATCGGGGAACACCCACTCAGGCAGACAATTCCACTGTCTAGCGGTCCGCACAATGAAAGTGGAATCAACTCGTTTCGTTCGAGTTTTTGGAACCTCGACCATGAAACGATGTCGCATTTAAAGTGTTTGAACTTAGCTCACCTGATGTAAAGTGGTATAATCGTAGATGATAAACACACACACCCTGAAATGGTAACTCTTGTTCATATGAGGTTTTTTTTTTAATTTAAAATATTCACTCCACAGACACTGTCCGTGATCTTTGTCAACTTGTAAATTACATTTTTTTTTACTTGATATACAATATAGGTAGAGGGTAGTTTGTTTATCTAAGGTTGAAGGTAGTGTGTAGTTTGTGTGTATACTGGGAGCAGACCCGCAACACCCGATCACTAGTATGACGCATGTGCCAGCCATTGCTCTCCTCAACCATATTTGGAATTTATATGAGTACATATGAGGTTTACGAATATAGGTAATAACTAGAATAAAGGATGAACAATCGAGTATGTTTGAGAGAAGTTCTAAATTTTATTTTTTATAAATGGTCAATGCTCTTTGACGTTTTTCGACTTTTTATTCATTTCCGTTGCAGTGCGAATGCGAATTTTTGGCTTTCACGTTTCGTTTAGACTTCCTATTGGCCTGTAGTGTGATTTTTATCAGTACGTTTGAAAAAAAAAACCTTTCCTTTTATCGGGATTTTCAGTGGTAGCGAGATTTTTTACTATTGAGGAAAATATACCAATGGATGCCAACGAATGTAGTGCTATTTTTTTTTTACTTCATTACAACAAAATAGATAGGGATACGTTGACAGCCCGTTGGTTCATTGGTAGGATGTCTGCTCCATGATCTGAAGGGCGTGGGTTCGATTGCCACCCAGGATAAATATTTTGTGGTAGAAACGAAATAAATGTTTGTTTTGTGTCTGGGAGTTCTGTATTTATTAAAAGTATGTATTTACAAAAAAAAAAGTATTTAAGTAATCTATCAGTTATGTGACTTCCATAGTACAAACTTTGCTTAGTTTAGGGTCGAATGGCGTTGTGTGTAATGTCGTACGATATTTATATATTTACTACAGCTTGACGGTAGAATATTCGATACCGAGAAATCTATATATCTATTGTATTATCTAGTGAATATTTCTATAGTATGAAACTCCTTCTAAACCTTTAAATATACATACTGTGAATTAATTTAACATTTGAGGTAGGTAGTTACTTTTAATTATGCTTACGCTTTTCATTAATTTCCTCTTTGTACCTTATAAACTTATTTTAGCAATCTTTTCATTTAATTAACTTAGCTCTCAGTCAGGCTCAGATTTTAGCTCCATTTCGGAAGTATAACTTTGATTATTAATTATTAACTTGAAATTGATTTGATAGACACAATAGGCGAATGATGTGATTTGTTATTTGCTAAAATAATTCTATAATTAAATATAAATGAAAACCAGTGTTAATTCGTGATTGTTACTTAATTTTTGTACCGATGTTAGCTTAGCGATTAATGTGATCTGGTAACGGTTACATTACGGGGTGTGGGTTGTACAAATCTCAATTAACAAGTGAACATGAGCTGCCTGCAATAAAAAACATCACGTGGAAACCATATCAAGAATCATATTAATGTAATGACCATAAGAATCCTCAATAAATATAAATCATCATATTGAGAAATCAAAGGCTTTTCATTAAAACTTTCACCTTCATCAAGTGTTATTTTCGCAATTCAAACCGCAACAATGACCTTGAGCTGCAGGTGAAGGAAAACATCGTGAGGAAACCATAGGTAGGGTATTTTCTGGTACTCAGCTGATTAGCTAGTTGAAAATATGCCGCCAATCCCCTGACGTTGTGCTCCGGCAGCCTCACTTGAGAACCAGCTTCATTCTAGGCTAGGTGTGCTTTACCATCTTCGATCGCACTATAAGATGAAATGTAGTCAAACATCTAACTTGCCAAAAAAAAAAAACAGAAAAGTGATTTCAGGATCAATTAGAACAAATTTCACGAAATACATACTCGTACATAGATCATCCAATAAAGACATACATAACAATGTGTACAAACCTGAAAGAGACATTTGTACAAAATTCATTCTTTGCGCGAATATATTTTTAAGCAGCAAGAGTAAGTAATAAAACGAAGTCCAAGGGATCCACTTTGGGGCTTGC
The DNA here is from genome assembly GCA_905404145.2 of Biston betularia. Lineage (NCBI taxonomy): Eukaryota > Metazoa > Arthropoda > Insecta > Lepidoptera > Geometridae > Biston > Biston betularia. The sequence continues at coordinate 5,117,212 of FR989868.1, forward strand.
TTTGAGACATTCCTTTTTTCAAATTAACTTTGTATGTCTTTTCTCGTAATATTAATTACGCTTCTTAGTTACAACATTTTAAATTTATCCGACCCGTTCTTAGTTTCAATAAAGTATATTGCATTCCTCGCAAACTGACAAAAGCCCTTTATTAATTTCCCGGGAAGAAAACTAGCGTTAACATTCAACTTTTTCCGAGAACAAAGCCGATTTCAGACGAGAAATTTTCTACTTACAATTAACAAAACAAGGGGTTGTCTCAATCCAATTTAGTCTATAATTATGACGTCATCGGAGAAGGATTTAATTAAAGACCTCTCGAAAGGCCTCCCCAGGGTAATTGGTGTTCAATGAGTCTTTCGTAGTCCGAGAGCTTTGGCCTGGTTTCTACTTAGTGATTATGCTCATCATGCTCATTTTGCTCGCTCGGCTCGCTTATCGTGACGTCGTCGATAGCTTAAATTGTGGAGATTTGGACGCAGTTACGATTATTTACGTTCAGCGTGAGATATTGAATTATACGAAACAAAAACTTCAGTCAGCTCTTGAATTTTGTTAAGAATTTTCTTGAACTAAGTGATCCTTGATGCTGGTCGATTTTTGGCGCGATTTAATCCCAGTGATAAACATAATTAAGTGTTTTGAACACTTAAACGTTGCGCCAGTTTAAACATTGCATTCTATTATAAACACCAAGCCATGCTTTGTGTGAGGACACCTCAGAATGACCATTTATCAACAGTTATACGTACTCACTATTATCACAGACATAAAATAATCTCCAAAAATAATTTACAATACCCACTGACCTTAGTCTATTCAAGAAAGCAGATCGTTCGTTCGTGATTTCGTCAAATGTAAGCCAACATTGACATATTATGTATGTCCCAATCGAAAATATATGTATTACATATTTATGAAGCCCATAGTAAGTACCATAATCTGTAAAGTTTAAAGTTTATAGTACCAAAAGAGTGGCCACACCATCACGTCTCCAAAAATCTGTCATTAAAAATGTCATTAAAATCAGTCACAAGCTTGAAATTACCCATTTTACTAACGAGCAGGTCCATTCAAACATAAGTCGTAATCTTCTATAGTCCTATTAAATAAAATTTAATTAACAGTGCCTTTCATGAAGCATGATAAATAGAGGTCCGTGCTAAATGGAGCAAAAAAGCATGTTTTTAATAAGCGGTTAAGTCTTCTTGAGCACGAATCGTTCACTCATTCATTCATGGTTCACTTTCAACTCAAACGCGGGAATTCATATTTTTTAAATTATATATGTAATTGAGAAGCCATGGCGCCCAGGTAAAGTCTTGTTGTAATTTTCGAGGTTGAGTGTTATTATTAGATACATTTTTCATTTGTTAATTTTCACGAGTATGAAATGTGACAAACTAATATCTTATCGTTATATTTTAAATTCGTCATAGATATTATAAAACTCCATTTAACTTTTTGTAGCGATGATAGCTCAGTAGTTATAGCGGGCGGTACACACGCCATAGAGAGTGCGTTTAAATCTCAACAATGAACATGAGTTGCTGGTGAAGGAAAACATCGTGAGGAAACTGTAGCGTGGGAGTTCAGTACTTTCTAGTACTCGGCTTGAAACGTATTTCAGCAGTCTCATTTGAAAATCAGTTCCATTCCAGACTAGGTGTATTTACAATATTCGACGTCACCGTCTCTTAACATCAGATGAGCTTTGGTAAAACACATGGTCTGTTAATCATAATCCAAACACTTAACCCTGGATATGAAGATAAGTTTAAAAAAGCTAAAAATTGTGAATATAATTCATCATCGGCCTGTAATACCCCACTGCTGAGGTGAGATAGGCTCTCTACTTGTTCTTCTATATAATTATGCAATAAAAAATTGTCTTTGAAAACAAATCTTGTTTTTGCGTAGAAACACAATTCAAAATAACTCTTGAGGTAACAGTATCGTGTACTTGTGCTCTTTCCAACCTATTCTCGGTCTTGACGCCGTCGCCGGCGGCACAAAGGAGATATGCGCCTGAAAGTTAATTAAATCTAAATATGTGTAAGCGATACAGCGGCTTTGTTTAAGCGGTTACTGTTTATAAAGCAGCTTTCCGTGAAAAACTGTTGTTGGTTTAATAAGCTTTAGTTAATATTCACCTGCGAGAAGGAAATATTTTTAAAATTCTGTCTGGAAGGCAGAAAGCACGATAAAAGAATATTTTAAACTAGAGCTACGAAAATGAAAACAAAAGTAAGTCGATCTAATTTTTTTTTTAATAATATTGTAACAACCAAGCAGCTAGATTAGGTAAGTGTTGGTCATGAATAACAAACTGCTACTGCTTAACAAAGACAGGATGTGGTTAAACGCTAACCTAAACAGACTAAAAAAACAAAACCGTTTCCGATGAGTTGCCTCTTCGTCAGTGGACCAAGGGTTTTGTCCAAATTTTAATTTCTATAAAATCTTCGGTTATCGAAGAAGAAGAAGAAGAAGGAAATTATTTACAGTAACATTGATTACTTATCGGCTTTCATACTACTTACCACTTTTGACCGACCTGATATCATTCTGCGGTATTATGCAAAAATATTGAAAATACTACACACTCATCATCATTAGCTAATCCAAGTCCACTACTGAACATAGGACTCTCCCAAGATACGCCTCTTAGCCCAATCTTCGGCTTTCGGCTTCTATCCTACGTATATCGTCACTCCATCAAGTGTTAGGACATCCTACGCTACGTTTCCCAATTCGATGTCTCTACTCTAGAACATCTACCCAAGTCTATGTACAACCGGACTGTTTTTCACCTCATATAACAAACATTTTATGTCCTTAGCGTTGCATATACTTTTACCAATATAGAACTGTTACGTACACTTTTGAATTGTTATCGAAAATGCATACGAATAAAAGCTAAGAGAAACAATAGCACTACGAATACGTCGGAGTTGCTATATTGAGTTACAACGACAAAGTAAAATTTACATAGCGGACGGCATTATACACACTGGACTGATTCTATTCTTTGAACTGTGGTCAACCGTCCGGAAAATGTTGTGTTTAGGAAAATGGCGCAGGTATGTATACGGCGTCCAGGATTCTTTATTTAACTATTACTTTTGTTATACAAACTAATAACCTTAAATAACAGTTTAACACTAAATATACAGTAGAAAAGCTATTTTCAAGTGTCTAGGTATTATTATAATTTAATATTTTACAGAACTATCTCACCCCAAACTAAGCAAAAATGGAGCCAGATAACTAATAGCAAACTTAATTATTTTTCTTGTAAATACATACTTATATACAATCATACATACATAAAACCCAGACACATAACAAACTTTTGTTTATACCACTAAATGTTTGTCCTGGGTGGGAATCAAACTCACACTATAGCTCCTAAAGTAAACACAACTACCAATGAGCCAACAGGGCTGCCCAGGCAATTAGGCAATTAGACGCTGTGAACAAAATATGTAAATAAATGAAAATACATTTTTTTAATCTTTTTACTTATAAGAAATAATGAGTTTACATACTTGGCGAAAAAATGGTCACTTAACTGTTTCATGATTGTTCTAAAGCTACAAAATAATACATCTGTATCTACGTATCTGTATCAATCCGTAAATTGTTGACAGTCCCACATGCACGAACAAAAAAAGCATTCTGTCGATAGTTGGTTGATGTTAAATAAGGTCGGAAAGGGTTTGTTACAAGGTGTCTTGTATGGAGCATAGAAGTTAACTTTACTAAGAATACCTGTTTTATATCTGATACTTACCTTCTACAACAACCGGCATCACGTGAGAACTAGTTATAATCTTAGCTAAGTTTGTTTGACATCTTCGACCACACCGTCACTTAACATCAGTTAAGTTGTGGTCCCAACACCTAGTCTGTTAGACATAAAAATTATACTTTATTATTTATACATGATATAGGTTTTTTAAATCAGATTTTTCCTTCGATCTTTTTTTTACTATCCTGCTATTTACAATCCAGAATAAAGAGGTGACTTCCGGGTAAGTGTCTTCCATCTTAGCTCGGATTTCTGCTCATTACTGAGTGTAGTAACACGCAAGCCTGTTTTGAATAAAAATTAAATATATAGAGCGAACATATTCTCACAATCAGGGCATATAAAATATATAAATGAAACATAAAAATCTTTCACCAGTCCACTGTGATGCGCATAAAATGTTTTAATTTTTTTCATGATGGACGAATACCTTTTGTTCTATAAAACAAGTGATTCATTTCATTCAATGCGCCAAAAATATTATTTACCTTTTTGTAACAGACGAACTGAAAGAAATGCGAAATGAGTTTCATTTTACACGGAAACATTTTGGTAACTTTATTCGCAAATGTAAAGGATGCAGTGCACGGACGAATGATATTTAATTAAAAGCAGTTATTTCCGATAGTTTTCCGGTTTATTGAATTTTTATAGGTTCAGTAAATAAAGTTTGTATACAGCTAGTATGGGGGCTTTATGCGACACCACAATTTAACGCTCGGATCAATTCTGTTGGACAAATATAAACGCAATTACTTAGTGATATTTAATTTTAAATTAAGTTTTACTCTAATAGTAGAGTAAAACTTAATTTAAAATTAAAAATTAATTAATTTAATTAATTTAATTAATTTAAGTTACTATCATCTTTATTGTAAATTTTCCATTAGCTGTCTTAATTTTAAGTTACTATCATCTTTATTGTAAATTTTCCATTAGCTGTCTTTTTCAGCATGTAATTAAATGGATTTTACTTAAAAAATAGAACTTCAAAGCACGGAATTAAGAGGTATACATAGAGTAGTGCAAATGTAGATGTAAACAATAAGGTCACCAAAAATAACTAGTTACATTAAATTTATAGTGTACTAGAAATCCGCCCTGGCTTCGCGCGTGTGTACTTTATTTTTGGGACTTAATTTGTACTATTTAAATACCGATATTCCCGTGGAACTTCAAAAAAAAAAGAAGATCTTTGTCCTGACATTATAAACACAACGAAGACATAATTCAAGTCGTTCTCAAGTAATACTCCATCATATTTATGAAACAATTGATTTTTATTTATTCGTATATCGATTTAATACAATTACTGAACAGTTTGTAGTCATTGTTTAGGGGCAGAAACAGTGCAGCAACTTGTGCTAACGGTACTCAACAAAAATAAATAAACTAATTATGTTTTTTTTTAAATACTTACAATGCTTTATTAATAATAAATAATCGCTGATCTATTCTATTCTTTCTTTGATCTCGACGGCGTGTTCATTTTATAGTTGTATAGTTTATTTGTTTTGTTTATTTATGATTTCGTTTGGAATGTATAGAAAGATTTAATATTATGTAATTAATTTAATGTATTTATTTGACTTGTATGTATGAAATTATTAAGAATTTCATCATATCACGACGCAATATTATTCTTATTCTTATTCGGAATGGGGGCGATGAGTCCTGCACTGACGTCCCGCTTGGGGTGTATTGTGCATGTCCCCCTGCCAGCATCTACCCGAGCCAACCCAGCTCCTTGAAGTACCGGAGCGAGGCTCTGGGCCGCTGGCATAGTAGCTCCAGTGGGTGAGATGGAAGTGTTAGCAATGATGAAAAGCAGTCAGCACTTCGCAGTGACATAGATGAAGATGATGATGCTACCTCATGCAATTTAGTGGCAACTCTAGTTTCTGCTGTGGCTTTACAGTGCCACAACACATGCTCTACAGTTTCGTTCTCCTGAAGGCAGCCACGACAAAGCGGGCTATCCGTGGCTCCCAGTTTGTACAGGTGATTATTCAAATTGCAATGACCGGTTATAAGGCCTACCAAAAGACGAAGGTCCTGTCGTTGCAACTTCAATAGGTTGTTGGAGATCTTCCTGTTAAGGTATGGAAAAACAGTCTTACCATGTTTACAGTCATCTTTCTTGTCCCACAGGTTCTGCTGTTCCTTTTCGGCGTGGCGACGCAGTAGCTGACGCACTTCCATCGCAGATCGAGACGCAATATGATTTCAACAAATTATTTTTTCAGGCCATAGAAAAAAAATCACGTTTGACAATGTCATTCACAGAACAATCATGATAACATATTCATTAATTTTATAAGTGTTATTTACGTCTAAGTTAAATTAGATGAGATGAAATATACTTGATATTGTCAATACAAATCATAATTACACATTTGAAAATAAAATAATAAAAACAGATAATCACGCAGATTGGTTTTGCACGAATTTTGAACATCAAGTGTTTACTGTTAGAATTTAATTATTCGCACATCCTTACTTTAGTCCAGTGATAAAGTAAAATATGCTGGAATATTCTCGTCGTCCATCTATGCGGGCGAGGTTGCGGCCAGTCACCTATTTACTTAATTAATTCTACCGTACTCAAATAAAAGCCTACTGACAACAGGATAGTATGCCATCAGTTTTATTGTTGTCAGTGTGGATTTTTCGTATGTTTTAGTGAAATTTAGGAGCAACTTGACAGCCCTGTTAGTACATTTGATATTAGCACAGTAGGGCGTGGGTGGCAATTTCCGCCTAGGACAACCCTAGATGTGTGTTCTGTATGTATTTTTAAAAATCTGTAAAAGTATTTTTTCAGATATCTGATACATATATAACTAGCTTTGCTTAGTTTGGGGCTGGCTGTTAAAAATTGTATCAAATATTTGTTATTTAATTTACTGCATCCTAATGATTTTGACTACAATCTTTATCATCTACTTAAAAATAAATATGTATTATAAAAAAAACATTTTTACATGAAAGTTAAATGGGATTATACGGTTCATAACTTTTTACTGGTCAAGTAATGTTGGGATCAAAATTATATTTTTTTGAACTTTTATAATAATACTAGCTAATGCTATTACCCGCGACTTCGTCCGCGTGTATGAATGGACAAACTCATAAAAACGAACGAATGAATTAATAAAGCTTTTTATAAAAAAATAATAAATTCTTATATAAAAAGTATCCTATATGTTAATATAGGTAATAGATTATATGTGTGCCAAGTTTAATCCAAATCCGTTCAGCCGTTTTTGCGTGATTGAATAACAAACATCAATAAATGCAAACTTTCTCATGTATAATATTTTTTTATACTAAATAGGTTTGCGTTTGACTACGCCCTGCCTGATTTTAAGCGGGATGTTGTCTAAAATGAAGCACGCTTAACTAGAAAAAGCCTGTTTACTCTAAACTTGAAGACATCCAAGTTGTACATCGCGGGAACACATTAGTAGGATTCTGTGCAGTTTCACTGATAATGATAACTTGTCACTTCACAAAATTTAAAAATGTTACGAGCATGATAGCTCTCGTAATTATCTGACCCTTAATGCTCGATTGTTATGTACTAAAATAATATAAAACTTGCATCTCTCTGTTGTTTCAATAACTAAGTATGAATAGATAAGTAAACTTATATAATATAACAAAAAGTACTAAACGCTCATATTATAAGCAAAATACTAAACTTAATTTATTAAACCCTTGTTCAGGTATTTAAGTGGAAGACAACGTCATGTCGTTTTACTACGATATAGCATGCTCCGCCAAAGTAAAGTGAATAAGCTCTAATTAATTTACTTTAGAGTTAGCTAGTCTTTGTTTTTTATTAAAATTCTTACCAATTATTTTACCTGCTTCATTTGTGTGCAGACAGGTTTATATTATCAGATTTAACTCTGACATTATGGTCTTATATTTTATAAGTACTTACTATGTACTAAGCTGGGAGACTTAAAATTGTTTTGCTTTAAGTTTAAGTGCATTATTTAGATATATTGATTTTTAATGTTATGCTAAATATATTTTAATTATTTTCTAATACAAATTATACAAACTATGAACAAACTTAGTTAAAGATGAGAAACAGGGTTATGCTAAAATGCTAACGTACAATATGAGTGCTTTATTTTTTATCGTTCACAAGCTATGGGGTTGACCACAGTTCACTTGATGTTAAGTGACGGTATGGTCAAAGATGCTAAAGCCTCTACTGGAATAGAACTTGCTCTCAAGTGAGGCTGCCTGAACACACCATTGGATGCTTGGCGGCAGATTTTTAACTTGAGGGTGGTAGCTAGTCAGCCGAGTACTAGAACATACCCTACCACCATGCTATAGTTTCCTCACGAAGCTCAAGATCATTGTTGAGGTTTGAACCCACATCCTTCGGCATGTGAACTTATCGCACTAACCACTGAGCTATCATCGTTACATGTATATATATACCTCATTGTGTTAAATGATAATAAATGTAAACAGTCACTAAATACCTTTAATCCATTATACAAAAGAACATAATATTATGTCAATTTCAGAAACCACAAAATACAGTAAATTACCTACTAAAATATTATTAATTTCCAGTAGTGAATATAATATTTGAAACAAAAATCACAGGCCTTTTTGTCCTCGAGTTAAAATTCTGTGTTAAGAGGCCATGCGAGTAATTCGTGGTCTTCAAGCCTATCTCATTGGTTTCATCCCTAATTTAACCGTAAGGAGACGTAGTTGCACTGTAAAAACAGTATGGGGAGCTTAAAGTAGTCATTTGGTTCACGTTAGATTACGTCTATACTATGCTCATCGTAGTATCAGATATTCTGCTGCAAAGCAGTAGGATGTAAACATTACTGTGCTTTGGTGTGAAGAGTATTTGCAGCTAGTGAAATTACAGGGCTATTCAGACTAATCATCGATGTCTTGGAAAGTTTATGTTTTTCGCGCGTATCTTGAGTATAAATGTATCGTTATATTTGTCTTAAACCCCCAAGTGTCGTTAGATAGGTGTTTGAAAAAAAAACAAAATGGCGAATTTTTGTTCGCATTCGGGATATAGATTTTTTTAAACTTTTCAGCTTGTTAATATTTTTTTATGTAACAGAAATGAGATGAACGAGACGCTCTTCTAATGGTGATAGATAACGTGTTTTAATGACCATTGTAGCGGAATACCATATTGAGAGCATATCGTTCCACTCATTACTTTGAAAAAAAAAACATAGAAACTTCTTTGTTATTCATCTAGCAGTTTCTACATACTGCCCTTACTGTTTTTTCACCATGACATATTGGTGGAATCGTCGAGGCAGAAAGACGTATAGGAGCCGTAAGAAAGACCTACCGGATTGATACGAGTCATTCTGGTATCATGCTCCATTGCTCTGTGGGAATGTCGACCGATTATATTCCTAGATTGAGTTTCCAGGAGTTTTAAGGATGGGCTCCTTTGCTTTTGATGGGGCTTTGTAGCGCTTTTTACTGCAGAATTGCATGAAATTAGAATGTATTATTATCAATTTTCATTCAATTTTGTGTAGTTACAGAGCTAAGCGGGGCAAACAGCACACCCGTAGACATTTGCATTTACAATAAGATCACACTATTACAATAATTATACATCTTATACATACAAGAGTTAGTATGTATGTATGTTACTTTTTCACGTTGACGGTTTGACGAATTTGGATGCTATGTGTAATATATGTTTGACAAAATTAGAAGCAATGAGTTTGTATATATATATGGTATAGATAGCGTAAACAGTAGATTAACATAGGCTACTAGCTTTTTGTTGAGTTGCAACTAATGATAAACAAAGATCTATAGAGTGACCAACCTAAAGCCAACTAGCGTTTTAAAAACAAGTACATTTTGAAAAAATGTTATACCACACAAAGCAAAATCCAACACAGACGTAAAAGTAAAAATAATTCTAGAGATACTCTTGAAAACCTTTTCAAACAAAACAGAATTCACAATTTCAATTACCATCCCTACATACCTTTCCACATTATAAAAAAAAAATTAGAACAAACAAAGGGAAAAGAAAAGATATCAAAAGTTCACGTCGACATCACAAAATGTTGTTACAATCTCATTGTTTGACGCAAAAAAGTCTTGGAACCAATTTAGCATAATAACTTAATATGACGAAACGTAATTGGATTCTCTGTCTTTCCGTACTCTACCACTGTAAAGAGATGTGAAAACTCGCGATTCAGCCGCAGGTTTTTAAAAAAAGTACTTTTAATGAGAAGCATTTGTGGAAACCCAAACATGAATATGCTAACATAAGCTAATTTAGGCATAGTGTTAATGACATAGGACTCAAATTAATACTGGTATTTCTGTTTATATATATTCATTTCCATTTATAAAAAAAGCACAACTTTTTGTCGTGAATTTTGTACCAGAGACTATATCTATATTTTGGCATGAAATGCGTTTTAAGAGTCAATTAAGCTCGATGAAGATTAGCCATAAATTGGAGGCTTTGAGGGCCACTTAGCCTACATAACTATATAACAGAGTATATATAGGTGTATATGTACATCTGGGGTTTTGTATCGAAAATGTTGCCTTATAGAACTCATCATTTTAGTCTCCATTTTCACGTGCTACAATGTCGATTAAAATATTACATATAAAGGATAAAATTTCCAATTTCAAGAGATTGTTCTCTTAATTTGGTATTAAATGTTTGCGAGTATTATTTAATCAATAGGACCACGATCCCGCTAATAATTAACGGCGCAACCAACATTATCCTCTTTGTTAAATTTTTAATTAGAATCGGAAGTTATAACTTGTAAACCTGACATAGGTAGGTAACGGTTCAAAGTTTAACCTTAAACTTCCCTTTGTTTACACAACTTCGGAAAGCAGGTAAGTTTTAGAACATTGCGGTTTTAATGATCTAATATTAAACGAACGCTGAGGGTATTAATTAAGGATTCTAAGTAAAATACCGATAGAGAAATTGTAGGCCCCGCTGAGTTTCGGCGGTGCCGGCGGGGAACCGCTGCCGAGACTTGGCTCAACTTTGCGAGTTTTAATTTGGCTAGTTATTGCAAATTGTCGGAAGAATGTGAAGATGAGCTATCCGTGACGCTACTAGTATCTATACTGCTCTTGGGATAAATCGTGGATAAATTGAATTACTAGATACGACACCTTATCTAAAAACGACGAGTCCTTTAACTGGCAGATTTTTTGTTAAATAGTTAGTTTATGTGAATATCCTAACTAATATTGTTACACTTTCACGGGTAAACTACTGAACTGAGTGAAATGTTGCATGTAGGTACTTTAGGCCCTGGAATAAGACATAGAATACTTTTTATCCCGAAAACATGTAGCGGGTAACACGGCGGGGCGGAGCTAGTATCCAATACAATTAAACGTGTGGATAAAATCAGCTAAAGTAAAACAAAAAAAATCTAAATCTTATCATAAAGTACAGTTACAAACAATTAGTGACATCACTGCTTTTAAACATCGTAAGCATATATACCCCAAACTCATCAAAGATAACTGCAAGACTGATTTTATTTAATAATATAGAGTTGCACTTCCCCGCGGTTAGCAAGTCGGCTAAAATGTTCCTATTTTCGCCATTAAAATGAAAAGGCGGAGAAAAATGTAAGCATTTTTGCGGTTGACAAGTGTCAGATTTATTGACGTGTTCGCGGCCGACTAAGCCTATTTTGTACGGGGATTGGCTGATGCAGAGATTCTGGAAGCGTTGGAGAGAAAAATTCTGATTTTAATCTTTTTCTTTAGATTGACATCCTTAAAAGATCTTTCTTTATAAACAACTTGATGCGCCCCGCCTGATGCATGTTTTCGGGATGAAAATAGTCTATGTGTTAATCCAGGGTGTCAGCTACCTCTATACCAAATTTCATCAAAATCCATTCTGTAGTTTTTGCGTGATAGAGAAACAACCATCCATCTATAATAATCATAATATTAGTGGAATACCTAGATGACTCCAAATGATATTTTGACGGAACCACTAAATATGTATGCCGCTGTATTGACTTCATTGATTTGTATGAAGACTTAATTGATTTTTTATTGGCACTTGAACATACATATTATTATAATGAAATGCACAACAAAGTGCCTTCAAGTCTTCGCAACATTACTTTTTTGAGTAGGTGTATTTCAATATTCCAAAGCGTCATTGAATGAGAATGTATAGCCAACAATAAATTACTAATAATAACGTTTTAATTTAAGTTTTATATGGTACATATTTAAATAAATTTTATTTAAAAACTACATACCCCGGTTTCATTTGCATTTTATTGAAAACGCATACTTTTGGAATGAAAACTGTTGTATGTAACTTTGTAAACTTTTTTTTGTGTTTCCATCTGCAACTTACAAATTATTAAAAAAACACATTGTTAAATGGGGAACGAAAAAAACACTAACAAACATGTAAGGATTTCTTTAGCATGGAAATAAACAGTAACATACATAGCACACGTGCCTTCATAATATATAGCTGTTGATAGTATACATTTTTGTTACAATTACGTTCTGTTTCACGTTTTCGTAAACCGTTTTTGTTTTTAATGTAAAAAGTAATGAGACGAACGAGATGTTCTCCTGATGATAAGAGATAACGCCTGTCCATGACCATTGCAGCGATACACAGAACTTTGCGCAACAAAACAAAGTCCAGGGCATTCACTGCTTTGGCGCTCATTACTTTGAGACTCTCGATGATTAGTCTCAACAGCGCAATAATTTCGCTAGTACCCTTCAAACCGGAATACAGTAATGTTTACACACTACTGCTTAGCGGCAGAATAACTGGTACGGTGGTCCCTACCTAGACGACCTACTGCTAAGGAGATCTACAACCAAGGAGATCTACAACCAAGTAAAATTTTAAGTGAAAAATAAATGAACAATTATAATTTTGTCATTTCCAACCCTTTAAATATGATTATTCCAGTGTGAAATTCGTTGATCCACACAAAGAATCGTCATTTATTTGCTGACGCGACAACGTTTGGTTAATCCTACTATGTCAGTTTCGTGACCTCTTTAATCCTTCTTCCCTTTTGGGTAAAGCCAAATTCGACCTGGCGTTTTGTTCAAATATCATTTAGGGTTTTATCTTATGTCTAAGTTTTTATCTGCTTTGCTTTGGGACTTGTTTGGGAAATAAATGTTGGAGAACATTTCACACAGCGCCATCTAGTCTCTAGAAGTAGATAAACATTGTAGTAGAGAGTGGTTTGTGTTGTAGCTGCCTTCATTGCTGGGATAATGAGATACACTGGCGAATGTTTCAAATAATGCAGTAAAGCCTTGAGCTTTGTTTAATTACTCAAAATTCTGGATACCGCTGCAATGTTCGTAGACTGGTATCTCTTACACTAACGAAAGCGTATCGTTCGTCTGATTTTAATGTCTTAAACAAAAACCCGGTTATTTTTGAATGGTTGACAGGCTAGGTGATTGAACACAGCTTGTCTGATGTTAAGTGACGGTGTGGTCGAAGATGGCAAACACACCTAGCCTTGAATAGAACTGGCTCTCAAGTGAGGCTGCTGGAACATATTGATTAGCCTCTCTAGTACGAGAAAGTACCCTATCACCATGCTATGGTTTGTAGTGTTAGCCCCGTAAACGTAGTTGATGTTGCGTGCCGCTTATGCCGCGTTGCTGCCAGAAAGGTACTTATCCCACTAATATTATAAATGTGATAGTTTGGATGGATGGATGTTTGTTACTATTTTACGCAAAAACTTCTAAACGGATTCGGATGAAGTTTGGTATGGAGGTAGCTGACACCCTGGATTAACATAGGCTACTTTTTATCCTGAAAACATGTAGCGGGTAACACCGCGGGGCGCAGCTTGTATTCCATAATTACGCGAATTTTTCACGTATCCGTGATGACAAAAAAGATTCAAATGGGATGAGAACATAACATAGATCAATAAACAAATGACTACTTTTGGGAAAAGAATTTGATACATGTTTTTAAAATAAAATTAATTTGAAAGTAGAATTCTTACCCAAACAAAAATATGTTGATTTGAAATAACCAGTACTACAGAACAGTTATTTGCAGACCCTATATTTATTTATTTTATTACTGTATTCCGGTTTGAAGGGTACCGCATCAAAATTACAGGGTCATTACCCATAGTCATCATTTTTCATCATAGCCATTACCCACTATGAGAATGCTTATAGGTCGATCTACTCAGGCGACACTACTACAGGAATAAGCGTGTTATAAATATAAGATGATGAACTAAGATGATGAGCTAGATGAACTAATGGCTTTTACACTGCGGAGTTCATTGATGCGTCTCTCGAAAAGCCTTCTCAATTCCTAAAATGTCCATGAGCTTACTTGAACTTTGATGGTGGTCTTTTGCTGGATTATTAACGTCAGTGCCAAGCAGTAGGGACTACTAGGGAATTACATGCGCTATTCTCGGGTGTCCCCAAGTTATCCGTGGAGATGTAAGCTGCTTATGTGGCCGGTCCGTTGTATGTGTAATATTCGTGAAATTACCGTTTTATCAGGACGGTATTTAAGTTGATTTTAGTGGGGTAAAATTATTAATGTTCTATTTTATTTTTTTGAGTGTGTATTTTGGAATGTTAAACATATTTCAATAACAAAATTAAACAACAACTTGCACTTGTAAAAGGGCTAAATCAAAAGTACACACAACTGACGAGCTTGTATGAAAACGCTTATAAAATTGAAAGAAGTGTCAAGACCGTAGTAAGTAAATAAATAAATATCGTAAAACGTTACACAAAATGCCATCTGACTCCAAACTAAACAAAATAACTGTCAGAATACTTAAATATGTAGTTTTTTTTGTAAATACAAACTTATAATACACACAGTACACACAGACACAGAACAAACATTTGTTTGTACCACAAAATGTTTGTCCTGGATGGGAATCGAATCCACACCCTACAGCTCTTGAAGCAGATATACTACCTATGAGCCAACAAGGCTGTCTGGAGTATGCTATGAGCTGTAACAATTAAATTTAAAAACTCTTTTTTACTTCTATGTTTTATCTGATTTCAGATCCAGGAAAGTATATATTTTTACAGGTTGAATATTAAAGGTATATATTTAGTTTATTTCCGCTTAACACTCGTTCCAGTTATAACAGTGATGAGGACTTAAATTTAACTAATTTGACAACAACTTATTAATTAAAAACCTAATCTTACTTAATATCTAGAACTAACTTGACATAAACTTTAAAAATATAATTTGTCAAAAATCTAATTAAAATAATCACAAGTCTTAGAATCCTCTTCTCTCTCTGCAGTAACCACTTACCGACACGTGTTTCGCCTCTACACGAGGCATCCTCAGGACGTGTTGACTCTTCGAGCGCTTGGTCGAGACTGAGTGAGTCTGAGTGTGAGTGAGTGGGTCTCAGTCTCGACCAAGAGCGACCTGAAACGACTGTTAATCGGAAATAAACTAAATGTATACCTTGAATATTCAAAATTTACTTCCGCAAAGTAACGCCTGAACCAATCAAGTATCAAAGTAACATGTTGTTATTATCAGTTGTTTTTGCTCCATTCGCCTCTGTTTCTATCCTTGTGTTCTCGCCTGCGCCCAGTCAGCTCTAGTTATTTGAATAATTGATGCGGCTCCGGTGAGCCCGCGCAAACATTTGCCATCCGCAATCAAAGGTACAACTCTACCCTCAAAGCTTCTCTCTTCCGGTGTAGTTAGAAGCCGCGCTTCCATGGAAATATTAGTAATGGTAAATCGGAACTCAACTAAATGATACCAACGCTTGTCCTAATAATATGGGGACTTATTTTATGGTCTCATAATTATTTTTTCTGTTTAAAACTGTTCTACTCAAATATTGTATGTGCTTTCCAAACATCTATAGTTGTACAGTTCCATTATTTTTTTGTGTTATTACCTTTTTAAATGTTCAATATTACATTTAATTTTCTGACCTGTAACATCTCGTTATCAATAAATATGATTACATATCATCAACATCCAAAATTTAATTACGCCACTCGACAGCTAAAGGATCATGGAATTCGTTATGATGTTTTCCTTATGAGTTAGGACCTGAAACGTGAAATCCGAAAGACTTCTTATTGTTCAAAAATGTACATATATTCATGATTAAAATAAGTCAGTTTTATAATTACTTGTTATTTTCATGCCGAAAGTCAACTAAGCTAATTTTACAATTGACAGCCGTGTACGTACATAAGCCGTAAATCGAAATAAGCATGTTTATTTTCTAGCTTTATCACGTTTACACTCGGAAAACAGTATGTTCTAAACTTATAGAGGAATACTTTTGTCTGTCATTGATGATGTATACAAAATAGATTTTACATTAAAAAATTCAACAACAACGCAGTCTTCATCTATCAGACTGTAATAAATAGCAGCGATATTTTAGCATTTTTTTGTTATTTTATGACACATAGCAATAAGACAAACCAGATGCTCTATTTTTACGCCTTTCCAAGACAATTGCAGCAGCACTCAAAACTTGGAGTAACTAGTACATCGTCGCATTAATGTAGATTAGCTGCAGACATTTATGATTTATCAGAGATAAAAAGCGGTGTGTGTCACCAACCTTTAATATATATTTTACAAAAACACACGTACTTATAGAAATTATAAGTAAAAAAGTAAAGGTTATAACGATGCACTGTTACTGAAATGAGTAAAACAAGAAAACGACAAAAACATTATTTAACAGAAAGACAAAAAAGCAGTATGTTTTAGTCAAGCAGTCCTTTATTCCAATTATAACAAAGAACAGAAACAAGCGCTTGCGTTTCTCTAGCTATAGTTTATCCCGGCGAGGGATGTAATACAATATTCACATGGATACCTTGGGAGTTGGGAGGTTTATTTAAAATTACTGTGCATTCAATTTAGTTGCAAAATTCAAAGCTTGTTAACTGTAACGGCCCTGAAGCCGCTAATGGCCGGCCGCAAGTTCATTTGTATCAGCATTATTCCGTTCCATAGATTTTGCCTTGAATCTGTAAAGCTAGATGCGGTAGGAATAAATAAATTGGATGACGTTGTACCTACTTAATTAGGCTCATTTCTTTATTTATACTAATATTTCAGCGGGTTAGACAATGATGAGGACGAACAAACCCTTATTGAATTTTTTATTTAAGACCGTATATTTTTTCATTATTTATATTATGTAATGTGTCAAAATAAATATAGAGATTTTTTTAATATCCTAATAATATTGTTTTGTTTTTCGTGGTTGAATTTCTTATGTTCTCTTACTTCTAGTCATATGATTAAACACTATACGCAATCACGCTTATAATTTAAAATAATAAAGTCAAATATGTTTGTTACCATTTAAGTAAAATCCGGAATGGAGACAGCTAAATAAAATGAAATCAATCTAGTTGGTTTGAAAAAATACCTAACCACCTCGCGCATCTCTGTATTTTCTAAGTTATGTGTTGTTTACTTCAAACAGTGAAGGAAAACATCGTGAGGAAACCTAGATGTCCAAGCGTTCTTAAATGAAAGTTGTCAAATATGTGTCAAGTCTCCCAACCCTCACTTGGTCAGCGTGTCGGACTACCCTTCTCACAATGAGAAGAGGCCTACGCCCAGTAGTGGGACAGTATATAAACGACACGATTTCATTGCTGGATGTAATTAAATAAATACAAATTGCAGAGGGCTAGATAGATAGATAAAAAAAACTCTTCACACCAAGATTACAGAACAGAAATAATAAAACATTACAACATTAGAGAGATGTTAGTTTTTACAAGATAACAAAGTTGGCTTTAAAACGCGTTTTATATAAATCAGTTGACTTATACTTAACAGACTGCAGTAATTCAGTATAATTTTTTATCATTGAAAACAGCCAAAAATGTGTGGAGCAGGTTTGTCTGTTTATTACCGTGTCTATCAGAAACCATGATAGTGACAGCACTGCAGCTTTAGCTGCGGTTTTTCGACGTATTTTAGCCCGAGCCACATCTGTCTAAGGCAAGCTTTTAAAGAAATTTTAATTTCGCATAAAGCATATAATAGTATAGACGGAAATTTCAAAGCGTTCGTATCTACAAATCGTTTCCACGGTCGAATGCATATTTAGCATTAAGCTTGCATCACTTCACTCTCAGCTCAAATAATGCCTCGTTATCTGGAAGACCAAACAGATTGTAATTCGAAATTACGAATTACGAAATGCACATTCGCTAACATTTCAATGCGAATACCGAGAACCATTTGTGGCCCGGCCGTATTTTCCGATTAAAAAGAACAACTATGTAAGCTTCTTAGTTGCATCTCTTTGTAATCAGCAATCAACTTTTTGTAGCGATGATGGCCTAGTGGTTATCGCGGTCGGTTCACACGACAAAGGGCGTGAGTTCAACCTAACAATGTGCTTGAGCTGAAGGTGAAGAAAATCATCGTGAGGAAACCATAGCGTGGTGGTAGGGTACTTTCTAGTACTCGACTGGCTAGCTGCCACCAGTAGAATAACGTGAAAGCTAGTTCCATACCAGGGTAGGTGTGTTTACCATCTTCGTCCACACTGCCACTTAACATCAGGTAAGCTGCAGTTGAGCTGTAGTTTGTAGTTTGCACAGCGTCATCTAGAAAAAAAGCAAAATTAAAAATTTTGAAAAAACCCACAACGTTTAAAAAGTAATTGCCCCCCTTTCTAAGATCATTATCTTATACCAATCAAATCCAAACCCAAAACTGAAAACTAGATCAAAGTCGGACTAGTAGTTTTCGACAGCCCCGTTGGCTCATTGGTAGTACATCTGCCTTGAGAGCTGTAGGGCGTGGGTTCGATTCCCACTCAGGCCAAACATTTTGTGAATAAACAAATGTTTGTTCTGTTTCTGGGTGTTCTGTATGTATTATAAGTATGTATTTACAAAAAAAAAGTATTTATGTATTCTATCAGTTATCTGACTTCCATCACACAAGCTCTGCTTAGTTTGGGGTCAGATGGCGCTGTGTGTATAGTCCAACGATATTTATTATTTATTGAACACTTAGCCTGTCAACCATTACAAAATAACTAAAGCCAACAATCATGCTGAGATATTATTTTTATTTGATTATATGATTTTAATTTATTTATTTCGCATTTTGATGCAGCAAAATGATCCCCATCTTGTCTGATTTTGAGTGACGATGCGGTCTATGACGTACGTTTGTCTAAAAGAAACTGACTCAGTCGTGACCAGATCGTATCTGTCGGGAAACAAAGTATCCTGAAACACCTACACGGTGTTTTTACACGTATAACCATTTGTAGCGATACCCCAGGGATAAGCGTATTAGGTTTTACACAGGGCCTAAATCCATATCGTATTAATGAGAATAAGCTACCTTTAACGGAAAATATTGTAAGAAAAACCATAGTGTAGCGGTAGGATACTATCAAGTACCATTAATACCGTGACGTTGCTATGTCTCTAATGATGTATACCGTCAGCCTCACTTGATAGTCTGTTCCTATTTCAGTTGTATAAATATTTTCGTTTGTTTTACCTTTTAATATCAGGTCAGATTGATAAGAATTGTAGTTAGATAATTGAAAATAGGAAAGAAAAAGGTTTTTTTGTAACACACTAAACATTTATAAAGACAAATCAGGGACAGTTACAAAACACGGGCTTGCCTCGGTATAACCCTGAAAATAATTACACAAAAAATTATAAACAACGTTATTAAATGAAAAACATGTTGATTATGAGAACTCCACGTATAAAAATGAATTCCTGTTTATCTTGGTCACAGCATCACGCGTGAACGGCTGGACCTTTTTTTTTTTTGTAAATTGTCTAGTACTTCGTAGAAGGTTCTTACGAGAAGAAAAATTGAGGAAATTGCGCTGAAAGTTAGAAAATTACAGATTTCTTTTGATAAATTCCACGCAAACGAAGTCATGGGTAGCAGCTAGTTATAAATGAATATCGTAGGACATTACACACAGCGCCATCTGACGCCAAACTTAGCTAGCTTGTACTATGAAAGTCAGATAACTGATAGAATACTTAAATACTTTTTTTTTGTAAATACATACTTATAATACATACAGAACACCCAGACACAGAACAAACATTTGTTTATAACCCACACCCTACAGTTCATAAAGCAGATATACTACCAATGAGTGAATAGGGAAACAATGAGCTTGAGCTGCCGGTGAAGGAAAACATCGTGAGGAAACCATAGCATGGTGGTAGGGTACTTTCTAGTACTCGGCTGGCTAGCTACCACCCTCAAGTTGAAAATCTGCCGCCAAGCATCTAACGGTGTGTTCCGGCAGCCTCACTTGAGAGCCAGTTCCATTCCAGACTAGGTGTGCTTTACCATCTTCGACCACACCTTCACTTAACATCAGGTGAGCTGTGGTCAAACACCTAGCCTGTCTACCATTAAAAAAAAAAATAGGGAATTAATTAATACTTATACAAATAAACTTCCTCAATGTAGCGTCCGATTCAATTAGAATAATACTACTTTGTATTACTAGGACATACGGTAAGTGCTTATATACTTTAGTAAATTTAACAATAGGCTGAAAAGCTTTCAGTACCAGTTTGGTTTATTTTAGTAACTACTTTATTACGGTTCTTTGTTTTAGAACTAAGACCCTTATAAAATGGAAAATGAAAGCAGGATACTGAGTAAATATTTAGCGCGCTATGTAGTTCAATTAATTATTTTATACTACCTGTGCATATCATCTGCTGTGCTATAAAAGCTGTACTTTTTTAGGGATGAGAAAAATTAGTTATTTCCTTTTAGTTAGAATATTACTTTTATTCTAGATCTGTGTACTATAAGTATGTATATTATTATACAACAAAAAATTATTTTATCAGTTGTCTCATTGTACAAGCTTGGTTAGTTTGGGGTTAGATGGCGCTGTGTAAAATGTCCTACGATATATTTTTTTGTTCAATTCAAGATTAATGTTACTCTTATACTATATTTAATTCATATTTATACTAACGACCTGCGGGTTCACCCGCGTTGTCAGTTTTTTTCGAGATTAAAACACCAGCCAAATTTATGACAATTTCCATGAAATGAAGAATATCTCTCTTACAAGGCTTACCCCGACAATTACGAACACAATGGAAGAGAAGTCAGCCTAATCAGTCCAGCTAGTCTTAAGTAATGCTCCGTCATACCCATACACATACATAATGACAATTGACACCGTGCCATCTAGTTCCAAACTAAATAAAGCCGTACCATGGGAGACCAGAAAACGTAAACTTTTTTTTTTAATACTTACAATATATTCAGAATACCTAGACACATACAAACATCTATGTTTGTTACACAAATGTTAGTCCTGAGTAGGAATCGAACTCTAGCTCTCAAAGCAGATTTACTACCAAACGAGAGAATGAAGAGAGCTACAGTTGTTGTGTTGATTTGTCTAATGCTTTGTGGATTTAATTAATATCGTGACAATAACTATCTCGAGAAACATTACAAGTAATAATTATTTATTTCCATAATTAAAATTTATGTCTAAGTCGTAGCTGAATTAGAAAATATGCTCATGATATTATTATTGTAACTGACAGATATTCTAGGTTTATCTCGTAATTTTCGTATAAGATAGTGATTAGTGATTATGAAAATTCAACTCCAGCTCTCCAACTATATTTGTACAAAATGTTTTTTCATTTTGTCGATTTCTTATTGCTGAAAAAAGATTATTACCAAGTACTAAAGACCAGTAAACCAACAAACATAGCTATACAATAAAACCATCACAAGGAATAAGGATAAAGAAGTAAGTATAATTTGAAGACACCCAGAAAAAGATATACGTAAGAAACAGATAGAGATGTAAAGAATAGTTAAAATGTTTAACCGTAAAAAACTAACAGTAAAACCTCTAAACCGAAGTTTAGGTAAGGCTAACATACAGTGTAGCTTTATCCCCTTAGGTAGTTTAGGGACTGTAACCGCAGTCGGTGCTCAAGAAAGTTTAGCATTACATCTTAGCATTGGACATTACGATCTGTCTAACGCAGTTTCTCCACCGTTAAATTCCCTTTGTACATTTTTTTGTTTATAATCCGATTGTGCACTATTTATGTATTTAATTTAGTAGTTAGTAGTAGTTTAGTGTAGCGATGATAGCCCAGTGGTTAGCGCGGTCGGTTCGCATGCCGAAGGGCGTGGGTTCAAACCCCAACAATGAGCTTGAGCTGCCGGTGAAGGAAAACATCGTGAGGAAACCATAGCATGTTGGTAGGGTACTTTCTAGTACTCGGCTGGCTAGCTACCACCCTCAAGTTGAAAATCTGCCGCCAAGCATCTAACGATGTGTTCCGGCAGCCTCACTTGAGAGCCAGTTCCATTCCAGACTAGGTGTGATTAACCATCTTCGACCAGACCTCACATAACATCAGGTGAGCTGTGGTCAAACACCCAGCCTGTCAATCATTAAAAAAAAAAAAAAAGTTTCTATCATTCTAGTTTGGATGACATTCGTGGGGGTAATTAAATTAAAAGTTTTTTTTACACCGCTATCGAACCCTAAACTCGTATATGGGAGACAGATAACTGATTTTATACTTAAATACTTACAATAGGTACTTACATACATAACTATTTAACACCCAAAAGTAAAACAAATATTTATTTATTATCACTACACATGTTGGTCATGAGTACGAATCGAAACTATGTTCTACAGCTTTTAAAGCAGATAATATCAAATGAGCTATCAGAGCTGGCTAACGGGGCATCTATACCGTATTCGATGAACTATCATTATAGAGTCATTCCATAATATTATGCAAATTTAAACACAGTCAGGTCACAAGACTGCACTGTGTAAATTACCAATCGATCGTGAAATAAATGTACTTGATGGTATAAAGTACAGAAAATATTCTAAAGTTAGTATGATTTGTCAATTTCAAAAAATATGCATGTGTTCTAAACAAAAGCGAAATGTATTCTAACTACGAGTATCCTTATATAGCCGTAAGCAATGCTTCATGCAGTATATCTGACAAGCTGACTGTTTTTATCGTATAGGGTTGCTAAGTTTATGTTGATCTATCATTATTACAATTTTTTTTTACAATGTCTTTTACCCAGAAGTAATAATTATGTAGTATTGGTTATTTTTCACTTTATTGAACACATTCAAAAAAGTATGAAACTAATATATTAATATATTATAAACAATAAGTTTTGAACTTGTTTTTTTTAAACTCTTGGACTGATAAAATCGATCGAGCCATTTTCAAGTTTCTGCGAGACTAATTGCTTTTGATATATTTATATATAATGAACCTCAGTGACAGGTTGCAACAGAGTGGTGGCCTAGGCAGGGTAAGCGGAGCATTGGTCGTCCAGCTGCAAGATGGGTCGACGATATTGTCACCGTCGCGGCTCGAACCTGGGCAGATTGGCACAGGACCGAGACAGATGGCATGAAAAGAGAGAGGCCTATACCCGGCAGTGGGATAAAGAAGGCTGTGGACGATGATGATGATGATGATGACACATAATAAAGATACGACAAGCTGTATGCTCGGTACTGGATTGCACGGCTTTTGGTCTCACATAATAATATATGAACTATTATGAACCTCATTCGAAGTATCACGATCATTTAAAAAATAGCCAGCTTAATCGATTCGTCCGTTCTCAAGTTACACGTTTATCAACGATCTTTTGATTTTTGTTTGCATAAATATTCCTTGTAATTCTCTGTAGCAACCCTAGACATGTTATCGATCCGGATTAGTTATAGAGCTATCCAATTTTTCATTCAATCACTCCTTCAATTTTCCCAAACATTCCACGGCTCTATTCAGCGAATGCATGTTCAAATGTCAGACAAACATTGCGTTTTGTTCTACTCGTTCATTCGATGATGTGCACTTTAGCAGATTGTCAGTGATTGAGTAGTTTGGATTTTTAATACTGTTTGAATAATAATTTCATAACACCGAATAGTAATAACGTCAATTCACATTATATTTTCTTAAACTGTTTAATGCCAACGAATGCGTAGCGTAGCGATGATAGCTCAGTGGTTAGCGCGGTCGGTTCGCATGCCGAAGGGCGTAGGCTTAAACCCCAACAATGAGTTTGAGCTGCCGGTAAAGGAACACATCGTGAGGAAACCATAGCATGGTGGTAGGGTACTTTCTAGTACTCGGCTGGCTAGCTACCACCCTCAAGTTGAAAATCTGCCGCCAAGCATCTAACGGTGTGTTCTGGCAGCCTCACTTGAGAGCCAGTTCCATTCCAGGCCTGATGTGCTTTACCATTTTCGACCACACCGTCACTTAACACCAGGTGAACTGTGGTCAAACATCTAGCCTGTTAAACATTTAAAAAAACCAGTTTATGTACTTACATGATCTACGTTAACTGTCTTCTAAGACAAGTCTTGCAGAAATTTCCTTTTGACTAACAGTGAATTTGTTACTTGACTGTAAACTCTATTGTCTACACAAAGAGTTTGAAATTCCAATATTCGGATAGACAAAGTTCACTTGTTGCTTACCTCTTGTATGCGACACACGTCTCCGTATAGCGAACAATTCTCGGCTTCAACATATTAAATATTATAGAATTAAAAGCTTTAGTATAAAATACTTTACAATGATAACATTTATTGCTTTTGTTATTGAATTATGCTGTTTTGACATTTCTTAATTGATTAATCGTGCTATATTATAACTTATACATATTTACGTGGGATCAAAAGTTTTAGCCTATCTTTATAACCAGCATACTTTAGTCCATTGTTGAACTCAAGCCTATCTCATGGCACCACAATCATTCCAGTCTAGGTCTTATGCGTGTAGTTTAAAACTTAAGTAAACAGAAATCTTACAAATAGCATAATAATGTGTTTCAAATTCAACCTAAGCTATATTACACTATGAATATTCAATTACATACACTGACGCCATAGCTTGCTCCAGAGCCGTATCTCTTAATCAAAGGATCAGCGTCCAAATTGATTCACAAATATGCTATGCAACCGTTTCAAATATTCAAGAGCATTCAGTTTTGCTAATGTTCTTCCTGCAGTACTAAACAGAATGGGTGTGCCGTGCGATAGTAGGTACCTATAACATTAATTTAATGAATGTAATGACCTTGAAATATTGATTTATCACTTATCATCCAATTTGACACAGGTGGCACGTGTTAGAATTTAGTTTATTTGAGGCATCAATAAGGAATAAGGATAAGAATTGAATGTACCACATACGCCACTAACCAACCATCATACGTTATGTAAGATAAAAGTAGGTAGAAAAGAAGACCAGAAACTGTTATTATAAGCAACGTATATTGATTTACAAAGCAATAGTCATTAAAAGACACCAAGATAATGATAACACGTTATTTAACATAAAGCATCAAGATTTATCACATAATAAGTATCACATAAGAATATCAACCAACATAATAACAACATAATAAATAGGTTACTTAGCTTAAGTATCTCTTGATCTGTTCAGTACGACGGTAGGCAACCGAATCTCATGTTCGAGCCAGAGCGGCCCTTTATATTCACAAAAACACGTGACTCACAGTCATTTAGTGAAATCAAGTCTTTTACATTATTTAACCAAACTAATACATTTGAAATAATTGTGTTACAAACAGACATTATGTTTAACTTAATTTAATGTCGTGTATACAATATACATGTGTCGTGTATCCGTCGGCATATAACCTATAATCTGTTACGGCCATACTGACAATACTTCGTCCCCGAAGTATCACACGTTACATAAAAAAAATATCACTTTATAACTAACAAAGCTAACTGCACAGCGTTATTACTTTAATTGATTTAAATAATATTTTAAAAGGGATTAAATACTTGCATAGACATGTTGGTCCCTTTCAATCGCTGCCATTGAGATAGAACAACACCAAACAAGTATCATCAGCGAATACTTGCCAGATACATAGACATGTCAATTACATTCACCCGCTGCCGGTGAGACCAATTGACACCAAGTAGGTGGCCGACCAGCGGTATTATAACAGAGCCTGTAACATAGACATGCCGATTCCTTCTCCCGCCGATGATGAGACTAATCAGCGCCAATGTTATTTAAAATATGTAAACACTATACAATTACAAAATCGGCGAAATATAATTTTTAGATTATAAATAAGTATCCGTTTAGATACTTATCTACAAATCACATGATATTTATCAACCCATTCTCTAGGACAAAATATTTCTTTTGCAATGACGATGAGATTAATTAGCACCAATGTTATTTAAAATATGTGAATACTGTACAGACAACTTTCAGATTATAAATACGTAATTGCAATATTCAACCAAACAATACAATTTTAAAAAAAAATGTAGGTAGTACAAATAGAAATGTCTAACTTATTTTAATATAAATGGCAATAACAAATACATACCTAATTATACACATACGTTTCATATAATCTGTTACGGCCGTACTGACAATACTTCGTCCCGAAGTATCACATGTTTAAAAAAAAAATGTATTCCGAATACGGCCATACTGACAATACTTCGTCCCGAAGTATCACATGTTAAATTGTTATTTGCACAGTGCCATTACCCCATCAAAATAACATTTTTAAACTATTAATTACTTGCATAGACATGTTGGTCCCATTCAATCGCTGCCATTGAGATAAACCAACACCAAACAAGTTTGTCCAGCGAATACGGGCCAGGTACATAGACATACCAATAGCATTCACCCGCTGCCAGTGACACTCATTGGTACCAAGTACGTGACTGTCCAGCGGTTCTATAACAAGGGCCTGTTAACCTAGACATGCTGATTCCTTTCACCCGCTGCCGATGAGACTAATCAGCACCAAGTTACGGCCGACCAGCGGTTATTTCTATTCATAGTATGCAATCACTGTACAAATAATTCTTTAAATTATTAATAAGTATCTAAACAATCACATAATAATTTCAACAGCAATATTTTCGTTTACCCGTCTTTTAGGTTTCTATAACCCGCTCGGCCAACCTGCTTTTGGCAACCAATTCTTGCAATGGTACTCCATCCAAACTCCTTAGCCATGGTCTTAATACTATTGCCCCATGACTCGGCGACCAGGACGCTTATAGTTGGGTCGAACGTCGCCAGAGCAACATCGTCTTATCTTCGCAGAGGGCCGGAAACCGCGTCGTTAATTGCCCAAAGAAGTTCTTGCAAAGCAGCGCCATCGATCCTGAAATCATAACATAATCATGTAAGAATAGTGGACACAATCCCACTTCTGATGTTAGAATTTAGTTTAAAAAAAAAAAAAAAAAAAAAAAAAAAAAAAAAAAAAAAAAAAAAAAAAAAAAATGTATTCCGAATACACGCTATGACATCGCACGATGTCAAATTATTGGATAATGTAGCGTTGATAGCTCAGTGGTTAGCGCGGTCAGTTCGCGCGCCGTAGGGCGCGGGTTTAACCCCCAACAATGAGCTTAAGCTGCCGGTGAAGAAAAACATCGTGAGGAAACCATAACATGGTAGTAGGGTAATTTCTAGTACTCGGCTGGCTAGCTACCACCCTCAACCAAAAATATATGTCTTGAATACAAAAATAATAGTAAAAACGGCAACCTAAAACTGGAATTTGATGTGTTACACAAAATTCTAGAAACCGTTGCAGTGATCATTTATAGATGGGTGTTATCTCTAATCATCAGGAAAGCGTCTACCTTCTAATCTAACTTCATTGCGTTGCCATAAAAAAAGTGTAGTTATTTTTTTTTGGAGCCACTTCTTTCTATCCTCAGCCGTCAGTATCTAAAAATCCACGACAGTTACGGTAAAAGCTATCAGTAGCTACTATTTTTTTACTTTATACTTGTAGCAAGACGAGGCACCTGATGCATTGTGATTATTCCTGCATTTACCAACTCGAAGCATTTCCGCGTGCAACTAAAGAGTTCTGCCGGTCGTTAAGGCGGACATGTCTAGTTTAGGGAATACACCTGTTATAAATAGATTTTAAAGTTGTTATTAATGTTTGTTGCTGGGTGTCTTGAACACTTATGTTCAACTGGAAATGTACATTAGGATTCTCAGAAAAAAATTCGTGAAAACTTTTGACTACTAGTCAAAAGATGGCTGCATTCTTGAAATTGGGAATTGGAGAATTGGGAAGAAGGAATTAGGAATTGGGAATGGGAAAGTGGGAATTGGAAAGTGTGAAGTTGGAAGTGGGAAGTGGGCATTAGGAATTAGAAAGTGGGAAGTGGGCATTGGGAATTTGAAGTGAGAAGTGGGAATTGGGAAGTGGGAAGTGCAAATTGGGAAGTGGGCATTGGGAAGTTGGAATTGGGAATTGTGAATTGGGAAGTTGGAAGTGGGAAGTGCGAATTGGGAATTGGGAGTTGGGAAGTGGACATTGGGAATTTGAAGTGGGAATTGGTAATTGGGAAGTGGGAATGGGAAATTGGGAAGTGGGAAGTTGTTAGTGGGAATTGGGAATTGCGAAGTGGGAATTGGAAAGTGGGAAGTGCGAATTGGAAGGTGGGAAGTGGGCATTGGGAATTGGAAAGTGAAAAGTGGGCATTGGGAAGTGGTTAGTGGGAATTGGGAATTGCGAAGTGGGAAGTGGTAAGTGGGAATTGGGAATTGCGAAGTGGGAAGTGGTTAATGGGAATTGGGAATTGCGAAGTGGGAAGTGGAAGTTGGGAATTGGGAAGTGGGAAGTGGGAAGTGGGCATTGGGAAGTGGGAATTTGTAGTGGGAAGTGGGAAAGTGAAATTGAGACGTGGGAATGAGGAATTGGGAAGTGGGAAGTGGAAGTTGGGAAGTGGGCATTGGGAATTGGTAATTAGGAATTGGGAAGTGGAAAATGTCCAATGGGAATTTAACGCCTTAAAGTTTTGATTTGCTCTTTAGTTCATTGATACTTGAGTAGCTATGACAGCTCAGTGATATACGTACATAGGTTCAATCTCAACAATAACCTTAAGCTGGAATGGACAGCATCGTTAGATAGCAAATAACTAGCTACCATACTTAATAAAAAAAAAACTGAAACCCCTGAAGATTTATTTCGTCAGAATCAATTGAAAGCCTGTTCTTAAACCAAGCTAGATAAGTTAACAACACTCAGTTGATCATTGATTATTCACATTAAGTAAAGATGTTTAAAAAAATATCCTGTCCACAATGTAACTTCGCCTTGGTCTTATGGTTTCCTAGCGATGATTTTCTTCACCGGCATGTCAAGTTTAGTGTTCGGATTTGATATTACGCGCATGCGAACCTAACGCGCAAACCTATCATGGTTGTAAATGAAAATCATTTGGGTTATTTTTGCTTTTCTGAACGCTATCAAATATTTACTACAATTGCCTTATAAAAAGCAGTTTTAAAGTAACGCAGCTCGGTTCGTCGTCTCTTTTCCAATAACGTGTAAAATTGAATACGAGACATGTCAGTGGATTCGCTACTAAACCTTGTTTACAACGTGTATGTTTGCATTATAATGTGGGAGCTATTTAGACGCTCTGCGAAGCTAAGCAGTAGTTTTCGTAGAAGCCAGTCGTATATTTTGCGCCAGTAGTAAAAGATTTGATTTAGGTTGGATCAACTTTTCAGAATTATAGGGGAAAGATATAGTAAATGCTTCTAACCAGATATTTTTATGAGTAGATCATAAAATTAAATAAATTGCATAAAGCAAATTGAATTTGTATCGCTGAACATTTTTATGAAGTAACTTTTAGTTGAAAATTAACCTCAATGACCTCCAATGCGAAAAACATCTTTACTTTATGTGAAAATACCGTAGGTCATCAGAATTAGGAATGTTATTTATGTCACTTAAAGAGAACTGTAGCTTTCAGTCGGGTTTTTTTATGTAAAAGTACGAAACGAACAAAACGCTATCCTTTTGTAAGACAACGCCTGCCCTTGACTATAATATTGTAGAGGTAACCAAAACTCTAAGGAACAAAACAAAGTACATATACGGCAACATTTCTTTGGCGTTACTGTTTTCTTTACTTTGATACATTCGATAATTTGTCGTAATAGCCTTGTAATTATTATAATAAAAATCATACGATATTTCACATGGCGTTATCTAACAAAACAAAGCTTGTACTAGAACCAGATAGTTATTATTACTGATATTTTTTTTTCTGTTTATTATCTTGCAATCAGTCATTTTCGACTATAAACAGATGGGATGTGTCATTTTTGGCGTGTAAGGCGCTGTTCCCAGTGGAGCCCGCCCTTTATGTTATTCTTTACTGGTCAAAGATATCTCGCCGCTTCTTAAGCCGACGTATGGTTTCAGGTTTTTTTACTGATAATAATGAAATAAAATACATTTCGACTAAAAGTTTTTTATTAAACAAAATAAAAAATACCTTAAATTTTACTATTTACAAAATGTATACAAAAAACTTAGTCTCAAATACATTTACTGTACCCAGACAGACCTTTGCCATGTAGCTCATGAAACGAAATCCCTATCGAATGAGGTGGTAAAGCTTTCAGAAAAAAACCAGAATCTTAGGTTGTTTTGTATTATCATAATATTTTACGGCTCAGACACACTATACATTGCAAAAACATGTGCGAGGCCTTGACAATTAGGCGTATCGGAAGTCTTCCCCATTTACCCCTTTCATGTTTATTCGCGTGGCTATAATTCATAAAAAATGGCGCAACAGTTTATGTTTGTACAATTTATTAGTTTACCATTGGGGTTTTTAGAGGAAATCTGTAGTTATTTTACTATTTAATCTTAAATCCAAGATATGTTTTAAAATTGGAACAAAATAGTCAACATAATTAAAAATATGGGACTATGATGTCGATTGATTGATTAACTTTTTTTTTTTATTGTTGACAGGCTAGGTGATTGACCACAGCTCACCTAATGTTAAGTGACGGTGTGGTCGATGATGGTAAGCACACCTAGCCTGGAATGGAACTGGCTCTCAAGTGAGGCTGCCGGAATACACTGTTAGATGCATGGCGGCAGATTTCCTACTTGAGGGTGGTAGCTAGCCAGCCGAGTACCTACTAGAAAGTACCCTACCACCATGCTTTGGTTTCCTCACGATGTTTTCCTTCACCGGCAGCTCAAGCTCATTCTTGGGGTTTGAACCCACGCACTTCGGCATGCGAATCGACCGCGCTAACCACTGAGCTATCATCGCTACAAACCTTATTAACCAATTTAACCAATAACCAACTCTTTATTGTCCACATCAAAAATTATACAATACAGAAGATAAAGAACGTAAACTCAATTAAAGGTGTAACAACTGGCTACCTAGGGTTAGAAAGGATTATAGGAAGAAAAAGACAGTGTATGTCACTAACGAGGATTACAGTGTAAACTCCATGTAACGTCACTCGATTTAACGTCGAAATTACTCAACTTTGGTTGGTTTGCCTTATTGTCCATACAATGATATACATATAGGGGAATACACAAATTTGGGAAATAAAGATGAGCGTCGATTCGTACCGAAAACGTCGACACTAATAATTTTCATCGCTGTAATGTGATAAAACTGGCCCCACGGTGATCACATTGAAATATCATCTAGAATAGTCTAGATCAGTTAGATCGGTAAAGATAAAAAAATAACAAATAACTCTTATCACACCGTGAGGAAACCATAGCGTGGTGCTAGGGCACTTTCGATTACTCGACTGGCTAGCTTACCTATCAAGTAGAAAATCTGCCGCCAAGCACTTAACGGTGTGTTCTGGGCTAGATTTGTTTACCATCTTCGATCTTCTACCACACAGTCATGAGCGTTCTTCGCGTTGTTTTTAAATAATACGATATCTTTCTAATCCTCATCGATAACATGAAATCTTGTTTCAGATATGTTATTTTATTCTAACACATACGCAAAGACTGAAGGATATAATAAAATCAAAGCGGATTTACCTTCAGCTTAGCTCACATGTTTATTTATATAACGCCATTGTGTGTATTTGTTCTATCTGTAAACAAGACTTTAACAGCCGTCTATATCATACGATACTATTGCGTCATACTACACTAATATACATTTTTAAAGACAGAGTAAAGCTGCATTACTTGTCACAATGATGAGTCGTCATTGCTGTAAGTCGGATTACTTATGTTTATGTACGTCACTGCTGATGTTGGTTTTTATTTTACTTTTGATTTTATCTTAATGTGTATATATATATATATTATATATGTATATATTATAGCTTATATTATATACTATATATGTAAATATTTCGTTTTGTTTAAATACATTATTATTATATGATTATTTTTAAATACTTACTATAATTATGATTCATTTTTTTTTTCTTATTAGTGTTACATCTCCCGTCTGTTTCTTATGTTTTCTATCGTATTTTTCTTTTCTTGGTTGCATGGAAGAGATCGCTGTTAGCGATAAGGCCGCCACTTGTGGGACTAGTTAATAAGGTTTTTTGTTCTCTGTACTCTTTTCTATTTATGATGTGCACAATAAAGAGTTGATAAAGATAAAGAGTGAGAGCTTGAAATTATATTGTTTTTATGGTTGACAGACTGGCTGTTTGACCAAAGTATATACAGGTATATTACCTATTTTGACATCTGTCCCCACGCCGCTCGGGGCTTAAACTTAGCCCAGTTAGCGCAAGTGAAAACTTTTTTGACTTTTGTGTTATCACTTATCTCCTATTTATTTTCTCAATAAGCGGCTGTTCGTTTTTCATGTAAAAACAAAGTAATACCTCAAATGTTAGTTCATAAAAACAAATATTACCTATTTGTAGGTGATATGTTTGTATGTAAAGCTAGTTTTTACCTTAGTATGATTTTGTGCCAATCGTTTTAGTTCTTCTAACGGATTACCCAGTAAAAATGATGAAGACTAATTTAGCTTATATTTGGGAAACCCACCCTTTTCCATCTGAAAATCAATTCCGTATCAAATTGATAACCAGATTGACGTCGACATTATTATTTACTGAAAATTGACCCGAAACCTTGGCACTACCTGAGTTAAAGCTTCTTTACATCAAACGGCATAACAAATTCATACATAATGTATAAACGGCTTAATGGAGCTGCCAGAAGGTCAAATTGAGGGTTGCCAATATGAAATCACTAGATGTAAGTTCACCGGATAGGCATTTTCATTGAGCATTTATGTATAAATGAGGAAGAACGTAACCAACATAGATTCCGTAGTGACCGCCTTGTTGCTGTGTGCGAATTTCGTTTAATCGCAAAATGCGAGAGGCAAAAATTTGGAAAAGTTTTTAAGAAAATATTTGTTTATATAATTTGCGATAATGCATCGCACTGTGTGGCTTACCACATTTTTATGTAGAACGTCGCAGTGACGTCACAGTGACGTTGCAGTGACGTTGCAGTAGCAACTGTTGTGACGACGCAGCGTGCGGCTCGATTCTTCCTCGAAAAGTAAAAAAACTAAATACAATTCTGTGTTACGCAATCCTAGAAATACTTATCTAATACCGTAACATACGCATGATTATATAATAATATATCTTATGAAGTCAAACACATTTTAAGTATCGATTGTATTGTCTAGTACATAAAACGTAAATTAAAACTGCCAAAAGTCGTAGAATGTCGACCTTAATAGTTAACTAATTTCGTAGGTAGTTCATGATTAAATGGTGTGCCGAGAGTCATCAGAGAAACGGACGTGTCAACCCTAGCAGGTATTAAGAGCTTTCGGAAGGGACCGCGGAGAAGGGGGCAAAGTGAATATTATAACAAGAGATGCTTTCATCTAGGCGCAGGTTAGTGTGTCTCGGTGACCTTTTGGATTCTACTGTTTATGAAATATCCTATCTTTTACTAAAGGCCTGTTAAAATATACTGAGCATTTAGTGTTCTGTGGAGTGTGGACGGACCAAGACTATGGGAACAAATATGTCACAAAAATGTGGCGTTAACCCCCAAGATGTTGGCATGTTTCTAGGTGTCTTGGCCGCACCCACATATGATGCGGCGAAGGCTTTATATGCCGGCCATCTTGGAATTACTAAACCATCGAAAAGAAGACAGCATAT
The DNA here is from genome assembly GCA_905404145.2 of Biston betularia. Lineage (NCBI taxonomy): Eukaryota > Metazoa > Arthropoda > Insecta > Lepidoptera > Geometridae > Biston > Biston betularia. Next base: position 5,151,161 of record FR989868.1, read on the forward strand.
ACCTATGTGATGATAGGTCATTTTTGTTTTTTGTAATACGGGGCTGGCTTAATCGCATTGCGATTAAATCCCCTAATAATAATAAGAATTTAAAAAAATAATCTAGCACTATTATGTTTATCTCCATGATAGTGACAAGTTATGCATTATATAGTTTATATGCGAAGAACAAGAATAGTGATAGAATTGTCCTTTTCCACCATCGACTATTTTCTTTTTCACGAATTATGTAAATCTTGTAAAGGATTGAGGCTGCATTGGTAGTTATTTCCGTCTTTCAATTTGGAAATGTCATTTTTGTGCTCTACGTTGGACAAAAGTGATGACATCGACAGCAACCTGTGCCATATTCATATTGTTTATTTTCAGTTTTTAGTACGTTGTTTACTACTTAGTTATATTCCGATCTGAAAATAAAAATATTAAATTAATCCTTTTTTTTTCAGGTAATACATGTCAATGATACCATTAAAGATGCATCCATGTTTGAGTGAGTAATTTTGAAATACGTTTAGTTATTACTTGAATAATTTCAGTTTTTCATTATCGGTCCACTATTACATGTGTATTAGGTGTGTGTGTGGCTTGGTCGCAGTGTCCTTTGTTGTTCATTGTTGTTCGTCGGTCCGGCACATATCTCATCAAGGTTTTGTTCTTGCTCCTGATGACATCAATCTTTACATCTAGAATAGAACTAATTGGCATTTTTGGATACTGTGAACTTCAATTAAGGCGTTTTTAATGCTAGAGAGGTATCTTTTAGATCGACGTGCTCCATCATTGACCACACTATCGCTTTCCATCAAACGACATAATTACGTTTATGACTGTGACTTAATCGTATAATAATATGAATTAGTTTTGGTTAATTACCTCGACGTTTCAGCTACGTTACAATAGGCGTGGTCACGAGCTGACTCACTAAGTCCCAGTGATATACATAATTATAAGTTTAAAACGCGATTGCTTAAAAATTTTATCCATCACGCGAGTTGGTGGTCAAACCTATGTCTGTTTTTTATGTAAAAAATAAATCCTGTCTCTCCGCTTCGTTTCCACGGATATATGCACTGCTCAGTTACAACTACAAATTAATATCATAGTTGCTAAAACATTATTTATTTTAGTAAACACAGGAAAAGAAAAGTGGAAAAACTAGGATCTCGATAATCTAGATTACCACAGATCTCGGCTGTTTAGTTATTAGTTTTCCGAGGACGCATCTTTGGCCTTGTGAATATGTTTTTTTTATTTATTTAAAAGAATGGCAAACCAGCGATGAGCCACCTGATGGTAAGTGGTTATCGCCGCCTATAACAGGCGCGGCGTTATTGTTGCGTGGACCATATTCTTATTCACCCTTTCTTTGTAGGGATGCAGATCAAAATTCAATGGAAAAACCGAAGGTGGTAAGCCATTCTATATAAGACAGTGGTATGTGCAAAAGGCTTGTATCCACTAGCAATAATAATATTATTAATAACATCAATCAATTATCGTAGGTCGCTTCTTCACTTGACACCAGGTGAGGTGGCAATCAAACGCAAGCCTTCATAAAAAAAGTCCTAAAATGTGGGTATTAAAAAACAATATTATTTATTCTAAAAGGTAAAGATTGTACCTAATTATTTTAGGAAAATGAATACCAATCAAATTCTGACGTCACTCCATGCAAAACGCCTCTGCTAGTGTTTTACATAGATATGATTGTTTCATGCGGCATTAAGTCATTCATGAAGGTTTCGCGGTAAATACTGTTTCTGAAATCGTATAAAATAAAATACTTATTGCACAGCGTCATCTAGAAAAAAAGCTAAATTAAAAATTTTGAAAAAACCCACAACGTTTAAAAAGTAATTGCCCCCCTTTCTAAGATCATTATCTTATACCAATCAAATCCAAACCCAAAACTGAAAACTAGATCAAAGTCGGACTAGTAGTTTTCGACAGCCCCGTTGGCTCATTGGTAGTACATCTGCCTTGAGAGCTGTAGGGCGTGGGTTCGATTCCCACTCAGGCCAAACATTTTGTGAATAAACAAATGTTTGTTCTGTGTCTGGGTGTTCTGTATGTATTATAAGTATGTATTTACAAAAAAAAAGTATTTATGTATTCTATTAGTTATCTGACTTCCATCACACAAGCTCTGCTTAGTTTGGGGCCAGATGGCGCTGTGTGTATAGTCCTACGATATTTATCATTTAGTTTTGGAGAAAAATGGCAACATGGATTTGCACAAAAAATGCTTGCTGCAGGGCCCCTTGGTGAGTTGTCACCGTTCACCTTTCTAAGAACATGCACCAATCAAACCCGAACCCATAACTGAAAACCGCATCAAAATCGAACTAGTAGTTTTGGAGAAAAATGGCATCATGGATTTGCACAAACAAACATACTCTCACCCCAAACGCATTTACCGTCTCCGTTCCGTCGTGGGTAAAAATATGGAATGTGAATTCTCGTTTTTTTTTAAAAGAAAAGATTTTAAAGGTAATCTATATGACAAGGTACAGTAATAATCAATTTTATTAATATAATCATTAATACAATGGTGTATTATTAGGTTTGTTTATCTTGAGTGTTCAAACTTCCACAATCATATTAGTTATTATATAAAACCGAAACATCATTTCTTAGCTATTCTTTTTAAAAGATGTTTACTTAGACAACAATACTCAAACTCAAACGTATAATACGCCCATCTTCTCGGATTTATGATTAAAGTTCTGTTAGTAATGTCCCATGTGTTTTATGAGTCAATGATAAAAGCTTTCAAAGTGTTTGCTCAGACTGCACAGTGTAAACCAGTGATATAACTTTTATAAAATGTAATTTACTTTTTTAGAGAAACTCTACTATTTTATTCTAGTTTACAAATTTAATTTATCTATCTATCTGTACAATTATAAAGATTAAAAATTTGATTGTTTGTTTGTATTGAATAGACTCCGAAACTAATGGACCGATTTCAAAAATTCTAATACCGTTGGGAAGCTACACTACCCCTAGGTGACATACGCTACTTTTTATCCCTGTATTCCCACGGGAACGGGAACTAAGCGGGTGAAACCGCGAGGCGTCCGCTAGTATATCATAAAGCTATGCAATTTAACGTCGACGAAATTGATGATTTGATGCCGATGAGAAGCCGCACCTTCGATCACATATTAACGCTAAATTAGACTTACAATAGTAGCGCTAGCTAAAAAACTAACTATGTAAAACCGCACAATACTGCAATAACTCGATAAAGCTGTATATATTTGTTAAATATTTTGAATTGAATACACGTCTAATACTTCTTGTCTGCAAAAAGTTAACGGATAATTTTATGGAACCTATTAAACATTATTTAATGAGGTTTCATTATGTCAATATATATCTGCATATAACGACACATATTATGTCTATTTGTGTTATGGGTATCTTTTAACAGAACGTGATATCTACGTCATATTGGACATGCTATTTTACTAATACCGTAATAATTGATTGTTGATTAACTTTTTACCGTCCACACAAAAAAACATAAGTTTATTGATAGGTGTAACAACTGGTGATCTTATCGCTAAAAGCGATCAGGCAACCTTAGAATAGAAAGGATTAAAGGAAGAAAAAGACGGAGCGTGTCAATAACGAGGATATACATATAGGGAATACATACCTATAACATAAATAAATAAATATTTGAAATAGCATAATTATAGAAATTATTGAATTCAGTCGTTTTGTGAAAGCTCATTTTAAGTTTCATTTTGTAGTGACTACGAGCGGCATCATAAGACATGGCAGAGCGCAGAGCACTATAATTTAATACCTAGTTATATTTTTAGTGTATTTACGTTTAAAAGATTTGATAAAGATTTTAAATGTATGTCGGATTTTAGATTTAGATATTGAGGAATAATTCAAAATTTTAGATATTAAGAAATAATAAATATTTTAAACTAACTTCTAAATTGAACTTTGAAATTAAATTCTCGTCAATGTTGTCATCAAAACGTTTTTTAGGCAGAAATACACTAAAAATATAATTCTTAAATACTTATATGAAAGTCAATTTGTTTGAATATCAACAACTGTCATAAACAACATCATAATGGTAGCTCAGAGGTCAAACAGTGTTTAAGCTTGCTTAACGAATTCTGGAGAAATATAATTATTTATGCAAGCAATTTCAACAAACTATTTAACCTTACCGAATTATCTTAAAACGTCAGGACGGTACTTTAATCATAACGAGTAAAAAAGGAGAGTACAAAAACTATATTACTAAAATAAATAAAGGGTTACTATGCGTTAAACATTCATACAAACTTTCAAATCCGCTTTAAATCCCTTAATAATTCGTTTCTGTTGTAAAATCCTCCTGATGTGTGTTGCCAAAATTGTATCAATAATATAAAATAATAGAACATAACTTAGTGTATTACTTATATCGTTTTTTTTTATTACGATTCCATTGACCAGTTAGATGACCTTTACTTAATTTAAAATAAAAGCTTATAATTAACGAAATTAAAAAAACACAAATGCCCACAATACAAAGAGATTTCTTTTTTCCAAAAAAGTATTGCTCGTCTCAATATGTATGATGTAAGGATTCTAACGAAACCCCATTTAAATCTATTGTAGTGTTTAAGAATTGTTGCGGGATAAAAAACTCTCATATACGCAGACCCTTTTTTTTTTTTTTTATGTTTGACAGGCTAGTTGTTTGACCACAGCTCACCTGATGTTAAGTGAAAGGTGTGGTCGAAGATGGTAAAGCACACCTAGCCTGGAATGGAACTGGCTCTCAAGTGAGGCTGCCGGAACACACCGTTAGATGCTTGGCGGCAGATTTTCAACTTGAGGGTGGTAGCTAGCCAGCCGAGTACTAGAAAGTACCCTACCACCATGCAAAAGTTTTGGCAGTCGTGTAAGAATACTGTTAGTAACAATACCTAAAAACAATTACAATGCTAAGAAAAGCACTCTCTATACTCTACTACTCTCTATACTAATGATCATTTTATGTAGCATGCATAATATTTAGCTTAAGAGGTAAAACATATTTTCACACCACATTTAATACCACCATATTAGACTTTCACAAATTAGACGCGTGACGCACGAGCGACTTCTTACCGCATACATTTGGAAGTAATTTATTAACAATCCATCGTACCGCCAAAAGGCATTTGCGAGTCGCAAAGCAAATAGGATCCGTATTCATTGTAAAGTAGGCCCGTCCGAAACAGGCCATGGGGAAGGCCTAAGTAAACGTTCCTTGGCGAAATAGATATGTCCTACTACTGTATAATAAATAATATAGTATCGACGTAAACAAAATATTATTAAAAAGCATATCGATAATTTTTGTTACAAAAGATCATAGGTAAAATTGGTAACAGTGTGTGAATATAATAGGTGAAATTTTATTAGGACCTAGTAAATAGAAAAGTGACTAGTTTATTATCAAATATAATTGTTTGATTCAGGTGTTACTTTGCGAAAATTCATATAGAATATTTACCAAAACTGACATTTTGAGGATGTCTATGTACCAAATGTGTCTTATTTAAATACACTAAAAATATACCTTTTGAATACTAGTGTGTTATCATATTGTTTCCATGGGAAATTGGATTGTTCTAATCATTGTTTTGTGAGAACATAATAAAATGATCACTGCAGTATAAAAAAATCAACATGTCATCGAAACATTATGACCCTGTCAGTGTTAAAATAGATTTATCCAAAGTGCTGTTTTATGGTTAATGGTTCTGGCCATAAGCTTTATTTTTACATCATATTACATAATAGTAGGTACTACATAGGTACATAGGTACACATTGCAACTGAAAGTATTTAAATTTCATTTTTTTTAAAGTAATGAGACGATCTATACGCTGTCTTAAAGGTAAGAGATATCACACGTTCATGACCATTGCAGCGATACACAGAACTTTGACTAGCAAAACAATGTCCAGGGCGTCGCTGCTTTGCCGCTGATTACCCTAAGACTTTGGATGGTTAGTCTCAACAGCACAGTAATTTTGCTAGCTTCAGTATGCCCTGCAAACAGTAATACTCACACACTACTGCTTGGCGGCAGAATGTCTGATACTGCGGTTGTATCTATCTAAACGACCTCCTGCTAAGGAGACTTGCCACTTAACTTGCCAACGGAAAGAGAAAGAGTATCGATAAATGCAAACCTTAAAGTTTGCTTATCCCTATCAGAAACCGCCTCGGAGTAAAGAACTAACGGTTCGACCCTTCAGAGCGTTGTTGTCCAGACAAATATTCATATTTAATTCCTTGTCGCTGCTTTAAGCACACTAATATTACAAACGGACTGACAAAGGAAACATCTCGGAATTCGGCCTTCTTCGTAGGTCTCGCATTAATATTTACAAGATTTGAATTATTGAGAAAGCTACAGTTACTTTAGTCGCTAGTTCAGAAACGTCTCGTACCTGCGTATTCTAAGTCACTCGTTTAATAGGTACTATTGGTATAGCAGCTCAAGCTCATTGTTGGAGTTTGAGTCCATGCATTCGGCGTTTGAACCCACCGCGCTAACCCTGAGCTATGATCGCAACAAAAATGAATAATGAAAAAAATTATGAAGTGGTGGAAAGCACTAACATAAAAACTAAGCTTTATTGTTATAAACGTAAAGTTCTGAATTGTATTTCCACACGGCTGAAGTAACTCAGCACAAAAGAGACTTTCAAGTGAAGCGACCACATCACCCGGAACGGTCATTTGCACATTCACGTTATTTTATGCTAAAAACTAATTACCTTTTCTACTATCCTTACATCCCTCAGCAGTGTTAATCTAAATATCCTATTCTGTTTGTACCTGTTAATTTGGCTGTGAAATAGCAGCAAAAACACGTGCGGTCAAGTCGGCCTGACCCACAGGCGACGAGCGAGTATTACATTAAATAATAAATGATGCTTATAATGAATTCTGTTTTTAATTTGATCTGGAGCTGTGAAGAGCAGGAGGGTCGCAGGTGTTGTAATAATAAAATAGTTTGATGTCGATAAAGTTTTTTCGACTTGTTTCATAAACGAGGTTACGCCGAACGTAAACATACTTGTCATTATGGATAGCTTTTACTTTGTGGCCTACCCTGGGTACACGAAAAAAACTGCTGAGTAGACAAATATTCTAAATGACAAATGCTCAATGAAATGTATGGAATAGTTGATTTTTTTATTCGCGATTTCAGTGTAGACCCTGTAGTAAAAATTGTACATAAAGATGAATATATCTTTTTGCATATACCTAGTCTTGCCATAAATATTGTAACAAAGAAAATTTATTTTTTTCTTTTGCAAATAACATTTATTACTTTTACAGTGTGTTAGTTTAATACATAAATATAAAACAATTTAAAATATAAAAAGCTTATTCGAAGTGGTCTCCATTGGCTACAATACAGTCCTTTAAACGTTGAAGCCAGTTATCAATAGAAGTACGCACTCTTTCTATGGGCAAATTCTTCACTGCCAATCGTATGGATTGTTTTAGGGACTCCAAATTATCATGGCGTTTAGAGCAAGCCGTACTCTCTAAAACTGACCATAAATCATAATCCAGCGGATTAAGATCGGGACTAGACGACGGCCAGTCTTTAGCTCTGATGAAGTCCGAAACGTTCGCTTCCAAACAAGACTGCGTGGACCGAGCATTATGACCGGCGCCGAGTCTTGCTGGAAGGAACATACTTGGTTATTGAACATGGTGTTGTTAACTACTTAACTACCTTCTCAAGAATGGTATCTTGATACACTTGTGCCGATGTTTTGATACCTTTTGAGACCTTTTTCACAAAAATATGGCTCAGTCACTCCTTCATAGCCAACACCCCACCAAACCATCACTGAAGTCGGATAATGCCCACGTTGCACTCTGTCGACTAATTGGGAAGCTTCCTTAGAGCTTTGAGCATAAATACGGTCATTTTGTTTGTTAAAATGTTGCTCAATTGTAAAAATTTTCTCATCCGTAAACAAAAATTTTCTGTGACCTCCTTTTGCGTACCGCTTCAGTAGTTGTTTCGATTTTACCACCCTATTCTTTTTTAAATTATCAGTTAAGAAGTGACCAGTGCGTCTCTTATAGGCTGCAATTCCTAAGTCATCTTTTAAAATACGCGACATGGTTCTAGGTGCCATCTTCATCTCCCAAAATAAAATCTTTTGCTTTCGGACAGGATTTCTTCGAATTCTACCCCTTACTGCTTTGACCACCTTTTTCGTACGAACACTACGTGGACGGCCAGATCTTTTTCTGTTACAAACAGAGGAGGTCTCATTGTGCCTATTAATAGCCCGGTACACAAACATTTGACTAGTACCAAGCGTATGGAGAGTTTTAAAAATTGCATTTGGCTCCATACCTACTTTGCGTAGTGCAATCACAGCGATTCGGTTCTCTTTGTCACCCCACTCCACTAATATCGCAAAATATTGTACAATTTATTGGCGCCAAAATGAAAAAACACAATGAACAATCATATAAAAATTACAGATTCCAAATTCAAATGTAATATTTTGTTTATTTTTAGTTTTAACAGTATTTATGGCCAGACTAAGTATATACCTATAATAAAAATCATTACCTAGTTTATACAAACAAAAAGAGTAAAAAACGTTTCTGTAATGAACTGGGAACAAAAGTCACCAACATAGCCCAGCGTATTAGCAAGTTGAATTGGCAGTGGGCTGGTCATATTTGCCGCAGAACCTAAACTCATTTTGGGTAGACGTGTTCTAGAGTGGAGACCGCGAATCGGGAAACGTAGTGTAGTCCTACACTGAGACTAGATGAAGTGATGGATCGAGCTGAGTGGCGTAACCTAAGAGAGACCTATGTCCAGCAGTGAACTACGCAAGGCTGTTGGTGATGATGGTGAATTAACTATAAAAATACTTCTGCACGCGTTATAATTTTTTTGAGTCGTATTTGGAAACTTAATCAGTTATTTAGAGCGCTGAATGTTAACGCTTTAAATAACTGTTAACGATTTTAATATAATTTTCTAAGTATGGTTTACAAATACAATTACGCTGTAGCAATTTAATGCATTAGTTAAAGTTCTGAAAGCTCCATATCATTGCGGTTTATCGATATCGATAATTTAATATATTGATATTGCATGTGCCACCACTAATAATTTAACCGCAGAGCCCTTTCCTCGACTTTTCATAAAGAATTCTAAGCCGAGAGAGCTTATGAACACCACACTTAACGTGTACTTTCGCGTAACACACTACATAACAAGCCTCATGATGGGCTTGCTTTTAAGGACCCTCGTTTGCATAATACTTAATTTTGAATTATTGATTATGACATAATATCCTAAATTATTAAAATCCATTACAATATCGTTTGTGTGGCAGCTCATTCAGTCCTCAGCTGGGTATAAACATTTCTCGTCAATTTAAAAAAAAATAATATTATTATAAAGGCTTGCGTTTGACCTCCACCTCGATGCGGTCCACGATGGAGCACGCTTGCCTAAAAGAAACCAATTCATCCACAACTTGAAGGTACCCAGATTATATCTATTAGCGAATACACACTCGGAAGGCAAATTCCATTGCTTACCGGCTCGCATGATAAAAGTAGATTTGAAAAATCTGTATACATCAGTAGATAAAAATTCTATCTAAATTGAACTCAAACAACAAAGCCTCGTTATTGTTTCACGAAAATTATATAAAATGGCCTCGACGCCTATAACAGGCATAGCATGAATGCACACAACGTTTTCACTAATTATAATGATTTTGTGAAGCATCGTTCAAATTCTGCTTTAATTTGTGTCTGGTATTAAGGTATCAAAATTCCCAATAGGTAAACTTAAGCTAGAAGCACACGAGCAAAATAAACCGATTTTGTAAAATAATATGTAGTTATAACACAATCATTCCAAGGCAAGGATTTCTTTTTAAATGTAATATTAATGAGACGAACTAGACGTTCTCCTGGTGGCAAGTGATAACGGCTGTCCAAAACCATTGCAGCGATAGGTACACAGAACTTCTACTTAGCTAAAAAATCAAAATAAACTGAACTATTTAAGATACATGCGAAACAAATTGTAAAAAAATGTTTTCGTCTATTTCATCACAGTTCATTTGAAAAGGACAGCAACATTTTTAATATTTTTTTAGACATTCTGTAAAAGAATGTCTTGAAAATTGGTCCAAATATTAGTCTTTCAAAAATCTGACCGATTTTTTTCTCTACCCGTGTCATCATATCGCAAACAAAAAAAACTCATTTTTTTACTCGCCTGATAAATCATTTATACGGGCGAGACAGCTTTATTTCTACAATCTGTAGAAATCATTGAAAAGGACTATTAACAACTACTGAATAATAAAAGGAAAAAATACATTGATTTAGGCGTAGTCACAAAGTACAAGTACATATAATTGTGCACCTATGTAAGATAAGAGAGAAGATTTTTTTTTTCTTTTATTTTTAATTCACACTTTGTGCATTTTGTCAGCGTTAAGCATTTCGATATAAGTATTTGACGATTAAGTGTACAAAGCAAGAAACGTCCAGTCATGCCGTATAAAGACGTTACGGCTCCACTAGAAATTTGAGTAAGTTTTAAAAGCAATGCGAAAAGTAGTTCATTGCAAATCAACGGATTATTTAAATTTTCCACACGTTCGTGCACATATTTCGGCACTTTAAGAATAAAAAACCACGACAACTACTACTACTGTATTTTTGGTGTGTAATAAAGTTGTACCTATTCTATTCTACAATAGTTAAATAAGTTCATTCAAAACCACTGGAAAAAATACGAGTTTTAGAATTTTATTACTAAGCGTGATTTTCCGTATTCCCAGCCAACACTCTGATGAGTAGTAACTAAAGATAGTATGACAGATACACATTTTTCTTTCAAACTGCGTAATAATCTACGCATAAGCAGATGATGCCGTGTATTCGCAACCTTACCAGACTATCCGGTCAGTGTATTTCAAACCATAATTAGCGTTCATAGAAATTGCTGCGCGGTTAGTATCAGTCTTTAGTACCTACTCCACTAAGCTTGTTATCCTAATAGTTGGTAGAGAGCAATTATAAATTTAGACCTCGAGCAATTTAAAGTGTTTTGTTATTCTATTAAATAGGTATTGTTTTGATAAATTTTACAAAAGATAATATGCGTAAAACAATTTTTTTTTTTTTAATTCTGGTTGACAGGCTAGGTGTTTGACCATAGCTCACCTGATGTTATGTGACGGTGTGGTCAAAGGTCGTAAAGCACACTAGCCTGGAATGGAACTGGCTCTTAAGTGAGGCTGCCGGTACACACCGTTAGATGCTTGGCGGCACATTTTCAGCTTGAGGGTAAGAAATGAAAAATAATTATAAAGGTAATATGTTTACCACACTTTCTGTGAACAAGAATAATTATTATTAAATGAAACAAAAAAAGACACTATCTATTTAGAGACTTTAGTTAAGTCTCAAAAATTTTCCTTTTCCACTATGATGCTTGAAGAGTTTTCAATCATGACGTCACGGTCACGCATATGTATTCATAAGATTATCCGAGCCGTTGCGCTCACATAACTGTACTAATAGCAAATTGCTATGCACATGCACCATGCATGGCGCAAAAACTAACTTGAAGTCAGTAAAAAGAGAAAATTTAAACCATACCTTGTACAGAGACCAGCAAAGCGTAAATGCCATGGTCGCCCATTGTAACGGCGTGATCACATCGATTTTTAGGGTTCCCGCGCTGGTTTCAGTAATTGTAACTCAAATATGATAACTAGTGGTCAACTAGTGGTTTGGAATAAACAGTAATCTTGCGATTGGATACATTTTGTTTATAATAATAATAGCCTTTATTTAACAATCCTGTACATTTATGGAGAATAATTTAAATTTAATTATGTGTCACCGGTATTGTCTTGCGTCTTCGCATAGGCCTCCCCAAGAGCTTGCCATAGTTTCCGATTTTGAGTCATCCTTCTCCACGTAACACCTGCCGTTTTTGTTTATATTGGAGTTTAAATATTGTAATGACTAGTTGATTAAAAAACTCAAGCAATATTGGCCAATAGTATTTGAGTTATTCTTAAACTAACACATACATTTTACTATATGACACCTTCGAGTGAGTTAGTCAATATACTCATATGTTTTTGCTACACGAAAAATACAGAGTGACGATCTTGTTGCTAAGCACTTTTTAGTGTTATGATTATGTCCTTATTTTATAGCGCAGGTAGATAAATTATTATTTTAGATAAGACTAGTTTTGCCACGCATTCTGTAATTTCCGAAACAAAAGTAGCCAATTTATTAATCTAGAATGAAATCTATGTATTTGCATTCAACATTTTATCGAAAAAATCCATTATGAATTTTGTAGCGATAATAGAGCAATGAGCTTAGGCTGCTGACGAAGGAAAACATCGTGAGCAATCCATTACATGACAATACAGTATAATACTTTCTAGTACTCGACTGGCTAGCTACCATGATCAAGTTGAAAATCTGCCGCCAAGCACTTAACTGTATGCTCCGGCGGCCTTACTTGAAAGCCAGTTTCCATACAAGGCTAGTATTTTTACTATTTTAGACCACACCGTCACTTAACGTCAGGTGAGCTGCGATCAAACATCTAACCTGTAACCCATAAAAAATTATGAAGTAACAAACATACAGATTCACTTATAATTTTAATGTGACTGTGTCAAGTACTCATTGCTTACTGTCCAATGTAAAGAAAAATTAGTGGTTTACAATTAAACTAGATGGCGCGCGCGTCGATATAGCTCGCGGTATTGTTTTGTTTGTGAAATTTACCACCATATAGAACCATTAATAATATACAAGCTTCTCACTGATCACTCGATTATCTTTCAATTACCTCCCCGAACCTAAAAATTATTTGGAAGTTTTTCCACTTACAATTTTCGATTTGTGTTACACAGTAACCTAACCTGCAAATTAATTAATAATACGAGAATAGTGTACAGTATTTATAAGTATTTATTTAAAAAATAGCCATACTTTAGTAAACATTCAATCTACGGAACCCTTCCTACATTTCGCGTGCACGCACTTGGCAACGATATTTTTTCTTCAATTTATGCCTTATTAAAACAATTTATTCGGTTTTGTTCTCGGATTCCACGGACGATTTACTTGCGTTGCGATCTACCTTCTGTTTTCTTTTCTTGTCCGATATTTTGCATTTTTTCGAAATAAATATGCGGCGTAGCTATCGCTCGGTACTTCGTCTTCTCTTGCAATTATGGTTGTTTTATTCGCATGTTTATGTAAATAATATTTGCTTATTTACAGAACAATTTTTGTATTCGGTTAAAACATTCATTATTAAACGGATTATTGAATCGAGGGTCCTTTATATCTTTTAATAGATACGCCTTGCGGTTTCATCCGCATCAAGACGAAAGTATACGTATTCAAAGTACGATTTGTCTGCGTTGTACCCCGTGAGCACAAATTAAACAAGTAACGCGGTGCGATTTGGATTCATGTGGAATTATTTTCTATATGCCAATTTTTAATTTAAAAACGTGTTACGTTGCGTGGTTGTGTTAAACTGTCAAATTTTATTGTTACGTTACAAGGCAAGGTGTCTCATAGGAGTTACGAGAATCAGGGTTCTAGAGGAGAAAATATAAGAGAGAAACCGGCCAAGTGCGACACGGACTAGCGCAAAAAGCGCTAGTAAAAAATTACGTAGCCTCCTTAAACATTTATTTTATTCCGTTTTTTTTGTACATATTTGTTGTTATAGCGGCAACAGAAATACATCATCTGTGAAAATATTAACTGTCTCACTATCACGGTTCATGAGATAAAGCCTGGTGACAGAAGGACAGCGAAGTCTTAGTTATAGGGTCCCATTTTACCCTTTGGGTACGGAACCCTAAAAAAGGAGCCAATACACAATTAAACCCATAGTTTTCTCTAACCTACATACTAGTAAATACAATTTGTGCTCTCAGATAAATCTGCACAATTCACAATAAAAAGTCATTTTGCTTAAAATTCTTCACGAAGGTGAAATTTCGAAGTGACTCGATAAGTTAGTTAGCAATTTTAGATGAGTTTTTGATAAGTTTGTGTTTTCGGCGTTTCTTTTTTTTATCCTTACCTCGGAGTTTTAATGTTTTCTTTGTAATTGTTAGGTTAATTGATTTGTAGCATTAAAGTAGCAGTTTTTTTATGACGTTTTTATTTAAGTGTCGAAACCAAGTATAGGTGAATGGATGCGACATGTATTTCAATTTGTGAGTTAAGATAAAAAAAAACAAATTATTATGATTAAAAATCTCTTAAGATTTAGTAGGTGAAAGTTTGTAAGAAAGCAGTGTCAGACAGTGGAATGGTGGATGTCAGATAAACTTTGGGTGTCATAAAGTCGCTTGTGAATTAGCGTTTTCTGAGCAAGCGTGCTTTATCGCGTGCCGCATCTTTGCTTATCATCAGACGAGATAGCGGTTAAACACAAGAAAGAATAAGACTTTTATACCAATAATGTAAATAAATAATTGACATGTAATTCTTATTATGTTTTATTATTATATATTTACTGTATGCTAAAGAAAGTGATTACTGGAAACACGACTTGGCGTCGTTTTGTAAGTGTCAAGCATTTGCAAATAAACGAAAGGTAGGACACAAAAAATTCTAAGACTTGTTGGTCGACACGTCGACACACATAACAAACAGATAAGTTTACAAACACAAAATGACAAAACGTGTCGTAACTTCCCACAGTTCTGATGGCTATTATGTTACAGCCAAATATGTTATAATGTTACTGTCGCACTTCCCACAGCTTTGGAGGCTAAGGTCATGTTACACAATCTCGTAGACGGCTTGGCGGCGAGGTGAACGCCCGGGGCCTGCGCGGGCGCTCGCCAACTTTGAACTGTGGAATTCGCGCACACACGGCGCAGCACTATAGTCTAAACTAGTTTCTGACTCACACAAGCGAAAACTCGAATATGAGTAGGGTTTGCATTAGAAACGATTGAAATCAGTCATTTTAGACGGTCTTGACTCCGACAGTTTTGGCAGCTTATTACAGCTTAACCCTTCCCCATATACAGTCGAAATTGTGGCTTTTATTCTGTAAATGAATAAATAATTAGATATGACGTTGACAATTGACATGGGTACTTTTTATATCCAAAAAATAAACACTTTGTGAGGTTGTACTTGTACTGGTCTAATGCCAGCCATGTTGGTTCATTGGTAGTATGTCTGCTCCAAGAGCTGAACGGTGTGGGTTTGATTCCCACCCAGGACAAACATTTGGTGGTATAAACAAATGTTTGTTCTGTGTCTGGGTGTACTGTATGTACTTACAAAAAAAAACAACTAACAACAATAAAAAAAACTATTTAGGTATTCTATCAGTTATCTGACTTCCATATCACAAGCTTTGCTTAGTTTGGGGTCAGATGGCGCTGTGTGTAATGTTCTACGATATTTATTTTTAATTTTTATTTTCTTCAATTGTTGACTTCATCTAAAAGAAAAAAAATCTACGAAAATGTTATTCAAAAACATAACGGTTACTAAAACTCCGCTGTCCGTCTGTCTGTGCGTCTGTCACCAGGTTGTTGATATTTATGTTGCCGCTATAACAACAAATACTAAAGAACAGAATGAAGTAAATATTTAAGGAAGGTTCCCATACAACAGACGTGATTTTTTTGCCGTTTTTATAGATAATGGTAGGGACCCCTTCGTGCGCGAGTCCGACTCGCACTTGACCGGTTTTTTTAATTCTACCTTTTTGTAGTGACGGTAAAATTCATCGGATTTTTCGAAATTGGTACTATCTAACTTTATAAAACACAGCAGACTAATCTGACGTAGTATCCGGCACCAACTTCAAATAAAATACTTCAACCTCTTAATCCTTTCTTTTTTCAATTCTGTTAAAAACATAAGAAACGAGTTAGCAACCCTGGTTTCTGATTAAATATTAATTTCGTTCCTAGAGACGGGTTTCAAGCTCGAAAGGATAATAATCGTCGTATTTAGGTATCGGTCAATTAAATACGTGATTTAAATGTTTAAAAATCAAGTGATATTTACTCCTTAAGATATAATAATTGACAGACGTTTTATAATTTTATGTACATTAGGTAGGTATTTGATTGGGTTTTTTTTTTTTTTTATGGTTGACAGGCTAGTTGTTTGACCACAGCTCACCTGATGTTAAGTGACGGTGTAGTCGAAGATGGTAAAGCACACCTAGCCTGGAATGGAACTGGCTCTCAAGTGAGGCTGCCGGAACACACCGTTAGATGCTTGGCGGCAGATTTTCTACTTGAGGGTGGTAGCTAGCCAGCCGAGTACTAGAAAGTACCCTACCACCATGCTATGGTTTCCTCACGATGTTTTCCTTCACCGGCAGCTCAAGCTCATTGTTGGGGTTTGAACCCACGCCCTTCGGCATGCGAACCTACCGCGTTAACCACTGAGCTATCATCGCTACATGGGTCAGGTGTGCGTTAAAATTTTATGATTTGGTTAATATAGAATAAACTAGAATACATTTTTATTACACAGCAAAACAAAACACAACAACATTATATATAGGTAAATATGTAACATAAAAAAGAGTTAACAAAAAAAATGATTTTTTTTTGTTAACTCTTTTTAAACAAAAAAATAAATATTCATTAATTGATAACCTTTTTTTAAATAGCATTTTTACGATTCACTTTTTAATTCTAGAGTTTACCTTAAAATAAACAATAGTAAATTAAAACTAATAAAAAAAAACTTGAAACTGCCATTAATTTAAGTACCTCGATAAACATTAGCGTGTTTATCTTTCCAGTCCTTCATGAGAAACATTTCGATTATGTCATAATGGACCGTCATCAGAATTACACTGTTGCGAAGTTACACGACAGTAAAAGACAGCCTTTTTGGCTCATTGGTATGTCTGCTTTAAGAAGTGTAGGGCGTGGGTTCGATTTGAAGAAGTATTTAAGAAAGGTTAAGTGAACAGCATCAGCATTCGATGATAGCTAGGTGGTTGATCACAACTCACTTCATGTTATGTGACGGTATGGTCGAAGATGGTAAAGCACACCTATCTTGGAATGGAACTGACTCAAGTTGGCTGTCGGAACTTTTTACTTGGTGGTAGATTTCCTTAGCAGGAAGTCATCTAGATGGGTACCACCACGGTACCAGACATTCTGCTGCCTAGCAGTAGTGTGTAAACATTACTGTGTTCCGGTTTGAAGGGTACTGCAGCTAATGAAATTATGGGGCTGTCGAGACTAACTATCGAAAGTCTTAAAGTAAAGAGCGCCAAAGTAGCGATGCCCCGGACTTTGTTTTGCTACTAAAAGTATTGCTGCAATGGTCATGGACATGCGTTATCTCTTACCATCAGGAGAGCGTATCGTTCGTCTCATTAATTTTACATAAATAAACACACTGTCAGCAGATTTTCAACTTGAGGAGGGTGGCTAACCAGCCGAGTATTAGAAAATACCGTACTACCATGCAATGGTTTCCTCACGATGTTTTCCTTCACCGGTAGCTCAAGCTCATTGTTGGGGGTTGTACTTATGCCCTTCGGCGTGTGAACCGACCGCGCTAATCACTGAGCTATCATTGCTACAAAAAGCATGTATGAAAACGCTTAAAACAGCAGAGTAATCATTGCCAGGATCATGACAAGTGAAATGATAGACTCTGATTAAGTCGTAACTCTATTTATTTATTTGGATCACCAACATTCACAACGGTCATCAACACAAAAAAACAGAAACTAGATGTTACAGCAATTATAGGTGACGATGACATGAATAAAGATACACGACTTTGCGCAACTCTCTCTCTCTCTCTCTCTCTTTACTCTACGCGATAAAGGCGTACCTATATAAAAACTATAACTTCTTCAAACATAACAATAAATAAATGAATATCGTAGGACATTACACACAGCGCCACCTGACCCCAAACTAAGCTAAGCTTGTACTATGGGAGTCGGATAACTGATAGAATACTTAAATACTTTTTTCCACTCACAATGTTCTAAATCGAATAACATGATTATATTATAATAAAATCTGAACAAATAACATTTAAAATTTTAGAATATTTATGTGTAAATTTAAATTCTCCGGATAATTCAAATACCTAATTTGTAAATGTAAAACCTAATTAAGCAACTACATCTCCAAGGTACACCGGCGGATTCAATTAAACCGACTCAACCACTGGGCCAATGGGCTACTGATGTCACCTGTGAGCCCCATAGGGATGTGAAATTCATAAACTCGCACACAGCGAGATGATTTTAATTCGATTTGTACAATTTCGCACTCTCGGATTGAATTTTCTAATTAATAAACGTCTCTACGGAACGTATTTTACTTTCTCTGTATTGATCTGGTATTTATTAACGAAATCTTGAGGCCACCAACATTTATTTATACATATTTTGACCATAGAGATGATTATGTTAATCCCCGAATTTGACCGTACTCAAACTACGTGCTTCTGGTTCTAATTTAATGGAATTCGTTGTATATATTGACTACACGATTGTATCGTATTTGCATGTTATGTAGGATCACTTTTTGAAAAATTTTACAGTCATAACAAGCTTCGAGAGATTCTGTACTTTAAAAAAAATTCTTAGGTTGGTTCAGTTTTAATCAGTTTCAATAATATGAATGGTTAAGGCACCTACTGATTTGAAGTCGAGTTTTTATAAGATAAAAGTACTTGAAATGATGTCTGCTTAATATCAGTACGAAAACGGAATTTTTTTACTTACACAAATATTTGAAGATAAAGAACTAAAGATGTTGTCTTTGCATGTTTGTATAATTACGAGTATGTAAATCATAGGACGGTGTTGAGATGTTTTCTAGTATTCGGCTTGCTAGCTACTACCCTCGTTACTAGTTGAAAATCTTCCGCCAAGCATCTAACGGTGTGTTCCGGCAGCCTCACATGAGAGCCAGTTCTTTTTCAGGCTAGGTGTGCTTTACCATCTTTGACCACACCGTCACTTAATACGGTCAAACACCTAGCTTGTAAACCATATAAAAAATGTGTTTTAATGTTAAGTTAATTTTTGTTCATTTTGCACATCGCCGTTTTTGCTTAAATTTGTTAGTGGGACCTAATTTATAGTAGGATTGTAACTACAGTAACAAAAACAAAGGCCCGGTAACCAGATAACTGTTTATATCCATTTAAGTGATCAAAACTGCGTACTAAAGTTTAATTAGCGGAGCAGTTTCCCTAACCCTTTGATTATCCGTGCCAGTGCCACGTTCGGCGCTTGACGAGACCTTTGCTTACGTTGTGATTTAGACAAAACGATTAGGTACAAGTGGTTACACTGGCGGCAAACAAATCTTGTATCTGTTAGTTAAAAGGCCTGTTACATCACTAGGAGAGTCTAGAGAGCCAGCTCTATACACAATATTAATGATTTAAAAATCATGGGGGGTATTTTGAGAAAGTAAGACACAATTCTATTAAGTACCCATTTTGAGCTGGGTATTAGCACTAAATAAGTTTAAGTAAGTAAGTTACGTAAGTTTTTAAATTTATTTTTCAAGGGGTTGTGTACTTTATCACACACGACATATTCGAAAATGTAGGCGTGTTTTGAAATGAAAACAAAGCCATTTCATATGGAATTTTTTATGAATTATAACACCAATGTTACTAGTCAAATTTTAGTAAAATCATTTTGAATATGTGTATAGAATCGTTAAAAAAAGTTATAAAACACTGATTACATGTCAATGAATAAAACAAAATGTCAAATAGAGTACATAATATGTCGATATAAAAAACAATTCAGGAAATATGCGTACCACCGTAACTTAACAAATACAAATACAAATACAAATCATTTATTAATAACACCAAAGTTACATAACGAATCATACGAAAAACATATATTTTAATTACATAAAGTTTTTAATTACATAAATCACATAAATTCACATAAATAAATACATATTGGAGGACACAAACTTTGTATTTTTATGTACCTACCACAATCACAATATCGGATAGTTTAAAAAAAATGTCGTCAAGTTAGATAAAATTTAAATCCTTATCACTATTGTAACCAAAACATCTTTTTAAGCGGAAATACACTAAATAAATTAAACACCTAGAACGCTAGGAACAATTTTTGTATTTCGTTATAAGGGAGTAATACAAAATTTACAATGTAAAAAACTGACTTCATGACCCTTAGGCCAACTAAACGCACTGCTCCAATGAAACAGCGAGGTTTCGGAGTAAACGAAAATATTATACGAATATATTTAAAAAAATAAATTAGATTTTTGTTGTTTTTTTAAAAACTGCTCAATCGATTTCGATAAAATTGATATGGAACCACCTCTAAAGTATGATCTACCAAGCAAAGAATCATCACAATCTATTTATAATTGGCGGAATTATCGCGTAACAAACATTAAAAAAAGATACAGTAGAATTGAGAACCTCTTCCTTTTTTGAGTCGATGAAAAATAATGTTAAACTTTTAATTTCTTTACTACTTAACTTGATTACGAGCGTCACCCTAAAAGTGTATTTATAGAGCAACCTTCATCTCGAGAGGTTACGTAAATAGTGCGTTAAAAGGTACCTAATCCTACTTGAGCTCACAGAATGAGCGTGCTTTCTGATGTCCCCTCGCTAAAACCGGACTTTCAGAGCGATTTTTCCCGTTCATCCCTAGATATCCGCGAGATAAAAGCTTATTTGAGAGTTGCAGTTTGAAAAGATTCTCTATATTGACTCGGTTTATCTTATTAATTTACACCATAGACGTTAAAATACGAGACTCTTATTATGTATTTTATGGAGCCAGTTGTGTCGAATTATAAAAAAAATATAAAAACGAGTGGATATACTTGTTTACATTTCATATTCGTGTTTAAAACTAGAAATTTATGCAACTAATCAAATCTATTTATCGTTGATTTAATGCCAGTTGCAATATTTGACTTGATGTCTAAAATGTTAATCCATTTTTATTATATGTTATTGTATCGTAATTGTATAATTAAAATATTGTTATTTCTTTTCGTTTTAATCTTATGTAATTTAATTAGCATTTCACGACATTACCGAAGCCATGCCATATTAATGTGTTGTTATCGAATCATCTCTCTTTAATGTAGCAAGTTAGCTTCAATGTTTTCGAGCAGGGTAGTGCGTGTGTGTGCGGCGTATCGAAGTATCGTGCGGAACGGAGATACGGCGGTAGGTTGGGTACTGGTTAGTATTCTGTGGCGCGGAGGCTGAGCTCGCGGCGGCGCGGCGCAGGCGCCCAGGTGACTCAGGTGGGCCCGCCTCCGGCCCCCCCCGCTCACCTGCTCGCCGCTCAGTCCACCGCCACACGCCGGCCTGGCGACTTGTGCTCCGTGCACGCCGCCACTCTCTCCACACTCTCGCGAGCCCTGCGCGACGTCTCTCGCTTCTCCCGAAAGCTCAACTTCCCGCTCCCTCGAGCCAACCCGCACCTTTCCCGCCTCATTTCCTGACTTTGTCACGTACCAGTGGAACTTTAAAAGTTCCCGCGCATTTCCCGGTGAGTGGTGCAGTCGGAGGGTGTCACACTAGTAGAGTCGGCGGCGCGCGTGCCGTCGAGAGATCGGAGGTCGGCCGCGGATGCGGTCGTGAGCGAGCAGTGCCCGGCCTCGCGGAGGCCGCCGCCACGCTGTTCCCGCCGCAGCTCGGGTGCGTGTCCTACGTGCCGTGCAACTGTTGCCCACCGCTGCTCGTGCAGCATCCCGTGCACCAGCCGCTCCTCCCGCTGCCCCTCCCGCTGCCCCTAGCCCTCCCGCTCCAAGCCCTAGACCCTCAGCTCGCTAAACACCAGCGGCTGCTGCTCTCTAACATGGTAAGTATTATATAGAACGCAACCGTCGGCGGCCAAGCGATAACTTTCCGCGCACGGCCGCAAAGTTACCGACGAACCGTCTGATAATAACTCTCTCCCGACTAATGTATGATACCGTCGCGCACGGGAGCCGCAGATCAAAACTTCCCCTGCACGTAAATAACCATTAATTATTATATAATATTGCCTCATAAAAGTTTCCAAGATAGAGTAAGTAAGTGTCGTCACTTGGTTAACTTGGATCGTAACTATGGAGACGATAAAGTTCGCACGCATAAGTTAAGCGTATTAACGTCTCCGCGGTGAATTTAACTTCGGCGGGTATATTGATCTCGCGAGAATATTGTAATTAATTGATCCAGTTACACCGCTCCTAACCGTTCCCCCGAGTTTCATATAAATAAATTAAAAATTATCGAGAATAACTTCGCTAAAACAAACTCGAAAAGGCTTCCGGGCCGACCGACGGAACGTCTGAACTTACTTGTGCAAAATGAAAACGGTAGTTTAAAATCTTTCCATAAAGTGGTGAAATTTAGAATCTTTTAAATCTCTCGCCGAGTCGAGCCGATTTGAGTTTGTTTCTCGACCAAAACAATGTTGCAACTCGTGCTGGCAACGAAGTTCGTCAATGTAAACTTTTAACGTGATTTCAAATGCAATGCAAACGGAGGCGAGCAAAGGCGGAAATCGAGCGAGCAGTTGCTGCTCGCTGGCAGTTAAAAATAATCAGTTTTGTTTACGTCGGGATCGGAGGTGTTCAGCGCTGGCCACACCCTCCAAGTAAAAGTAAACGTTGATGACAGAACTTTGACTTAAATGGAAGTCGTATCAAACTTTTCTCATTAAGACCACCCGTCAAAGGTGTGTTTATGTTATTTTATAACTTGCCAGCAAATCTGATTCGAGCTCTACCGAGCTCCGACGACATTTGCAACTTGTCTATAGTTCCCGTCTTTTACGGTCTCTATAAATTCTTGTACAAATTTCGAGCTCTACCAAAACGTTAAGGAATTTACGAAATGTAGAGTGTACGAAATTTAATATAAGTTATTGTTTGAATATTGCATGTTAATTGCTCGAAGGAGCTAATAATATCGGGAGTTTGAAATCGTCGAAGCATTCGGTTCGGTTATAACCGATTTTAATGGAATCGTTATAATTTTCATCACGTGCGTCAATATCGCAGTCACTACATAACGGGTGCGAACTGCTTCCAAAGAACCGGACCATTACCATGTTAAATAATTTCAAGGAAGTCTGGCTCTAAATAACGGTATTTTTCATCACCTAATGCAAACTTACATCCATACAAAAGTATGTACTCGAATGGAGAAAAATAATTCTTAAGATTAAAAATCAACAGGATACTAAAAATTTGTAGTAAACCGTACTTACTTTAATTTAATTATGTACATAAAGTACCCACCGTAGTATTTACGTACAGGCCAGTTAGGAAAAAAATGACTTACGTTTTAGAGGCAATATTTACGTACCCATTATAAAATCGCACTACAGATTATTCGGTGAAGAAAACATCGGAAAACTTTCATATTGTGCAAATGTCCGACGAAAAAATTCAATGACGTACGTGAATCTGAAATGGAATGACAAAAACATAACACATACTCCAACGGAAACCACACTTGAAATACAGACTAAAAACGAGTCACAAGACACATACATTTCTTTCCGTTACAGTTGCTTAATACAGTTAAAAGTATAAAACTTTGTAAAAATAATATAACACGTTATAAAAAAACAATAAATAGACGTTACAAGAATCGCGTAGCAAACTGTTACTTGTATCGGTTTCACCTGTGGAAAGTCGACCGAGCGCGACCGCGCGAGACGATTCCACACAACTATGCGCCTAATTACATACATGTAATGGTATTAATTCCAATCCGGCAATCAATTCACGATGCAAACATTGAATTCTGTCACGTCATGTGATATACGCTAGACGCATCTTTAGTTTCGCCAATTTTCTCTTAGGTTGCTGCACCTATTGCTTTAACACGCTCGTACTTGATCATTCTTGTGTAAATACGTGTTACCTGCAATGTATGTTATTAACAATTTTATTCAATGCCTATGTAGGTTAAAGATCTTTGTTAATATTATAAGAAACATAGTCGTCTCACTTATGTGATAACTTAATTACGATACATTTGGAAAATAGGTACATATTTGTGGCCAGCGGGCATTTTAGCTACTTCCATAGGTAAGATCGTGTAACAACTTGAAAAAAAAAATAGAAATCAAACATAATTTCCACTATAAATGGAGTATACAAATATGTATAGATAACTATGTAAAACATAAACGTGAATACAACTAAAAGTAGGTATATGAATTATGATTAAATTACTGAATAATATTTTTTAATATTATGTATTCATTACAATGCTTAAAATTGTCACGAAAATCGTTAAATAAATCTTACTCTTTACTTGGTACAGGCGTTGTATCCAACGACACTCCGGGTATTTTTTATCAAAAATAAAATAGTGTCACAACTTTTTTGGTTTCCATAGTAGCGAATTATTTAGTCATATACTCAGTTCTAAATTTCATCTAAATCCGTCCTCTTGTTTCGGAGCGATGAAATAAGAAACAGACATACAAACTTATGCCTTTGTTTCATTAGTGTAATTTTTACAAAATACGGCAAATAATAATTGTGCATATCAACTAGATGGCAATTCACGACGGCTCAAATCTTCGTGCTAAAGAAAAGGAATGTTTTTGTAGGAAACGTATAAAAATGAAGTGATAGAACAAGTAATTCCATGATTAAAATTAGAAACTAATTCTTGGCAATTTTACTATTTACGATAGGGCGCTGCGATGGGCAGGTTTGATTTTCTTTTTTTTTTTGTGTTAGAGGTCTGTACTGATCATAATTATCGCTAGCCATCGAAATCAACGCCCTTAGTGAAATCACTGTGCACCATTTGTATCAGCAGAAAAACATTTCGTAACTAACTATTTGTGTCCAACTTTAATCTGATGGTAACAAAACATTTACTGTTCCTCTATTTAAAATAAAAACCACGAAATATTTAATACATAAGAATAATTATATTTTATGATGTTTTTTTGACTGCCCTGTTAGTTCATTTGGAGTATATCTGCTTGGAGAGATGTAGGGCGTGGGTTCGATTCCCACAAGAACAAACATTTATGTGACTATAAATGTTTGTTCTGAGCCTGGGTGTTATGTATACATTTTAAGTAGGTATGTATTTACAAAAAATAAGTATTCTATTAGCTATCTGGTTCTCATAGTACAATCTTGCTTAGTTTTCTTTGTTTAGCGTTTATTGAAATGTCCTACGATATTTTTTTTATTTTTATATTTTTATCACAGAAATTCTTTTATTTCAAATTTTTTTCTTATTTATTTATGGAAATATGTTTTTCCAACTGTATACTCGTACTATAAATAATTTAAAAACTCTATGAAAGTTCCGCTTGCAGCGGTTCCGGACTCTAGTTGGTAAAGGCTATAGAATGAGGTACTTCCTGACAATACGTGCACGGTCAAAGATCATCGTTTTTTGTTCTTTTGTAGAGTCTAACCCATGCTCCAACCTTCTAGCGAATACCTCTTAAGTTATCGATTGGTGGTATTATTTTATCTCAAATTCATTATTGTATTACTCAATGATTTAATCAATATAATTTTCAACACTTGACTTGAGCGTAAGAACTTTCTTTCAGTACTTAGCAAGGCTCTCAAAGCTTCACAGGCTTAAATTATATATATTAAAAAAAGTGTAAAAGTATTCTATCAGGTATCTGGTTCGTAGCTTTTCTTAGTTTGGGGTAATAAATGGGGTGATGTCTGAAAATGTCTTCTAATACTTATTTATTATGTATTTTTGCTCGCTAATGTGCAAGCTTTAGTAACATTTTGCGAGTGCCGCTGCGTTCGTCAAAGCCTTGAAAAAATGTTTTTTTTTTAAACGACGCGACTCGTTCTTCGTGCTCTTAAAAGCTACATGCTATGCAAATTTTAATTTGGAACCGCAAACTTTAATATTTATCCCAAAATGTGCTTGTCATTTAAACTTGTTGACAACATTTCGCTTGAATCATCCAGTTATAAAAAGGTTTACTGCATTTACGGTTAGCTGTACGTATACTAGTTATTTTGTCTCTACCTTCCTTTCGAATGAAACCGTATATTCAGGCAATTTAAACAATAAATACAAAGAAAAAAAAAAGTTTTAGTAAAAATGTTAAATTGCTAAAAAAGTTGATATTATTTGATTTAACAGAACTCTTATTTCGCAAAGCTAATTTTATTCTAATCTTATTTGCTCAAAATCCTTCTCATTATTCTTTGGTAAATACCCAACCTTAACCAGAGCTATTTCCAAGAAAGCCCATTTTCATTAACAACTTGTACCGTATAAAAATACTCAGAGAATGGCTGGCGGTCATTTTATGGGAACGTAAATAAAAACGCCACGTACTCGTATCTCTGTCTGTGGGGCCCGGTTGCGTCATCGCGAGTGTCGAGAAAATTGTAATAATTGTACGGAACCCGCAGTGAGAGGTAGCGATTTAACTTTACTGTCAAATGCAATTTTTTTCTCTTTATTGGCACCAAACTTTATGCATTGTGTCAGTGTCACACATTTATTATATCTAATTAGTTTAAATGTATGAACTTCAGTCCATGCCCTAGTAAATTAGTGGTAACTTTACTAAAATTGTAAATAGCCAAAATTTAAAAATTATATGCATATATTGCTTGCCTACATACAATCGTACTATTCGGTACTTTGTGATTAAAATACCAATTTACCAGTTTTAAATATTATATTGCAGTGCCATGATTTTTCCGCTTTTCTGCCAAAACGTAATATGCAGTACATTTTGGATTACTTACATAAATCTAAACTACACTATCGAAGTGAAAACTTTTTTAAACACGTTAAACGATTTGTGGGGTAAAACTTGTGGGTTCGCGTCACCGACATGCTAATGTAACATGTTTTCACTTCTAGCGGCAGTCCTCACGTGAACTATAGTATAGAACTTACTGTAGAAGGTAGCGGTTAGAACTAGCTGTCTGCTGCTATAATATTGCTGTTATATTTTTAAAGGTATTTAACGGGTACTGTAATTATTTTGCATTGTAATAAGACATAGCAATAAATGAAGTTATCTAGTAATTAATGCACGTGAAGTATTTGATTAGTGTATAATTAAAAAAAATGCTTAGACGTCAGCGAACAAATCACTAAATCATCATATTTTTTGCTAAATGACAAGCCAATTACACAAATCAGCACTGACGGTATGGTAAAAGCTTGTAAATTGAGAGCTATTGTACTCAAAATAAACTTTAGCAATGACGTAAACGAATATGTCATGTACGCACATCAAATGTCTTTTTCTATTATTTCAAACCCATCCTTTGAATAAACGTCATAAGCGATACCATTGTTCATTATGAATGTTGCCTTTTACAATTTCATCTGCTAGGAATATAACGTTTATCTTATACTAGTTGCGCCCTGCGGTGGTACCTACTACACTTTTTTTTAAATAAAAACTCATGTATTAATCCATGGTGCCAGCTGCCTCCATACCAAATTTCTTTTTTCAAAATTTGTTCAGCCGTTTGAGCGTGAATAAGTAACAAACACAATTACACACTCACAATCTTTTGCCTTTATATTATTGTGATTTTATTTTGTTTTCCGCCACCGCTCCCATTTTGCACCATCCCATAAATAATATAAGGTCATCGCGCCGGCTACAAACCGGAACGGCCATACATTCAAGTGTCGATGGTAAAAAACTAGCATCACTTCTGAGGCAGTAAATACCAGAAGGGAATATACGTACTCACAATAGTATTAACAACACAGAATGCATCATAGTATCCCGCTAATAACTAGTTTATAAAGTGTAAAAAGACTTAGGTAAGTAATTAAAATCTCTTTAACAGTTGCTAAAATTATAATGACGTGACTATTATAAAGTTGTAAACGATTTTTATATTTTTCTGCTCTATGATTGCCTTTTGCATATTCATACTAGCACTACATTCACTACTAGCGGACGCCTCGTGGTTTCACCCGCGTAGTTCCCGTTCCCGTGGGATTACAGGGATAAAAAGTAGCCTATGCCGCCCAGGGATAGCGCAGTTTCCCAACGGTGAAAACATTTTTGAAATCGGTCCAGTAGTTTCGGAGCCTACTCAATACAAACAATAAAATCTTTCCTCTTTATAGTAGTATAGATAGATTTATACACTAGCGATGATTGCTCAGTGGTTAGCACGGTCGAATAACACGTCGAAGGGCGTGTGTTTAAATCTCAACAATGAGCTTGAGCTGTGCCGATGAAAGAAATCGTCCAGAAACCACAGCGTGGTAAGGTACTTTCTAGTATTCATCTGGCTACCTACCACCATAAAGTTTAAAAACTACCACCAAGCACCTAACAGTGTGTTCCGGCAGCCTCACTTGAGAGCCAGTTGCACTAGTTGAGCTTACCATCTTCCATCTTCCATCATTTAAAATCAGGTGGGATGTGGTCAATCAACTCGTCTGTCACATCTTCATCATCCTATTGGAGCCCACTGCTGTATATAGGCCTCTCCCAAGACACGACACTCAGCCCGATTTTTGGCTTTCATCTCCATCCAGTAGCAGCTATCCTACGTATATCGTCACTCCATCGAGTCTCGAGGCGTCCTACGATACGTTTGCCAATTCGCAGTCTCCAGTCTAGTACACGTCTACCCTAGCGGATATCGGTTTGCGTTATGGTTGTTTAGAGCTTACATCTAGACTCGTTATTTTTCAACATAAAGCAAGACGCGTTGTTCTTTAAACTAATCTTTACATTTTTAAGTATTTTAAATATCCTCTACATATTTTGGGATTTTTATTATTCGGATGTACAAGGCAACATCAAGTCTCAGACATTTTTATTTACAAAGCCAGTGTAAGTCTTAACTTAAGTCATTATTTCACTAATATAGCGTGGGATATTGTATGGTTGGTTTTTTGTTGACACGTTTTATAAATCAGATGTTTGCAGAGCGTTTTGGAGTGTGGTTAGAGCCATTGGTCAGCAAAGAACACATTATGGAAATTAAATATTTGGTCGAGGTAAGGGAAAATTCCTGCAAACTTTGCGTAGTGAATTAGTTGCAAAATTTCGCCATTGTTGGTATTGCTATAGGAATATGTAATACGTGTTATGCTCGGAGCGTTATGTGCGTATTGGCGATGACTTCAAACGGCGAAGGAAAACATCGTGAGGAAACTTACATGTCTGAGAGTTATTTAAAAAAAAGTTCGTTTGTTAAGTCTGCCAACCCGCACTTGGCCAGCATGGTGAACTTATCTTTCTCATGATGAGAAGAGACCCGCGCCCAGCAGTGGGCCAGTTTTATAAAAAAACAGGGTTGACTCGGAAGGTCGAAGTAGTGTTGCCTAATATACTTATTAAATAAATATTCATTTTTATGATTGCTAGTAATGAAGACAAGTATGTAAATATGCTTGCTTTTATTTCATACTAGCTGCGCCCGGTGGTGTTACCCGCTACATGTTTTCGGGATAAAAAGTAGCCTATGTGTTAATCCAGGGTCTCAGCTACCTCCATACCAAATTTCGTCCAAATCCGTTGAGTAGTTTTTGCGTGAGAGAGTAACAAACATCCATCCATCCATCTATCCAAACTTTCACATTACAAACTTTCACATTTCACATATTAGTAGGATTATTTCATTGCTTATGACTAATGTACCTTGAAGTTTGAGTCCCAAAATGGTACTTTCAAGTATATTTTCCGGTTTCTAAAATCACAGGCAAGAATCAGATTCTCACAGAATAGACTTGACATTAGCAATTTTTTTTTATTATTATTGACGAGCTAGGTGTTGCCATAGCTCCTAATGATAACTGACAGTTAACACTTAACAGATTTAAAGAGCTTTTCTGTGCATTTCTACGCAAAGTATTAACTATTTCGCCAGATTTAATCTTAACTCCATTTTGTCACCGCGAATGCTTGTTTCTTCACTCGGTAGAGAATTACACGGACTAACTCTGAGTAATGAAGATACCGATTCCAGGAAACATGTTGTCCAAACGTCCGCGTTGCCGCAAGTTATTTTCCAACAGAAATGCGCTAGACACGCCTAAGTAACAAATTTTTCTCCCTAATTACTCGGTGTCACGGCGGTTGTGCAGGAAATGCCCGCCGCCGGACAAAGGAAACCGGGACGTTCATTAATAGGATCTTTCTAACTGCAATTTCGCTGAATAAAATCGAGAAATGTAGAACAGAATCCAAGCTTTCAATAATATTCATATTTTTTAACTGTAACGGTTGATTACTACAGTGGCAGTCGAAAAAAGATGTATGTGTATTTTCAAGTCAAATTTTCACTTCATTACATGCGAAACAAAGGAACAAGGCAAGCCGTTAAAAAAAAAATTAAGTTCGATTCCGACTTAACTGAATTGTATTTGTAAATGAAACAGGCTTTTATTTACTTTGAACACATTGCAGGTATTTTCTAAAAATGTACATTGAATTTCTTTTAAAAAAAACTGATGTGCGATCTCAGCTACTGCCCTATGGCCGGTTTTCGTCGGAAATATTAATATCGGTCGGCATTCGCGTTAATAGTTATAATTTGTTTGTTTTTGCGCAGATCGTGTTCATGTTTTGTTATTTTAAAGGAAAGTGTTGCTTAGCAATGGAGCCGGAATTCAAGAATTGTCGGTGAGCTCAGAGAATTGTCGTTGTGGTCTAGCATTATACTAATGCTTACCAACGAAATTCCAGATTTTGATTGCTCTTTAATTTTACTAATGTATATTTCTGAAGGTTGAGTTGTAAACCCTAATGATTGTTATTGGTAGCCTTTTACCCAAAAGTAATTGTGAGAGTTCACATAGTTTAGTAATCAACGTACATAACAATTACCTTACAAACGAGTTTGTCATTTTGGCCCTCTACCACTTAAATTGTTACTTATTCATGAGCTTATGTACTACTTGTTGACTAAGGTCTAATCTTTATGTAATGTTCTAACAAAATAGTCTTCTTATTACAGTTGCGTAAAACCATAAATCTAAGCAAACAATTTTGAGAAGATCAATATGTAATTTCTGAGTTATTATTGGACTAAAAAATTTACAGTTTAGACCAAAAATATTTTTGCGGCATGAAGTAAACCAAAATAATTGTAACATTGAGATAACATTACTACAACGATAAATACTAATAACAATGAAATAAAAAAAATCTTGTAATACTACTATTAACACTATTTACAAACCAATCTAAAAATACATTGAATAGGGGAAATATGGCTAAAATGGTGACAGCATTGCCACGCTGGATGCTAAGCTTTTGACTAAAGTAGATGCCAGCATTCTGGTCACCTGACGCCTCCTCTAAATGTTGACCAGGTCTCTATATAGACCGTGAGCGGCCGGCCCTCACGGACCTAAAGTTTCAACCACAAGCGGTACAAACAAGTACATTCTATCTAAATATATATTTGTGTCGTTTGAGGTTTGCGGATTTAGATGCGGCAGCACACTGAAGTCACAGAAAGATGAGACGGCGTCAAGGCGTCGAGGCATGTGCCGTTCCACACCAAAGGCTGCCCCATCTTCCATGGGATAAGGGTAGGATACCGTCTGATCATTCTGAAGCAGTATATTCTGAATATTCAAGGTATATATTTAGTTTATTTCTGCTTAACAGTCGTTTCAGTTACAACAGTGATAATGATTTAAATTTAACTAACTTGACAACAATTTAATATTAAAAATAACATAATATCCGAAACTTTACTTAACATCTAATACTAAAATCTGACATAAGCTTAAAAACTAAAACGAATTAAACAAAAAACTAATTCAAAAAACCACAAGTCTTTATATCCTGTTCTCGCTGCAGTAACCACTAGCCGACACATGTTTCGCCCCTACACGAGGCATCCTCAGGACGTGTTAACTCTTCGAGCGCTTGGTCGAGACTGAGCGAGTTCCGCAAAATAACGCATGAATCAATCAATTAGCAGTATATTCTTACTGCAAAACAGATTAAAAACGTTAAAACAACTATCATTTTTATCCACATAACATTACCCAAAATACCTTCGAAGCATATATTATTCTGAGTAGTGGATCGCTATTATCATCTTAATATGTCAAAACCTTGCTTCATACCTTACCCGTATTACTTTCGGTCGTTAAACGAACCTACTGTGAAACTTGAAGGCGCCATGCTGAGCCGAAATTGTGAATTCTAAGCTTTTGCCCACGGATTTGTTCAAAATGTCTTTTGGGACTGACTCAGTGTCGAACCTAAATCTTACTAGCTAGGAATATTTCTACCGCGAAGTCGTTAGAATGGCTAAGAGACGCCTACTTTAGGTCTAACTTCCTAAAATATAGCGTGTAATTTGTTTACTTTTATTCTTGTGCAGAGCAAGTGTCTTTTGAACAGACTATAAATAAAGGAGACCATACTCTTACATACTTTAAAATAAGTATCGTAGTAGCAATATAAAAGTACCTCTTACATTTTAATTTTTTTGTTTACAATCTACCTGCTACAGATCTGCTATTTAAAAAAAACTTCTCGGCTCCAAACAGTAAACATTTATATTTTATTCCCATAACTAACAGACAAATGCACAATCATCGATTTCGCGTAAAAAAAATTACAGCAATTTTTCAATTGATTTTTTAAATCAGTACAGTAAAGTTTGGTTAAACTAATGACTACAGAATAAAGTCTTACGTAAATTACTTTTCATGGAAGAAACCTGTTGTAAGAACTCTTTCATAACCGCATATTTATTAGCTAAAATAGTATAAAATACCAAAATACAATTTTATGTTAAAATACCTTCAAAATGATTATAATATGTTTCATTAAAAGCCAGTAAAGATTAGTAAGTCTATTATGTATTTTTTAACAATGACCTCCTACTGTTCCGTAAAGCAATCATAATCTAAGGAAACTATACAATATTAAACCAACAAAAAGGAAAGAAATTACAAAGCTAACACTAATATTTTGCAGAAGGAAAATTTAACTTAATAAGCTTATGTGCCATTAAAAAGACCCTTTGACAGTGGCCTGAGCCTGACTCGTTTTTCATTACGTACCTTCCTGCAGCATGAAAACTCTTATATTTATTCTTATCAATGTAACATAGGCTAGCTTTTTATTATAAAGGCACAATGGGCTTTTGTTGCAATGTCAAAGAGCATTTTTTTTAAATAATATCATTGTGCGTCAGGAAAATTGAAAAGCTTTTAAGCGACGTTGACAAAAATAATAACGACGTGTGAAAAACTAGTTTCTTTTTTGTGAATTTGAATCTTTTTACGACAAATGCCATTTTCTGTTATTTCTAACAACTTAAAAAATAGGCACTCGATTTTAATTTCGTTTTTTTTCTATTATTGCCTTGTTTTTTTATTTGCATTAGTATAATACAAATTGTTTTTCAAGTTATGTGTACAGAATGTGCCCGCTATTTTAATCGGATTTTTATTATATAACTGGATAACCGGGCATATGCTTTAATTCAGATCATAATAATAACGGTTGAAGTAACAAACATAATATACTGCACACATTTCCGTTTGGTTTCGATGTGCCGTTTTTCTTTACCTTATGGCAAATGGTGTCTGCTCGCCACACGTCTCGCACTCACTATCTGGCAAAGATTTGTGGCGACTAAAGAATAGTGATAACTTCAAAAATAATTATTTTAGTAATTAGACAAGTCATTTGTCATGTAAAAGTAGTTATTGAATACATACATAATTTCTTTATTACCTATTTGTATCGTCGAGTTGCAACCCTGTGTCCCGGCAGCAAAATTGGTTTCAAGTCTGCACTGCCCAACCAAATAGGAACCCTCACGCTACACGATAAGTATCAATTTAGGCTACGAGCGTAATAGTAGGTAAATTATTGTTGTACCTAAACTCGATATTAGTTCGAGAGCTTGTATATAACATTATTACTTATTCTGTGGTGTTAGTGAGACTATCACAGGTGTACGAACATTCTCGCTGCTTGTCTACGCAATAAAAAAAGTTTAGATCACTATACTACTTCATATGCCTAGCTACAGTAGTATACCGAAGTGAGATTGCTAAGAACTCATTCTTTTTACTCCCACAGGGTTGTGAAGTTTTAAGCTTGAGTAAACCTTTTACTAAGTAAACTCACCTGTTAGTGCAGAAAGCTAAGTTTCTTGAAAATATTTTATGTCAGCCGGACATGATTTATTATTGTTTTCTGTTAAGATTTTTGTACTAACCTACCTTATATTTCGTAACAATGTATTTAGCAAAGAACAAGGATAGCAATAGAACTGGCTTTTGTAAGACATGCCACGACAATGTTTCTCGGTAAGACTGCATAGAACTAGATTATAGACTAGATAAATACCAGTCTTAACACTTTTAGGCGTGGTCAGCCATTTAATATGGGGAAAAATAAAGCAATATTTTAAATTATGAAATGATCATTGTTATGTTTTAGAGCTTAATATTATGAACTATGCTCTAAAAAACGTATTGAAAGTAACACGACATAATCCTGTATAAATCCTACATAAAACCCCCAACTCTCAGCTGCTCCCTAAATCCCAATTCAATAAAGCAATGACTTACGCCACACTAACAAAACTGAAAAATCCTTCCCGACATAAAAGAAAAATCTGCAAACTCGTATAGGATATGAAAGAAAAATCTGTAAACATTCAAATGGTTGGCCATTAACAGTAATATTGGTTTACGTCGAGCAATAACGATTGCGTATCGAAATATGGGAACTATCGTTTGCAATTCAATTGCAAAGAAGCGAGAGTTCGTATCTATGTACATTGAGTGCATAAGGTTTGTTGAAAAGTAGGAATTTGGCTCAAGTGGCGCATGTTGAGAAAAAGCTTGTGTTGTTTTGAATTTTTTATATAAAATTAATGTGACGAACGATACGCTCTTCGGATGGTAAGAGATAACTCATCCCTATTGCCATTACAACAATACACAGAACTTTGAGTAAAAATTTGTATTTTTTTTTGTAAGAATCATTAATTTGATACTTTTGGTGGTTAATCTCAATAGCCCAGTGACTTCTCGAGCTGCAGAACCCTTTAAACCGGAACACAGTAACACACTAACTGCTTGGCGGCAGAATATCTGGTACTGCGATGGTATCTTACCTAGACGACTTTCTGCTAAAGAAATCTACCACCAAGTTAAGTTTTCTTAGTCTGTTATTCAGAGTCTTAATACAGAGAATATTACGCTAGCTTGCCAAAAATATGTACGTGTTTTTAAATATAGGGAACTATATCATTTTTATTTATTTATTTATTACTAACCAATACAATTCCAACAAGCTTTTACCCCCTAATTAGGTAGCTACAAACCATGTTTTTACTATTTTCTTTTACACGCTTGTTTGCTGACATCGGACATTCTTTAATATGTTCTGTTAGATACAATGTTACAGAAAGAGGAAACAATAATACATATTGGATATTTTATTACGATAATCAGAGCTATGTCAGACCTTTACATTTTTATCCTTAATATATTTGCAGCGACGGCCATGTTCACCAATATACTCGAAATGGTAATACTTGGTCGTATTACTTCCATGTTTTTTTATTGGCTAGTGGTTTTTGTTAACTAAAAGAAAAAGCGCAAAAAATGAATACGAATTCGTAAACGTAATCTAGGAGTACGTGAGAGTTAATGGAGCGTTGATATACATGAGGAGTATGCGGTGATTGGATGTGAAAAGTTTAGAAGATCGAGCCAGGTGTCAAAACCTAGTCAGCTTCAATAATGCTAGAATTAACAAACAGGATGTGCAAATTATATGGCTATAGAGAATAATCATCGAATAAATTATAAATATCATCGGACATTTTACACAGCGCCATCTAGCTCCAAACTAAGCAAATCTTGTATTATGGGAACTAGGTAACCGATAGAATACTTACATACGTTTTTGTAAATAAATACTTATAATAGGTACAAACAGAACATCCAGGCACAGATGAAACATTTATGTGAACATAAGTTCACATAAATGTTTGTCTTGGTAGAATCGAACCCACGCCCTACAGCTCCGGAAGCATATATGAGATGTATGTAGTTCCATTCTAGGCTAGGTGTGCTGAGATGGGCATGAGTACCTATTACAATCAGAAAGTTATTCGGAACGTCTTGTTAATTTATTATCTCATTAATTATTTTTTAATATTCATTATATTTAAAAAAAAAAACTGGAATAAATCAAGATAAGCTCATCGTTTATTTCGGGGATTATAAAAGTTACATTAGATATACAAGAGTGCGGTGTCCGAGCTGTATGTTTGTTTTCCCGCTATTTTTGGCTTCGCCCGGCATTGTTCAGTGAGTTATCGCTGTATAGGAGGAGGTTAAACAAACTAAAATGTTCTCCATCGACGTAAAATATTGTAAATCATATTTTTAATAAATGCAATCAAACGTAGGAAGCGCTCTCCGATATTTTTTTTAAGGACTTTTTTAGTTTCGTTCAACAATTTTTTAGTAGACGCAAAACTTATGAGATCGCGTCTCCAACATGCTAATTTTTTCTAGTTTTCTATTTTGCCAGCAGCCCCTATGACTGCCTACTTGTATTTCATGTTAAAATAATGATACGAACGAGATGCTCTGTAGACTGTAAGAAATTTGGATTTAAAAATATACGGTTAAAGTAGTGGAACATGCCCCATAACTTCATTGGATCATACTTATGTGAAAATAAGTATGATCCAATCTGTGTAATTAATTTTAGCAAATGTATTATTTTTGTCCGCATTGTATTGCTATTTTTACATGACTTAAAAAATTAACCAATCTTAATACATATTAAAAATTATTAAAAATAAAGTAGTCATTGAAAATTACGAAACAAACTAAAAATACTGTCATTACTCTCAAAACAATTTTCCTAATCAACAGTATTAAACGGCACTAAAGAATTAGTGCAAATCATTCGTACTTCAAATTTGGTCAGTCAGTTGATTGCTTCTAAAACAATTCAATAAACGCTTGAACTGAACTGCAGTTGTAACTTTCTGGAACTGAATCTGTTTTTTCATAGCTCACTGCGCCGGGAATCGGCCGCGATCTGTTAACATATGGCTAAGTTCTGAAAAAATGTTGACTTTTATTAACGGTTCATTCTAGAGTTAAAACCATGGAATTTTATTTCTAGATCGTTTTGTTTTCTAATAACGTAGTATGATATGAGGGCCTACACAAAGAAACATTCCAAAAAAATTATGGGATTGACATAAAGTCGATATGCGATGACAAATGTTTGTTCTGTGTCTGGGTGTTCTGTATATATTATAAGTATGTATTTACAAAAAAAAAGTATTTATGTATTCTATCAGTTATCTGACTTCCATCACACAAGCTCTGCTTAGTTTGGGGCCAGATGGCGCTGTGTTTATCGTCCTACGATATTTATTTATTTATGTGGTCACTCGTTAATTAATTGACAAATGCTGGACAATGTATCAAGTATTTGATTCATGAAACATATTGACATCGCTAACTATGTTCTCCTATATAATTGCGTAGATAATATAATTAATTGGCATTGTTTGGTTTCTAAACGGTAACGAAATTTGCTTAGTAAATTTACATAGTTTACCTAGTTAAACCTATAGCGATAAAAAAATAGAATCGAATCTCGAAGCGAACCCCGTTTGTCAATTTTTTTACCTCGTTATGTAGTAGGTATCTATACCATTTTCGTATGTAACAAATAATTCCGAAAAAAATTAAAAAGTTGTTAAGAGGTTGACTGGCGCATCGAGTCAAATTGTGTCTTGGCTTTCTATAAAGACGCCATATTTCTTGACGGCGCACTACTTCTTGCAAAGTACAAAAAAGAAGAAGAAAGTGTCGATATCATAAAAGTGTTTCTTTATAATAACTCACTTAAGAAAAGTTTTTCTTTTAAAGTATTTTAAGACATACGGCCTTTAACGTATGTAATTTTTTTGCAAATTGATGTATGTATATACACGCTTTTTAACCCTGTGCGTGCACTGTAGGACGATTTAAGCTGTAAAACCGTAGGCGAGTCAATTCCCAGTCAAGACAAAATTTTATGTGGTGACCAGTAAGTATGTGTTTATAAAAGTAAAAATTTACCGTTGTCAGGTTCTCATAAAACAAGCTTTGATTTGTTTGGGGCTAGATGACGCTGTGTGAAATGTAGAGAAATAAAACATCACCACACCAATTAGGTGGGGTACTTCTTTCTTTACTATAAATTCTGCTAATTAAAGTGCAGCATTGCTGCAGTGATTTCCTACTAAATAGTACAATCTTTAAATCTTTTCAAACTTATTTATCGTGCATGCATCACTAAACTCGCATGAATTGCAGCGGAAAATTTCTTGCCTTTCATCGCTGGAACGGGGCATGTCCTAATGTAAGTAAATTGCCGTCACAGCCTTTCAGCGTCCGGTCGCGGCTATCATTTCCAAGATAAGCGCTTAAAAGCCTCACGGAAAGCGCTTTCAGCAGAGCTATTAGTGTTTCCATACTTTTTGCTTTGCTCGACCATATTATATCTTATATCGAACGCGTACAGAGAGAGAGAGCGATCGAAATCTCTGTTGACTTTATATAATTGTGCTTATTTTTACTTAATGTGATCTAAGCGACACGGCTCTAAGTTTGCAAGCTCCAGATGTAACCAACTCCATGTAGATAAGGTAGATCTTAGCAAGAAGAAATTTTGTTATGGCCTATAAAACTCCGGTAAATTTAAAGTCGACGACGTCAGGCAACCTAATAATCTTAATGCATTAGATTACAAAGGGATTACGGGAGGGCGAGTAACGGACGGGAGGATCCCTTTATTTTTCTTCATAATATTAGATTTTGTGATTATTTTAAAGAAAGGTTCCTACATCAAAAGATGCCATTGATCAGTTTATCGAATTACGTGATTGCGAAGGAGCATATCTAACTCGGGCGGCTTTGTCTACAAAATTTCTGAACAGTGCTCTTAACTATACACAACATTACCTTCTGTAACTGAATTTCACTTTGTACTTACACTAAAACGTTTATTGATAAATTTTACCTAGTGATTCTTTTATTTTTGGGTATCAGTTTTATGAAATTGGTAGGGAACTTTTTTTTCTATATGAAATAGGCTTACATTTGACTACCATCACGCATGATGTTATCTTTCTAGTACTTGGCTGGCTAGCTAATACCCTCAGGCTAAAAATGTAGTTGAAATCGCCAAGCACCTTACTGTGTTCCGACAGCCTCACTTAGAAGACAGTTACATAACGTTCCTTTATCGGAGATCGTTTAGGAAGGTAGCACCGCAGTATCATATACTCTGTCTCAAATATATAAATAAGAAGTAGGTATAAGTGCAGTGATGTTTTAGACATTGTTTTATTTCTCAAGCTTCAGAGTACCGCTGCTATGGCTTTGGGCAGGCGCTATAACTTATCGTCTGGAGTGTGCAGCTTTTTGTTAATCTCATTGCTTTTTATCCTTAAATAAATTTGTAACTAAATGGCATCTTCAATAGAAATTTTAGTTAAGTTACTAAAGTTTAATTACTTTAATACGTGTTACGTAAATTACTAATTACTTCATTGTTACATAACATGTACAGAGAAATTACTAAAAAAAATACTACAAATAGGCACTTAAGTGATCACTGCAGGCGATCTCTTGTAGATAATCTTTGAATGAATTAATAGAAGTAATGAAATAAATAAAAATGATGATATTTCTGAGGGAACCCTTGTCATCGAAACACGATTACGATAAATGTTCTCGATGTAAAGTCAATATAAATCTAAGATAGAAATCTTAAAATAGCCTCTAAATAATTCTGAAACGTTATCTGTATATCTTTGTTTTCTGTTTGTTTTTTGATTGTAAGATAGATACCTATCGCCTCATATTCCAGCACTTAGAGTAACAAAAAAGTGTAGGACATCACTGGACACACTTATTTTGTAATAATAATGTAGAGTCTATAAGTAAATGTTTTATGTAATTCAGCTTTCTGTTACAAACAAACGCATTGAACTAAACATAAGGTCCAAGGCGCGCTGTGAATTTGTAATGATTTTTTTTCGTGACTGCGTATTTTTGCATTCAGCCAGTGTTACGTATTTTATATTTTCAAATATCTCAGGAAATAAGTTTTAGTGACATAAAGTAAATAACGTTCAAGTTCAATTTATTTCTAAGTCGTGGCTTAACTAGAATTTCCTGCGGGGTTTTGGAAACTTCGTAAAAAGACATGTTATTTTAATAACATTTAAAAATATGAGTTTTGATACTAGTACAATGCATCGTTTTCGCCAACGCTTCGTAATGTCTTTGTGTTCGATGGTCTAGGCTGGGTGGGGAGAGGCAAGTACTCGCAGATGTAAGTACACTTGCCTTGGTCAGGAAGCGCTGAGGAATGCGGTCAGGCGCGTTTGCGGCGGAGGGAGCGTAGGGCAATGTTCGCCCGCCGCCAGCGCAGCTTCGTTCCATTCAGACTGAGATGCTGTATTTACTATTTGAAGCCGGAATCGACTCGAGTCTTGATGAGAGTTTTTAATGTTTTTAAGGCTTCTAGGAGTATCGTCATAAACGGAGGTATAAAAAAGCTTTACGGACGATTCTGTATGGAACTTGTTCGGAAAGGGTTGAAGTTAGTGATTTTACCAAAGATGAAAATTTTATTTTAAAAATACTAATAGGTACATACAAGTATGATTGAGATGGTTATTGAAACTAACCATCGAATATCTTAAAGTAAGGCGCGACGAAACAGCGGTACCTACTCAAAGTTCTGGGTCAGTACCCAATGATCAGGAACAAACGTTATCTTTTACCATAACAATATTGTAATATTCATCTCATTAGGTATTAAACAAAAAAAGTACATACTTAACCTATATAAATATCTACGTAACCTGTAATACAACCTACTATATACCTAATGGTAATTTCATGTCATAATGATTAAAGTAATAAATAGAGAGTAGGTATATAATTCAAGGAAATTTATGTACTTTGTACTATCAGCAAACTTGACTCGAGTTAACTTGTGAGCTGAGAACTAACGATCATAGTTTGAAGACGTGCAACGTTGGCGAAAGTTAGCAAATGCACGCATCATTTCATTTGAGGTGCTTGAATGCGAATGGAAAGACTTGTCATTTATTAAACGATGAATGCACAATTAATTTTTTGGATAGCAATTAAAAAATAAATGTTGACTTTCATACTAAGATGTGTGAAGTTTTTTTTATAATAACAGACATGATGGCGGACAATCAAAAGACTAACGAAGCATAGTTTTGTCGATCGAATAAAGCGTAATTTATCCTACAGGACTATCGTTATTGTCTATTTATTACACAGGATATTGAAATATTTATCGGTTAGCTTACCTATAGCTCGAAAATTGACAGCACAGAAAAAATTATCCATTTACATATTTAGTTTCTTTCTTAAAATGACGATACTGACATTTGTTTCGCTCAATTAGAACTTAAATCAAAATAGACTCAAATTGCATTTCAAATCGATAGCTCTATGAACCTCAATAGAGATTAGCCCCTCGCATAATTTGACAAAGATTCAATCTCGTCTAAAGCGCATTGCGGTTTGCGAAACTACTTTGGCAAACACGACGGTCGATTTTAAAGACGCGTGTGTATTTGTTCAGTGTCGACGACGCATTTGTTAATAAGAACTCTAAGCTAAAAGATTAAAATGAGGGGCAAGTTTCTGTGTTAAACAATAAAACTTTCGACAACAGTAACTCTGGCAAATCATATTTTTATAATTTTCGGTAAATATATCTTGTACCTGTATGAGAACTGATTGCCGTCTTGTATTCGTGAGTAAGCTAACTAATGTTAAAAATAATGTTGTTAAGACGGCTAAAAACCGGTTTGCTAAAATGGTAATAGGTTATCCACATTTCCCGAAGAACAAATAACCACGGAGTTATTTTAGTTTTAAAATGGAGAGCACGTTTAGGCGGAGCAATGACCTACGTTGATTGAGAAAAACTGGATGCATCGGGCTACTGACCGAGTTCAATGGGTCTGGGAGAGGCCTACGTTCTTAAATAAAAGCCTGATGAATATTCACGAGAGCGAAAGTGAGAAGACCGATAACAAAATGCTACGACAGGCGGCACGAATAGGAATGCCTTTTTAGAAGCATGCCAACTGTAATTGTGGCACAATAAATAGCAGTCTCGCTCACGTAACGCAGTGTAGTTGCAAACAACCCCTACTGTTTATCAAAACTGAATGCGTCACTCCAACACTAGTCTGTGCTGCGCTAGTGATGCACATCATGCAATGATACGGCCGCGTCATCACTTTGAGCCGACGAGTGCTGCAATTTCACCGACTGTGCGTCGAACGTAGCTAGCGAATAGCTAACCTGCAGAGTTTCCTAGCTTCACTGGTATTTCATTCTCAATCACACTCTTGCTAGTGTGCTTTGGTCGCATGAATATAAGATTCACGGAGTTATTCTGAATCGCGTACATAATACCAAAAATAAGTTTTATTTATTTACATTCTGGCCATGTTACAATTATTGTCTTAGTTTAGATGTAAATAAATTGAAATGAATTTAAATATTTTGTGCGCGGTTCTGTACCGGTGTTAAATATTATTATGAGTTCAGTTCAGTCGTGAAAGTTTAAATTTTATTGCATAATCTGGCGTTTCGCGTAAAAGAAATTATGTGTCAGTCAAGGATGAATGAACATAGTTGAATTTAAAGTACATCCAACGTATCTATACGCAGAGGTAATTTATTGAACCGCTGGCTTCTAGGGAAAGGTAAATCGAACTATATGATAGAAAAAAATTTGTGCGTGAAACACGGTAGCTGTCACGTTATATCTTTCTTGCATCACTCACTGCGCTTTTATGTATATAATTTACTCTCTCAAAAGCTATTTCTCTGTGATTTTTCTACTTAGTGAGGCAGAGGAATGCACTCGTTATGCAGTTATAGCTGGTATAGCAGTTATAAATATATGCACATCACTCGAAAGGATTACCCACCTAGTTGGCGGTGATTAACTCGTGGTTCGCCAGCGAAGGTATTGGTTGTT
The DNA here is from genome assembly GCA_905404145.2 of Biston betularia. Lineage (NCBI taxonomy): Eukaryota > Metazoa > Arthropoda > Insecta > Lepidoptera > Geometridae > Biston > Biston betularia. The sequence continues at coordinate 5,194,329 of FR989868.1, forward strand.
CCCGAACATTCCAATTGCGAATGTTGTTTTGGCGCGAAACTTTAATTAAATTTTCGTTCGACGACACAATTTGGGGTGTATTACTGATTGCTAGCGTTGTAGTTTATACATGATGGCTATGTTTATTTAATATTGTCTTCTGTTTGTTTCAGGTATGTTGGTGTTTTAAAGTCAGTATAGATGTAAAGTAAGATAAAAGTACGAGCACGAATACCCAACTGTAATCTTATACATTTTTTATTAAATTCTAGTTTGGTCTAATTTGACTACACCCTACTTGATGTTATGTATGGTAGTATGGTGGTCTAAGATTCACGCTTAACTAAAGGAAACCTACTTACTTTAGATTTGAAGACACCCATACTGTACCTAACAGAGAACATAGACTCCGGCAGAGTGTTCCACAACCTCACTGTGCGAATAAAAATTATGGAATCAAAAAAGGGAATATACACTATGTACAGATGACCTTATACATTTTAAAGTCAAATTATTATGAGTCTTTTGATAATTAATTTATTTTAAGTAGGTATGCAGAAAACTGAAGAAGATGCGAAATGTTTTTTATCGTTTTGCAATTGTTAAAGTGTTTTAAAAAGTAGGGCGTACGGTGGACCTATTTTTCAAATTCTAGTAGTTGAATCCGTTCATGTTAGTGAGTAATCATCACAACAAAAACATATTCGAAAATGTGTTCAATTATTTAAGAAAAATATCCTCGCGTATATTTTAAAACTACCATTAAATCACTGCCCTGATATAAAATTCAGCGAAGACAAAATGCAGTAACATTTTACTTCTCAAAAGCTCTCGTACAATACGAGTAGCAAAGCTTTCCTTCCGCGCGGGTGGATCAGTCTTCGAGACTCGCACCACTTCCAAAACCGAGCATATACTGGTAGAGATTGTGTGAATACGGAATACGCGGTATCGATACTTGCTGACATAAAACATCTTATACTCTTTAGTAGATACTAATATTCTGTATCTAATATACTATTAGTAGTAGGTACTACTTTTACTATTATATTATTTGTAGTATTACTATTATGTTACTCTTTCACGTAAAAACTACTGAACGGATTTGGATGAAATTTGGTATGGAGGCAGCTGAGACCCTGGATTAACACATAGGCTACTTTTTATCCCGAAACATGTAGCGGGTAACACCGCGGGGTGCAGCTAGTAGTTTTTAATAGGGAAATTTAATTATAAGCGTGGGGTGAATATGGATACAAAACTAGTATTTTCAGATACGAAACCAATATTTCGAATACTTGACGCGGTCATGGTCATCCCTAAGGTTTCAACCTCATACATATATTGGGCAAATATAAAATTTAAATTTCGTCGCCGATAGGGACACGGAGCGTTATCCAAATCGGTGGGTATATCGATCGCTTACCTGAGACCTAAAGGGCTTTCAGAAAGCCGTCTGTTTGTACTCCTATAACCGAGTAGTCTGATTTTGGGATTTTAGCGAAAATTTGTCGACACAACATTTCTGTTTTGGAATACATTGCGTAGCAACATTATGCGTATGCGTGAATTCGATTTAACTTAAAACGCCTTACTATTTACTTGGAAGAGGTAATTTTAAACGCTTGATTAATATGCTGGTCTTGAGTATTTTTTCCTCTAGGTGATTTAAAGTTTTCCTTTCCATGCCAGTAATCCTTTTCTTCAGTTGATAAGTTAGATGGTTGACCATATCTTACCCGATGTAAAGTGACGGTATGGTCGACGATAGTGGTATGCTATGCACTTGAGAGCCCTTTTTATATAGGTAAGTATAGTATTTTTAATGAATGTGGTAGCTAGCTAGCCGAGTATGAATTACCCTACTACTATGCTATAGTTTCCTCACAATGTTTTCTTCCACCAGCAGCTCAAGCTCATTGTTAGGATTTTAACCCATGCTTTTCAGCATATGAACTGACTATACCCTTGTTGAGCTGCCATCGCTACTACTAATATACTGCTTTAAACTTGATACAAAAGCCTATTGTTTACGTTTGATAAGGCAAACCGATCAGCTTCTCAAATCACTGTTGAAAAGACTCCAAATAATTTGACTGAGTTATCAGAAAATTTTGTTAAGTTTCCGAGATGCATCTGGCATTTCGCCTTTCCAGTTCCACGAAACTATTCAAATGCAACACTCACTGACACTAAGTCTAGATCTGCTACAATATTAATGAACCGCTTTAAATAACGAAGCTACCCGTTGTTTAAGAGACGTTGAAAAATAGCAGTTTCTCTTAAGTTTTTTGACGTAAAATTTTCTTACCTTGCGGTAGTAATCATTAAGCAGATGAAAGTCGTTTTAATAAGTAACTGGTGAGATTTTGCGGTTATTACGTCTAAAATTTATTACCATTTGTTTAATACAGATTACCCCTATAATTTAATTGTTGAGAATATTTATGTGTATTTTTAGAAGAAGAAGAATAATTTGTATTAGAATTTTTAGAAGAATTATTTGTATTTTCACAACACATATACATGTAGGTATATGTGTTGTGAAAATAGAGAAATCGCAAGCGGTATCAAGATAGAAGCGAATATTAAATATAAAAATAATAACGGTATTAAATATGTACTTCTAGTTTTACACGTGACTTTTATTTTAAATATGGAGAAATCGCTATATTTATTTACCATTGATGTTGTAACGTAAATAATTTTACAATGATTCTCTTTCTAATATAGATATGATTAGGAAAAGAAGTTTAAACATAGGTGCTATCAACTTAAGCAATTAATATAAATATCAAGTGAAAATCACTGAAGTTTTAACCACAAATCAAAAAGCAATAAACCAAAAGATGCGTCCCGCAAAGACACTGCGCATCCAACACAAAACCACTCTCATTTACTGGTAATTCGTCAAACCCAAATACGGCTTGATATATTGCCAGCCGTAGAGAAATTTACATTTTGCCGGGCAGTTTATTTCGCCGGTAAAATATCGAGTAGTGGCGGGCGAGGCCCAGGTGTCTGCGCAAACGACGCAAGTTTCGCTAATGTGCGGCTTAAATGATGACATTGTTGTGGGGTAGACTTAGCCCACTCTACCTGCGTGGTTTTAGTTGGCTGGAAAAATAGCTAGGGTCGTTTGGAAGTCACAGATTGGAGCAAGAAACAGAATGTTCTTTCGGCGTGTTTATTTTTGAAGGAAAATTATTTCTCTGGATCTGGAATGTTCATCTTCAATCTATCAATCAATCTTTGAAGTGATGTTAGTTTTTAACCGACTCAGAAAAGGAGGAGTTTCTCAATTCGACTGTATGTTGTTTTTTTTATGATTATTTTTTTGCTTAGTAGATCACACTTCAGAAGTGGTCCCATTTTAATTTTCGAAATCAATAGAGCGGTTTTTGAAAAAATTAACAAAAATCTATGAATTGTATACCTACCTACATAGATGATATTTTCGTTTACTCCGAAACTTCGCTGTTTCATTAGAGCAGTGCATTTAGTTGGCCTAAGGGTCATGGAGTCGGTTTTTTAAATTGAAAATTTGTATATTATGTTAGTGTACTGACTGTACCCCGCGGGTTTATTCGAGTTTTATTGATTGTTTATAACCTATGTTGTAATCCAGAGTACCTATAAGCTATCAGCGTTGCAAATGTTACATCCAAATCCGTTAAAGCATTAAGAAATAGCAAACGTATACACATACATATTTATGATATTAGAGTGATGCTATGTTTTAAATGTGAGTTTGTATACAAATAAAACAATTTAACGTAATTATGAATCAATTGTTTTACTTTTTTGATTGAACAAACATGAAAAAATTCATAAAAACGGTATTCGAATTCAGTACTAGCTTGTATTAACAAGCACACCATACAAAAAAGGAAACTACCACAATCGAGAGTAAAAAAAAAATCTTCATGTGAAATGATTACAAAAACAGCGATGCTAGGATCGATTACGTTTCGAAACTAGCTGCAACCGTTTCACTTCGTATTTTCACACCGTTCAGAGAAAGAAACATTTACAATTGCAAAATTTCAAGCCTGTTTTCCCTCGTAATCAAATTGGCGTTCCCACGAGGTTTCTTACAAATCACCGGATGCCTGTAAATCGCCCGCGCGCCCTCACTCCGCCCTAGATTTATTCCTCTCGTCCGAACCCGCACGGCTACCTACATTTGGGTGTTTGGCTCGCGGTAATTTACTCCCGCAGGCATTTCCTGACACTGATAAGACTATTTTTGGAGTATAGAATTGAATTGTTACTAGGGAAGCCGTATAGCTAATAAATAATCGATTTGTGTAAGCATGGGCTCTTTAGTATGTAATTCGTCCTGGTTCCTTACTGGTAGTGAAATAGTTTGCTAGATTAAACTTTGACATTGCCAAATTACATCTTATTCTAACATAAAATGGGTAGGTAACTTTATATAAGGTTACTTTAGGTTGCCTGGAAGAAATCATTCTAGGCGATAAGACCGCCGTTATACGCCCTATATTTAATATTTTGTTTTCTTTTATTCTTTGTCTGTTTTTTATGTTTCACATTTGTATGTGTATACCTATATGTTTGGTGTGTAATAAAGTTGTATTCTATTCAACAAACTACCTAATCTATATATTCTACTAAGTAAAAGCAAATGGATTGCATCGGTCTATATTTATATATAGACCGATGAAAATTTAAAGACAATCTAAATCCTTAAGCCCACACGCAATCAGCAGAGTGCCCAACATGCTGGTGGCATTGCCATATTGAATGGCAATTCTTAAACTTTGGGCTAATTAGCTGATGGATTGTTAATAATTAACGTAAAAATGTCATGATCGATAGTAATGTAGTCCTTTGAAGCCATGCAGCATCGTTTGACATCGACTGTGTTGCCGGTCAAACGAATACCTAAAAACCTAAAAGTTTTATTATTATCTGTAACTATGATTATATCTGTACCTATGTTCTGGCTTTCACACCTGTAGTTGCTACATAAATAAATGTTCAACTAAACAGTTTAGGATAACACGAATAAACGCGTGGCACCGTCTAAAACCTCATTAGCTTCCACATACCTAGTTTAAACGGCATATTAAAATTTTACAGTGTATGTATTGGCAATTTTCTAGCACTATACACGTTTTAATGGAAACTCAACACTTATGATACAGTTCATTTAGATCTGGATGAATTATAATTAGCTATTCGAATTATGTTACAATTTTTGTCGTCAAACGAAACTTGTAAGTAAGGAAGTTTTTTTTCATGGCTCACCTGATGTTAAGTGATGGTGTTCTTGAAGATGGTGAAGTCTTGTCTGGGAAAATAACAGGCTCTCAAGTGAGGCTGCTGGAACTCACAGTTAGGTACTTGGCGGCAGATTTTCAACTTGAGGGTGGTGGCTAACTAGCTGTACCTACTAGAAAATATACTACCACTACAAATTAAAGTAAAATGAATAAAAACACACTTTTGTGAAACAGCGCCATCTTGTGAGATAAGTTGTTTAGCGAGAGTTGTCATGCATTTTTTTTAATAATGGTGAAAGAATTATGGAATCAAAGTTTGTTTTTTTTTTTGTTCAGACGCTACGTTTATTACCGCCGCTCACCAGGTGTGTGTTCGAATACGGTAAATATATTTGGTATTGTCATAACTGTATGCCGTATTTTACTCGTTACTTCACTGGATTCACTCTTTACATAATTTACTCGTAACTTTATTAAAATTGGTTTTACACGTTATTTCTAAAACAGATGCAAATAGACAGGACAAGAACGATGAAGTGTTTATGGTATTTTTAATGATAGTACAAATTATATAATTATTAATTTCAACAAAAACAGCTTTTTTACTTCAAAGTTCTCTTTTTTAACTGTAGATTATTCTTGAGTCATTTTCATTCCTTGGTGTGTTTTCGATAGATAGTATCGTTTAACATTTCATAGACAATTCCAAATTTTGGTTCATTTTCAGGTTCAAATTCACCTGATCGATGAATTTGAATTGTCTATAACATTTTGTCAACGTTGTACCAGGCAGTAAAATCAATAGTGATGAGATATTATCACGACCGCTTATCGTATTGTCTCCACCCTACCTACACGATAACCATGCTACTGATTAAAGATAAGAACAAAAATATCGGATAATATAATTGGTACGTTTCAAAGCAGTAAGCGACTTTTCACTGGTGACAGGCTTGGCCTTCTGACCACAGCTTACCTGATGTTAACTGACGCTATGATTGAAGATTGTGAACACACACTTAGACTAGGAACTGGCTTTCAAGTGAGGTTTCCGGAACACACCGTTAAGTGATTGACGGTATATTTTCAACTTAAAAGTGGTAGCTAGCCAGGTACCGTACTATCATGTTGCTTCCATTCACCGGCAGCTAAAACTAAACTGTTAGGGTTTGAACCCACGGAGTGTGTTCCGACCACGCTAACGACTGAATTACTATCGCTAAAAACAACTTGTCTTAAATGAAATGAGATGATGTTTGTGTATTTTAAAATATTTATTTTAGGCAGTACTTTTCTAAATTCTAAGTAAAACTTGAAACTTGTATATCGCAGTTTATTAACTTTTTTTTTTTTTTTGGTATTCTTGTATAATGTACTTATATAGTATTTCAGGACAATATTGATATGCTGGAAGGTAGAGGTATGAGTAAAGGTAAAGGTAGAGTTAAACAACTTTTACTACGAGACCGGCCCAAAAATCGCTATAAACAATCAGTTATCCGATACATTTCACAGAAAGTTTTATTTAATGATACGAGTAGGTATATAACATGCATCTACCCTAAAAGGAGAGATGCCATGCTTGAATAAATTAATAAAACCTAACAGTTCTTATGGCTTTAATTTTATTTAAATCTAACTGTCCAAAATTATTCCAGTTTCTTTCAAAATTTCTCAACGAAAATCAACAAACAAACCAGTCTACTCCACATTAACACCAATTATAAGTTCCTCAAGAACACGAGTATCACCTAACAAACACCTAAGCAGAATTAGGTTGGTGGTAAGTAAATCGACTGAACTTCCGAGGGCAAGTGATACGAACACTAAACACTGTTTAAACTGTGTTCAAACAGTCAAACACAGGTGTAAGCTCTTCCAACAGAAACTTAAATCCGCGCGACCACAGAATATGTACACACTGCACGAACAGATGGGGCACAGGTAACAAAGCGAGAGTAATTACCTAAAGTAACATTTGTGTAAACACGCGAAGGTCGGTTGTCTGCAGTCTTATTCAAATCTTATGTGCAAAGTTTGGGTGTTATTTTGTACACCTACACAATGTTTATATGGACATTTATGAACGTTCTAGCAAAGAGATTCTCAATAATTTAATTTACTTACATGATATGAAGTTTTATACTTTTACTTTGCAAATCAAGTAACATACTTGGTTTTTAAGATAACAATAATTATAAAATTATAATTCAGGATGTAGGGATCTTAGACACCGTGGTGGACGTTATTCTTATCACAATAAGAAAATATCGGGCTCAGTAGTGGAACAGTTTATAATTGACTTAATCTGCAAGTAAAATAGCCTTCAAGTCAAGTAAATCAGTTTTTTTAAGCAACCGTTACTCATCGTATTTCGCGTCTAACCTAACCTAACCCCATGAAAAGAGACAGACGGCCGAACATTGTTAACTATGCCCCCGTAGGGCATTCTAGATAAAAGTAAGGCAGTTTAGTTCGTAGCCTGTATGACGCCAATTCTGGAAGACGTGGGTTCAAATTTCATGGCACCTACTATTGTCTATTTCAAGTTATGTGCATATTGCCGCTAGCTTCAAACGATTAAGGAATCATCGTGAGTTCTTATTTAAGACTAATTGCGCCCCGCGATGTTACCCGCTACATGTTTCCGGGATAGCCAATGTCTGTTAATCCAGGGTCTCAGTTACCTCCATACCAAATTTCATCCAAATCCGTTCAGTAGTTTTTGCGTGAAAGAGTAACAAACATCCATCCATTCCTCCAAACGTTTACATTTATAGCGGGATTTGTGTTTTTAGTTTGCCAATCCGCACTTGCCCAGCGTTGTGGACCCTTTTGACAATAAGAAAAGGTCCGCGCTCAGCTGTGGGCAGTTTATTAAAAAACAGAATCACCTATTTTTAGATAAACTGACCCTGTATGGGATACCCCTAAAATTACCTATCGTTTCGACTCAGCTCTGGTTAATCACCTCTGTGTTGCAGTCTACTAACTATTCACACACCCTGCATCTTATTATCAGTGGTCGCCAAATGTTTGCTTAGGTAATAGTGTAACATAAACGGCTAAAGGTTGCATTTAAACATTATTGCCCGTTAAATTTCACGACTGAACAATTAATATTATCAATTTGTTTAAATTTTACGTTTGATTTAACCCAAATTATGGCCGATTGTTTAATTATGAATTCCCTTTGGCAAATGCGGACAGGTTTATCTGCGGTTATTTTTAATTAGTTCCGATTATCTCGTGTGCATTGGTTTAGATGTAATTTTTGTAGCGATGATAGCTCGGTGGTTAGCCCGGTCGGTTCGCATGCCGAAGGGCGTGGGTTCAAAACCCAACATTGAGCTTGAGCTGAAAACATCGTGAGGAAACCTTAGCGTGGTGTTAGAGTACTTTTTCGTACTTGGCTGGCTAGCTACCACCCCAAGTTGAAAATCTGACAGAGCCAGTCCCATGTGCTCATATACCTAAACAGTCAACCATTAAAAAAAATATGTTACTGGTTATTTTATAAATATTAGGAATTATTAAATATTATAAACTTGCTTTCACCCATAGTTTGTGTGTATACCACATGATTTTTCAAAGTAGCTGATAATTTAATGAACTATAATACACCGTATGCCACCTCTTCACCATATTTCGTTCAGATCTGTTTAGCCAATGCAAAGCTAAAGAACAAAATAAAAATAATAATTTCATAAGTGTCTCGGTCAAAACCCTTTGATGCATTTGAAACTTTTCACTACCTCTAATATTGTTTTAGCTGTTCACTCTTTATCTTTTTGTAGAGATAACGCCGATGGCTAAACCATTTGTCATAAAATAAAACTATAAAACCGTGTCGACCGCCACAATATAAACAAGTGTGCGTATCTGTAGCAGTTTAAATAATAAATCCATATGTAGTTGTTTTTACGAGCACATAGCGCGTCGAGCACCTGTCTGTAATGTTGCCCGCTTTGCCTATGAACATGTGAAATATAAAATTTCATACTAGTTGTATTCGCGTTGAAATGGTAAAAAATAACTAACAAAATATGTGCGTCAATTTGGTAGCATAACAGGCGCCAATTTTACACAAAATCCAAGGAAGCCCATTTCTGACGTGTCTATATTCTATTGCATTACAAAAAGCCTATCCATAAATAGAGTCGACAATAATAATTATTTTACTTGATTATTGATTTCCTTATCAGGTCAAGATATCACCATAGTATCAGATAATCTGTCGCGAGCTGACAGCATCTAGAAAAATTACAGGGCTGTTGAGATTAACCATCGAAAGTCTCAAAGCGATGATGCCCTGGACTTCTTTTTGATCATGAACATGCGTTATCTCTTACCGTCAGGAGAGCGTCCCGTTCTGTTTACTTGAACACATAAAAATAAATTTCATCAAACCTGCCCATACCCTTTCAATCTACTGCAAAAAGCTTTGAACGTGATCTTCATATAAAATCTTTTAAATTAAATTTTGGTTGCTATTCTTAAACCAGATCTTAGTCTTTTGCTATTATCGCACAATTACGTTAAATTGGTATAATTCTAGATAAAAAAGAAGAAATACATTTTAACGAATTTACTGTAAACGATAACAAGCAATTTTTGTTGACTTCCTATATTTTATTCATATTTTTTTTTTTTTAGTATAAAGTACCTGGAAGACCGAGCTTTGGTCCGTGAATCCAAAACGTGTGGGTGTATATGATATTGTTTTTAAACCACTAATATTGATATTAGTAATTGTATTCGTCGACTATTACTAAATTTTTACATATTTATTTTTATTTCACAAGAAATGCTTATGTCTGTGTCTGGGTGTACTGCATGTATTTACAAAAGTTAATATATAAGTATTCTATCAGTTATCTGGTTCCTATAGAACAAGCTTTGCTTAGTTTGTGGCTAGATGGCGCTGAAAGAACAGGTCTACAATATTTATTATTATTATTTACAAGCGGCCCATTCCGGCTTTGCATGGGTAGACATTTATTTTTCAATTAAATTCTTTAATTAATACAATATTAGTGTAGATTCAGCTCGCCGATAACCTCTTTTGCAGATTGTACAAAAAGCTATACAATACACATATAAAAGATTATTAGATTTATTGATGCTAGTTCAATCGTAAAAATATACCATAAAAATTATCTAAGCATAAATCAGCACCTAAAACGCCTATTAACTAAATGGGCAGGTTTTAAAGACAACAGACGCCATAACCTTATTGACAACACATAAATTGTTAATGCGTATGATTTAATGGATGTCAACACGAGAACCAGTCGTTAGGACGATGTGTCAATCTTTATGACATATACCACTATTTATTATTAAATAGTAAGATTGGTAGGATTTTGTCAAATTTGGTTAGACAGGAATAGGGACACAAGATGGATGCGAAAATTAAAATATACATGTAGCGAAAGATTGAGAGGCAATGTATATCAAAAGAGGCTCCTTAAACCAACACCTGGGTCGCAAGTCATAGGCACAACCATTTTATATGTGGGATGATGTATCTGTACTAGATTTGCTTGGTGGTAGATCTCCTTACTAGGAGGTCGTCTAGGTAGGTATTACCGCGTTACCATATATTCTGCCATCAAGCAGTAGTGTGTGGTTTGAAGGGTACTGCAGCTAGCGAAATTACAAGGCTGTTGAGACTTACCATCGAAAGTCTCAAAGTAATGAGCGCCAAAGCAGCGATGCCCTGGACTTTGTTTTGTTATTCAAAGTACTGTGTATCGCTGAAATGGTCATGGACAGGCGTTATCTCTTATCATCCGTTAGACCCGTTAATCTCATTACTTTTACAAAAAAAAAAAAATTAAAAAAATATTCATCTGGGTTTCCATCCCTGATGAGATTTAGCAATGTGCTAAATCCGGAACCCGCACGAACTCTATATTAATCTTGTTGTGCTTCATATTCTAGGTGAAGCCTCCACGTGAGATCGTCCAGCATACAGTATCAACTATTTTTTACTGTAACTAGTGAAATTACATGGCTGATGAGACTCACCATCGAATGGCGCAAAGCATCAAAGCAGCGATACCCTACACTTTGTGTTTTTTTTTAATTTATTTATTTCAGTTCTGATACCGTGGTCCGTGACCTTTGTCGTGGTATGCACACATAGAACACAGAACATAGAAGTTAGTTAGTTAGTTTTTCTGTTGTCATAATACGTTAATATTATTTATTGTTACATTATTAGGCTCACACCTGCTAGGGTTGACGATAGGGTTGACGATAACTGAATCTTGTATAAGATTGGCGTATGAACGGAATGGGTGGTTTTTTCTAGAAAGTGAGGCTTAAGCTCAACAGTGGGCAACAGTGGCAGTGTTTTGCAAGTGACAAGCAAAACATAAAAATTCAATCATTTGTAAATTTTTTACGTATTTTCTGATATATTTCTCTATAAATTGTACTTTCAGAGTGTGTTCAATGGACAGTGTAGTATTATTTAATTGATAATTTTATTGCTGCTTAATTTAACTACAGAGATTAAGTTCCTTTGTTTGTCAACAAACAATATCAGTCCCCGAAGTTTGAGAGTCTTAACTTCTTAGGGCCATCAATACATTCGGTTAAGCTTTCCTTACCCAATTAATTAGCTGTTATGAAGATCAAAGACTCAGTTAGTGATCGGCGCTAAGTCTCCGACCCATTGAACTTGGTAACGAGACTGACAGTTTAAGTTTCTGCCAATCCTTCTAATACAATGAAGGATGTGACTTCTGTCAATCAACGAACCTACTCTACCTACTTAAAATAACACTGATGCCTCAGCACGTAAACAAATATGACGCTTACGGTGCAGCTAATAAAGAAGATAGTCGAGTGCGCCGGAATAGCAGATAGGATGTTTCTGATGACATAAGAACCTTATCCGTTTATTAGCGATCCACGCTGAATAAATTTATGTGGTCTTTGTAATAGTGTTTAGTAAGGATTAAACGTTAAGGTTCACTTCGGCTTTCTGCAGCCCAGTCGCGTCCTGAGGATAACATTGGCGTTAATCTGTTATACTAGAAGGTTGAAGACCGAATGTTAAATAGAGCTATAGGATTCAGCTAATATTTAGTCGTGGAGGCTAGACTGCTTCGGACCTGTCTAAGCCCTAATCCTTGTTAAGACTCAGAATAGAGCGCACCGCTATCTTGGTCACATATTAAACTTCAGATAGAAATAGAAAACAAAAGAAGATGCTACAAAAATATATAATTCAAACACATACAAGATTTATTATGTTTTGTAATTTCGGATCAAAAAAAAATACTAAAACAGATTAAAAAAATTTTAAAGAATTGTCATCTCGTTTGGTCGACGCCACACGTGAACAAAACGCTGGCCGTTATTTTGCTCAGCGTTTGAGTATTACCATACAACGCGGCAATTGGGCCAGCGTTTTGGGAACTATTCCCATTGATAGCGGTATTTTAGAGTAGTTATTATTTTAAGTTATTTTATTTTGTTTAATTGAAGATATTTATTATACTTTTTATCAAAAGTTAACAATAAATGATCAAAATAGATAAGATCAAAAAGTAGCGGCTTGCTCGCTGACTAAAGCTAATAATGTGAATTTGATTTGGTATTTCATTTGATTTTATAAAACTTATTTTTACTTAGATACAAGGTCACAATTTGCGTCGCAAATATATGGCAGTTCCGTGTCGATAATTTGTTACATCGTGATTTATACGATTTATTTATTGCAATATAATTAACTACATCAAAACTATTGCGTATAATCTTTACTAATTCAAATAATATGTTCTGATGTATAATTAATTAACGCAACAATTGTACTTTATTATTAATTAACAGTGTTTTTTTCTAAAAAAAATTGATTTTGTCGTGTATTGGAAACAATCGTATCCTCAAAAATATCACCAAGATTTATACATACTTTTTTCCTGCTATAAATTGTATACAAATTTCAAAACAGTTCAGCAAAGTATTACAACTGTGCTGAAGTAGCACGTCATCATTTGCAGATGCGACTGTAGTCTCGGTTGCAGTAAACGTAAGTTCTACTGGTTTTTGCAATGGCTTTTAGCAATAGGTGAACTTTGTAAAGCATATTCCTGAAGGTAGGTTCCTTGTTCTCGAAACATAATAACAATACATTTTCTAGACGAACAAAAATCTCAAATTATTCTAAAGCACGCTTTCTGTACACATTGTATATCAAGCCATATTCATTATTTTCCAAGCTATGCAGATAAAATTAACGTAAACGTAAACGGTGTGTGGCTATGTCGAAAACACGGCAGTGTGTACAAAAATGTACACGTATTTGTACATTTTTGAACACAAAGAAGTTCTTTTTTTAATTAAAAACTTTTAGCTATCTAGTAGTGTGATTACATTTTGGATGATGTATATATATATATATATATATATATATATATTTTTATAATAGATAGATGATACATATGCAGCAGCAATTTCAAACTGCCTTCCCCGATTTTATTATCGGCAGTTTTCTGAATTTCCTCCAACTCTGAAAGCAAATTTAAAAACATATTTTCGTCAAAAATAGTTAAACTAAACTATTTTTGATTCCCAATACTTTACCAAATGGTACTTGCTATCTTCTTTATTTTTGTTACGCAATAGTTCTTTCATTTTTCATTAAATGAATCGTACGAATTACAACTTTGTCGCGTAACTGGAATATTTTTGCTGCGCTAAACACAACACTGCTAAATGCAACACTGTGTTTTGCACAATAAGTTTAGTAAATCAAATGAGTCACGCACTCGTTTTAGCTACTAGATGTATCTTAAACTAGTCAATTGGCTTGAAATAATTTTTATTTAAAATTATAAAGTGCGTTAACTATTATCAACTACTTTCATTTAAACTTTTTTTAAAATTTTATTTACCGGGAAAAAATATTTCTTCGGGAAAAACTCTGTTCTTATTTGTTTCTTTTACTTCTTGTATCTTACGTTGTTTTTTCTGGGGCGTTCTAGAGTTTTCTAGAGCTTAATTGCACACATTAACTGGGAATCAACACACTTAGTTGCCGCTAAGTGTGTTTGTTCTCGAATCTCACGTGACGATTTGCGGTAATCCTGAGTGTAATGACCATTGGTTAGTTTGTTCAAACAATTGACTGTGCCCTTCATGAACTAATGTAATTATTATTCTAAGCTCCAATGTCGTATTACATGACAAAATACTATTATAATATTGACACATTCTCAAACGACAAATAACTTATGAAAATATAACCCCGTCTAAAATAACATTAATTTCGTAGTTTTGACGGGAACGTGGAAGGGTTGTGGTCGTGGTCGCATTTTATTTTCTAAAACTTGTGTTTTTTTGAATGCATAAAAACAGTGGTGTTTTATTCATAATGTGCCACATTATAAACGTCAGTGATATCGGTAATATAGTAAAACATGACTTTTTATGTTGCTTCCAAAACTCCATTGAAGTAAAATAGTAAAGTCGCCACTACTTTACTAGGGCATGACCACACTTGATTTAATTTGTGTCACTTTGACTGTGACTTATACTTGCTTGACTAGATTTATCTTAAAACACTTGAAACATGGAAATATTCGATGGACACTGGCAAGTGCACAAAGTGCAATGCTAAAAACAGAAGAAGATATTATTATAAGACCATCATAAACAAAATGCAAAGAATCTGACTTTATTAAATTTTACGTAATTTGATGGATGTAACTCGATAAATTGAGTGCATGTACAGATTTAAGAATTAAATAGTGATGTGAAAATTTATGTCCATCATAAAATGACATCAAACTGATCAATTCACGTGACGTAAACGATTTCCATATGAAACTTATAGCCATTCAAGGTAGGAAGCGATAAGCGTTCTTGCGGAATTTCGTTTTAGAACCGCTCGAGAAACTTTGTAAAGGATTATTGGAGGAATTAAGTGCTAAGATAACCCAGTTAGCGCGAATAGTTCACTAATAACACGAGGTTTACGAGCTTGGAGTGCGATTCTCATTATTGGTTTAATATGAATGTGTGTAAATTGTAATATTAAGTGGCAACATTGACATTCAAAAAACGTTATAACAGACAAAGATTTGTAACTTGAAACTCTAAAATGAAGAATTCTAGTCGTACTTCATGAAATCAAACTAAAAGCCGCTCAAATAAGACTTGATTTAAAAAAAATGTTAAAGTAATGAAACTAACTAATTTATCTCCCGATGGTAAGAGACCGCCTCCACTGCTCAACCCCCGCTGCTGAGCAGTGATCTCTCTTCTTTTATGCCACTCATACTCGATTCTGTGTTAAAACAAATGATTGAGATTTTATTAATACACAATTTTTATTTCATTTTAAATGGGCTTACGTTTGACCGCTGTTTCATCTGATGTTAAGTGATGATGCGATCTAAGATGAAGCACGCTTACCTGAAAGACATTCAGATTATTATTACTTACAAATTCTTTGATAAAATATGATGATTCTTTGTTAATTTATCCGACAACACCATGCTTTCAAAAAGTAACATATCGGTAAATTTTCACATGTTTTGGTATTGTAAAAATGTACATAGAAATCTCGACAAACGTTCGATAAAACGTTCACAAAAATAAGACTATCGCAATTAGAATCAAATATTCGTATCGGATTAATTTCTACTATACCATTCAACTTCGGAATTACAGAAGAATTTTCGCATGAATGGCATGTGGCTAATACAGAAAGTCCGTGCCTTTTCCAATTCTATGCTATTGTTCAGACTTCAATATCGCGTTCGTTCTGTAAAAATACACGTTTTATCATACTCTTCGGACTCACATATTCTGCTTTGGAATATTTCCTTTGTCGTTCATTATCAAGATAAAAATAGACTTTATTATCGAATGACTGATTAGTTTTAGCTCGAATTTGTAGAATAAATGAAGACAAGCTACATATTCCTTAGTAAATAATAAGATATAAGATTCCATCATTAAATTCTGCTAAGAGATTTTGTTGAGCTTTCCAAATCTGATTTTATTTAAGCCGGACTAATTTTTGTAACTAAGCAAATCTATAAAGAAATACGATGTTTTTATTGTTTTTTGTGGTTGACAAGCTTTGACTGTGTGGTCGAAGACGGTAATTCACACTTAGCATAAAATGGAACTGACTCTCAGGTGAGGCTGACAAAACACACAGTTAAGTCCTTAGCGGCAGATTTTCAATTTGAGGGTGGTAGCTGGCCAGCTGAGTGCCAAATAGTACCCTACCTATAGTTGCCTCATGATGTTTTCCTTCACCGGCAGCTCAAGCTCATTGTTGGGATTTGAACCCACGCCCTTTGGCGTGTGAACCGACCGCGCTAACCACTGAGTTATCATCGCTACAAAATGATAGTATCGTAAACTAGAGTGGAAGTCTCAGGACGGGATAAACAATAATATAATTACAAAGTAATTTGAATTGTAAACACTATTTTAAATTTTTTCTTATGCTGTGAAATCAAACCTCCAAGGGGCATTTGATGCGGCAAGTGAGGGCATCAAGTAACTTGAATTTCGCGCTACATCAAGCATGGCTTAAGCTGGGATCACACGACACACAAGCTCTCGCACCCTGCCTGTATTGGTTTTGACACCCCTGTTTATTGAACACTAGTACTTACCCGCTGCCTGCCATTAATAGTGTGAATTTATACAATTGTAATTGTACTTGCGTTGCCATTTTTAGTAGGTGGTAAACTTTCTTAACAGGAGGTAGTCTGGATAGGTACCATCCCATTATTAAATATACAGCCATCAAGTAGTAGTGTATAAACATTACTGGTCCAGTTTAATGGGTACTGTAGCTAGCGAAATTACAAGGCTATTGAAAAACCATTAAATGTCTAAAAGTAACAAGCGACAAAGCAGCTATGCCCTGGGCTGTGTTACTTAAAGTTCTGAATCCCGCTTCAATGGTCATGGACAGGTGTGTTTTTTCTTACTACCAGGGGAGCGTACATAAAATATTTTTACAAATTTGGGTTAAAAAAAAAAAACAATTTTATGGTCGACTTAGTCGAGATTGTTGAGGTTATTATTATGCCGATATTGGTAACGTTTCGTTGAATTTTGGTTATTAATTGGCATATTAGCATTAAAAAAAACATTAAGCTATAATAATAATTACAACTTAACCGCTTTAAAAACAAACTAACTTTACACATTTTATACCTGTAATATTATCATAGAGATAGATTGTGACATGTTAAAAGCGCTGCATTGCAACTTTTGAACAACAATGTGCATAGAACAAATTTAATTAGACGAACGTTCACGAGAATTCTCGAGATTTTTTGTCAGTATTATGTTACAAACTAAAGGTAGATAGGATTTTCATATTTTCATGCGAGTTCTAACTTGAGGATCGCCGCGGGTAAATGAGCTAATGCAACTTTGCGCAAGTTGATGCTAAGTACTTCAATTCGCACCGTCATGTCTTAAACGAAACTTAACCTTGTATTAACTTAACTAATTCGAGCGCGGATATAATGTTTGCTATGCAAATGTTTCCGTGGTTATTAGTGCTATTCTGGAATCTCTAGATCGATGAATTAACTTCATTTATGTACAATTCCAGAAATTTCAGAATTTTACAAAATAGCGTTTGTTCTAAAGACACACCCAGACGTACTTACTTATATTATGGTTTCTACACATTTTTATATTTTCTTTATACAGCTTCAAATGTAGCAAGTTTATTGCACTGCTCAAAAGAAGAGGATTTACTCTGCCAGGTCGAGATACTTCCGACAAAATTTCCCGAACGTTAAAGAAACGCCTTTGTAAATTATTAAACTCATTTCTTAAGAGTACATAATGAAAACCTTAATATTTATTCAACGTCGAAATCCCCGCACAAAGCTTCTAAAATTATTTAAGCACCAAAAACAATGTTGCAAGAGAATAACTAATGATCGAAATATTAAAAAGGCTTAGTCTACAGAGGCACCTTATGTTCGGTTCATTACCTACTCGACGTCGACTTACGTCATGCAATGTTCCAAACTTAATAAACTTTAAACAATACCCGGGAAGATGCGTTGTCAGAACTTGGAAACTCCCGAGCGAAACCACCCGGAAAGTTGTGCCCTATTAAGATACACGTTTTGTCTATTTAATAACGTGCCTCCGGTAAACGTGGGACTATGTGACGACCGCGAATTGAACAACTTTGGAATCCTTCCAAGATCAAAACAAAAAGGACATCTGTCAACATAGTTTAACAAAGACGGTTTCAATTTCATTAAATCTGAGGAATCAAGGGGAACAAACAAAGTTTTCTTCGGCACAAAAGTACAGATTAGTTTTCACATCTTCAAAGAAGACATTCTTGCGGTACATAAAATGTTGGAATTAAAGAGGTTTCGGAGGTTGTTAAGAACTCTCCACGCGACGGCGTCGATCCATCGGCCCTTTGGTCTCGGTATACTTGCACTTCCATCGTCATTTTTTCTCGAAACTCACCTTTCTTTGTACGAGTTATTTGACCGCGTCTTTCTTTGTTTCGATGAAAGTATTTCATTCGGTAAATTAGGAAACATTTTGATTGGCGGGTTGTAAGGGACGTATAAAGTTTAGGGTCGGATTTTGACGTCACGAGCCTTTTAAACAAATTACGCTATAGGAAAATCTACTCTTTTGTTCACTGTTAAACTTCGTAAGTTGCCGGCATCGCCTTTTAATTTTGGGGAAGAAAGCACAGTATTATTTTGCGCCTATGTTATGGCGAGTACTTTTAAATTGGTCCATAAAATGAGGCCTTGTAGAAACAGGTGAGAATTTAATAAAAAATAACGTCCACTTTAGTATGAATTATCTTGTTAAGTCTTTTTATAAGATTTTTATAGTCTAGCTATGCGTGTTTGAGTCGGACATTTTGTTGGTCGAATCGCATTTAATTTTTGAGCAAAATAACGTTAGCTGTACAAATTCATTTTGCTTCATAATCCTGAAACATTCTCGAGTAGTTTGTTGAGGAAATGAGTCCTAAAATAGCTAGCAATGAACGTAAATAATTACCAGTTGCTCGGTTCAACGTAAATTCAACACGTGTTCAATGCAATGTACACGCCTTGCCTAGTAAAAATAGGTAACTGGAAACAGTAAAATTATTCTATAATTAGTATGAAACAAAATAAAGATACGAAATGGGACAACACATTTTACTAACATGAGTTGCCTTTTATTTAAAAATATTCAATCTATTGGCTGAAAAATATGTAAAATCTCCTAGTTTTGTGCCAATACCATTTTAAGTCGCTTACCATTAAGGGAGTTCGTAGGCGAATTTAGATTTATTTCATTCAATTGATATTGTTTGATTTACGGTAATATTATAAAATAGTGTTTTTAACATAATGTATATGATTTTTTACTAGTCGCCGAAATATTTTACGGAATAATTAATAACATAGCTACATCTATTACATTCTAAAAGCTAAATATTGTCACAAGATTTTCAACATGCAAAAGTTTTGAATAAATACAAGAAAAGTGTCTTTCTCAACTTAGTTTACTTTCTTAAAGTCAGTTTTTCAGAACATCATATTTACAAATCTCCGCTGAGACTCGATTTAAGCTTTACATCGCTTTGAGCATCTCGTAGATGTACCTTTTACTTTGTCATCTTACGTTGCTTTTTATAATTTTAAAGGTTTTTGGCTGGGTAAAAACCCTTTTTTCATCTCCATTTAATTTACAATAGAGAAAAAAAGAATTAATGTTTTACACATATTACTCCAAGGTTTTTAAAGCAAAGATTTTGTTATAGTAGTGATCATAGTGTTTATGATAGCCAGATTGGATTCATAAAAATTAATTTGCATTTATGAATATCACTAAATTAACACAGATCTATCGTCGATTATATGAAAATTCGTACAATCATTGATTAGTTTGTAAGTGGAAACATATTTTTGTCGTCGTCAGGTAAAAATACTATAGCCTGGTAGGTTTTTTTTTTGTATCGTATCTGTTTGAATTGTTATTCCGAACCTCGGCCGTGTTCCGCGTGCGGCGTAATCTCATCCATTCATTGCACGTCCAGTGTTTATTAACATATTGACCATAAACCGGGCGGCGCGAACCACTGTCGATTTTTTCCGAACTTTCCGGCGCAGACAAGCTCGCATTTTATGCAACAGCCAGTGTACGGTAACGTACTGTGCTTACGCGACTAGAAATGCTATTTTGCAAGGTATAAGTTGTATTTTTGAACGCAGTACGTAAGATTTGTTTCAGGTGAGCACATAAGTAAAACTAGAAAAGAGCTAGATTTAGCTATGATAGCTCAGTTAGCTATGATAGCTCAGTGTTTAGCGCTGCCGGTTCACACCCTGGAAGTAAACATTTCTCAACAATAAGTTTGAGCTACCGGTGACGGAAAACATCATGCAGAAACAATAAATAAGGTGGTAGGATACTTAAGTTGAAAATTTACCGCCAAACACCTAACGGTAGGTTGCAGCAGCTTCAGTTGAGATTCCAGGCAATGTGTGTTTACCATTTTCGATCACACCGTCACTTAAAATCAGGTAAGCTGTGGTCAAACACTAGCCTCTAATTTACAAAAAAAGTACTATCTTAGTACCTATTGACACAAATATAAATATCGTAGGACATTACACACAGGCTCCGAAACTACTGAACCGATTTCAAAAATTCTTTCACCGTTCCCCCGGGGATGGTGTAGCTTCCTCCACTATCCCCGGGTGACATAGTACTTTTTATCCCTGTATTCCCACGGGAACTACGCAGGTGAAACCGCGAAGCGTCTGCTAGTCTCTAATAATATAAGATATTAGTATTTTAATTGGTATTCTTTATTATGAGAGTGTTTTAAAAACTGATTACTAATTCAAAGAATCGACGACAGCTGTAATTTAACCTTTATTTTGCGTCGAAAGTAACTAAGCAGGCCAATGAGGCCAGACACGTTACCTGAAAATAGAGATAGTAAACTATTTAAACCCTTTTTTAGCTTACACTTTGTTTAAACGATCTCCGTATAATATTAGGTTGGTTTAGTATATGTATTTTAGGTGTTTTTTTAGGTTTTCGTAAATTTTCTACCATAGAATAAGTTCACGTATTTTTTATGCATGTTTTTTGATGGCTTAACAAAAATAAGCCACTTAGCTATCATTGCTTTGATGACCACTAGAATCTAGGTTTAAACTTCAAAATTCAGTATCTGTAGAATTGTAAAGGCAAGAAAAAACGTAGTGCAGACTTGAAATTCGCGTTGTAAAAAATATGGAACTGTAAAGATTATGGCTACTTCACGTATAAAACAGACTTATAAAAATATAGAAAGAAAAAGTTAGGGAAAGCGTACATATTTTTATTCAATGAAAATAAAGAAAACGTATAAAGGTATTGTAGAGTTGTCTGTGATATGTGAAATGTATTTTACGTTATTTTACTCAGAGCATACGAAGATTTCATTACAGAAGTTATGTAAACACCGCCACAGTGTCTGAGGAAACAGCAAAATGTAAAAATATGACGGAACTTATATCGACAGGAATGAATAACATGCGATTTCAATGTTTACACTCTCTTGTTTGTTTAGCATACAGAGCTACGACGAATGCGGGATATATCCTGTATCCGTCGCGCAAATACCAAGGAAAATGAAAATAAATAAAAATGTACGGATGAAATGCCGCGGGGATGGGCTAAGCGGTACCGTGTACCATCATGACGTGTTAACTTGCAATAAGCTTAGATAAAATTTCTGAAATTAAAAACACCTTTCCAGCATAGTTTATCTATAACTGCTAATAAATTCTGAGCGATTTGTTTGCGTACTAAAATTTGCAAATATGTCGGCGTCTTCTAAGTCTGGCCGTCATTTAAGACTACTTTTTTGGTAGCTTATCAAACGACGAGTGGTAAAACAAGTACAACATACTAATATGAGTATTATAAATGCGAAAATTTGTCTGTTTGTATGTATGAGTTTTTGTAACTTCTTCATGCTGTAACGGCTTAATGAATTTGAATGACATTTAGAATGCAAAAGCAGCTTTGGCACTGGATTTACACACATATTTTTACTACGGAAACAGCAGAAGAACCCGCGAGGCGCAGCTAGTTCGTAATAAAATTAAACCCCTATTTTTGAGTTTCGTGGTTTTTGTGGGAACGTCGATATGTATTGAAAGTAAGTGAATTTGCTATCTTACTCGTATAGAAACACTTAAATACCGATAACCGATAATAAAGTGGAAAGAAAAGACTTTTCACATTTCTGACAAAAATCAACAAAACGGATAAATGGCCTCAACTCAGCATAATGCCGGCTGTACAGACGGCGCTGGTCTTCCATTGAGACCGACTAGTGACGTCACCCTCTATATTAGTTTTATGCATGTAAACCTGGAAATTTATAAGCAATCGATTTGCAAATTGCATTAAAAGAACTGGGCATTAATCACGATTTCTGTCCTTATTGCATTGATATTTCGATCTTATATTCATAGACAACTACGGCACATAAAAATCGAATCTGTCGGAACGCGAAAGGGGACAAAAGATTAATTGAAAATCAATATGCGGATATACCTTTGCAAATCTGTCAAAATAGATACCATTTGGTTTGCTTTTCAAACGATAACGTCGTGAATTATATTGTCAGCAGTGATTAATGTGGACTTACCTACAACGTGGAAAATGATAACTTTATTTAAGCTGACGCGATTTTTGTAGGTTATTTAAATGCACAGAAAAATATAGAATAGGTACTTAGGTATGTTACCTATAGCAGGTTGCTTTGCAATTTATAACAGACTAGTATATCTGTGAGGGATATCGATAGATCGTACGATGTTATTATGAGGAATCTGTTCATGGATTCTTTTCCATAGGGCTGACGTTTATACCAAATATTCGTAGAATTTGTTCTTATATCATGGTTGACAAGCTTGGTTTTGACCACAGCTCACCTGTGTGGTCCAAGATGGTACATATAGCCCAGAATATCTAAATACATTCTAGGCTAGTCAGCCAGCCAGCTAGTCAGCGCTCTAGCTGTCGATAAGTAAGTTATTCGTGATTAAATCATACCATGTTAATGTAAATTCCGAGTACTTGGTCGGAGATCGAAACAAATTTAATGACATCTAGCGCTTCAAAATTAGTTATAATTAGAAACATACAACATTGCCTTTTTCGGGGAGTGAAGTAAAAAACCCTTACGGCTGATTGACAAGCGACTTTTAACTTTACTGTAATGACGTCAAATTCATGTTTTTATTCATAGCGTCATGATGAAGACTCATGACGGTGATTGTGGTATTTATATCGATTTGTAATCGAATAAATATACTAAATAATTGCAAAAAATCACATTTATATCAATTGTACTTCTTTTATGTACATGTTTGTAAAGCTCATAAAGATAGAGTGGAAAACGTGAAGACTTAAAAAATGGTAAACAGTTGAGTGAGATATACAAGCGATGACTCGGAATACGCCTACACGTATCAATTAGTTCCATTTCGCCCTTTTTAAACAAATTCTGGGCCATTAATAGCACTGGTTTATTTGAAAACCATTAGCGAGGGAATGGATACGGTTTGGATCATCGATGAAATGAATGGGTGTCTTTCACAGGCTGATGTAAAGGGTCGGACGTGAATCGGAAATATGACTTGATTTTCAGCCAATTTGAATGGTCAAATCGATAAATGACCCAAATGAATCAGACTGATCGTATCACGATCAAAACCATAAGTTATTAATAAAGAGTTATGTCTAATTTTTGTCATACTTTATATTGGACGGGAAACTGGAACCTTTTTTCGGTTAAAACACATAATTCGAAGTGCTTAAACCGTTGTGCCAAATTATTTATTTAGGTCAAACAGGTAGGCAAAGACTTTTTATATACAACAGAAAGGCAAATAACCCGGCACGGTGCGGTGTCACTGAAAGTTGCCTGACGCCAACAATCAACCTTGCCCCGGCAAATTTTTAATTACTTCTAATCCGATACAAAACCGCCGGGAAGAGCACAATCGGCCTCGGAAGCGCAACACTAAATCAAAACAAACTTAGGACTGGATCCCTTTTACCAACTTTATAAATAACGGCGAACAATCTTTTTCATTAAAAATCTCCATGAGCCCGATTATTAGGGGAGTAAAACGCCTCCGGTGGGTCGGCCAGGAGTTTGAGACTACCCGCTTTAGCCGAAGATTTTCGCGAGGTCAAACTTGGGAATGTTAACAGATAATTACGGCCAAGTTTTAGCTAGCACGAGACATTTAACAGATGGTTTATTCGGGCGCGCGCGGTCGCGATCGCGCGATGAATGTTAATGAGGCTGAAGCTCTCACGACTCGGGCTTTTATTGCTAGCACAATAAGCGCCTATTCGGCGTGGTTAACCGACCGATCCGGGCTTTAGGGAGACTCCCGTTAACACATTTGGACTCGTGTCTAAGGTTAATTAGATTAGTATCCAACAATTCGCAGATGTTATAGGAAAACAGATTCTCGGGTGAATTGTATAAACGCGTCAGTTGTAGGGTGAATTGAGTCGAGCTTTTGTTTTTTAAATATTTTTATCGTGCGCTGAGCGTGAGACAGAAAACGTAAGAGAAAAGAAGCGGATAAGTTTACGCTCTGCATGAAGGCTACCAGTGATGATGACGAATCCCGCGACAGGGTAACCGGAAAAGATTGCAGGTGTCGTTTACTTATGTACAGAGGCAAAATCATAAGCTTAAGCTTTATCTATAAATTACTTTGACTCGTCGGCTTCTCGGTAAGAGACACCAGCACATCTACATGAGTAGTGAGAGTCATACATCCTTCCGTGCGTTGGGGTTACGAGCCAATTAATTTAACACGGAAGCGGATATAGGTATGTATAATAACAGGTATGAGTGAAACGCAAATGGGTTTATCACACATTATACACAAATGTATATACAACATGTTTGTATTTTGGTGGAAAGAGAGAGGTTATCACGTAATTTTCTGCCTGAGTGCTGAAGAAATATTTCATTTTGTAGGGCATTGGTGTTATTTCTAATGTGTTCTTGTATAGCATCTTAGATTTGAGTAGTGGATTTTTGTTTGAACTATGGAAAATTCTATAGTATTTTATTAGACTTATTTTTTTAAACTACTACCGTCTTTGCATAGCCACAAAATTGTTTATAGAACATACACATACATTTATCAATACAAAGTCAAATCAAAACTTGACTTTATCAATAAATAAGGAATAATAAATTCAACGAATTTTGTGATAAATCAAATAACAATGAATCAATTAACAAGAATAAATAGATTAAACTTTGTAGTAGATAGATTCAATTGTATTCAAAATTAAATTAGGTATTGTCTATATCAGACGGATAGATGTAACTTCTTGCGTAAACGTTTTAAAACCGAATGTTAATTTGCAAAATTATTATTATTATTATTATTTTTTTAATATACGTATCGAATGTTAAGACTACGTTTCTCATTCGTACGACTAAGAAATGGCACAAACTGCCGGTTCCTTGTTTCCTGAAGGATGTTATCTGGATCTTTGCAAGGTCAAAGTGAAAAGAGTCTGCAAAGTCTAAATCTCCAAGGAGAGTCTGAAGAGAGTCTAAATATCCAAAGTCTACGTGCTTTGTCTTCCTTTTCATTTGTTTAGTTGAGTCAGTGGTCAAACGCGGACTTATTAAAAAAAAAAAAAAAACCATGTCTTATGGGTGGCCGCTTTCTAAACACAAACATAACAGTCTTTGATCTTATTATACTTAGGTAATTAATTCTGTGCAGGAAACGGAAGGGCATCAGGTCGCGTCATTAGATGCATTATGCAAGACTCGACGCTCCTTGCATCACAATGGAACCCGTATGGCGTAGGTGACTTAACATCATGAAAATGTCTTCCAAAGTTTTATAAAATTGTAGTACCTTTGCCAAGAACTTTCATACTAAATATACATAAAAAAAATAATGATGGCTGAAAATTTATTTAAAAAAAACATTGTCTCGGAATAAATTCATTGCATTAGATTTTAACATCACCCATAAAAAAAGATCTACTCACGAAGGGTAATTGTGCCATTACTACATTAAATTTCTTCTTCGCCCATACTCAGGTTCCTCATAATCTATTTCTTTACTCAAAAGCTAGTTAGAATGTTTTAAAATCTGAACTTGTTAAAATTCCGAATAACTAATTCATTGATATGAGTCCGGAATCGAACTCACACCATCATTATCCCATAATGGGCTACAATAACTTTAAAGCATTTCTTCAGTTCCATTCCAAAAACCTTTATTTACCATCAGGTAAGCTGTGATGTAAAAAAAAATTCGCATGATGTCTCCAAGGTGCTTGATACTATATAAGTCGTAAACGGAGCACCCGATGCCCTCCCGAACTGCTGTCCTGTTAGATTTTTTTTTGTGCTAACTACGCTAACTAAGGCTTCGAAGCTCAAATTCTTAGATTAATATCTTACAAATTACGGTGAAATTGCGCTTCCAAATAGACTAATAACACAGTTCAATAGTTTGTATAACAAACATTCCTTAGATCTTTTTTTACTTGCACTGTTAGTATTTTCAAGCGGGCTATCGGCAATATTGACTCAGCTGATATTTCAATGTTTGTATTGTCAAATTATAATTCCAGATTTATCCTTGACCACGTAACAACGACCCTTTTTTCAGAATTTTTAGATTTTATCGCTCTTGACTGTTTATATAATACATGCCGTCTCAGCCTATAAATTCTGTGACACTAAACTTGATGTTTACTAATTTTCTTAATTTATTTTAAATGTACATTGAGTTGGCGGACTTTATAAAAAAAATGAAAGAGAAACCATTTTGACATTTTCGTTTTCCTTTACTATTAAGCGGAAATAAATAATATATACCTTAAATATTATGTACCTAAATAATAATTATGTACCTTAAATATTCAAAATGAACTTCCACAATGTAACCTGAATTAATCAATTATTTTTGTTTTTCTTAATTGTGCTGTCATATCTTTGGAGTTTTTATTATAAAGGTTTACTATTTACTAGTACTACTAATTTTAAATAGTTACTATTTACTATTTAATTTTACTTTATTTTTTAGTTACTTTACTAAAGTAAAGTAACTAATTTTAAATAGTA
This sequence comes from Biston betularia, assembly GCA_905404145.2. NCBI lineage: Eukaryota > Metazoa > Arthropoda > Insecta > Lepidoptera > Geometridae > Biston > Biston betularia. The sequence goes on from FR989868.1 coordinate 5,221,737, forward strand.
GGACTTAAGCTTAGCCAATAAAAACGAGATTAATTAATGATCATCCCTTTTCAAAGTATTTTATAAATACAATGCTTTAGATGTTAAAGCTGTTTCCAATACCGCTCGACCTTAATGATTGGCCCTAGAAAGCTTGCGTTAGATGCCCTCAGCATAATCACTTAAGTTAATACATGAAGTCGTTCTACATTTATGACATTTTGATGGTTCAATTCACTGTATGAGGCTTACCTGGAACACAATTAATAGCGATGTAAAAAGTTTACCATGTGAAAAAATATAAATTTACATACGATTTGCCAAGTACAAGTATAAGCCTTTACGCCGCCCTAGATTTTGTTTTGCAAATTAAACACATTTGGAATGAATTTATTAAACTCTTAGTATCAATAAAGAAATGCTTGTCTAAAATAAATAGGTACTTTTGGTACTCGGCTGGCTAACTAGTTGAATCTCTGCCGCCAAGCAGCTAACACTTGAAAGCCAGTTTCATTCATACGTGTTTCGCATCATTGACCTCGTCGTCACTTCACATCATATGAGTTGTGGTCAAACACGTAGCATGCCAAACATAACGAAGATGAAAAATCGGGATGTGGCTGTGTCGTGAATACGTGTACATTTTTAAACACTAATAAACCCTCCATATTTACAGTTTTCACGTAACGAATTCTTTGTATCCATAGTTTTTGGAGTGGGTAATTAAATTTTGGACATAGAGATAGATAATGTAAACAACTGCAACACCAAACTAAAACTCCCAAATTTTGTTATCAGCAGTTTTCTGAATTGGATCTTACTGTGGAAGCAAATTTAAAGACGTTTTAACGTATAACACAACATATTTTATTTGTTACCAAAATAAAGGAATCAATGTGTACATTTCTGCTATGTACGGTTTTATAATGCAATAAAAGTGCTACGTTGTGTTAGTAAGTAGACAGGTTTTAGTATTCCTACCTATATTTTGGTTTACACTAAAAAAGATTGGAACAATATTAAAAATATGATGTTTGCGAACGTTCTTCCTGCCTGGTAATTGAAATGAAGTCTCTGCTTAAAATTCGCCTTCTAAAAGAAAGTTCTGACACTTCCATGAATATGCATTTACTTATTATCATTCTGAGTACTCTTCATAGACACCATGCATGCGCGCCTACCGTAAACTCTAAGGCAGCACGTTGATAATTTTTACAATACTTAGCGTTTTTTAAAGCGTTACTTTTATAAAAATGTATGACATTTAGTGACACCTGCATTTTAAAAAAATAACCAAGAATTACGAATAACTTTCACTATGGGGAAAACTTTGAAATTGATTAAAAAAAATCAGCCGCACCATTCGGCACCATACATGTAGTCATGGTTTAACGTAATTTTTCTACACAACAGCTTATTATTTTCCGCGATTTTAGAGTTGTGCTTTAGTAAAAATTGTATTTACAATAATCACCTCCTTTCGGCTAATTGCACCTCAAGCTTGTAAAACTGTGTTAATTAAAATATTGTAGGGTGAATCAAAGGCATGCGATAAAAAATCTATCTATTATTACTGATCCTTGTTGCAAAAACATTATGAAATCTCTTCTTTTTTGCAAAAATTCGTGAACCTTGATTTGACCAATCTCGGCAATATTGTACAATTGGCATAGCAATACAAAACATTGTCAATCACGTATACTGAAAGAATGTATATAGAAAAAATACAATATATATACAATACGCTCCTTGCTATGTTTTCCGCTCTTTCCAAGCGCACACCTTAAGGAAGGTATCTAAATAGTCGCTTTCAAAAATAAATTTTCCACGTACTCGCATGTGGCGTGATTTAGTGCGATAGCTATTGCTGAGTGAGAGATGCCAGACATGAGTTTCTGCGTGCGCTATGGCGTTTATATTGTGCTTTAGGATGTAAACGAGCGGGATTTGCGTAAGAAGTAAATAAGTAATAGGTGATATTTTGTTACGAGTTTCACACTTGTTTTTGTCTAAGCAACTGGAAATGATGTAACTTCCTCTCATTATCTTCATTACTAGAGTAGCATAAATAAGCAAATTTGATGGGCGGGCGGAAAGATTTTCGTAACCAACGCAGATGTTTATACGTGAAAGTCCACGAAAGATTTTGTGCATGTTAGCTATGTTATGATATGAGCGCTTACTCGGAATCACAGTAAGACGTTCAGAGTACGGGGGCAAGACTCGGAAACATTCTGATGGTCAACTTTGACGGTTTGCACGTTAGTAACATTACTGTGTTCCGGTTCGAAGGGTGCTGCAGCTAGCGAAATTACTGGGCTGTTAAGACTAACCATCGAAAGTCTCAAAGTAATGAGCGCCAAAGCAGTGATGCCCCCGGACTTTGTTTTGTTACTCAAAGTTCTGTGTATCGCTGTAATGGTCATGGATAGGCGTTATCTCTTACCATCAGGAGAGCGTCTCGTTCGTCTCATTACTTCTTACATAAAAAAAAAAAAAAAAAGGAAGTTATTGTCCTATGTGAGCGATGAAAAGCGATAAGTAAGGCCGCGCCCACGCGATGCGAATAGGTTTTGCGAATCTACACAGGAACGCTTAATCGAATCTAAGTGATAACGTCGCGAAAGTGTAGGAACAGCAACTATTTTATCAAAAATCAAGCTAGAACTTATTTATTTGACATACATTTTGAATACATTAAAATGAACCCATTGGTTCCAGGCTCCGAACTAGTGGTAAATATTTTCGGAAATCAATGACTTCTGCATAAAAACTAAATATTTTTTCATCGCGCTGCGTTGTGAACTCGTCGCCTACGTAGGACGAATTAGCCTTAGAATTTCATCGTTATAATGCTTCCCGTTCTTGTCGTACGAAGTCAATTTATGGCCCTTCTTTATACTGGTAATTATTTATTAAACAAAATAAAAAATACCTTAAATTATACTATTTACAAAATGTATACAAAAAAATTAGTCTAAAAAACCGTCAGAGGAGGGATATGTGGCCAGAATGCTGGCAACATTGCCACGCTGGATGGCAATGCTTAGCTTTTGACCAAAGTAGATACCAGCACTCTGGTCACCTGAAGCCTCCTCTAGACGTTTGGCCAGGTCCCGATACAGTTCGAGAGCGGCCGGCCCCCACGGACTTAAAGTTTCAACCCCAAACGGCACAAAAAGATACATTCTATCCAAATAACTATATTTGTGCCATTTGAGGTTTTCAGCTTTAGATGCGGCAGCACCAGCTTGTCCCGAAGTCACAGGAAGATGAGACGGCGCCAAGGTGTCGACACAAGTGGCGTCCCACACAAGAGGCCGTCCCATCTTCCAAGGGATAAGGGTCATCCCGTCGGGTCTCTTGCCGTCGTCACGCATCAGTCCGTTTGGTTCTAAAACTGATGGGACGCCGGTACTGACAAAAGCCCGATGGATGACGTCGTTTAAGCTGGCGTGCCGCGATATACGCCCAGCACTCCTACTGCAAGAAAGCGCGTGGTGGCCGAGGCGATCCGCTATTTCCCTGCACGAACAGCGATGAGGGACCTGGCAAACTGCTTCTAAAACTACTACTGCTGCTGCTGCCCTTCTTTATTATGTTCTAAAATAATGTTGTTATGATGTGTTATTACCATATCGATACGTAATTACATCACTGAATAAATAATGTTACTTTGACACGTTCCTAGTTGAAACTGCGTCGTACATTACCGCTATCGAACGAGGCATTCACGATCCAATCCCGAATCAATATCATTTTTAACCCTACGTCCTTCCATTTCTCACGCACGACCACATTTCTGAATGCAATTTACAATAAATTACGTGGATATTAATAAGGGGGGAGGTTAAGGGTTATAATGGGTGCCCGTTCATCGTTCGATAAATTGTGGAGACACAGTGTAGCCAGATTACGTGCTCCAATATCCGGTAAGTCGGGGTCTATTCTGATGATATGAAAACTTGGTGAACTTAGAATGGGAGAACATGGAGTACATTTAAATCGCATTAATTCGAGATCGTGAAGTATGGGCAAAGCAAATTACTTTATTACTTTTGTAATAAACTAATCTCTAAATCTTTATGCATTTATCGGTAAAAGTTTGGCCGCAAATATTCTTTAGTTAGGCACTAAAAAGGAAAAAAAGTTCATGATTATGGAATATGTATGTGTGGTATATAAACTTAATTGTAATTATAATTTAACTAATTCTATTGTGCTAACAGTTTCAAATTCTCCGAGGATAATATATTTTATTACTTTTTTATAGTTGACAGGGGTTAACCACAGCTCATTTGATGTTAATTGACGGTGTAGTCGAAGATGGTAAATACACTTAGACTGTAATGGAACTCGCTCTCAAGTGAGTTTGCCGAAACACAAAGTTAGGCGCTAGGCCACAGACTTTCTACTTGAAAAGGTAGCTGGTAGCTGCTAGTAGCCAGTCGTGTATTGTAAAGTACCCTACGGCCACGCTATGGTTTTGTCACGATGTTTTCCTTCACCAGTAACTCAAGCTCATTGTTAGGGTTTGATCCTCGATTTTTAGCGTGTGATCCGACCGCGTTACCCACCGAGCTATACCCGCTGCAAAATATTATGTTTCATGAAAACCATTTATACCTAGTATAAAATTAAGTGAAATTTTACGTGTCCGTTCGTTCGTTTTTCCATAGTTTATCTACGAAACGGATTTTGATACGGTTTTCATAACTCAGGAGGTTCATACATACATTCATGCCAAACTGGGAGAGTCGCTCGAGATCGTCAGGTGTAAAATAATTCATATTATGTCTTTACCAATAACAATGTAGCAGTTTAGCCGTCAAAACCATCAGCAAGAAAGACGAAATTTCATTCAATGGCATCACTGTGTGGGTGCCGGGTCCATCGTGTTGCAAGGATAAGATCCCATATAGGTAGTTTATAGGACTTGAAACGCAGGTGTATGTTGGGGCCCCTTTAAATACGTATTAAAATTTACCTTTACTACCTATGTCCTATGTGTAAATTCCTTACAATATTTGAACATATTTATTTGAAGTTAGTAAGAATTTGTTAGAATCAAAATTAATATTATCATTGAAAACGCGATCATCTGTCGGCGACGGTTCATGTAAGAATTCAATTTATTTCAAGTATGAGGTTACCTATGTCATCTTATTTCGCTCGAAGAAAAATGCCCCTGAATTTAAGACGAAACCCCTTATTTCGTTTCGTTCTCGAAATTCAGGGGACTTTAAAATATCTTCTTTACGTTCTGTATTCTTTGCTTAGTTAGGTCCGATTTCGTCCGGGTACGGTCTAATTTGAGTTGACAAACTACATATCCGTATAAATACATGACCAGTTAATCTAAGCTACAAAATATGATCTATCATCTTCTCGTTAACTTGAAGTGTCACATGTGAAAGCAAGACTAAATTTATCTGGATAAATGAATGTTTATTTTGTAGGTAACAGCATCGATAATATAATATTAGTTAAAATACATCATCAGATACAAAAAAACGGTACAACGCTAAATTGAGCCATTCTTCAAGCAGGAGATTCTATGTTCAACTGTAAGTTTTTTTTCTGGTGACGTCATAGCCTAGATGGCACCACTCACTGTACGTGTTTCGGGTTATTTTGGTTTTACGTTAAGTTTCGTCTGGGTAAAACCTCGATAAAACAGTGGATATTGTGCTGTCAAAGCATGTCAGGCATATCTTGCATATTAACTGTGAAATTAGAAGTCATATTGCAATAGCCACGAGTTCACTGTGTTAGTGAGAAAAAGAAAGTGTTTCTGTCTCATACCGTCATTTGCGACACACCCGGCCGTTTAGATATTACTGGTGGATACTTTTTTCTTAAGATGCTTTTTAACATGACTATCTACAAACGTTAGCTGGTTAGATTTGCATCTAAATGGCCGGGTGTGTCTTTCAATCAATCCAATGAGTACACTGTAGCAATGTTTTCTCACGGTACATGACCGCTCCCTACAAAGCGCAATACCATTTATGGTAAGATTTAAATAAATGTAATTTTTAAACTTTCGCGACGCGAATCCGGTCATAAGCAAGGGATCGTATCGCGGTGTAGTTTTCGAGTGATCTGCTGTTACAGTCAGTGTAAGGTGCCGTTGTGTTTTCATAAAACCAAAATGACGGGATGAGACAGAAACACTTTCATTTTAATGAAGTTCGCGCGCAAGGCGTGGCGCGCGTGTCCTCTCAACTCAGTTTTTAAATCCCATTTAACTAGCTGTGCTGACGTCACCGTTTCTAAAAACTCTGTGCCTGCTGGGTCGCCGTTATATATTTTTTTTTTAATTGAAAAATAATTTATTAATCAAAATAAAAAAAAATTAATGAATACTATTTACAAATTTATATAAATATTAATATTTTAATATTTAAAATATTCAATCAATTACACAATCGAATTGTGAAGATTCAATCATATACACAAAAGTCCATGAGTTATTGTTAAACTTAATTTTTGAGGTTATTCTGACATTACTAATAAAGAGTTTTTTTCTGAAAGTTACAATGATAAAAGACTTGCATTACATCTTTACATAATAATATGTACCTAGGTTGTTTTTAATTTGGAATTTCTTAGCGGCTTTTAAAAACACCTCATTTAGCGTCATCTTTGATTTAAATTTCTTTCGACTCTAAGATTGTATAAATAACGTTTATACTTCAAAGTTCATATTTTATATTTTAATAGATAAAAACGCAAACTAAATACTACTTCTATAATAAATACTTCAATTCGTAGAATATAGCTTTCAACGATAGATTAAAAAAATCTTAAAACTACCTAGAACAAACCTTTGCTCTGAATGTGAAGACACCCAAGTTTTACTTCGCGGGTAATTACTTATAAAAAAATGAATCATAAAGACACGATACCTACAATACAGAATAAGACAATCCACACCTAACCATAAACTCAATTCTGCCTCCACACCACCTCAATCTAAACGCAATCCCTCAAGGCAACGTCTTAGCTAACGTAGTTTCTTCGGCGCCAAAACAGCGGAACGCATTCCCTCTCCCAAGAGCCCTTGTTTCCAGTTTATGTCTATTTGCATGACTAACCGTCCTAAAGCCGTTCGAGACCGTGGTCAACAATGGGAACGTTTAGCAATTCGCCCCCATAATGAAGTTACGGAGATTGCGCCTCGAACCCCACGATTCGAGGCGAGAGACATTGTGCATCAATACGGGGCACTACGTTAGTATTTGGCATAGGACTGCAATGTGGACTAAACGCATTTTGAATTGTGTTCGGTTTTAAGTTTTATTTGTTCGTGTTGATTAAAATACTGTTTTTAACTGACTTCAAAAAAGAGGTATGCTCTCAATTCGACGCGTATTTTATTAAATACTTATTAAGATAACTGGTGTTGACTATTTTGGGACGTTTTCTTTTTATATGAGAAACAGGTCTCGAAGAGAGCGTGTGAAATTTATCAACTAACGTAAAAGATAACAAAAAAAATGTCCTAGAACTGTTTCACACAGCGCCATCTGGCGCCAAACTAAGCGAATCTCGTTCTATGGGAACCAAATAACTGACAGAATACTTAAATACTGTTTTTTTGTCCATACATATTTTTAATACATACAAAAGGTCTAGGCACAATAGAAACAAATACCGACATTGATGCTCGTCACACAAATGTTTATCCTGAGTGGGAATCGCACCCACTATCGAACTAATATACATCAGACACATAGTAATAATTAATATTCGTGTAGGTTGTGTTTTATAAAATATCTAATATGATTGGAAAAAAATACAATTGTGTTTCTCGTTGCATTTATTTACGAACATTCGTCTACTCGCCTTTACTGAATAGAAATATATAATTACTAAACCTGCTTTCTACGGAAATAGTTTATTAAAATCAAGTCTCCGATTTTTCCAGGTGAGTGAATCTTCACTACTTGAGTGCAGCAACGGGCGCTTCACAGCGTCCGATACGGTAAGTCCATTTCTAAATTAGTAGTTAGTTCATTTCACATTATTTTTTTTTATTGTAATCTTTTGTTAGAAATATGATTGCGTTTGCCCGCCACTTGGCCTGATGTTGCCTGTGTTGTTAATGTGGCTGAAGATGCGTCGAAGGCCGTCTACTACTTGCCTAGAAGAAACGGATTCACTCGTGACTTGAAAGCACATACTTTTCATCTATCGAGAAACACCCACTCATGTGGTGAATTCCGTTATTTAAAGGTTCGTACGATGAACGTGAAATTTAACCGTTTTGTTCGAGTTTTTGAAACTTCACCCATGAGACAGTATCGCTTTTGGAGTTTATTCTGTCAAGAATTATTTTGTCAAAAGTAAAACCTATAACCCATATAAAATAAATTTATCGTTAATATTGCAACCAAAACTAGATTCGAAAGTATTGATACAGAACCACTTATTATGAATGAAAAAAAACTTATTAAATTATTTTTGAATGTTGGTCGTTGCGTTCATTGGACGAGTACCTACTGTTGGTCAGGTAAAGATATATGCATATTGATTTTTATGAAGAAATATAGTTTCTTAATGTTTAATATAGTTTTGTTTATACTATAATATAAAACTTAATGTGGGTACTAAGTTTTGTTGAAATGTTGTAAATTTGTGCCGCTGTAATGAAATTTTCTCGTCCGTATCTTTCACAAAGTAGTCAAGTTTCAGGTCATAGCTATCCATATTTCTGTCTACGTTTCTTGCAATAAAATATTATTGAGGAAAACTTAAAGTACCGAGACGAGAGCAGTTCAAAATCTTAATAAGCAAAAAAAGAAAAAAGATACGTCAAAAATAAAAAGTCCAAGAGCTAATCAACAAGACTTTTCATACTCGGAGAAGTATCAAAGCGAGAGTCGTACTTGGCTTAAAGTTATTCCCGGTATTTTTTTTTATTTGGAAGTTTCGTGGATATTTCCTTCACAAGTAAACATCTTTCAAGTTTATAAAACTTTTACGTATTAATCAAATCAGATATAGGAAAAGTAATAATTGTTTATAGCTGCGTAGTTTGATACTCGAAGTATCTTAACATGTTTCGTTTTGTGGAAACTTCCCTAATTGGACAGTATTAAAATGTGTTCAAGTATAAAATAAACTAGCAATAAATAATAAACAGATACTTCAAATTTAATACCTACCGTAGGTATCTATTTTGGTGTATGGCATCGAAACGAAGTTTTAAAACAAATAAATTTTTCAACGGTCATCGGGGAGCGTAATTCAGGGGCAGGTAGACCAAGTCAAACGCAATGACCGGCCCTCTGCGCCCACTCGAAACCCCGCACCTGATCTTCGTTCGGCTGCAAACACTAATTACTGTTCAGTTTTTACCACCTCATTCTAACATGTTTCCACTGCATTCTGTTCGAAAAACTTCTAATGAAACTCGAATAAATTTCAACTCTCTTGCTTATCGATTCAGCGTCGAATTTCCAGTGCAACCGGTTGCCTGTTGGTCTATCGCGTTTCGTTAATTTGAAACATAACTAAATTCCTGTAAGACTCAAATTTCTCCGATCCCATTCACGGAAACGAAACGTGCTATCGAGCGATTCTGGACTCTATTATCATTGTTTCTAAAACGAGGTTGGAATGCGAGTTGGATAACGATTTTCGAGCTGGTTAGGCTTCAAGATTCTTCCTTATACCTCGAGTTTGTAATTACTAATAACTGTAATTATTTTCTCTCTACTTTTTAAGTTTTAAGTCCGCTTGTTATTATTTAACAGGGAGAGTACGTAAGATAATCTAATATACGAAGAACTAGATGCTTAATGTGGGAAAAATATGAAATATTTGTCTCTTGTATTTTTTGTCGATAAAAGTCATTGGCATTGAAATAAGTGGTATATTACGCTTTGACGTCGTTAACAACTGTCGGCGTAGATTATTATGTATAAAGATCATGGGACAGATAAAAGTATGTTGGAACTTGACAAAAACCCACACAATTTTAAATGACTTGCAGATGATAAACCTCATGTCTGAAACAGAACACTTCTGGGAAAATGATGACTATAGATTCCAATTTTAAACTCCATAATTGCATTGCAAAACACGAATTTGGTATTCGAAAACATCAACCGTGGCCGCAAAACAGACACGTAGGACGCATCGAATAACAACTGAATAATTAAATTGCAATCAAATACCACCTATTTGGGATTCCGAAACCAACGACTGTAAATTGTAGTTCAGAATAAGCCGAAAGAATTTTCATTTAAAAATAGTAGAGACAGTGTACGGAAGAACGAGATCGTACGCTATGTGTTTACCAATTAGCTGAGCTCTAATGCCGAACCGAAATCCAAGAACTTTTTTCATAATTATATTTTATTATATCTCGCAAAGGTTTATGTTTCTCCATTCTCTAATTTTAGTTCAAAACTTAACAATTTAATTATTTAATTATAATTTTATTTGATTTAATTACAATTTTGAAGGTTTTGGTTGACACATTCAAAGTGATGAAAAATGTTGCAGTCCATATGAACTAGACTGCAAGAGAAAAGACAACAATATTTTTAAGAAGTTTTGATTTTCAAAGTTGGTCTTAAGGCATCTCTTATTTCAATTGCGCTCGATCCTGTCTCGTCTAACAACTGTCGGAGCTGTAGGTACTTTAACCATGTAAACGTATTTATTCACCGAAGTGGATTATTTCTGTCGTACCAGCGCCGTATGCCAGCGTGCAGGCAGATAACAGTCTCAATTGCAGAGCGGTACTCATCGGACTCACCTCGCGCATGCCGGAGCCGAGCCTCGACGAGTTTTTGAATTTTTAAATTACTCATTGTGCGATGGAATGCTCTCCGTCGCGTTTCTACATACAAGTTTAATATACGCCAATCGAATCTCTACCCAAAAACTAAGGTTTATGTTCTAAAATACAACGCCGCCGCGGGACCGTTTACAATCTTTCGTATCACGGCGAAGAAAATGCTCGCGAGGCTAGAAAGGCGGCCCCTCGAGTGCAATGCTAACGAATGTCGTCCTAAATTTTTGATGGATAGAGTCGAAATGTCTATGACACGCGATATGGCATAAGACTTATTTTTTCCGGTAGCGTATAGGATCATTCCAGCATACTCTGGCTAATCCGTAACTTGACTCACGGTCGCAATGCTGCACGGGTTTTCTAGGGATGTAATTCGAAAAAATAAAAAGTAGAACACGACTTTTAAATAAAGTCGACATGTGGATACATTTCTAGTCTCTCGCGCTATGCCTAACAATAATATGGGAAGATCGTTCACCTGGAATGTGTCTAGATAAGCCTAACTATATCGAGCGCTAACAAAAGCGCACTCGTAAGTTTTGCCAGTTGTGAACTTTACGAGACTATTTGATTTCTGGTTTATTCTAGCTCCATTTGCCGTTTCATTACTTGGGTTTCAAGCTTGATCTGATATTGTAACAAAGTCGACGAAAAGCATAGGTAGTTCTTTTAAATGTTTCTTAACATAATATCTACATGGTTACTTAAGGATACAGCGTATATGTTTTTCAGATGTTGATATTTTTGTATTGAAAATATAGGTAACCATATACATATATATAATATTAACTTGTACTTAACAAAAAAAACTAAGCACCTAAATAAATAAAAATAAATAAATATCGTAGGACTATACACACAGCACCATCTGACCCCAAACTAAGCAGAGCTTGTGTGATGGAAGTCAGATAACTGATAAAATACATATAATTATACTTTTTTTTTATTATAATTATATTATTAATTTAATCAATATACATATAGAATACAGCCCTAGTATTGTATGAATGTCATTAGACATTTCACAAAGCGCCATCTAGTTCCAAATAAGATGAAATTAGTACTATGTGAACTAGTTTCCTTGTATATATTTTTTGGGAACTAGTTCCTATAGTACTGATAGAATATTTATATTCATTTTTGTTGCTAGTGAGTTGTGGTCAACCTAGCCTGTCAAAAAAACATACTTTTAATACTTTTATCGTTAGATTACGTCACATAGTTCGTCACCTGGGTGGGATTCGAATTCGCGCACTATGCTTTTAAAGCAGAGCTACTACCGTATGATCTTATAGGACAGTCGGATTGGATTGATTCATAAATCTTTCACATCAATTATTGTTAAAGCCAATCACCGAGATCCAATATCGAGCTGAAAGGATTTCCCGGTATCAATGCGTAGGCCGACATTGACATAAAACACAGAAAGGGACATCGATCCCTGCGTAATATTTACCTACATGCTTCCAGCTTATCTCAAAATCATAGTAACATGACGTCAACATACAAAAGATCGATAACTCGACATATACTTCAGATGCCGCGGCATCTAAAACCTGTCCGGTTAATGCATCCACTTTGAGCATTGTCTCTCACACGAATAATCGTCGAAGTCATCGACAGAACCCGTTCCACTCCGGCGGTGTACCGCGTCGTAGAATGTTATTACCTCGGTACTCGGGAAGCGCAAGCGCAGCCCATGCTAGACAGAGACGGTAGCTAAAGAAAGTCACAAGGGGGAAAGAGTAGAGTGCCGTGGGAGGAGGCATGGGGTCAGCGAAAGTGCATTGCCTCGAACGATGCGTCGCACCCGATGGGAAAAGTTACGTTTGTACGTAGAATATGCGCCACAATGGGAAATACTATAGGATATAATGTTAAAGATGCTGTTCTAATGAATCAAGCCCATAATCGTACACATAGTCAAAAGTTAACCAATTTAAGAATAAATTGCTCTAATTCATGCGTCTGCTTCAAAATCTGCACTATAATTATAAAAAAGTAAAGTTTGTAACTTTGTATTATTGTTTTTATAGATTTGTATTAGCCGTGTTTCTATAAACTGTCCCACTGTTGGGGTCCTTCTAATTCTGAGAAAAGTAATGCCATCAAGTTAACAACGCTGGCTAAGTGCAGGTTGGCAGAGTCTACTCGTCTTCGAGAATATTAAGAACGTTTGTAGGTAGATATTTTGTTTGTACATTTTTGGAGATGATAAATAATCTATAGAAATGGTGAACTGATACTTAATATTACTTTTCTGGTAGAAAACTACATTACCTTCCTGAATTAGTAATCTATGTTATGTTCATAATGCATATAAATATAATGACACCAATATTGTAAATAATGCGGTTCTGTTTGTATGTTTGTTATTTCTTCAAGCTAAGGAAAAAATTAAAGAAGATGAAGTTAAAAAGTACCTATACTTTGCCAAACATGCTTATTCACGTAAGGATTTTGATGGAATGAAAATAGCTTTTAATCGGGATAAAAAAGGTAAAATCGCGGGGCGCACCTGGTTTTGTATTACACTCAAAATCTTGTTAGTTCATAATGAAAGTTGTCTGATACACGGCGCATAGAAAGCGCACCCTTGCTCCAGTTTCAATTCGAAGAAAAGGTAAAAAATGAAGCGTGTCAAGTGGGGTTCCGTACTCGTCCAGGACAGAGGGCCTGTTGGCTGGCGCGAACAAAGAGACCATTTTTCGACATAACTCCCCTATTCTTCAGGAATTTCCGAATCAACTGAGATTTGCACACTCGAACTCGATGGTTCGCCGTGTTCGTTTGTTTCAATTTGTGTCATTAAAATGAATTCGGCTCTCAGCACTTCGCTTGACGAGTGACTCTCTCGAAGAAATCAATAGGATATAAATATCTGGGAAAGAAAACTTGAACGTGTAGCCATTGGGTCTTACAGAAACGTATTGGAGAAAAATTTGTTTATCCCAAATTAAACAAAACACACTCATAGTTTGTTTCAAAGTTAGACATTTACGGTGAATAGAAGTCGTGAGTAATCTGAAACTATCTAAGTATCTAATCTATTCTGATATCTTTGTGCTTCACCTAAGTTGAACGGACTCAAATTGCTTGTCAACTTATAAACTAGTGCTTAAAAACCGTTGAAGAGACCCTTGAGATGCGATCACAACAAGCATTCTGTAATACAGCGCTCTAAGGTTGTAGTTTAATATGCAACGAATTTAATAGTTAATGTTAGAGACTCAAGGCGAACTCGTGTGTTCGCAAATTACTCCACACTTATTCCCCGGGGTGTGTCTGTGTGTGTGGAGGTGGATTTATATGTGTACTCCGGCTTGCTAACGCAGGTCGGCGTCGGCGTCTGCACACAATCTGATTTGAGAGTTTGCGCGGGTCACGAATCGGTTACAATTAGTCACGGAATGTACTCGTGAATATACTATGCAAACAATTATATTTCAGTACAACATATACTAATATAGTTAAAGAATTAGCCTAGAAGAGAACTTCAGAAAAAAAATGTGTGCAAAACGGCCGACTAATTTGTCGTGACATTTTTTTGTGATTAAAAATGTTGTTAACGAATTTCGTATTGTCATAAAAGAATGTATAAAATATTGAACTGCCTGCACTTGAGCTTAACGAAGTGCATGTTCGGATAGCGTAATCTAGTACGTAGAACTAATAGTGGATTTTGTTATACATATCACTTTTAATGTCAATATGGCAATACAAGAATTACATCTTCTACTAATTTTAACGTATTGTTATCAAAAACGTCGCGTTATGTTATGCTTTCAATAACAAAGCCACTCCATTCAGGTAAATGAAAGGTGAGATGGCTCTAAGTAATTTCCGACATAATTATTCCATTAAAATAAACTCATTAAACCTGGCAGTTACGGGGGTTTTAACATTTTAATGTTGGTACTACCTAGTACATTGCAGCCAACTTAAAAGTATTTTTAAGTCACGTAAAAATTTAATCACTATGGCAAATTGAAAGGGAGAGTCGTGGCCTATAATGTTCATCGTATATTTTGATACTCCATTTTATGTGTCTTAATTCTTTATGTTTTAAGTTGACTTTGAAACAAACCGTATATTTCCATTTGAGGTTGCATATTATTGGCACAGATATCTAATACCCAAATAGGTATGAGTTTATCATTCTTTTAAAATGCATATATGTAAATGTACACGTATGAATTTTGTATTTATAGTTGCGACTATAAAAACTCAAAAATGTCAATCGGACACAATCTAATTTCCAAAAAAAAAGTTTACCAAATTTTATTATAGCGGTGCCGGAAACTTCGTAACGCTTTTAAAAAAAACATTTAATTTAATGAGTTCATTGTCCCCTCCTGTAAAGCACAGTGTTACCAATTATGAATTAATTTCACAACAGATTACATATTCTTCGGAGAATACTTTTACAACTTTTTAATTAAAATTCTTTTACGGAAACCGAAATGAATCTTTTCGAGCTACTGATAATTTCAATTTTCTATTGAGAAATATTTTATAGTACTACTCTTTTAATATTTAATGAATGGCAAGAAAATTAAATGCGCCGACATTATTAATCAGCAACAATATTTTGAACGCTCTGCGCTAGGAATTTTACGTTTTTTCTTTGAAAATAGTTTTATGGCCCACCGATTGTTTATTGAGCGAACTTTAGAAAATAAGGTAAGGTAAATAAATATTGGTATCTTTCAAAGCTACCAAATACGAGTAGCTAAATAAATATAGAGAAGAACCAACTAAAGTCAAAATTATATTTATTGAAGGAATTCAATCACGCAACATCTATTCAAACCTAACTACTAAACTAAGGCATACTGTTTCATTTTACCCTAAAAGTATTGAACATATAAAAATTTCCAAGTTTACGCGAAACAGCGGTAATAAGTAACACATGACAATACCCCGGGTATTGAACGACGTACGTGTCCATAGGCAGCGGTGACTACTTACCATCAAGTTAAAAGTAGTTCAAAATAACCAATACAATGACCCTCTTATGATTTAGTATTATCGACACGCGGAACCCCGTTTTCTGATTTACTTGGTACTGAGTTTCTAGTAATAAAATAATGCAGCTATTGGAATTATAAGTCTTTTGAGACAACCCATCGAAAAGTAATGAGGTATATAATATATGACATAGTAACGATGACCTGGACTTTATACTGTAATTCAAAATTTTGGGTATTGCGTATTGGTCATGAACAGACGTTATCTCTTACTATCATGAGATAATTTCGTTCAATTAATTACTTTTACATGAAACCATAATATCTAACACATTTTCAGAGGTTTGTGAGCATTTCTCAGTCATCCCACTAATATTATAAATGTGAAAGTTTGGGTGGATGGATGAATGGATGGATGTTTGTTACTCTTTCACGCAAAAACTACTGAACGGATTTGCATGAAATTTGGTATGGAGGTAGCTGAGACCTTAGGTTAACACTGGCAACTTTTTATCCCGAAAACATGTAGTGAGTAACACCGCGGGGTGCAGCTAGTATTTTATGAAGTCTAGTCGCATCGCTCATACCTTACAAGTATTAGTTTCTTTTATTACTTAACTCGTCTTCTTCCTAATCGTGACATTTAATAAACAAAGTTTGATTTGACTTTAATCTCTGGCCGTTAGACTTGAAATCTTTTCAGAGATGAAAGACGGAGTAAGTCTACGAACTAGACTAAACAATGTCTCACAACTATGATTATCTTTATTCACAGAATATCCCAACTTTGTCAGTAGGTTGCTATTATATCAACACACAAGTTTTTGAAATTTCAATTGGTTCGCGTTTGACCTTATCCTGCCCGCCGTTAAATAACGACGTGGTTTGGGACTGAACACGCTGACCTAGTAGAACCTGTTGAAGTAAACATTAATTTTTTAGTTAAATTGTAATAATAAATATAGCCTATGTTACTCAGGGAGAATGTAGCATTCTAATGGTGAAAGAATTTTTGAAAACGGTCCAATAGTTTTTGAGTTTATTCGTTACAAACATACACAAATACAAATCTTTCCTCTTTATAATATTATAGTGTAGATTTAAAGACTGCCATATTGTACTTATTCCGATAAATATAAAAAAAATAATTAAATCGAATTTTATTTCTTATTGATAATTTTCCGTGATAGAAGCAGACTGAAATTAAGAAAACTGTGATGATGATTATTTATATTTAATCGCATTGAATAATCGATTTGTGTCAAAAGTACCTTCTGTTCAAATTAGGTAATTTTCTCCAAACGATCACGTGAGATGTAAAGCCTTGCCCATACTTGAGCGGCACGGTGACACCCCTGCGGTTTCAACCCTATTTGTCTCTTGTTTCACATGTGTCTTTGCGAATTCACCTTCACCCCTTTTGGAGTGTATAGCGAGCTGTCATTAGAATGTGGCTTTTTAAATTATTGTAGGGTAAAGTTGAAATATTGTCAGCAATGGAAAGAGGAAGGTGTACTGAATTTACGTTTCGTATTTCTTTAACTGTCTGTATCAATTGTTTTAAGTGTTTAAAAAGTAGCATTTTAAATAGCATTGTATAGAAAATGGGTGATTTTATTATTTATGGTAAAGTACCTGAATTTTTGTAACGTTTTTTTACGAATTTTAATTAGGAAGTTTTCTTTTTCGGTTCATTTCGGATACCGTAAAACATGTCTTGCTTGGATATGTTTTGATCGTATCCGTAATTGTCATTCAAATTACTTGGTTTTTTTAGGTGGATTTTCGTACTTGTTTTTCGTGATACACATCATAGGTACTATGTCAATATTATGAACGCTGCGTGGCCAGCTCTCTCATCTAGTGTCAAATTTAATGTCAATGTAATATAATCAGGATAACCCTTTTATCGTGTCGCCCGATTCACGGTAGCGCAATGTGTAACTACCATTCGCAGTTCCACTTTACCGTTCCTGTGTTGCTATCAATTTCATGTAACAGGTTATAATTTTTATCAATTTTAATCTGATGTGTACGTACATATAAATACTATTATTATATTGATAAATGTGTAATTAATTGTTTCAATAAAACAATTTATTGAAACAAAAATAATAAATACAATATAAAAATACACAAACTAATACTTAAAAATACATCGGGAATATATAAGGAGATAGTTATAACAACATTGCCATCACTCACTAAGCCAACGCGATACGTAATAGAATCTCCTGTTTTGTTATTATTGCTAATAGCCTAACTCACTAGTTCACTACGGTGACAACAAATTTTCTGCCTACCCGCCACTGTTTGTTTCGTCTCGCTTGTATGTTTGCAATTCGTAAGAACCTACCCTAATTAAGGAAAAACATGTATTTTTCTCATATTTAAGTGAATATTATATTCTTTTTGAGAAAAATAAATATCTTAAACCATTATTCCCTTTTTTCTTAGGGCTCTATAAAAAGCTAATATTTTCCAGCAATGTATAAAATTTATTTAATGTATTAAATAGATTTTTTTATCTCTTTTACAGTTTCCAATTTTTATAATTTGTGTCGCTACTCCATTTATATATAATCTATATGAAAATCAAATTAATTCGAATAATCTAGAATCCAGATGTTTGCTATCTATTCAAAGATTTAGCAAAGAAATAGGTACACAAACATTATCTCCTTACATTTTCTTTTCAAATTCGAGTACAAGAAACGTGGATCCTATTAGTAAATTACGGCTGAGCTTTGTACGGATAAATAAATAAACAAAATAAATATTGGAGAATACTACACACAGCGCCATCTAGCTCCAAACTAAGCAAAACTTGAACTATGGGAAACAGACAGCTAACAGAATATTTTTTTGTAAATACATACCTACTTATAATACATACAATACACCCAGACACAGAACAAACATCTAAGTCCTGAGTGCGCTACGAAAATATATTTATATAGTATAATATTATAAGTGTTATAGTTTGGATGTTTGTTACTAGATCACGCAAAAACGGCTAAACATATTTGAATAAAATTTGGCGCGCATATAGTTTATACCTGGATTAAATATGGACAACTTTTTATATTAGAAAACTACTAATACTATACATGTGAAAGTTATCGTTTAGTGTCATAGTGAAAAGTCAAGTTATGTTAAAAGATTCATGTCCTGCGAGATATATTGCATTTATTTAAAATCAAACTCATCTGTATCTCACGAAATTTTACTATTTTTCGCGCGCTTCGGTCAAGTGTTCCCTTTCCCTTAGTCTCGAAAATGTCTTACATTTCAGTGTAACCTCGCCCGACCACTCAACGCAATTCCTTTCATAACTATGACAGTTGTCATGCCAGGCTTTTATAAAAATCTATTCATTTCGGGCCGACCTCAAGAAGACACGAAACTTAATAACTGGGAGCTGGCGGAAGCCGAAAACGGCGAGTGAGGTTCGCATCATCATTACGATTTAATTTCAAGGGAAAGCGGCCGTGACAAAGTCAACGCTGCCATTATTCTGTTCCACCTCGGAGGATGTTTAATAAACAAATGACGTGGGGCAACGTAATGACGCGACGGGAGCCTGCCTCGTCCTTTAGAACCCATTTTAAAGTTGGCTCGACATAAAATTTATGGATGCGGTATCTGATGGCATTGTACACTTGACAGTGAGAGACAGCTTCGAATGTGGCAATAACTTCGAATGTTTGTATTGGCAGATACTATACACACATTATGGAGGAATGTATAGTGTATACAAAAACATTTCGTTCAGTTGTTACTATTTCGTAAAATTAAACCATGTGACGTCATATGAACACCATATTTTGACTACAACCATGCATACAAAAATAGTTTAAGTACCTGATACCGGATGGCCGGACATATGCGACCAAAACGTCATCAGTATATGGTGAATGTTCCCCATGTACGCATAAAACGTTTTAATTCCACATTATTTTATTCGCACAGCGAGGTTGTGGAACTTCTGCCGGAGTCTGTGTTCCCTGTTAGTTCAATATGAGTGTCTTCAAATCTAGAGTAAACAGGTTTCTTTTAGGTAACGTGCTCCATCTTAGACCGTACTACTGCTTAACAACATCACAAAATATACGTGTTTGTGATGTGACTTCGAACTGGAAGAAACTCAATCTTGTTTGTTGTTTTATGTGTGGACAAAAATCAAAAGAGAATAATTATAAATACAATACAAACATAAACCTTAAGAGCCATAAGTGGCGGCCTCATCGCTAAAAGCGACGATCTCTTCAAGACACCCATAGGTTGAAACAAAACAAAAAAGTTGAGAGAGAAAGAAAAGAGATATCACAAACACTTTTATGAATTTACAATACATGTACTCTAAATGAATGCACATGGACACGAATAGGTATTTGAGTGTGCAAAAGGCATTTACATGTACATAATTAGGTAGGCACTTGAAATATTAGTTCCTTGAGAAGTTGTTAACGCAGGAGATAACAAAAGTCCCACTTTAACTTCCCCCTCTACTAATTTACTCTCCGAAGTTCTTGTCGTTACGGCCGTATCTAACATCATTCTTGGATTTGTTCTTTATCATTATAACAAGTAAGTACTTTTGACATATAGAGCTTAGATATAATTATAGTCTTAAAATAATTGCCCCGTATTTTTCAAACTTCGATTTATTTATTTATGTACTTTTTTGAACATTTTTTTTTGTCTGATAGGATTGGCATAAGAGTAGAATACAAGAAGTACAGTAAGCTGTTCTGTTACTTGTACCGCTGTAATGGTCATAGATATGCGTTATCTTTTACCATTAGAATAAAAATTTGAGAACCTGTTTTTTTTTTGTGGTGGACAGGCTAGGTGTTTTACCACAGGTCACCTGATGTTAAGTGACGGTGTGGTCGAAGATGGTAAAGCACACCTAGCCTGAAATCAAACTGGCTCTCAAGTGAGACTGCCGGAACACACCGTTAGGTGCTTGGCGGCAGGTTTTCAATTTGAGGGTGGCAGCTAGCCAGCCGAGTACTAGAAAGTATCCTACCACCATGCTATAGTTTCCTCACGATGTTTTTCTTCACTGGCAGCTCAAGCTCATTGTTGGGGTTTGAACCCACGCCCTTCGGCATGTGAGTCGACCGCGCTAACCACTGAGCTATCGTCGCTACGAACTCATTACTTTCAAACAAAAAAAGCTTTCTTAGAGTGCGTAGAATTTTCATGTTTTTTAAACCACCACCCCCAAAGATAACAATATACGGAAATAATGTCACGGGCTGTCTACAAAAGTCATAACATGTATTGTTTACATAACTCACAAATGGTTTCGATACTACGCAGGCATTAGCGCCTGTCACGGCGGCGCCGTCTTCTTCTAATGACAGTATTTATAAGGAAAACTCGACCGTACACGAAAATACAATTTGGTAAAAGGTAAAAAGTTGTCACAGTAACGCGAGTGAAACATTAGACATGGGCGTTAGGGTTAGCAGCGCCGTTCGAGGGATTAGAGATAGGTTTCTCAGTTGGTTTAAAGGTAAATAAAAAAAGACGTGTGGCACTCGGGGACTGCCGCGGTAAAGCTATTGCATAGCATTTTTACGCCGATACAACCAATGCCACCTAGAGGCGAGTTGCTGAACTAAAGAGACAAGCGTGATATTTCAAGAAAGTCATTAAAAGTTCTGCTATTCATCGATAGATGGCAAAACTAAAAAGGATCACCGCTCGCTGTGCCGGTGGGAGTGGGGGTGTTAGGTTATTTTCGTTACGGAATTTCTGGATTCGGTCTCCACGCTCAAGGCCCGCGATAGAAGCTATGCAAAAGCTTAAAAATCTAATTTATAACAAACTCAAATAAATATATGAAGGTGGTTCGATTTCCATACAAGCAATTTTTTTCCAATTATGGACAAATGAAGCATAATTTTACAGTGAAATCACTACTACTGGCATTTATTTTGATCTTTATTTGCGGTAAATCACAATTCGGTATGTAAAGAAAAAAAATACTTTGCTGATTCCAAAACCATTTCGAAATATTACATTTCGACATGATTTTTCCGTTTAAAACTCTTTAAACTATGAGACGGGGTTTATTTTAATAAAATACATAAAATAAATTTGACTTTCAATTAACTTCTAATGACGTCATGTCCTTGGCTGTATAAGGATTCTTTCAGTGCCTAAAAAAGGTACATATTTTACATATTCAGCCAATGTTATGACGTCATAACTATAAAAAGTTTGAAAATGTATTAGAATTAAACTACCGCATAGAAAGCCAAAATATTCAAATTAGTTTCATAAAATAAAGTTTACTATCAGTAAAAAATATAAAATCAATACAAAAAAAAACTTTACATACCGAATTGCTTGAATAAAACAGTAGATTATTAGCATCAAATCAAATTTATGATAGATTTATGAATTTATTATTTTTGAATAAAACAGTACATTATGCTAATAATCTACTGTTTTATTCAAGCAATTGTAATTTAACATTATGCTCAATTTGTCCATAAATAGAAAAAAATATTTGTATGGAAATCGTACCACCTGAATTCAATTAATTAAAAAGTTTCGACAGCCTAGTTGGGAGACCGTCTTGCTTCCAATTTGGAGGTTCTGGGTTCAAATCCTAAATTGTTCAGCTTGCAAAACGAACTAGTTTAAGGTTAAGCTACTATCCAGTCCTTAACGCTGTTTATTGTTACAATTATAACGATAAAGCTCTTTCAAAATCAACCAGACCTTCTTTTGTTTGACAGTTAATTATTGCGGATTTGACTGTGATCTGTTTTTGACTTTACTCTCTGCACTCGTTCCTCGATTGATATAGTCTATTACTAACTAAGAGTATTAAAGTTTGCATTTTCAACGTCAATTAAACTCAAACTAGTCAATTTATATTAAAAAAGCTGTTACTCTATATTTCTTTCATACAAGTTTGGCCGGCGAATTAATGCTAATTTTGGAGGCTAGTTCACAAATCTAAGTTTACTAAAAATGTTGTGGTTTTTTCATTCTATTTATATGTAATAATTTTAGTTCTGTCAATGAAAACCATTTTAAAATAGTTTTGAGTACATTTATTTTTTTAATTAAAATGTTTAATTTTATTGTGCTTATAACACTTGGGATTAGAGTAAGACATATGTATTACTTATTTTTCTTTTAAATCTGATTAGTAATTAACGGTGTGTTTTGGCAATCTCACATAAAAGCTAGTTCCCCTTTCCAGGCTAGCGTGTTTAACATCTTCGACCACACAGCGATTTAACATCAGTGGTCAACCTAGCCTATCACCAGTAAAAAAAAATAGTTTGCAAAAAGACTTTTATTATCTTAAGTAACATTTATAATTTCCAAAAAGCAAAAAGCAAAATTTCTCGATAAATATATATACCATAGAATGGAACAGTTGGCAACCCTCCGCAATGTCACGTGATCCAAGCTAACGCGCTTTGCTTATAATACACACAAAATTACTGAGAAATAATACAATATTAACGTGTTAATGTATGTTTTTACTCAAGATATATCAAATATTCAACAGCTACGGCTATTGTTTTTGTGTACACGCACGATGCTCATTTGCTTAGGTACTAATCAAAGTAACGTTAAGTGGATGAAGAATTGCCCAGTAGGTTCGTAGTGTTTCGACCTTTCCCATTTCAAATCACCTTTTAATTGAAGCAATAATATTGTATGAAATTATTATTAAATTTAAATTTTAAATTTTATTAAATGAGTACGAATGAAACAAATGAAATATGTCTTCAACGACCAAAAATAAATTAATAAATAAATAAATAAATATCGTAGGACATTACACACAGCGCCATCTGACCCCAAACTAAGCAAAGCTTGTACTATGGGAATCAGATAACTGATAAAATACTTAAATACTTTTTTTTTTGTAAATGCATACTTATAATACATACAGTACACCCAGACACAGAACAAACATTTGTTTTATATCACAAAATGCTTGTCCTGGGTGGGAACCGAACCCACGCCCTACAGCTCTTGAAGCAGACATGCTACCAATGAGCCAACAGGGCTGTCAAATTATTGTTGACTTATGATACAATGACGTGATACATTATTTTCTGCTTCTTACAATTGTTTTGAATGTTACATACAACATAAAATAAATTGTTACAAGAAAATTGTTATACTAAATCGCGGAAATTATACCTTCTATAACGGTATTAATAATCTTGAAAGCATCTATCAACAAATGAGCTCCTACTGCCATTGAAATAAATTTTAACGTTGGCCCAATATTAAAATTTTAGGTTCAGCAGTTGTTTGAATAACTAAATCCTTGTAAGAGATAAGGATCGTTCGTTTAGCTATCTAGCATCGATAAAAGCGGGCTATTAAAGCTAACAGCAGATTAATGTATGACGTACATGACCCCTGAGGCCTATGGCCAGCAAATCGTGGCCTTCCCCACAAATTTACCCGTAACAAACCACCTCGTGAGAGCTGAAACGAAGATTAATCGCCGGTATACGGGATTACGGTAGTTGCGGACGCAGGTAACAGCTACCCACATTCCGACCCTAAATTTTAAAACCGTAAAGCTCAAAGTCCTTTGGCACCACGATTGTTGTTGGTGAAACTAGGCCTACTGGTACCTTAAACTTCTGTGTTTAACAGCGTTATTTCATTATGGTTTAATGCAGGCATTCCGGCTTAGGTGAGCTTTAATAAATATTGTTTTGGGAAAACGTCTCGGCGCAAAACTACTTTTGGCATAAAATTAATGCCGTTTTATTACTTTGACGGTGCCTTATTAACCGATTTCAAGAAGGTAAGTATCCGACCCGTATATATTTGTTACTATAATTGATGTAGTTTTCAAAAGCCAAAATCTTACGTTCAATTCAGAGATTCTACATAACATATAATAAACTGTCTACAATTTAATACTTATATTTTCTCCTCTAGACAGTTTGTTAAAATACGAAGCATTTCGTTTCCCTTTCTAAAACTTTTTGAAAGTAATCCTAAACGGAGTATCGGCCCTGAGCGAAAAAGCAACAAAGCATCGAAGAGGTCCGGATCTCATTTAGACAAATCGCTCGTAGCGGTCAAGTCAGATACCAATAACAAGGACCCACACGTGCTATTGTACTCCATGTCGTCATTAGGCCGCTTCCGAACACCCCTACAATCTAACTCATACATAAACATCCCACTCTCTCCTAAACACATAAAGTCTATATTCCCACGGCCGTGATACGCTTAAGTTTGCTGGAACCGGAGTACGGAACCCGAAGACCCAATAACGGACGCAGTAGGATTCTCAATCGAATCGAAACAGATTTTTTGACTCATAAATTGTTGATTTTATATGATGGCGGTTGAAAATGGTATGAATAGCGCCAGTATTTTTTTGGATGATTTTGTGCGGTTATTGGTTTTTATTCCTTCGTTGTTATTACAGTAATTGATAGAATTTAATAAGACATTTTTGATCTTTTTTTTTTTATAAAGATTATAGATAACGACTCATCTAAACTTCAAAATGTTTGCTACCTAACCACGGATGTAATTTTGAATTAAAAACGAGACAAGCAGTGACATTATGGAAATTTTAACGTAAAATGTATTCAACTTGGTATTAAAATATACCGTCGCACTGTACAGCAAAGCAAACGGACTCCAGTTACGTTTTAAGTCAATTAGTCTAGAGAGTAAGGATCTCAGAGTCGCATATTTTTCAGATAGATCTTTTATTTTTTAGCTGGTTACGCCTCGCGGGTACGCCCACAGTTTAACCTCGCATTTATAATTTTCTGTGGTAAAGTTTTGTGTTCCAATTCTTCCTTTCGTCGCACTTCAGAAAATATTACAATGCGATAGAATAAGTTTTAGTACAATATAATATAAACATACAGTTTTATAAGCTTAAGCTTTCGCCTTAATAAACCCATATTAAGTCGAATGGTGGTAATTCTCGTAATTTTAAATAACTATTCTTTATTTAAGGTATTGTTTATTATTTCGTTTATTTCCGCTTAACAGTCTTTTCGGTCACAACAGTGATGAGGATTTAAATTGAAATTTTCTTTTTTAACCTATCCGAAATATTACTTAAAATCTAGTAATCACTTGCCCACTTTCTCGCTGCAGTAACTTTTTCTCTGGAATTCTCTTTTGACATAATACAACAAAGCTTATAAGCCTGTATATGAATATAAATATATATATATATATATATTTAAATGATGAGTATGGGTACGTGTAAGAAGGAAGAACATTTAATAGAGTAAACATTATATAATCGTTTATAGAAGCTGGGTCATTCCGAGATTTAGTCTCGTTCTTTGACATGTACTACACACACACTTTACATTACTTTATGAAATCGTAAAAAAACCTTTTTTTTTAATTATTTAAATAATAATTAAAAAACTAAACTTTAACTAAATAGCCATCGCGCTATTTTAGTTTTTACGAGTTTACAGATTACCATATGTTGTAATGTTTCAAACTTTTAATTATCTCGCCGCTATCAACGTTCGAACAATCCAATCTCCACTCATGCATAGGTGCTTACTTAATTCACTAGCTCCATAATAAAATACGCGATAGTCGGTCTCGAGAGCAGTACAAACTGAGACTTGTTGCATTTAAGTTAATTAATCCGCCAGATAGAATTGATAAAGTCCGGCGAAAACTAGATTAGGGTTGCTAAAATGATGTGTTATGGGGAAAAAATATTTTAATTCCAATACCTAATATTTTAGTGAACCGTATTAAGATTTTATTGTATAATAACTGTACTACTATAATTGATATTGGAGATTGAAAGTTTGCTTTTCATTACAACTTTGCTAATGTAAGCCTTTGTTGCTAAATTTACAAATTTGTGATATTATTTCAAAAAACTGAGCGAATATAAACACTCGCAGACACTCACATGCATAGATTGCAATGTAAATAACTAAAATGTATTCATATTTTTTTCTGCGATTTCTTTTAACGTACTATGTGAGACAACCCTTATTTCAAGACTTTCAGACGCCGTGTCTTGTTTGTGCGCCTTATAGCGTTTGACTCCGCTCTTTAGTTTTCGTATTAGCAAATTAGTTCGTATTAACTAGTTTCGATGTTAAAGTTCAAATCAGATTCCATTAGGTTATTACATATTTCACTTTATGTTTAAAGTTCAAACTTTATGCAAAAGGTATATAAGTTATCGAAGTTTCGCAATGGGATGTTTGATTTTCTCTGCATGTTAATATTACGTACACTTCATTTTAATTTGATTTTTGATATACTACAATGATGTGGGTCCTCGGTAGTAAATTATGTGTTAATATCACAACAAACTAATGAATTTCTCATATCTGACAATGAAATTCTTTAATGTATCTACTGAAAAAGAAATGTCTGAGCAAAAAATCGATTATCTCTGAAAGTGTCTCAAGAATCGGGATCAAGGAAAAGTGGCGCTATGAAATAAATAATCCATAAACTCACGGCATCTAAAGGCTGGGGGTTCGCGATGCGTGCGACAACCACCCTAATCCCTTCTTAGCTGAGTCGAGGAATCGAGGCTTGCCGTACAAACTGCCTTAGCGATTCTGCTTGCCTGGTACTTTTGCAATCAATGTCACAGTTACAAACAAGGAAGCACCTAATTTTGATCGAATTTTACAATACTGCTCAGAATGCGGAAATCATTTTTTTACTGCAGCTATCATTTCATTAATATTTTATAGTTTTAAACCCTACTAATAAATAATGTAAAAGGGAAAGTGTCTTATGCTTAGTTAGGTGTTTACTCCTGATGTTAAGCGATGATGAGTTGGAAGATGGTACTTGCGCTATTGTTAAAAATTTGCAATAGCGTGCTTATTTAACTGTTCGTGTATCACTCTGACTCTAGAAAGTCTGGAGTGACGTCTAAACACAAGAATCGTATTCCAACAATCTCTATTTAGTTTATGTATTAGGACCAAAGGAATGAATTAATTGTTTCAGAAAAGCTGCTTTATCTTCGAGATAAGACAGAAACATTATGCCTACTAGGGGTTTTATATTTCGGTCTTGTTTTACAAAATTACAAAGGATTGTTAATTTTGTAATTACTAGGCCGGAAAATAATAATTGTTTATACTTTGAGAAATGAACCTAATGAAAGTTTCCTTCTATTTTCTGTGATGTAATTTGTATTATAATAAATGTTTTGTAATTAGGTGCTTATAAAGTTAAGAGATTGTTTGATATATCGACGGGAAAATTAATTAAGGGAAAATGTAATTACAATTTGGAATTTTCACGTATTTTCGAGCTTGTATCGTTAAAAGATTAAGATATTTAACTGGTGTAGGTAAATTTTACTCGTGAGTAATTATTCTAGGAATATGTTTATTATAATAATTAGATACTTAACTATGAGTAAAGAAAAGTGAAAACCAAAAGGAGACCGAGTTGTTATAAATCAGTTAATAAACTGGAAACTCAAATACTATTAACTAATTGAAAAGTAATTTAAATAAGAAAGGTCTCATTTAAAGACGCTAAAGTGTTTCTTAAAGTAAGCAAGTGTTACTCGTGCTTATTTATTTTAGAACTTAGATGATAGTTTGTCGCCCGTTATATGTATAGATTCTGAGATAAGCATTAAAAGGTACCTATATTTACTAGTCTGTAAAAAATTAAATGATTAACTAAATCTGTAAAAATATTGCATACTTTTTTACTTTTTTTGTATTGGGACTACTTGATTAATGGACAAACAAAATTCATTCTGCAATTCTCTTAAATAAATTGGATATTTTTGCCATCATAACTTGTTTTATCAAATACTTGAAATTATTTAAGTATATAAATACTGGCCCACAAAGACCGATGCCAAAAACAAATTAAAAAAAAGTATTGTAACATGTATATCTGCTGCGCTTGTCAAACCTGCTTTAGTAGAAGATAAAATTCTCTAAACGTTTAGCAGTGTACAATTTACAGTCCAACCCCAAATGTCTTAGCCATAAAACGTGATTCCACGAGCATGTGACGTCAGGAATGCGTGTCTCACGCGTGACGTACGAGCGGCAATTAGCAGACATCCACGTTCAAGTTCCCCTAGATAGGAGAAACTAATTAGTTTATATTGCATAATATTATGTCGTGAGCACTTTAATTCATACTTGGACGTAGTGTACCATATCTTGACTAAGTTATGGACATATAATACGAGTAAAGATAATTTGATTAGTTCTAAACTGTTACTGTTGGCTATAAGTCTAGTTTTGAAGGGTTGTTGTATTATTTCCTTCACTCTATTCAGGTTGTATTTATTCCTCGGTCATAATTACAAGTATCATACCTAGGAAAGAAGTAAGAAATAAGAAATACAGGCTGTGAAGACAAGCGGTGAAGCAACTGGACTGACCGGAAGAAATTCTTAAGGTTAAAGATACAAACTTTAAAAAAAATAGAGCTAGCTATAAACTGGAACATTAATTTAAGAGTCAGTTACCAACATAACTCAAACAAATGAAGCTTCCAAACATTATCAACAAGCAGCGTCAACGTCCACAATTTTTCACATTTCAAAAAAGAACTCTTTCTACCTCGCACGAAATGTTCCCGCAAAAAAGTATCCAACCTCGCAATTAACACAATTCAACTTTGTCGTGACGGTTTTGAGATAAAAATGGGGGAAAAGTAATGGATTGAAGTCAAACTTGCCGTGAAAAATTTTAGTCAATGGGGGAGATAATTTACGCAGACCAACGACAGTGTTTGAAAAATTCCTGAAAAACTTAGCGCGGGAATACACCCTCATTTATTTTTATAGATATTTATTAGCAGAAATAAAAGAACAATGACCGTATTGTAATTCAATGTTTGAATCCTACGTGTTTGCATTTGTGGGAAAACTACTTTTATCGAGTCCGGATTGAGATAACAAATACAAGTAAGAGTCTGTCCTAATGTCAGATAATGCTATGGCACCTATTAAAATTGGATTTTTAGTGTAAAATGATTAAAAGCGAGTACAAACTTTTGCATTAAACAATATCTTGAACCGACACTGCAGCGGTTACAATCTTAAAAGCTTTAAATGGAATATAAATGTCAATTGCAGTGCCTCCCAATTTCATAATTCAATATCCACCTCTTGTTTCTCCAAACAAAACTCCGACCAGCGCCGCGCCAAGAAGTAACGCAATAATAATTCAGCCGGCAAAAGTACTAAAAGCTCTTCTTGGAGCGCGATATTTAAATTTGCCGCTGCGGCAACTTCGCCGCCGGCGACAATTCAATTACATCTAATAGCCTCTGATTCATGTTTGTATTGTTAATTAGTTGTCTACTCAAGTTTTGTCAGTCCTCACTTAGCGCCCGCCGCCAGAACGGTTTTGTTAAATAGATTGTTCTTTAGCTGCGGTTGAACGTTAACGCTTTTGTTCCCGCCTTATTTAATACATATATTTGCGTTTTGACACCAGTTTTGAGGCTTCACAATAAACAATTAACTCGATCTGAGCGCTCAAAGCGTCCTCTCTGTCTGTTTGTAGAAAACTTTGCAGAGTCAGTGTACTGAATTTTATAAGGTGCTATGAGTTTCAACTTTACGAAAACTAACATAAAAGTTCGGATAAGTCCCCGAACAAGGTGTAACTGCGGCTGTGGTTAGAAAAACCGCAGATCGACAAAATATCAAAGGGTTAGCCGCGAGGTAACTTTGCGAAAACACGGCCGACGGAGTTACGTAAGTCTTACCGTCGAGCCGAACAGAAATAAGCATTTGGCCCAATAGAAGAAAACTTGTAAATCCCGAGGCAACCGCAAGGTACACGCCGCGGAGAATTAGGGGCTCAGTGTCCGAGATTTCTTGCTGTCCTCTAAATAGTGGTTAGTTAACAGAGACAACTTAACTAGGGATAACATGTTTCGGGTTTGTTTCGTTACCTGTATGGGTTTTTTACGATTTGTGTGAACTAAAGTTACAGACGCAAGGGATCTACTTCTACCTTAGGGATTTCTACATGAAATTATTGATAAAAGTCGAAAAAATCACTCCGTTTCATGATCAATTTATCTAACTCACAGTGCAAACTGCAAAACAATTGAATGCGCTGTTCGAATACGTGTTTTCGATTTACATAATCTACAAGTATTTAAGGTTTCATTGTACATCACATCTTTGTATTTACATACTTTTTAAATTCTAAAACTAATTTCAATAAAATGTGGTGTAGTAGCGACTTAACAGGTCAGCTTTGTCTAGGGAAGCGTGCTCGACTGTAGACTGCACTTCGCTTTTCACCAGAACTGATGTCGCTCAAACGGCAGTTTATTATCGCAGGAAGGTGGGCAATGCCCCAGGTATTCCATAGGCCGTGGTGACCACTTACCATTAGGAGGCCCGTCGCTAGCACTTTTTCACAAAAAAAGGAAATTTAAAAAACTTCTAAAAATTTGAATTCAGTATTCCTTTAATAAAATAATATTTTAAAAAAGTATGTAAAATTCTAACAGTCGTCTGCTTAGTTTGGGGCTTAATGACGTTGTGTGACGATGAGTTTTCTCTAATATTAATTTATCACTAGCGGCCCGTACCGGTTTACCACGTGTGCACTTTAGAAAAAAAAGATGATAATTATCAGATCTGAAGATTGCCTGATAATTTTATTAAGATTGGTCACGCTGCTTTGCGAGTCTTGAAGAACATACATACACACGTCAAATTTATATGTATAAATTATCATTTTATGACCATTATTCCATTCCAAACTCGTCCGGAATTGTACTAAAACTCATTGTATTTGAAAATGTATCGGAAGGCAACATTGAGTCATCGTATTTCACAATACATATCCCAAATGCATTCCAGCAACATAATATTAGTTTAAACACCGAACTGTACGTAAGTACGTACGTTGTTGCAATTTAATCCACCCATTTTTACTAAGGTGCGCAACACATGCTCTTTCCTTATATCGATATTTTTACCGCCTGTTGTAAAACGGCTTTAGATCCAATTTCTACCGATGCAGCAGAGCTTTTTTATTGCCTTTAATCAATATATAACGTACCTTAAAGGCTATTGGAGTGCGTCCGATGGCAAAACAATGCAGGTTTGAACGTGTAGTGCCCTCGATCGGAGCAGAACACAATAGAAGCTCCAGTGTCGAACACTACTCCCGTTTAAGTGGATAGGGAGGCCCGTAGGATAATTATCGATATTATAGTTGCCGTTTTGTGTTAAATGCGCATCACTAGAGCTAACAAAAGATTTTTAAAACATTTGTAATTATAAGACATAGTTAATCGCATTTAAGATTTTTTTTCTAACGTTTATTAATATTGAGCAATGATGCGGTCTAAGACTGAAAATACACCTAGCCTAGGACAGGAGATAGTTTTTAAATAAGGCCCAGAATAAAAACTTTCAAATAAATAAAAAAGTCGTTTATTTTAGAACCAGTCTAAGTTCGATAGCATTAAAATTTCATAAAAATAAAAGTCTAGGCATATACTATTTTGCTTTTCGCAATATTTATTAGGGTTTAGAAGTCAGTCAACAGATTTCATTCCACTTGAGTGTAATCACCAACCAAATAAGTACTAGAAAACACCTTTTTTCGTGACTTTAAAGTATATTCACGATATTGTTTTTTTTTGGTGGCAGCTCAATAGCGTGGTTAGACCTGGTTAGCGTGGTATTTCAAACCCACGAACTTAACGCAGTACTTAGTAACAATTGAGCTAACTAGCTGTGCTCGCGACTCCGTCCGAGTGCATGTTCGGTAAGGGCTAAATAATTTTTTACTTAATTACTGCTAAGAATAAAACAAACACAAGTTACGGGAAGGGTTTCACAATACATCAGTTAAAATGGTACTCAAATAGTTTAATCAGTTTCTGAGATAAGCGTACACAAACGCACAGACAAACAGTCATACCGACAAACAGACATCCTATTAACTATGTTTTTGGTCTCGATAATATAAGTACAACATGTATAAATAGTTTCTTTTTAAGCAGTGATGCCCTGGACTTTGTTTTGTTACTCAAAGTTCTGTGTATCGCTGCAATGGTCATGGATAGGCGTTATCTCTTACCATCAGGAGAGCGTCTCGTTCGTCTCATTACTTCTTACATAAAAAAATAAAAAATAAATAAATAATAATATTTAATGTATCTAGGAAACATGGCACGCTTACGGTTTTTTGAAATGTATATATTTTATGTAGGCATGTTTATTGTATATACGTAGTTGTAGATAAAAATTAATGTAAAATAATTTTGTTGTCACGCTATCTAATTAAATACCTACATGTATACGTGGGATCATGTAAGCCAGTTTCTGTGAAACCAAACTAAAAATAGTAAAAATGGAAAAGGCCTTTTTATTTTCTTACAAGTTCCATAAAAGTTCGCAAACTCTCGCCGACTTTCCATCCTTACATCGTTTTACGTTATTTCTACAGATTTTTTTCTCGACCGTCTGAAATTACTCTTTGGAAAAAGAAGACACGAATATAATTATTTTGTGGCTATAAAATATTGATGTACAATTTTTTTTAATACGATACGATTTTCATATTATGATTGTTAAATTATTATTGAAGCATGCCGTTTGACAATTCAGCCTAGAAATGTTCGCTATTTTTCGATTGCTACTTAATTTCAGATGAATTTTAAGATTATTAATCGATGATAGCAAACACACATGTTCTGAAATTAAAATTGGTTCTCAACTGAATCTGCCGAAATACAATGTTAGATACTTAGCGGCAGATTTTTAACTTGAGGATTGAGCTGAGTTCTAGAAATTAGTGTTAACACCATGCTATGGTTTCGTCACGATGTTGTACGAATATCTTTAGCTGAGATATATACCTACTCATTATTAGATAACAGATAATAGAGAACAGTGCACCAATAACCCTTCTCGAGAACAATACGCACATAGAACTATCGGCATTGTGCGGGCCTGGCAACCTGTTGCTCTGAACTATTTTATTAGCAAGCATGTCGGCGGCGGCCCATTCTTTACTGCTCGCTTGTACATGTACAGTGCTCGGTCGGTTTAGTAGCACACTGCGCGGCCTCGGCGGTGATTGGGCGGGCGCATATCGCAAACTGCGAGTTTTTCGTGACTTTATTTAAAGGTGTTTGTTTTGAGTTTGTGAGTTCGGATATGAAATTGGAAATAGAACACTTTGAGGTTTATTTTTCATTTTATTGTTATTATGTGCATTCGAGGTTTCAAAGTTTTGTGATAAATGTTTTAATATTTGTGCCTAAGACTACAATTAAATTGTCGGTATTGATTTAGTTTATTGGGTTCGATGAAAGCATTCCGTATTATATAATTATGTTAAAAATAAGTATTTAGGTATTCTATCAGTTATGTCTTCCATAGTACAAGCTTTGCTTAGTTTGGGGTCAGATGGCGCTGTGTGTAATGTCAAAAAAATAAATTCACAGTAGGACAAAAAACATTTGCTAAAAATAAAATAATATTAAAGTTATCAGAAAAATTCTGGATACGGCTGCAATTGTCATGCACAGCCGTTATCCCTTAAAAAATGCCTTTTTTACATAAAATTTGACTCCTTGGCAAAACTTACCGAATGTGAATGAAACTAGTTAGTGTCCGATTTTATCGAACGCGATTACCTAACCGGCTATTCTTAGTCAAACAAATAAAATTTTCATAATTACAAAAAAAACTAACGCAAACCATTCACTGTAATCCAAAATTACAAGTTGTGACGTGCATTTCGTAAGCTGAAAAGTGCATTGTTCTTCGCAACTTCCTGTGTGTCAAGATTGTCATCCAGATAGACGCCAATACCGCCTCTGCATAAATTGAAGGCTTTGCAGCCGCAAAGTTGTCCGGAATTTCCCTCAGGGCTATGGGCGAAAAAACTGACGGCTGGCGCCAGACGGTATGGTAGATTTCGCTTCACCGTAAAATATAAAAAAAAAAAAATTAAAATCAAATCGATAAACTTCTGAGATTTTACCATTATGGTATGACTTAATGCTACATGGCAGGTTCTAAGGCCAATAATAAAATGCACCGAGGCTCCAATTACTCTTGAAATAGAGTTAACTCTTTAATCAAAAATTATTGTAATGAAAATCGTATACATGAGCTTCGCAGCCCAATCGGTCTAATCTGAAAGTGTTGGTTTCGTATTCCACGGCACGCATTTTTGTTTATTCTAAATTATGTACATGTATATATGACAATACATACATAATTTACGTGCTGACTTAAAAACACATCGTAAGGAAACTTATAATTCCGAGAGTTCCTAAAAACAAGGTCGTAAAGATGTGTGAAGTCTGCTAACCTGCGTTTGACCAGCTTGATAGAATATCCATTTTTTTTTTTAAATCTATTGATTAGTATTTGATGAATGACATGATTTAGCTTTCATACTTTTAAGTATTTAAAAATCTTTACTGTTAAATTAGTCGTATAACCGAAGTTCAAATTCAGTCTTTACATGGGAAATCTACCAAAAATCCGGGCTCATCCCGTGCCAATACTTCATCTATAATTCAATATTCGCTATTACCTCGGACGACTATTTACAATTGTAATTTACGTGGCTAATTCGTTCGTACACGTGAATGAATAATGTCCGTTTTGCATTGGAATTTGAAATTTTCACGAGCAATTTTGTTGCTCCATTAAGATTGTATTCTGTTTTGTACTGCAGAGTACAGAGCAGAATACTTAGTGATACCGTCAGTGGTGTTTTTATTTTAAACTAGTTGCGGCCTGCAATCTAATCTGCATTTTTTGAATATTTTGTGTGATGAACATTTAGTGCTATGCCCTCAATGCATAGCACAAAACGCTTTGAGTAACTAAAATTCGGATTTGATTCTAATGTAAACATGTTTTCATTCCTCAATAATCTGAAATAAAATGTGTTTAATCTTATAATGCCCAAAGCTCACCTGATGTTAAGTGAAGGTGTGGTCGAAGATGGTAAAGCACACCTAGCCTGGAATGGAACTGGCTCTCAAGTGAGGCTGCCGGAACACACCGTTAGATGCTTGGCAGCAGATTTTCAACTTGAGGGTGGTAGCTAGCCAGCCGAGTACTAGAAAGTACGCTACCACCATGCTATGGTTTCCTCACGATGTTTTCCTTCACCGGCAGCTCAAGCTCATTGTTGGGGTTTGAACCCACGCCCTTCGGCATGCGAACCTACCGCGCTAACCACTGAGCTATCATCGCTACAAACATCACTTCATCTTGTGGTATAATAAAAAAGCTACTTTTGTTTAAATAAATTGTGTGTGCGTAAAAAGTTATGTAGTTATCGATATTACTCATCTCCTTTACGATTGCAATGAATTTAATAAGAAGCTCCAACAGTAAAACTTGAACTCGGTGACTTAGATAACTGTCATAACTCAACATAGCTTAGCGTTCAACGTGCTACTTAAGTTCGCCTAGACCCACTTACTGTTGCGACGAAATTTCATACCATCGTTGGTTACGTCGTCATGATTGTTATTTTTAGGGCTGTCACTACTCAAACGACTGATTTTTTTTATAAGAGGTCAGAGAGCAATAACATCAATTTTAATTTAAGGACAGCCAGGCAGTTCTGCACTTATGTTATCCTGCTTGATTTTTAGCCAGTATTCTAGAAATAGTTCTAATGAGTACAACCTGTAACATAAAAATCTCAATTTTAAATAACGATCGTCTTTTTGGTTCATTCTGTAGTAACTCTGCTTAGTGTAATGTCCATAACCACTGCTTGAGCTGGCTAGCTACCACCCCCAAGTTGGAAATCTACCGCCAAGAATCTAACGGTGTGTTCCAGCAGCTTCACTTGAGAGCCAGTTCCATTCCAGGCTAGGTGTGCTTTACTATCTTTGACCACGCCGTCATTTTACACCAGGTGAGCTGCGGTCAAATACCTAGTCTGTCAGCCATAAAAAAGTGGTAATTTGAACTTTGAGTAACAACACAAAGTTTAGTTTGAAATGCAATGCTTACTTTGGGGTTAAATGGCGCTAGTTAAATAATCTCCCCCAGTATAATATTAGATTATATTATTTAAGCGATTTAATAGTCCTTTTATAAAATAGTGGACTGAATAAATGGGACAACCCTACCCACAGCTCATCCCGCGTTGGCACGCCACTTGCCGTGATACACAACGTTTTTTCATCCGATGAAAGCCCCTACTTATAAAAATAATTTTAACGCACCACTGCTTCGCTTATTTTACTTTTTGCCTCGTGTGCACAACTATAACAGGAGACGCGTATAAAACATGCTAATTGACAAGCTCGTGTAATCAACTAGACGTTTTTCAGGCGTATCCACTTTTTTGCAAAGAAAAGTCGGTAAATTGATGTCTGTTTGATCACAGTTAATAAGATAGAAAGAAACTCTTTATTGCGTACACTAGAAATCAACAGAAATACAAAAGTGAAATCTGGTAAGCTTGTGTCACAAGTCTTATTGCTAAAAGCGATCTCTTCCACGCAGTCATAGAATGGGACAAACAAAAATTAATTATTAGATAAATACGAGAGATGCTATCACTCTTTTAAGGATGTAAAATAATTAAATAATACCAAACTACGGCAGCTTAGTTGGTAGACCATCTATCTGTCTGCCAAGCTAGAGATCCTGGGTTTAAATCCTACAGCATTTATTATCCACTCTATTATTTATATGCTATTGCGTATTAGCAGCTGTAACACAGAATTACCTAATATGGCTGTCAACGAAACCCCAAATTGATTTTATAGTGTATATACCTAAATAGAATAGTAGAACTGTGGTTAAATTAATTTACTATACTATTTTAAATTAATATAGTACTACTTTATTATCTTATAGCAATAATGAGTATTTATACATGCAATATATTTAATTGAATTGAAAAAAAAAATATTGCTGACCTCAAATAGTGACAGAATACAGCACGAGGAAATTTGCAAGCCTTGAGAGCCTTGCCAAACATTAAAAAAAACTAATAATATTTCTTTAGTATCGTGTAATAACGTAAACAATGTACTTTTGAGCTGCAGTCAAACACTTAGCTTGCCAAACATTAAAAATAATTAAAAGATCGAATAATTTTTTATTTTAGTTTCGTATAATAACGTAAACAATATACTTTTATCCAATCCTATAGTAATTCTTTAAACACTAACGAATAACACAACTGAAAGTACAAAACAATATCGTATAACAAAAAAGTATATATACATATCGTAGGACATTACACACAGCGCCATCTGACCCCAAACTAAGCAAAGCTTGTACTATAAAAGTCAGGTAATTAACAGAAACAAATAATAAACAATAGTATGTGTAAACAATTTAAAAAGCTGGGGAAAGTATGCTGATGACGTCAAATGGTTCATTTTATAATTTTTAGCAATATATTCTGTTTTCCTTTATATCAAAATTTAGTCTACAAATCGTTGAAAAGTATACGTAATGTACGTTATCAATAGTTTCTTATCCATCAACTTGTATTGCAATTAGCACTACACTTAAATTGCTACTGTGTAACTTGTATAAGGAAACCTATATAGGTACCTATAATGTTTCTTGACAGCCCTGTTGGCTCAATGGTAGTATGTCTGCCTTGAGAGCTGTAGGGCGTGGGTTCGATTCCCACCCAGGACAAACAGTGTGGTATAAACAAATGTTTGTTCTGTGTCTGGGTGTTCTGTATGTATTATAAGTATGTATTTACAAAAAAAAAAAGTATTTATGTATTCTATCAGTTATCTGACTTCCATCACACAAGCTCTGCTTAGTTTGGGGCCAGATGGCGCTGTGTCCTACGATATTTATATTTATATTCTTTAATAGAAAATATAACGTTCACATTGAACGTTATTTGAAACAAATTTTCCTCAACCTACCGACTTTGGTGGCCCGCTATCAAAGCCACGCCATTCCTCCTCATAATATCTCCAACATGATCTAACGCCACATTTTTTGCTCGAAAATCTCAATATCCCTCTAAAGTTACAGACTAGACAATCTTGTAACTTTATATTAAGTTGGAGAATCGTTTAAGACTACCAAGCTCAGACATCGGGGTATCGATGCTTTTTATTTAAGCTAACTTTCCGGACTTAGAATTCAATAAAGGCGGCCAAAGGAATTTACTTCTCTTTGACTAAATAGCTTAAGAGATTAATTAAGATAAACTTTGTGAGGATCCGGTTAATGTTCCTGGGTAAACAGTTCGGTTCAAACGGGGTTTTGCGAGCGGATTAAAAAAGTTGTCTTCATAGTGCATGGCTAGTTAAATATATTTAGAGTTTTGCTAAACTGTTATGTAAAACTTTAGCCTTGCAAACTTTTTTTTGAAAATGTAATTTGTGTAACAAATTTAATAATTATGAGAACTCCTTTAAACAATAGTTTTAGTTCAAATCCGTTTAGAATATAAATATCTAAATAGTAAAATACGATGTTGCTGTCCATTTAACCTTACTTGTTCTCTACGTAATGTATGTACTGTTTTGATACGATTTTACACAACATTTTTTACCGGAATATTTACATGCCCGTGCGCAGCCGAGATGAGTCGCTATAAAATATTTTGAATAGTTCTTTCTAGTGAAATTGGTAATCGGTATATTTGTAGCGATGATATCTCAGTGGTTAACGCGATCGGATGACACACCGAAGGGCGTGGGCTTAAAGTTCAACAATGAGCTTGAGTTCCGGTGAAGGAAACCATAGCGTGAGCTCGACTGGCTAGCTACCACATTGAAGTGGAACACCTGCCTCCAAGCACCTAATAATGTGTTCCGGCAGCCTCACTCGAGAGCCAGTTGCATTCCATTCTAGACGTGCTTTATCATCTTCGACCACACCTTCACTTGACATCAGGTGAGCTGTGGTCAAACACCTAGCCAGTCAACCATAAAAAAAAAACACCTAACTTGTCAAAAGTAAAAATATAATAATATTAAAGACATTCAATAAAGTTTAAAAATTAGTCAATTTAGTATTTTTAGTTCTTATGAAGCGAATATATCTAAAAAGTGTGACATACCTACTTTACATTATTAGAATGAGATTATAAAAAAGAACACTTTCAAACTACTCGTAACATTCAAAACATTATTATAACTTCTTACCTCCCATATTCGGGACAATACAAGCACTATCGTATAAAAATAACAATTTAATTTTACCGCCACTAAAACAAAATTCGAAATTCCATGTGGCGCGTAGGGAATGAAGATTTGAAAAGCAGGTGTCCAAGGGATTACCGGAGATGGGGTCACGTGCGGCGCGCGATGACATTGCAGTCGGGTTTCTATGCAATGATAGTAAATGCGTCGCTATAACCTCGGCCTCGGATAATACACTTGTTTTAAATAACTCCGATTATTTTGTTCCTACTTTGTAATCTGATTCTGAACCACATTCACCCACGATTTAGTTGAGATAGAGAAGCTTTGGTAAGAAATTGTGAGGTTGTGAAAAGAAAGGGTACCTGATAGCAGATAGTTGATAGAATACTTAAATAAGCTTTTTTGGAAATTCATACTTATTCTACACACAGAGCAGCCAGACACAGAACAAACATTTATCGTCTTACAAATGTTTCTTCTGGCGGGAAAGAAACACGCCCTACAACACACTTGGAGCAGATATTCTATGAACAAAGAGGGCAGCAAAGTGCTTACATGGTTTTTTTGTGTAAATTTTTTTTTTTTTTTAATGGTTGACAGGCTACTTGTTTGACCACAGCTCACCTGATGTCAAGTGAAGGTGTGGCCGAAGATGGTAAAGCACACCTAGCCTGGAATGCAACTGGCTCTCAAGTGAGGCTGCCGGAACACACCGTTAGATGCTTGGCGGCAGATTTTCAACTTGAGGGTGGTAGCTAGCCAGCCGAGTACTAAAGTACCCTACCATGCTTTGGTTTCCTCACGATGTTTTCCTTCACCGGCAGCTCAAGCTCATTGTTGGGGTTTGAACCCACGCCCTTCGGCATGCGAACCGACCGCGCTAACCACTGAGCTATCATCGCTAAATACATAGTACTTATGGTACACATATTTAGAACAACAAGACACAGAACAAACATCTACATATTATTATGTTCGTCACATAATTTTTTATCCTGAAAGACAATGGAACCCACATCCGACAGCTTAATGAAGCTTAATGCTAAGCTTATGAACAAGAACTACTACTGAATGAGTATGAGAATGATACCGGGGTAAACATCGGAACGGTTTATTTTCCAACCGTTTTAATTCTTAATTATCTAAATAATATACCAATAAAGTAACTTGGAGTCACGATGGAAGGAAAGACAAAACATTTTTTCGACATAACATGCAAAATAAACGTATGCCGATAACTATCTCAGCATGGCTTAATAATTAATATATTGATTTTGTAGCGATGATAGCTTAGTGGTTAGCGCGGTAGGTTCGCATGCCGAAGGGCGTGGGTTCAAACCCCAACAATGAGCTTGAGCTGCCGGTGAAGGAAAACATCGTGAGGAAACCATAGCATGGTAGTAGGGTACTTTCTAGTACTCGGCTGGCTAGCTACCACCCTCAAGTTGAAAATCTGCCGCCAAGCATCTAACGGTGTGTTCCGGCAGCCTCACTTGAGAGCCAGTTCCATTCCAGGCTAGGTGTGCTTTACCATCTTCGACCACACCTTCACTTAACATCAGGTGAGCTGTGGTCAAACAACTAGCCTGTCAACCATAAAAAAAAAAGATTTTAGCGTGAACAAGCATACCGGAAAGCATATAGACAAAAAAAGTCTTATGTATAATATTTCTTATACTATAGAATTTAAATTGTATCTGTATATATATAACCGATGTTACAGTATAAGTGTCAGTTATTAATAATAATTGTTTACCTAACCATACCCCAAGTTAAGCGGCATCAGAAATGTAATCAAAGGGCACCAAACAAATTCCTGTCTGCCGACAGGGCGTTGTGACAGACATCCCGCCTTGTATTTAATTAAACATACATATTTCGAACTGTATTTTCTGTATATATTTTTAGCAAACATTATCTCGATGTTGGAGTAATATTTTATTAGGTTGAAGCTAACATTTACTGTTCAGAATGTATTTTAGGCGTATTAAATGGCATTTAACTCTTTTTGTATATCTCAGCTACGCCATAGGTTTGATAACTTTTAAAGTGAGCCTTTATGAGGCCACAAGTGTAATTTTTTGGACAGATTGAAGCTGTTTAGTTGCACATTGAATGTTTTTTTTTCTAGTTTAAAAAGTGATTTAATCTAAATTTAAATAGCGGGGATAAATAGCAAATATCTTATTGATAGGACCGGAAACTGTTTAACCCCAGTGACTCCCAACAGACTCGCTAAAACTCTACGCTGCAAGAAGTCCTTGAATAACATACGAGCAATTGCTTGAAGCAATAAATGTATCGCAAGGGACATCATCTACATAATTGGCAAGCGC
This sequence comes from Biston betularia, assembly GCA_905404145.2. Taxonomy (NCBI): domain Eukaryota; kingdom Metazoa; phylum Arthropoda; class Insecta; order Lepidoptera; family Geometridae; genus Biston; species Biston betularia. Next base: position 5,263,973 of record FR989868.1, read on the forward strand.
GTAGATATCCTAGGATGTTAATCCACGCGAAGAGGGGGGGAAGCAATTTTCTGCGTCATTTCCGGTGAATCGCCCGCGCCAATGGCTAGTGGTACTAGCAGTAGGGTCTATTCACACTATACGCCAGTCAATCACGAGCAATATTATTCTGTTTATACAACTACCTCGTTCTGCAAGATTAAAAAAAATTTAGAACATAAAATATCAACAAGACGCTCTCCTGATGGTAAGTGATAACGTATTACAGCGATACACTGAACTGTAGCACAACAGAGCTCAGGACATCGCTGCTGTGGCGTTCATTACTTTGGCGTTTACGATAGTTAGTCTCAACAGCCCTGAGAGTTTCGCTAGCTGCAGTTCCCTTCAAACCGGAACACACAATTATTTACACAGCACTGCATCTAGTACCGCGGTGGTATCTACCTAGACGGCCTCCTGCTAAGGAGATCTACCACCAGTAAAATTTGTCGTATTTATGTATTATTTATGTCGTGGTGAACCACGTTCCTATGTAGGTTGTAGATAGTATTTTTTTTGTGACAAGTAAATGAGACAACATATTAGATGCTAGCGGACGCCTCGCGGTTCCACCCGCGTAGTTCCCGTTCCCGTGGGAATACAGTGATAAAAAATTGCCTATGTCACCCGGGGTTAGTGTAGCTTCCCAACGGTGAATTTTTGAAATCGGTCTAGTAGTTTTTACGTTTATTCGTTACATACAAATATACAAATCTCACCTCTTTGTGATATTAGTATAGAAAGGAAAAGTAAAAGGTTAATTATATATAACCTTAAAACATGTCTAGTTCTCTATCTAAGTGGATATGTGAGAAGGTAACACAACAACTATATGGAATCTAAAAATACTCTCACAATAGGAATTAATGCGCGGTCCCTACGCTTTCCATACAGTCTCCATAACAATCGAGGCTTGAAATTGCCGACTCGGTCCGATACCAATAACCTGGTCTCATTATGCAGATGGCCCTTCCATTCGTATGCAGTGCACTAAACATCTTACGTCGTACGGGTATAGCTACTCTTAGTGCCTTTACGCTTGCCGGATGCTTTTTCAAGAAGTTTTGTAGAGCATGTATTGCAGTACCGTCTTTTTTACTAATACAGTTATTTAGATGCTCGTTGCAGTTCTGTTTTTATTAACTGTGCCATTGCTAGGTATAGGTCTCTTCTTTTTACTAGTCCTGCTAGTAAATGTTTAAAGCGTGGATTCGATTTCCACGCAAAACAAAAACTTTTATGTGTGGAAAAATATTTTTTGTTGTTCCTGGCTAATGTATGTTACTCCTATTTACAAAAAAAAGTAAATTGGGATTCTATCAGTTATCTGGTATAAACTTTGCTTAGGTCGCGGCAAGATGGCGCTGTGTGAAGTGACCTACAATATTTATTTTTAAATACGCAATTTAACATTTAAACTTATGTTTCAGTGTTTTGTTGTTTTCAATTCTTTTAAAATAAAAGTTGAAGATTTAAAATGTACGTAACTATCACTTTTTCTTCAGATCTGCTATTTGTGAAACATGTCCCGCCAAAGTCATACCATTGTCAGATTTTTAATCATTGAAACTTCTTTGTTTTTTGTATCTCACTTTATGCTTTTGCCAGTGTCAAGGATATGTTTAGTTATTTTCAAATATTTTATGAGTTTGTAGTAAAGGTGACTTCATTAAAAACTTCAGTGGACTTTTAGAAACAACACGAAAAATCATTTTCATCACACTAAATTACTTTCCTGCACTCGAGCACTTAATTCGGCACTTAATAAATTAACCACTATTATACATATACATAAAAACTTGAAAAAAAAACAAAGTTTTGGATAAATATTACAATACGGCGACATGACTTTTCCGCGTTTCCACTAAAACTCTCATTGAAACTTGTGTCTTTTGTATTTTCAACTGTTTTCTGTATGAATCACATAACAATTCATACAGCTATAAAACCAAGTGTGCACAATTTCTTATTTGGCAATATGAAACTGCAAGTATATTTTATGTGTGATACTTTTAATCGACTTATACAGTAATCAGATATAATAAACACACAAGAATTGACCTAAAATAAAATAACTTAAAATAATAACTACTCTAAAAGACCGCTATCAATGGGAATGGTTCCCAAAACGCTGGCCCCATTGCCGCGTTGTATGGCAATACTCAAACGCTGGGCAAAATAAAGGCCAGCGTTTTGTTCACGTGTGGCGTCGACCAAACGAGATGACAATTCTTTAAAAATTTTTTTTGCTCCCGGCCCCCACGGTCCCATAGTTTCAACCCCAAAAGGCTCAAATATGTATCCACTGTCCAGGGTGCTATATTTGCGCCTTTTGAGGTCTTCTGCAAATTCCGCCGCTGCGCCAGCCCTAATCTGAGTTCTTGGAAGATGAGACGGCGCAAATGTGTCAACGCAAGTGGCGTCCCATACCAACGGCCGACCCATCTTCCAGGGAATCAAAGTCATTCCGTCAGGTCTCTTACCATCATCTCTTATAAGGCCGCTCGGCTCTAAGATGGCTGCGCAATTGGCGGTGGTAAGAGCCCGGCGGATAATGTCATTAAGACTGGCGTGCCGCGGTGCAAGTATATTATAATACAAGCCATAGTAATAGAAAACTCCTCGAAAAGTGAAAGTAAATTAGAACAAGCTGACATTGTATTATTATTATGAATGACGGCCCCGACCTTGCTGCTAAACTAATTTATCATCTAACTCCTTTGGATATAATATTCCAGAAAATTATGAAGACCGGTAATAATTGCAAGTTATTACAGTTTGGAAAGTTACCCTGTAATTTACGATTGAAATTTCCCATTCATTTTACTGTATAATTAGATGTTAATATTTAAGTAAAATCTTTTTACGGCTATTACTTTGTTAAAAGCCATTAAAACTATAGGTATTAAAATAAATCTCAACGTGAGGAAATAAAAATATTCACGGTTAAATTGAACAAGTGAAACAATTTTGCTTATATTACAAGTTCTGTTCGGTAGGTACAAATGTAATCGACCCTCGTTATCGGGGAACGAAATAAACTTTCAATGCTCTTAAAACATCGGGAGTATCGTTTTCCTCGTTGACATGACTCCCAATTACCCATCGATTGATAGCGAGTCGGATCACGACCTGCTTCAGATCATGTTTCGACCACTTCTCACCCCGCCCGCCCCCTGACTTCTACCTTTTATTCCTCGTCTCGGAGTCAGACGTATTTGACAGATTTGGCCCGAACCCGAAAGATTTTATTGGCCGGTTATTATTTCATTTTATGGGGCATCCACTCTTATTTCATAGGCACTAAGACGAAGTTACAGTTTTTGTCGCCCGATTATTGGGGCAAATCTTCGACCGCCTCTAACGTTTTTATTGAATCGGATTCGGTGTAGATGGCTTATGTGATTGTCGTAAAAGACGTGTGATACGAATTTAAGACGGGTTTATTCACTAACGGCAACATTAGAGCGCGTACAGAAGTACTTCTAAGGTAGACTATAAACTATCTCAGCTCTCGCTATTATTCAAGTGGAAACACATAAATAAACGTAGAAAAATGCGCGGAGAGGTTCTCGTAGCGTATCTTACAAACCATTCGACTATATTGAATCGGATGAAAATAAAAACTGAAGTGGCGTGTCCTGCGGAGTTTTCGATCAAAGAAAATTACGCCGAGCCAGGCGTGGACGACAGCGAGGCGCTTGGTCTTTTCTCCGGAGCCGACGGAAGGCTGTATAAAATCCTGTTCCTCGCAACATATCGTTCTTTTCTCCCCAAATTGCGGGTGTCCCGGCGCGGGCGGACACGTCCAGGTAATAACGCAATAAACCACTGAGAGCTTCCCACTGGAAAAGCGATCGAGTTTTCCTTCAACCTTTCGAAAACGAGTTGTGTCTCGACTTTCGCGTCGAGTACGCGAGATTGTTTGGAAAAAGGTGCTTTATTTTCTGGCGATTCAGTAGGTTTTCGTTTCGCAGGATGGGTTTATGGTGAGCGGTGTGCAATCGGTCAGGTTGGCTAACCGCGTAGCCGTTTTTCGTGGCGCTCCAGCTACCGGCGACCATCAAAGTAATTGAAAACTTGATGTGCACTTGTGCAGAACACCAGTATACGGATAAATCTTTATCAACTTAAGATTTATTCACTGTTTTGAATACTGGAGCGGGATACTTAATGAATTTATTGGTTTTGTTATTTGTTGTGCACTGGTCGAACAGACCGATGTTTTAATTTAATTAGCACTTTCACATTTATACTGTGATTTACTTTTATCAGGTTTTACGAGGTCCACTTTTTCAAGGAATAAAATATGACTATAGAAATTTATTCAAATGCCAATGTACGACATTTTATAACTACTTATAAAGAAAGAAGAAAGAAACTTTTATTTTATCACATACAACATTAAAACAGCATTTGGATATAATTTTACAAAAGCAAAAAAAAAGTCGTTGTCCGCGTCGGTCTATTTCTCCACTTACTTCATCGAGTTTTATTATCATTTAGAGATTTTGTACCGGATAGTTTAAATGTCCGTGTCCGTAGGCCGCGAGTAAAATATAAATAAAGACTATAAATAACGTATAGTATAATATAGATATACATACTTACATACAGAAATGCTAATCTATTTATCTGTATTACATATAGCCATACACTATGTACTCTTTCTCAGACAAACTTACGAATTATATTACCAATAACTGAAATAAATAGTTTAAATTGCTGACACGGAAAATTGTTAAAATACTTGTCGCATATCTTGTAAATATTTCAACGATATTATGAATATAATAACTATTCTACAAACTGAGGTAAACCTAGCAATCCGATTATTTCCAGAAACAGTACAAGTGCCTTTGTTCGAATTTCAGTATTTTTCAACACAAAACAAATTGTTGCCTGGCGCGTTTTCCTTTTTCCTTGCATTCTACGACTGGTTCCCATTAAGTAATCTCCATCGGTCGAAAGTAGTGGCTAATGCACCTTAGGTGAATTTAGCGCTCTAGGATGCAGTTAGAATTTAACATTGTGGCTAGACCAGGCTTGAGGCTTGTTGTGTACCATCACCTCTTCCTACAAATATATTTCATATGACCAAAGTTAATTTTGACTTTTAGTTTTTTTTAAGTAAACGCCTAATTTACCAAGTCGCTACTGATATTTATCACGATTTAAGTCTTACGAGTACTATAGTAAAAAAACATATGGAACAATGAGTAGCGTAATATACTATCTATTAAATACACCCTAAGCTACCTACCACCTAAGCCACCTAAGCCACCTTGTATTGCGAACTATGTATATACTATGGTCTGGGCGCAAAACGTCACTTCCGCCAAATGTCACCATGAAACTTTTGGTCACTTTTGTAATAATTATGTCATTTTCGTAAAATCCATTATAGATTGCATAAAAAAAACAAATATAACTTTTGAGTTTAGATCAGAAGCCATTATAATTTGCTGCATTTTCTCAAAAACTCTGCATACAAAAGCTGTAGACTAAATGTCACAAAATAACAAGGTGGCTTAAAAGCGGTTAAAAGTCAATATCACTAAACCGAAAGCTCAACAAAAATCCATCCTTAAAATAGGCGTCTTTTACTCAACTAAATAAACCTCCCCGTCGATCGTTCCAAACATAATAGTCGCCTAAGAAAAGCGGATTTTAATTAACGCTACCGCTTTGTCAACTGTTCCTTTTAATTTTGATGAATAAAGAAAATTATTTATTTGGCAGCGTTAGCGTTCGGCGTGATTTATACCTCCAGTTACGGACGTTTATAAAGCGGTGGGGGGCAGTGATTGAGGTTGGACCAACGCAATTTCGGGGACACTATCGTATTTTGTTTTATATTATAAGGAATAAATATTGTCCTCCAGGTCTAGCAAGAGTTATAAGTCAAATGTTAAGTTTTGTGTACATTTTTGTCGGCGCTAAAATGGGACCGATTCGTATTCGAAGGTGGGCAATGAGTCCTGCACTGACGTATTTGGCGTGTATTGTGCATTGGGACCGATGTATAAATATACAAAGTCATAAGCTTAGGGTGTACTAAGCAGGAAAAGGGCCGCTGTACTCATCAGTATTAACAACTAATATTATTGGCACGACCCTGGAATCGCGAAAAAATACAATACAATAGAAAAAGTACATTTATCCTTGACCTAATGTATGGAACAGCTGTTTTTTTATTCGTAATTTCCAAGTTGGCCTTATAGTGAAAGTTGTTCATAATTCTTTGGTTGTTTTGATTGATAAATAATTGATTATGATCAATTAATAAATTATTATTAATCAATTATGTTCATACAGTTTTTGATTCGTTTTTAAATCGGCAAAGTACAGTCTGACCACCAAATCCACTTAACCCTCTAAAACAAAAAAAAAGTTAAATAATGAGAAACTGACATAGATGGTTATAACAAACGTGAGTAATTCCATACTAGGGAAATACAAATATTTAAATATACTAGTAGACACTACTAGCATACTAGTAGTAGTGCTTGTATGACTTTTTCGGAAAATGTTTCAAAATCTTGAACATATACGCAAAGTAAAGTCTGTCGGTTTTCTACCGAATACACTTTGGAGAGTGTGCTTCAGAACTGCACGACTTAATTCCATTCTACTATCAAACAACCAGGAGCTCTAAAACTCGACACCTCTTCATGGTTGATATTCCAAAAACTAGAACTAAATAGTTTGATTCCACCTTCATCGCATGAAGCGTAAAACAATGGTATTTGCTGCCCGAGTGGGTGTACGTTATAACCTACTTTATAATTATCAATAAATAATGTCTATGTTTGTATTATACAAACTGGGTGCCTTCAAGTTATAATTGAATCGGTTTCTTCCAGGCAAGCGTGCTCCATTGTAGACCGCATCTTCGTATAACATCAGGCACGACGGCTGTCAAAAGCAAGAATATTTGTAAAAAAAATCGTTACAAGTCTATAGAGGTTCATATTAAGAGGGCATCGAGAAGGAATTATTTCATGATATTGTTGCAAAACCTATTTCCTAATATATTACTTCTTGTGATCATAAGGTAAATGAAACAGTATTACAACCCAGAAGCTTATGTACTCATTTCTTTACTAACAGTGTTTATAAGGCATCGCCCGCCCTAAGGGAAATATCTTTTTCATAATTCGCACAGTTTGACGGTTTCGCTCTACTGACAGATTGGACAATGAATATGGCATCATAAATTAATATTTTAATCGTTCCATTAAAATAAAGCAATGATTTATTACATTCAGGTGCTGCATTGCTTACTGCATAGGACAATAAATTATATGGGCATTTACAGAAATATAAATTGAAAAGTAACTTTTAAGTATTTCAATCTACAATTTATTACAAATCAACGCTTTGTTTTACTAGGTTTGCACACCATGTTTGTAAGTAGTGTAGTAAAATGTATGGTCTGCAGGGCGGAACCAATTAAAATAAATTACCAATAAAAATCTAACTTAGTAACAAGATTATAAATTGTATATTCCAAGAAATAAAGTGTCTAGGAAAAACCAGCAATGAATTATGATACTTCTAATTTTTATCTCGTTTTTGCACTTTTATTTTTTGTTTTTTTGTTATTTCTTTTGTTACCTATGTGTATTAACTAAGCTACTTGTGGTATGGTGGTTGCATAAGCAAATTGTTTAATGTGTTTTTTTTTCTTTCAGGTAAGGAAAATCGATAGCGTACACTACACGGTGTAAGTTTTAATATTTATTCATAGATAACATTTCTATATAAATCTTTCATACGTTTTTGTAACACAATGGAGTTCATAAATCTCTTCCGTCATACTTTGTAAAAAGATTTAAAATAATTCAGAATTTACTACGAAACAACCTAATCAGGCGTCTTTTGTTCCGCGAAAGAACTTAAAACGTGAATTCAACCGATACAAAAGGATTACTACGTTATTAAACTTGTAAAATTGTATTCGTAGAACTTCGTAGAGCCGCGTAGCTCCGTACCATAGCTACGGCGCTACGCTTGTAGCTCTCATCCGTAGTAAATCTTTTAATCTCTTTACAATGGGTCCGACGTCATAAATTTGACATCTGTGACTTTTTTATGACGATATTCGAAAACGTGTCCCTCCCCACGGTATGATAAAATCGGATTTTATGGACGCGCCGACCGTCAGTTCATTATTTTATTCCGTGTTCTATCGATTAAATTGATGTATAAATCACAGAATCAATGTGGGACATTGAATTTCCTAGCAATCTTACCAAGGGTGACATTTGTTACGGATTGTTTATCGGTATTACGAGATAAATAGAATTGGTCTAAAGCTATACACTTACTACGTATGAATATGCTAAAAATTCACGTTATGCGTTTGATATCCTTTGTTGCGTAATTTGTATCGAGGAAGCGTTGCTAAAAGTTAACATGAGCTATCCAGACATAATATCCAGCCAAACGAAAAAATAAACTATTTTTTCTATACAACTATACGACAGCAAAAAATACCTAAAACAAAATATACATAAGAAATCAACAAAAGACCTCGGAAATATTTCAAGTGGTCCATGAATGAGTAATCTCTTCTAAACGTTATTGTTATGTAAACATTTCTAAGATACTTTTAAGTGCATGAAAAAAATACTGTATTCAATGGACAAAGACCTCCGGTTATATTGTGATTTCAATACATTTTCTCTTTCGCAAGTGATCCTATTTTGTAGAAGGGAGAGCCTTCCGATGAATAGATAATATCCATCTAGCGAACTGTAGGCCTATCATGAATTGGCAACTTTTCGTTGAAAATGTTCAAGGAAAAACCAAATATTTGGTAATATTTTGTCGTGATATCGAAATTTTTAGATAAAAAGCAAACATTTTCTGCCCATAACTAATTGGATATGTATTTTAGGAACGGTAATCAGTAATATTTATTGGTTATAAATTAGTAATACAGGTAAGTCACATGTTACAAAAATATCTTAAAATTAAAGTTCATTATAAGTAAATGAACTAAACAATTAACTTTTTATCAAGCTACCAACAGTAAACATGATTTTTTGGAGTTTTGGCGGGACCGCGGGAAGAGTCGTGTCGCTCCGTTGTATTTTTTTCCAAAACTTGTGTTTTGTCGAGTGTTTATGCATAAAAATGGTGGTGTTTCATTCATAAAGTGCCGAATTACAAAGCGTGAGTGTGGGAAAATGATATAATGTGGTGAAACATGACTTTTCGTGGTGCTTCCAAAACTCCATCGAAGCTTTATAGTAAAGTCGCCACTACTTTACTAAAGCATGACTGGACTTGACTGACACAGACTGGACTTGACTAAGACTGGACTTTGACTATAACTAGCTACGAGGACACTTATTTAACTTTTGAAACTTGAAAATATATAATTACTTGACACTGGCAAATGCTAAAACGCGACGCCAAAACCAAAGAAAAAAAAAAACATGATTTTATTTACAGTACATATTCCGGTACACAAAAATGAGGATTTCTGTTTATCATCTAACGTTTACTTGTATGCGAAATGCGAAGCGCATTGGTAAGCAGCAATTGATATGGAATCATACTATTTTTTTTATATTATAATTATTTCGTTATATGTATATATTAGTCTATTGGTCCTTGTTGTCTTATTAGGGAAAAATAATATAGCACTTTTGTACAAAAACAAAAGGTTAAACTCAAAAGTGTATGAGCTCCGCAGTTAGTATTTTTAATTAAAAACTTATTAATCATACTATTACTAATACTTTTTTTTAGTGTTAGCACCCGAACAAGAAAATCTGAATCTCGGACACTAATTTCTTTCTGCGGTCGGTACTTTATATACGCAAATACAACGGTAACAATAGTAAACTCAATAGTATGAGGATAAGTAAAAGATAAATAAAAATATTGTTATTTCCTTAAACAGAGACAAATGACAATAAAAACTACACTAATTCGGTATGTAAAGAAAAAAAATACTTTACTGATTCCAAAACCATTTCGAAATATTACATTCCTGTACATGATTTTCACGTTTAAAACTCTTTAAACTATGAGACGGTTTACCTCTAATGATGTCACGTCGTCGGCTGTATAAGGATTCTTTGAGTGCCTAAAAAGCAATGGCAAACCTCAACAAAATCTGTCAATGGCAAGTCAATGGTTGCCGTTATACTTGTAACTTCCATACTTATCTACTACTTACTACTACTTTTACATGGCTAATGCATGTTTTATATTCAGCCTACCTCATGACGTCATAACTATAAAAAGTTTGAAAACGTATTAAAAATAAACTACTGCATAGAAAGCCAAAATATTCAAATTAGTTTCATAAAATAAAGTTTACTATCAGTAAAAAATGTAAAATAAATACAAAAAAAAACTTTACATACCGAATTGCGGGAACTACCCACGAACAACATTTTATATTAAGTCTTTTGTTAATATTTAACATTCACTTAGAACACTGTCAATCTAAACAAAAAAAATGACCCAACAACAAATAAATGATATTCGATAAGAGACCAAAGATACATTACATATACGTAGTGTAAGTTATTTATAACTTATGCTGCTGTCACTGGTTAAACTGTGACTAAATGAGAAAATCTTCAAAGAACACTTACAGGTTACAACATAAACAGGTCTGTGTCCCAAATGTCGATCCTGTCTCAGTGGGACCTTATCGGCCTGTATCGCAAATTAACGATTGGGGCCGCCATCTTAACATATTAGCGCCAGTTAATCGAAATAGGGAGCTGTGGGGAAAGTGATTTCGTTTTGTTCCTCACAAACGTACAAAAATGTTGCGTTTTAATCAGGGCTTAGGTAAAAAGTTGTTGATATTCAGCCGTCTTAATATTGAACAATTGTCGATATTTGACTCTCTTGAGGGTTATTCGTCTTAAATTGAAAAACCTTTTTTGCCGACTTCAAAATAAGTAAGTTCTCTTTCGTCACACTTTTTTAAAATGTTTTTTACTCACGATTACTTGAAAACGGTTAAACCAATTTAAAAATAATTCAGGTTTGTCTCATAGAAATTTGATCAATATCGGTTCAGTTGTTTGATTATTAAACCGAAATAACTAAAAAAATATGTCATCCAAGTAAACGAAATTGTGTATTTTTCTTTCGTGTGATTTTTCAGTTAGAATTGTCTCAATGAAGTAACTACCTTCCGACTTCATCGTCAGATGATTATGAAACCGAAACACCGTAATAAAACAATGTAACGGCTAGGTTGTTTGGGCTAAGTAGAAAGGAGTCCGTTTTTTTTTGTAAAAATTATGACTTGTTATGAATAAATTCGTTACCTTGACGGTTTTAGTTCTCTCACTCAGTCATTGCAGTTCTGTCTTATCGGCAGCGTTGCGAAGAGTCTGTACAATATTTTTTTTTATTTTATTTTTACCAACACTTAGATTTTACTTTAAGATTTTTTTAAATTTTTTAGAATACAAATGTGTATATTTCTCATTTTTTAGCTTTGTACATGCTAAGAAATGGACTTAAAATAGGTTGAAATAGGTTTTCTTTTTTGTCAAAATTTTGAACTTGATTCGATTTAATCAGTTTGCCAAGGTTACATGTTACATAATAAAGGTAAGTTAGTTATTAGTCTATACAAAGAAGAAACCTTAAATATTGCCGTTAAAAACAAATCCGTTCCATTTTTCACAAGATTAACCCGAACTTACAGACCGACTCGACAGAACTTAGGTTTATACAACGTAGTGATGAAGAGACTTCTTTCCTTCCCTCCCTAAACTTGAGCATTTTTATGCTCATCCTTACAACTTTTGCAATCCACTTATATCAAGCAAGCGCTGAGTAAACACAAAAAGTTTTTCACGTTTAATCTGCACGTTTTCCGGATTGAAATTTCGCGCTCGCAAGTCGTTTTAAATAATCCTCGGTGTGTTATTTTTTACGCGGTTTTGGTAGGTAATAATTTGTTACGCTTTCCAGTTTTTAAGTCATACATGACAATATCAACTATTATAAAAAATCGCAGGTTTTTAGGAAAGGTTGTTGGAAAGCACATAACTTCCATTGGTCATGTTTGGTGTACATGAATATATGTCTTTGGTCGGCGTATAGCGGGAGATACTGATTCTTCATAATTATGTAGCCAAAATACGGGATTAATTAAGACATTTTCTACAAAAAAATATTATTTCATTTGCGGGGAAAATACTATTATTTAGTTATAATTGTAATTATTACCCTCATACGTAATAAATATTACATATTGGAGGACATTTCACACTGCCCAAACTGACCAAATCTTGTATTATGGGAAATATAAGACTAGTCTGATAATTATGATACTTTTTTTTAACTTTATTTGTGGATCATATATAGGTAGTATATTGTGAACGCTTGTTTGTTCTATGCAGAAAAGGCGAGTCGGACGTTTCACCCATTTCAAAAAGTGTCTACAAAAATACAAAAACTTTTACCAGACACAATGCAAGTAGGTCAATATCCACATGTCAGAATACATTGTAAAGTTTGTAGGTGTATGCGACACAGAAACCTTACCAATTTATATTATTCAAACCTGCGCAATGAATATGAAATAATCCGTATTGTGCACAAGACGCTAAGATTTTAAGCACAATACTGGCTTAGGTGCATAAATTATAACGTAACACACGTAGAAGGGTTGGGGAGACCGAATTGTAAAATTGTTCATTCCGAATTGTAAGATTGTTCATTCTACCGCCTCGTATCGCGAAGAATTTTGATAAATAGCTGAGTGAAATAATTTCCCTCGTCTCATTCGCTCATACAGTGCCGTTCTGACGCTCTGAGAATTCTTATCTTACAGACGCAGCACTTTGATTATGAAGGAAAGGAATATTTAAAGAAGATTTCGCTTGCTTTGTTGTTTCTCGACGCATGTGCAAAATTTATGTTTGAGATATGAGAACATTACGCTGCCGCTTTTTGGTATTCTTTTGTTACTATTCGACTTTGTTCGACTCAAAGGGAAAGCATTAATATGTTGTTTTAGCTTAGTTCTCTTTATTCGTTTGAACGTTCAATTTGCGCAATGTGATTTGCTTGAGTGATATCGTAGTCGTAGAAGCTAAGCAGCTTTTTTAATAATGGTATTGTACAATCGGTCTACATAAATCTACTTATCCAGCGTTCATAATACGAGTTGCTTTTCATATTACTAGTTGTTCGCACGAACTGTAACCACTATATCTTATCTACTCCTCGACCGATTTGACTCGTATTTGCCCTTAAAAATTACATTTTCACGAACAAATTGTGTATAAAATTTCATATGGAACGAATTAACTATACTTACAAACATAGATTAAAATGTCTAAAAAACAAAATATTTTTATTTGACGTGAACGTAATTCGTAATAATATTTATCCTTGCTTAAATGTAAAATAACGAACAACGTATTTTTTTTAAAAGTTAATAAAATAGTCGATAGGAACAATACTATAATATTAACAACAAAAGAATGTTAAAGAGTCTGTCTTTATCATTCCATTAAAATTTTAAAAAATTATTTTATTTGAACAAGAAACAGTTGTTTTTTTTCACGCTCCTGCCGGTATAAGCAAGATGAGAAACTATAAAAACTTTTTATTTTTTTTTAAATGTAATTTTGATTTCACGGACAAACACATTTTTAGTTCATAATAGAAAAACAGTTATCATCGTCATTCATTCATTCATAATTTGTTACGAAATATACTTTGTTTCACATAAACAGTTTAATAAACAACATTCATTAATAGGCTATTAACCTGACGGACACATCTCAGTAACTGCAATATCATTAGGCCGGTCGCTTAGCTTACACGTAAATTGACTTAAGTATTCATGGCCCGGTGAATAAGTGATTGGACTAGACGATGCGATCGAATCAGGCTCATTTCAACGACTGGGGTAACTTTCGTAAAGATATTTTGATGCTTTAAAGTCAGTTAAACATACTTGTGCAACATCTTATTGTTTATTGAAGAAACAAGACTCCTTCAGAGAGAGATTCAAGACTCAACCATCATTTAAATTTCTATCGAGTCGATCATTATAAACTATTTTTAATACAGACAATATAATGTTAATGTAGGTACCTAATTTTTGATAAAATGAGATCATTTTACAAGTTATTTTTGAGTAAATTAAAATGCAACCTAAAATTGCTAAAAGTCAGACAATATAGATTTTGAACACGAAATTTTTTTATGAGCCTTTCGAAGCCAGTGTTATTAGAGCGATAGAAATAGACACGTAGCTATGGGTATATTTAGAGCTTATGCACAGGTCGCGTAGGACAGATGCGTCAGCAATCGGAATCTAATCTCAGTCCCTCCGTTACGAACGCCTAATTGACGGCCGCTGCGGATATTTGCATCGGTATGACACTTCTGTTTCGGCATTGATTGGCGTGCTATTCAATCAAATCGAATCATATGAAGAGACTACTTTCATTTAAAATAATGCTTGATGTATTTGATAGGGATTATTGTCAAAAGTCCGTTTCTTCTTTTTGTTTTTATGGCGTCGCACTTTGTGTATTTGCCTCTTGTCAGAGATCCGCACTTTGGAACGTAATTCGGTACTTTTGAAATAAAATACTACTATTTTTAACCGACTGCAAATAAGGAGGAGGTTCTTAATTTGGTTGTATTTTTATGTCCTCGGAACTTCGTCATTTATAAACTTATTTAGATCTTTTTTTTATTACATTAGGGATATGTTTTCAGATTGGTCACATAGAAATTTCATGAAAATAGGTTAAGTAGTTTGATTTTTGGACCAAAATAACAAGATAAAATATGTCATGCAAGCGCAGAAAATTGCGTATTTAGCTTCCCTGTGACTTTTTAGTGTTGTTGACAGTCAATAGAATAGTCTCTAATGTGAAGTACTTACCTTCAGACTTCATCATCAGATGACGATACAACCCAAAATCCATCACCACCATTTAGGAAAATAATATTATACGGTAACAACCTTTTCACGTTATGCCAAATATCAATGGCCAAAAAACGTTCTGCCAAAACTCCTAAATGTTTTTTAAATCCAATAGATGGCGCTTGTTGGGCACGTAACTCTAAATTTCAGAATACTTAGTCTGCGTTCAGCAGTGGGCAGCAAGACGCTAAAGATGTTGTGATAATGATGATAGAAAAAAATGTCTTTGTCGTAACATCTAAGTGGCTAGTAAAAATAAATGATAATTAATTACGTAGTTTCATAACATTCATTCTGTGTTATCCACAAAATTGTACGAAAGCAGTTCAAATTACCTTAATCATTCAACATGCAATCACTGTTGACTGCTTTCAACAACATTAACCCGGTTAAGCCCCTATTTCCAAAGATTAGTTAGAAAATTGAATACAAAGCTCCAATTTCAAAAGCATTGTCGCTTGTCACCGGAGCACGTCAAAGCACGCAACGTGTCAATGTTCACACACCTGATTTAACAAACCAAGACCCCCCCCAATCACAGATAAACACATTCAAGTAGAACAGTTCAAGAACAGCGATTGCCTATCAGAACTAAAGTTCAATGAGGTTTACTCGACACAGTTTTTCATGTTGTCTCCAAAATTGTATATAAGTTTGCAGTAAAATTGCCATTGTTGGGCTCGGGCTCAACTGTTTGGTTTGTGTATCTTTGACTGTGAATAAGACGTATTTTGTTAGATTTATTATCACACACTTGAAAATATATAAATATACTTGACACTGACAAATGCAAAATGTACGATTATTTATATATTACTTTTTTCTTTTTTCTTTGGTTTTGGCGTCGCGTTTTAGCATTTGCCAGTGTCAAGTATTGATATATTTTCAAGTTACAAAAGTTAAATAAGTGTCCTCGTAGCTAGTTATAGTCAAAGTCCAGTCTTAGTCTAGTCCAGTCCTGTGTCAGTCAAGTCCAGTCATGCTTTAGTAAAGTAGTGGCAACTTTACTATAAAGCTTTGATGGAGTTTTGGAAGCACCACGAAAAGTCATGTTTCACCACATTATATCATTTTCCCACACTCACGCATATAATTCAGCACTTTATGAATAAAACACCACCATTTTTATGCATAAACACTCGACAAAACACAAGTTTTGGAAAAAAATACAACGGAGCGACACGACTCTTCCCGCGTTCCCGCCAAAACTCAATATATATTACTTATAGATGTTACAAAATCATAATGACACCGCAAATTGTAAGTAAACACACAATGTGTGAATTTTGCCAACAAGGCTCAGACAAAGTCAAATGAAGCATGCTACAGTCAAGTTTAGTTTGTCTATGATAGGTCTGAGTAAAATGGACTTCCGCACTTTACTCTGACCTATTACGTAAATAAACAATAGATAAAGACAAATTTAATTCACAAAAAAGATTATGCATATACAAAGAAAAGAATGTAATCAAATTAATGCATACATCTGGAGGTGTTGGACATTACAATTCAGTGTTTAAAGCGGTAATCACTAGACCCCAAACTAAGCACGAGGCTTGTGTCTCGGGGACCGAGTGCCTTCTTACCAGAATATTCTGTGACTAACAAAACCATTTAATTGTCACACAATGTCATGATCATTTTTAACGCCTAAATTTAATTTAATAATAATTAATTACAAATAAAAACTAATCAATAAAGATACATAAACGTATTTTTATCTACATATATATATCTAAAACATGTACAAAAATATTTATCTTGTCTCCCTTCGTTTTATGAGTTATTAAACGGTTTCTGGTGCCAATAATGCTACACATTTGATTCGAGTACTAAAAGTTTAATGCCTTTAGAATTCATCATTTACGTACGAATACGAATTTCAAATAAAAAAATATAAAATATCTATTCCGCCTAAAGCGACGTAACGTCAACGGCACGTAGCTTGCGTGGCAAAGCGAAAGGAGATCTGAAGAGGTCCGTGCCTTGAAATTTGTCGTTTGACACCTCCGCTCCACCGGGCCGAACGCGTGCGACGGCGTTTCCGCTGCGATTATATGCGAATACACACGCCGTCATGTGGAAACGTGGCTTTAAGAGTAAACACAATCACGTTTTGATGTAATAAATCCTTATGTAAACTAAATTATGTTTTGACGTCTCGAGATCACATCAATTCCTTAAAGGGCTATGACAAAGCTATATTTCTCTATGGTGTAGTGTTTTTTTAGTCCACGTATCTAAATCAGGCGAGTTAGTGGCCAAACGTATATCTATGTAATTTAAAAAAAAAACTTTTAACTTAAAAATGTGTTCCCCGTACCAAGAAATACTGTTACTAAACGCAATCGTACTATGAAATAAATAACTTTGTAATACATAAAGAACAAAAACACATAATACACTCAAATTTTGTCCAACAACGAGTGTGGGTATGTGAAAAAAAAATCGTTAGATAGTTGTATGCCTAAAAATTATGGCGTTTTAATCATAAATGCTAAATCACATAATATGTGTGACTAACAGATTTAATCTGGCGAAAGTCCTTTTCTTTTCATGTTGTAATTTTATTTATTCTTTTAATAAAGTATGTATTACGAGGGCATAGCTGGACTTGACTGTGACTTTAAATAAAAATGTTAAAATATATAAATTACCGAAAATGGCAGAATGGACAAAGTGCCATGTCAAAAACAAAAAAAAAGCAACAAAACACGCATTCATTTACAAGAAGGTAGGTGCATGTTCCAGCTTCAATATATATGCTCTTTTGTACGCATTGTCATCAGAACTTCATTCCGCATATTTTTTAATGCGGGTAATAATAAATAAATATCGTTTGGATTGTTTGGTTTTTTCGATTACATCAATTATATTATACACAATCCATGATAAATATTATCCACATTAATGTATCTACACTCTATGTATATAAATCCTCATTGAAGTGAACTCCTTATACGAATCCAGTAAAAAAACATATTATTTGCATTGACATAAAAAATGGAGGGAAGACGCCGACCGTCAATTGTTTTTTCGTGTGTTAAACCGCTCTCAAAGTATGCAGTATGTCAGTTCTATTTCACCGAGTGTGTGTTGCGTTCGCTGTCTTTTCTTTATTTTTATCTAATTCTTGCCATAATTGCTTTAATTTTGATTTCTCCTATTCCTATCTTGAGTTTCTATTTATATGCCTTTGTTGTCTAATTTTACTCAGTGAAAGAAAGTGCAAAATGGTGTTCAATCTACGTGACATGTTAACACGCCTGAGGTACACTTATGACGAGCGCGACTGTCTTCATGAAAACGACCTGGTAATTAAAATTAATTAAATTTATGTAGTGCAATAATAGCTTGGATATGTAATTTTGTAATGTATATCATTTTTGTAAAGTATGTTTGAATAAATTTTTTCTTATGGGTCCTAACAGGTCGAAGATTATTGACACCTTTCCTGGAATGGGGATTGCTCTCAAGTGATGTTAAAGACGTTAGCTACCCAACAGAATACTAGAAAGTGCCGTACCACCACGCAATGATTTTTTCACGATGTTTTCCTTTACTGTCAGCTCGAGTTCATTGTTAGGATATGAATGTGTGATCCGCCTGCTATAACTACTCGCCAGGTGGCTAGCTAGTTTAAACTGTTATCACTACAATTATCTTTCGTTTATTTAGTTCAATAATATTCTAAGAGGTGGTAAGTAATATTAATATATTATTTAAAACGTACAATTGAAGAAATCTGCCACTAGTTTAGCCACAAATAACGAGTTGAGTTTTTATGCACATTGGTCGCAAAGGACTTCTTATACTTACTTATTATTTATACGTAAATATGATAGCAGGAAGAAAATTTCAAAGCAATAAAGCCGAATATTACTTGTATACCTGAGCCATTTATCATTAAATCATGACAGCATATTTTCTTCATTTCTAAGTTATAAAATAGCCGAACAAAACAATATTTCCTCGTAATAAAAGCCCATGGTAACGATCAATCAATCAATGGATGAAAGAAAATAGGTATGTTTCAAACTATTGTATTTTCGGTATTTCATAACGTTTACGATTTTAGGCACGTTGTAAAGTAAAAACGCGTGTTGTGTTTCGGATGTTTTTGTGATTTTTTGCAGAGTTGTTGCTATTTATAAGTCTGTGTCTTATTTGGTTGTTTTCGTTTAAAAGTTGTCACTTCCCAAATGATTTCGTAAATATGAACGTAGGTACTTATGTAAACAATTTGAATGTAGCAAATTACATAACGCGACCAAAATTAAAATCATATTATGACTACGTGATACACTGTAAATGTAACGACTTTTTATTTTGATAGGATAATTTATTTTGTCTGAATCTAAGTACATTCTTATCCCTCAAATCTCGTTCTTTGTGTGTCCGACCGCCTGTCAAAGTGCTTACCCACATAGATAAAACCAATTTAGAATTTAGACGAACAGATACAATTGAAATAAGAACATAAATATTATGTGAATTAAGCACGTTTTTGGAACTTTTATACGTAGGGAAATAATGAATCGAGTACGAGTAACATTAAATTATAAAAATCTGTTCATTTTCTGCAGTTTTGGCTACGCGCTTTGTGTATTTTGCCAGTTATAAGTTTTTCATATATCACGTAGCTGTCTGTTGAAAAATTAAATTAAAATAACTGTTTGTGACATAAAGTAAGACACATTAATGTGTTGAAACATGCATTCACCACATTATAGTACTTGCCCACATACATGCGTGTTATCAGGCCCTTTATAATTAAATCACCACTATTTTCAAATATAAACACACAAAAATAAGCAAGTTATAGAAAAAAAAAAATCCGCGTTCACGTTAAAAATTACTAAATCTCTGGAAATCTTAGTTCAATTGAATACTTTCTGACATCGCATGACCTGCAAAAATTGCATTGAACTAACCATAAAATAATCGCAGTAAAAAGTTTTCATTCTTGTTATTGCAAGTCATTGCACTTATTTCTTATCTAATAGCGGACAGACTGTACGGGTTTTTATAGCATGAAAAGGTTTAATGCATGGTTCCGAGGCCTGCTGAATGTATGTATAGCCAAATACGTATTGGCCGATAACTTAAGCTTAGTATCATCGTCAATACCACACAGATGCAGTTCACATGTATGTAGATACAATCCGATATACGCTTAAGCCGACAAGCCTTGCCTTGCCCGTATTCTCTGGATATAGAAAACGTACCTGTACCTGTACTGGAATACAGTATTTTAAATATAAACAGAATTAAAATTTGATTCTACTACGCCACTATGATATTTGAATGTATACAAATATTAAACGTACGGTATTAGTTCTTTGGTATATACAACAAAAAGTTTATATCTATTTATCTTTGTTTGTTTGACAACTTACAAGTGAATTGACCATAAATGGTTTCGTAGTCACTTTGTATGCAATTGAATTGGGAATGAGAGGAATACCATAAAAAAATATATATTATATCTACTAAAAGATCTCAGCTTGCCAAAAACCTCTGTATAATATATACATTTCTGGAAAGAGTAGAAAGCAACGTTGAATTAGGTTCAGTATTGATACGTAAACGCAACGCGATGGCCCGGTACCCGCAGGGCGATAGCTTTGAATGCTAAGATGTTTCGTCGTCTAACAATTTTGAACACTTTTGTTTCAGTTTAAAATTGAATTTTAATCGTTGTTCCTTAACTGGAAGCTTACATACAAAAATCTAAATGTATTATTCAAACAGTATTTTTCCTGCGAGCACTAAAAATAAATTGTCAATTAAAAATTTACAATAAATGTTAAAAATGGTCTTTATGGCTATGAGGTTTTTGTTTCAGTCGGCTAATTCGTTAAATCTATATAACATTGTAATTCACGAGAATAGAAATAATATACTTTTTTGTGGCGGAAAATACGGCAATAAAAACTGAAATTAGCGAAAAAAAGTGTTAATTCTTTATAGAAATTGATTAAGCAAAGGTACTGTCCAAAATACATCGTATACAACATCTGCACTCGCCATGTCACGGTGCAAGCATTAATCACCGAGTACCGACACAAACACCTGAGTGGTATACAGTTTCCTAACAATATTAGGAAGTATCACTTTTGCCGAATACCGAGTGTAGCCGCCACTCGTGTTAAGGCGAAATAAAGAGCTAATAAAACAATTGAGATTAATAAAACTACATTATGCATGCATTCTATCAAATTTGGTTTTATAAGCCAGCGCAATTTGCAATTTTGCGGTAGAAAATAACAATTAGAAAAATAATTAAATTAATCAATTAATAAAATCTATCACTAATTCTTGTTCTAAAAAACAATATAGAAACAAGATAATCTTATTGCTGCCTCTCACATAACTCATTTGGTAGCAGTTGTGCATTTTGTAAGTCGTAGGTTCGATTCCCTCCCCGAACACAATGACATGATATGTGTCAAACATGATGATGTAGAAGTTTCGTCTGTGTCTCGATGTTCCGTATATGTACCTTCTGTAAGTATGTTTGGGTTTGCTCCCATAGTAGGTACAAGGTTTAGTCAGTTTAAAGCTAGTTGGCATTTGTGTAAAACGTCTTCCAATATATATTCAAAAAATAATTGAATCATACTCTTGGTACTCGTAGATCAGAAGTGCTTTTTAAGGATTTTTAATCAATCCAATTAACTTACAAAATCTTGAATTTGTGATCAAAATTCACTTTTTGTCGTTGTCTTAAAGTTCCCACTCTACTCTTACCGGCTTAATACCGTTCGCGCGATGACTAGTCATGTTGTTATACCTGACAGGAATGTAATAACACATTCACTGTCAGATTAGGCCATGTTTCCGTGATCTTGTCACTCTCGGAGTAACTTCAATACTCACTCTAACCTTAATCAATTAAGTAGATAGCTTTACGAGCAAAGGTACACAGACACGTATTTATTATGTAGAACGAGAACGTCAGGGTAAACGTTTGTTGTCACGTCAGTTGTCATTCTTCATAAATAAATTGATGAGTACTTGAAATAGCTTGAACTGTGTAAGGAGTATCGATTGTAAAGGTTTTAAGTGGAGAGAAAAAAAATACTGCCTTAAATAGATATCGATAAAAATAATTGATATCTATTTAAGGTTTGTTCATCAACTCGCGAAGGGAAGTAATGTTGGATATCATTATTGGATTTACATTCACTTTATTAGTTTATATGTCAAACGTTTCCTTGGATGGTAATACGTAAAATATTTTACTGAAATGTGATTATCTCCTCTCTAATAAGAGCTACGAATTTCCAATAGATATTATAACTGACCAACCTTCACCTAACCCATCTACAGATAATAATACGTAAAATATTTTACTGAAATGTGATTATCTCCTCTCTAACTAATACAATAAGAGCTACGAATTTCCAATAGATATTATAACTGACCAACCTTCACCTAACCCATCTACAGATAAATCCATTGATACACGTATCGGTCTATCTTTGTTGACAAAAAAAACATTGAAAACATAAATCGTACGGCACAGGATGGCCGGAAATTGATACCGCTCTGACGACCATTCCAAACATAAACTTGGTTACTGTTATACAAAAAAAATACTATTGCCAAAATAGGATTTTTGCAGTTCTAATATACGATATAATATCTATGTTCTTTGCATTTTTAAATTGTTACACAAATAATGCAAATGAAAGGTTTGATATAAGTAATGTAAATTGAACAGCATTGCCTGGTACTAGTTTGTTTATTTATTTATTTCATTGAATACTACGGAACCGCAATAATAAAAATATCTATGTATATGTAACCAGAAATTAGTTCACCGCAGCAATCCACTCTAATCACTGAATCGTTTCGCGAGCCAATTTTAAATTTTAGCGAAACGGCGGAGAGCATTAAACGTTAATGCACCAACAATATTCCCTGGGACGGGCTATCGTAAAAACTTTGCCCGGTTACCGCTACCCAGTTGCAGCGTACAGCGTAAAAATCACCTAAAGGCAGTAACAATATTTTGTTACTGCCTTTAGGTGATATAATAGGAAACTTACTAATTTGGGCAGATTTAATATTAAACAGGAAATATTGTATCTTAAGCATTTTTAAATTCAGTGATTGGTGTCATTGTGTCTATCGATATCACACTATACGAATATTATAAATACAAAAACTTATCTACTTATAATTTATGTATGCATGTTTGTTTGTTTCAATGTTTGTTGCTCATTCACGCTGTATCGACTGAACGAATTTAAATGAAGTTGGGAATGCAAATAGCATATTCTCTGGATTATTACATGAACTACTTCTTATCCCGGTAAACGTGAGTGAACACGGCGCAGCTAGTTAGTTTTAATTATTACGTAGAATATAGATAAACACGTACGTAGTGCAATCATTTAGACGTGACGATGACAATTTGATATAATAAGACACGAAGGCCTTTCGTGATTATTTCAAAATGTGACAGAAAGACTAAACTCACTAAGCTATTTTTCCTCCTTACTGCAACTTTAAATATGGTAACAGCCATGCACTTTAACATTGTTTTAAAAAGTAAATTTCAGTAATGCAAGAAGTTCCCGACACCCGATGTTGATGGCTTAACTCGACGAAGAGATTGATGACTCTATTTTGCATGAACCTGTCTGTGGACTCGCGGTTTATTTTCACGGGTGTTATTAATCACCGTGAATTTTAATAAGTACCCTGGATAGATGATTTAATAAGTAGGGTAAATTCGAACAGGAAATTGACATTTTTAACGATTACTTCTAAAGGTAAAATTAAAAAAATAATTGTGACTTAGTTATTTTGGTGGCAAAACATTGAATTACGCTACATATACAAAAGTTTATTGGAGTGTATTTATTTTTATTTGGCATTAATGTTGTTTTGGAGTTCATTGTGACTACCCTATGTTAGCTCATTTGGTAGAATATTTGCTTTAAGAGCTGTAGGGTATGGGTTCGATTCCCACCAGAACAAACATTAGTATTAGTATTGTTTAGTTTAGGGCTAGATTGCGCTGTGTGAAATATCCTACGATGATTTAGTACGAATGGTATAGAAATTACTTGATTTATAGCTACATTAGTAATACTAACAATTTTGACCCAAACGTTAGTGCTTTTAACAAGATTGAATTGTAAGTGCTACGATTGCGTTTATTCACAAACCTCCCGGAAAATATCCGAATAACAATCGTATAAAAATCAATTGCACGACTTAGAAGATATAAACCCACGTACAGGTAGACGGGTACAATGACTATATTTTATAGATTTAGAAACGATAACACTTTTTGTAAATCAGATCAATGCGACCAAAACACATTAGTGTTTGAAGTAAAACAAGAACATTAGTAATACCGATGCCGACCTGACATGACACTATTATCTACTTAATTCATATCCTAATACGTTAATCGTAATTGCAAGTCCCTGTATCGTGTAGGTACTTCCATGATTCAATTGATCTCGACACACATCTTGTAGCTATCTAATTCCAGAAGCTTAGCTATGCATTTAGTTCTATAAGTACCTTCTATTTGAATATTATGTTTCTTATACTATTCTTTATTATAGTTATAGAATTCTTATCTTTACTAAAATTATACTATAATATTTTTAGTTAATTTGCTAGTTCCTCTTTCATTTAACTGATTTATTTGTGGCATAAATAATAAATATACCTACATGGGCTTTTCATCACGAAAAATCAAATACATAGTTATTATGCAATAATAATTGTAACCGTGAGTAACACAGTGGTAGCTAGTAATGTATACTAGCACTCATTCAATCCGTTCCATTATATTTACATTTTTTAAATCAAATAATTGTAACCAATAAAGCATAATATGTGTTAAAAGCTAAGGGCGTATTATTGGAGTACCCACACATTCCAATGTTTCGAACATGTCTTTTACTACAGCCAATCATGTTATGTTATCTTAGATAGAGTCTCGTTTAGCGGACCAAAACTGTGACGGCTACGTATTTACACTTCGATTTCTAGGGTTTTTCTCACACTACTCGACAATTAAATAAAATTATAATACTTAATCCTAATCTGTCTTAAAAAGTTTAAAAAAATGAAAAGGTTAGCGGTTATAAAAATATGTGAATGTTTCACATAATTATTACAGTAAAATCTATGAACAAGTTTCGAAAAACACATTTTTAAGTACCTATCATCTTTAATTTAAATTTCTATTGAGTCGATAATTCTGAATTACGTTACATTAATCTTAATAATATGGGATATTTTAATTCAAAAACTATATTTTTTATAAATTAAAAATGTAAACTAAAATTGTTTAAAAGCAGACAAAAGCGCCTTAGTAGGCATGGTGGATGTCTTACTGCAATTTCGTGACAAAACGCCTGCCTTAAAAGTTTATTAAAATTGTTCATTTTCAATCAGATTCTTAATTTTTTTGCAATTTTCGTATCGCCTAGATAGATACGTAATAGCGCCACACTAACCAGAACCTGAGAGTTAAGCTCGGCATATTCAGTAGTTACGGCTTCTAGTAATTGGTATTCAGTGCCGTGCGCCCTACGGCGGAAATTAAAAATGATTGTACTGCCCGTATACGCATACCTACTCCCCGGTCACCTATACAGGTCACACTGGTCGATGTGGCGATTTTTCAGTGACTTCGTTTTTTCCCTTTGTGTATTGACTTTTAAGCGAACTCTGTGTCTAGGGTAAGTAAAAGTTGCCTAGGGAAAAGTGATTCTTTAAGTTATACAAAACTATTGTATTTAGCTCTATTGGTCTGATATGTAAAGATACTACAACAAACTAGTATGTTAAGATTCTATAACTATTTCGATATAGTGTTTCGTTACTCAGAGGTCAAATAAATTCTAACTTTACTTTCAACGCCAAACTAAAAGTTGTCTGTCTGGGGCAGAAAATGTATTTCGATTTAGGCGCAAACAAAACTAATTAATTAAACTCAGTTTTTAGTTCAGTTTATCTAGCTACTTAACTTGGTAAGTGTTACCCCACATCAGATGCCGAGGCTTTATGTAAACTCAATAACGCAAAACTTCTTAAATAGGTATCGGTCTGAAGTCACGTTCAAATGTCAATCACAAATATCGATGTAGTCTTAAATAAAAATAGTGTATTTTAATTCTTGTTAGGGTAAAGGTGATTGACCACAATTTAAATAAGGTTTCATTTTTGTCCCGGTGAGCTAATGGCCTAAGTGTGGTCGGCTAAAACCGCGGCTAGGTCTGCCCAAACTGCTGCAGATTTTGGCGGATAATGCATACAGTGAAGTCTGCACTACACGAGCAGGGACTAAGAGTGAGGCTACACGTGTATCGCCAAATCGTAATGATTTTTGTTTGTAAAATTTGTGTAGCGCTTTTACATTGTGGGGCATACGTACTATAGATTTTTCTGTATAGAACAACGCAGCGATGTCACATAGCAAGTGTGCGTTCGCCTTAAGTTCGCAGCCACTACCATAGTTGCCAAGTCAGTATGGGAAATGCAATCTGATCGTAAGCGAAGACACGGTTTAAGATGTAGCACGTTTGTCTAGAGGAAATTGATAAACGATTTCTAAAAATAGTTTCCTTTTTTATGTTTTCTTTCATTCATTTAAGAAGCAATTCTTGAATAATTAAAAGTAAAAGGCAAAACCATTAATAAACTACTAATGAGATTCACAATCAACGCCTTCGTAATTGCAGAGTTAATATTGGTACAGTCACAGTTCAAACATGCGAATTGCACACTTTTCCACCAATTAATGTTTTTGAGTTGAAAACGGCCAACAAAGGCCCCGTCATCGTCGAAATAAATGCGTAAATGTTTGTTCGACACATCGGTTGCCGTATGCATCAATTAAAAATATATTACTTGCAGGGTTCACTTCCGGCAGCCCGCTCTGCTCCAGTGCATCCTGGTGCCGTAGTTTGAATTTTTAAACTTTGTATGTTCAGTTGGAACTTTTTACTTTTTTTAAAGTGTCGACACAGAATATTTAATAGCATTACGCGAGATAAGTGCAGTGCAAAGGCAATAGTATAACTTTTAGGGCTCCATAGCCAGAGGGTGCTGACGGGAATTTGTTACGAGTACTAACTGCGGCATCTGCACGTTTGATTTATTATCCATCTTATCTCTAAGAATGGTGGTAGGGGCTTAGTGGTCAGAACGATCGATCAGATCGATCCACACGACGAAGAGCTAAGGATTGAATTTTAATAAAAAGCTTGAGCTGCCGGTGAAGAAAACTATAGCTTGATGGTAGGGCACTTTCTAGCACTCGGCTGTACTATACTCGTTTACTATGTGTGTACTCAACTATAGCTACCACAATCAACTAGAAACTCTGCCGCCAAGTACCTAAAGATGTGTTCCGGCAGCCTCACTTAAGAGCCAGTCCCATTTCAGGTTAGGTGTGTTTATTCGTGTTCGGAACACTTGGTGCACGAGTTCGACTCGCACTTCACCTTTTTTCTCATGTCCACCAAATATATAATATGCATGCCGATAATCACCATCCGCGCAAATACATTATATTTGAACAACTTTTTATTCTCCCCGCTTAACTTCAGCCGGATGCGTTTTATTTGCATATGAATATAAAAGTTCACGCGACATTTTTTTTCATACGGTCGTTAAACTACCGAACTGCTGGTCTATCTATCAAAGTCAATTTTCGTATTGGCTCATATGGACGATTCGACACTCGTATCGAGATATTTTTACGTACGTATTGCAATTTATTATAATTATGTACATTGGGTGAAAAAAACAAGGCGTAACTTTCAGAAGTTTCAATCGGCCTACCCTATCGTTATGCGTATTTGTGCTAGTCATCTAAATGTAATTATATCATCCTACTTTACTTGTAACTAAGTGAAAAAAAAAACTGTAAGTCAATTTTAACCTAAAATAATGTTATTTCTGATATCCGATTCTTATAAACTAATGTAAAAAATATGCAAGTAATATATAATTTAAGTTTCAATTCAAATAATAAGTATCATCAATAATGGATTTGATAATGAAGATATTTTATAACTAAAACAATAAAAGATTGTGATTACACTAACCAATTAAAACATGCCGCCCCACTCACGTTCTTCTTGCGACAGGAGCATGGTGGTGGACGCAAATTGTTCCGTTACCGCAGGCCGTGTTTGTATAGAGCTGGCTTTATTGTTTGTCACCGTGTCCGCCACCAAAGTTGGGGAAGTCTAAGCAGGACCTTTTTTATAGTAACGGGAGGGAATATCTCGACTGTATTGGTGTACGACCAGGTTATGTATAATTGTACCTTTTAAACCCTCGCTTCTATACCCGACGGAGGGCACCGGAATCTACATAGGAACGCACCGGTATCCTCCGGGAATGTTGCTGAAAGCGGTATGCTGAAACTAGCTGTCGCATTTTAGGTCAGCAGTAGTGTGTAAACTAGTGAGTTCGACCTACAAATGTCTTAGAGCATAGAGTGCCAAAGCATGGGGCCTTAGTTTTGTTACTCAAAAGTCCAGGTTCTGCTGCAATAGTCGTGGATATGTGTTATATCTTGCCATCGGGAGAGAGTTTCGTTCTTCTCATTACATTCACATAAAAATGGCTTCAAGTGTGTTTTTAGTAAAAAATGTATAACACTGTGAATGGGATAAAAGTAATCACGAATACTCAGCATCGATCCTATAAAGTAGAAATAATATTAAAATAGATATATCACCTGTCAATCTGTCAGCATTGAATTGAAAGTTCTCATGTCGCATTACATTGTAGACGCGCATGTTTTGACCGTCATTAAAACACCATGAATATTTCGCGAGAACATTATGTCAGTTGAGCCAAACCACCTGCGCTCGGCCTTGTCAATGTATGTGAGTATGCAATATTATACTCGGCAGTAACTAAGCTAACGCTTAGTAGCATGTGATCTAAAACAGTGTTGCCCATTATCATTGAACCTAATGATCCTGAACTGAAAAGTTTGACTGTCTAATACAGATCCAAAAATATTGCAAAAATGAGATAAAATATATCGCTCACTTACTACGTAATTACGTTTACATGATATTCAAGTGGTATCCAAGTGATTATAGGATAATAAAATTAATTTAAACTCTTTCAACAATTATTTTTGGAATACCTGCTTTATATTTTTTTTTTATATCTACATAATGTTAATGTGATACTTGCTTAGGATGATATTGTATTCCTTCTCTTATTCTATGTGATTGTCATTCAACTAAATTTTTTCTCTAAGTAAGTTTGCCCAGTATTTAAAACGTATTTTTAAATTTTAAATGCACGATAAAGAAGCATGAGTTTGATGCCAATCTCAACGACAGTAATATACCTAAAGTTTGAATTTAAGTAATAATTTAAGTGTAGTTTTTTTTTCCAATAGTAAACATCTACTGTTTGATTGTACCGAAAACACACAGTTTATTGTTAAGAATAGTTACGAAGAGAACATAAAAACCGTAACTAAGTAGACATAAAATAATTCTTCAAAGCAAGTAAAACATTTTTCCGTTGTATGCAATCAAAAAATTAACTGAAAACCGCACAAAACTAGCGCAGATAATAAATAATAGAATAGGTATCCACTCACTACATGTTAACATAATGTTCATTTTCGCATGAGTGTAAAAATAAACTATTCAAATAGAATTTTACATGGAAAAAGCGGTGTATTCACAGTAAAAGTATTTTTACACCGTTACCAACACGTTCTACGTATTTACTACTCATACACAAGCTGTTGCTTCAGTTTTTTTTTTTTCAAACTACAGAACGATCCGACTCGTATTCAGTTTATTTACATATCTATCAGTAACACACTATTATATTACATACCCATCTCATTTACCAGTTTCATACATGAAATTTATTTTTTCGATCGATCAATGCAACGACTGAATGAAATATTAATCCTCGTGTTCTATTAAAAGCACATAATTATGTAAAGTGCCTTCGAAATGGTTGTGTTATTAGGCTCGTACGCACACGCACGCGTTTGCAGACACTAAACAAGTTTTACACTGGCATTGTATTAACATTCTTCGTTAATTTTTTTAAGCTGGAGACTATATCTTCTCTCAGCTTATGAACACCAATAAAACTATTATCGAGGTTAATATTAAACATATGTTTACACTAGTTATAAAGACAAACAAACAAACAAAAAATCAAATCTTTTCTAGAGTTGATTTTTGTTTGTGTTTAATGAATAGGGCCCGACCCTACTGGACCTATCTGAATAATTCTTTCATCATTAGAATGCTACATAATCACTGAGTAACATAGGCTATATTTATATTGTTAATAGAGTTTTGTTTTTGTGCGAAGCCGGGACGGCCCGCTAGTATTTTATAAGATGCAAGCCCATTTGGAATTGAGTTCAAAGGGCAGCGAATCATGTTTGCGAACGATCTACGTCAAAGAAGTCGTTTAACGGCGAATTAAAACTAACGTTCGGCTTGTACGTGGAAACTGGCACATGGTCTGATGTTAGCTTTTCATCAGCATGGTAATCGTGCAAAAATATTGGCTGAAACACGAGCCTCGAGCACCTGCCCAGAATTAAATAAAAATAACCCGCGAATGAGCATCAAAACGTGGGTAATTTGCGTTCAGTGTTTGGGAAAGGAAACGTTTAAGGGCGGTGGCACAGGTGGTGTAACAATTACGCAAAAACGAAATACATTTTTTTATTGATAACACCAAAGTGACAGGTCATTACAACCTTGGGTATGAACGTTCAAGTTAGAATCTCTTTACAAATACATATATATATATTTAGGTAAGCTTTCTTTTTACACATTTTCTTTATATACGCCTGCACTAATTCTTGGCTAGATATATCTACCTACTTACTACTTGAAATTGACGGGTGCACATCGTCAATTTTAAGTAGTAATTGAAATTGAACAATGTAATAGGTAGTAGGATAGTTTACTCGCCTGGCTAGTTACTACGCTTAAGTCAGGTTTTCAATGTTTATGACACCGGTGTTTCGGCAGTTTTACTTGAGAGCTAGTTCCTATTCCAAGTTAGGTAGGTATCTTTTTCATCATCAAATGAGTTGTGGTCATACACCTTACCTGTTAATCATAAAGAAACAACAGATTTAATGAATTAAAAGAACATCTCAAATACCACATTTGACGGCCTTGTCATTAAAACCGATGTGTTGATGTTTGCGTTGAATTTATTTAACAAAAAAAATTTATTAAGTACTGATTTTACGAAAAGTAGAAGTGTGCCACGGTCCTTAAAATAGCAAAACGGTGGACCACCTTTACAATATTTTGCTTGTACGTGTGCAGCTTTTATGGTATATTTATCATCGTAAGACCTTTTATGACAGGGTAAAGGGTGCCTAGGGAATGTCACCTCCTGTCGCTTCCGGTTTTACATTCATTTATCTTTCATCTTAACAAAAACACAAAAATCAAACCGACACACCACATAGGTTGCATCTGTAGGGCGAGCTCATTAGTAAAACATTGCATAAAACTTTTGTTTCAAGTCCCAGAAGTAGCGGCCTTATTGCTACAACTAATCTCTTTCAGGTAACTATGAAATAATAAAAAATAATTTATTCCGCGAGTTACTAAATTTTAAAGAATTCATAATTTTAATTGTATAATACATTTCACTACATATAAAATTAAACGTGATTAATCCCACACAAGTAAAACAAAAACATTGTAGCAGTGGTTCATGTACTGACAGTCACCTATTAGGAAACACAATATCTAGAATTCTGTTAAGGCTGCTCCCGACTGTACGATACAGGGATGTGCACCGTTTTTGCATTGTCGTAAATAACATCCGTGGGTTTTTTCAAAATTTTTAATTTTTTCTTTTTATTTTAAACTTTTTAGAGAGCATATAGATATTATGTACATAGCGCGCAGCCCCGGGCGTTCACCCGAATGCCCCTATGGAAGATACGCCTTTGCTACAGTAGTATGTACATTAGATAGGTATTTGTAAGTTTTGGTGTGGCACAAACAAATGTTTACTACAGCGCCCCCTGATAAGTTGTCACCGTAACACCTTTCTATGATAATGCACCAATCAAACCTGAACCCATAACTGAAAACTGCATCAAAATGTGACTAGTAGCTTTGGAGAAAAATGCCAACATAGATTTGCACAAACAGACATCCTCTAACCCCAAACGCATATACCGTCTCCGTTCCATCGTGGGTAATAAAAACAGGCGACTCGCGCGACTCTGCGGACATCCCTGAGGCGTTGCAGTGCCGGCGCAGCCCTAAATGTTCTGTCATTATTATTACGAACTGAATATTTATTATTATTATTATTTAGAAAAGCTTGTAAAGTTGCGTGTTTCGTAGGACATTTCACACAGCGCCATCTAGCTCCAAACAAAGCAAAGCTTGTACTATGAGAATCAGATAATTGATAGCATATTTATATGGTTTTGTAAATACATACTTATAATAAATACAAAACACTAATGGTAATATAACCCACGCTCTACAGCTCTTTAATTTAATTATGTATTGCACACTTTAAAGAAAAACATGTACAAAGGGAGGACTTCACGCTAAAGCATTTTCTTTCAGCCAACCCCTCAGTAAATAACATGGTTGTAGGCGCGCATCAAAACAAACATAATATGTATGTGTATGTGTTATGTATGCTCTTTAACCAGGCAGGCAGTCAAATTGAAAGATAACTAGTAGTTTAAAAGAAACTCCTTACAATAGATCTTTTTTATCATTTACATTCACCTAAAGGTAAGAACACGCACTTTTACGTTTTATACTTCCTCAGGGAAAGCTTGACCGGCATATCTCTCAAGAACAGTAACTGTCAATAATTTGATTCGCCTCTATAAACCCACATTACTATCCAATTAGCTAACGAACTCCCAAGTGTGCTGTGTTTACGTGAGCGTAGTTTTTGGTACTTCGGTACTTACCTACTTTTATAGCACTATATGTTAAGCGGGACTCGTAAAAGTGCGGTGGTGTTTTACGCCCTCAGTAAACTGGAAGTGTCATTGTATTCGATAAAAGTTGGATGCTATAGAAAACTATACGCGATTGGTGGTAAAATAAGGAAGCAACGAGTAAAAGTATAAGATTTTTATATACGGTAATTTTAATGTTCATTTCATGCAACATTTTTACTTAAATTATTATAAAAACATCATTACAAATACTGACAAATATACTTAAACATACATGTCAATAATTGTTTGTATATATGGCAATAAACAAAAATAATAGTTAAAAAAAAAAAATAAAAAAAAAATATTTCAATACATCATTCAGCAAACTCCCAATATGACACAGTCTTTATGCTGCTATAATATCGGCAAAGCGCATTTGTATACAAAGGAAGCTTTAAAACTACCTCAACTTAAAAAAAAAAAAACTGAGTGTTGGTATTTTGTTTTTGTTTTCTGTTTTCTCTTTAATTTGTAATGTTTTTGAGTACTTGTCATTACGCCTGCTCACTATGCTTAGTGGCATAATACATTTACCTTAATATGTAATCTCAGTAAGTAAATTACTTGTAATTTTTATGAGATTAAATGATTCTTAAACCGTATTTCAATGTATATTGTGTTAAATTTCTTTATATTTTGCGTTTCTCTCTTATCTACTATCTACTAGTGTCTATTTCGACCAACAAACTCGTTTGTATTCCTGAAGTACCTAAAAATCTTTTCTAGATAACAAAGAAGTTTTTTTTTACATTGTGACCAATTAGTAGTGTACCTGATGATAAAACAGTCAAGTCATTATAATTATGTGAAGTTTTGGCGGGAACGCGGAAAGAGTAGTGTCGCCTCATTGTATTTTTTTCAAAACACTTATTTTTTTGTGTAAAATGTTTATGTATAAAGTGGTATTTTATTCATTAAGTACCGAATTATAGGCACGTGTGTGGGAAAACGATATTATGTGGTGAAACATGATTTTACGTGTTGCTTCCAAAACTCCATCGCAGCTTATAGTGAAGTCACCACTACTTTACTAAAGCATGACTGGATATCACTGGTACGGACTGGACTTGACCAAGCCTAGACTTTGACTATTTATTTAACTTATAAAATATAAAAACACTTGATACTGCCAAATGCACAAAATGCGACGCCAAAATCAAAGAAGAAGATTATAATTATGTGAACGGCAATACGACGATGAAGCTGCTCCATTGCAGATTTTATTGTTTTTTTATTAGACAATAAATAGTTTGCATTTGAAACCAACGCAAAGTTTTTTTTATTTTTTATTTGTTATTATCGGTAAACACCCACTCAGGCTGCGAATGCCACTGTATAGCGATTCGTATAATGGAATTATATATTTGTTATAATTTATGCTAATACCTGTTGTTAGTAGAAAGAGTTGAGTAACTTGAGTTACTAAACTTGGAACATGGTATGGCTTTACTTAAGTCATTTTCGACAGATTGTTTCCGCCATTTGTTATGACTGTAAAACGGAACGCAATATTGGACAATCCAGCATCGTTTTTACTATGGTTTGACAGCTAGGAACATCCGTTTTCTCCTTCCTTCCGCAGTCCCCTTTCTCCCTCGCACGCACGCTTACTGCGATCTATGTGTCGCACGCGCCGCAACACTGACGCGGCAGTTGCAAGAAGAAACTACTCAAGAAAGGTTCAAAATCCCGCGCTTTCCTCGTAAGCAGTGAATCCCAGTGTTTTATTGCTATATATTTCGAAGAGAGTACCTACAGGAGTGACGTATTTGTGGAGTGTTGTTTTAACATAAACTTAGCGAACCCACTGCGAGTGTGGTCCGCTATCTTCACCGTGTGCCGCTGTAAGCGCGCACCCGCACCGCACCGCACCCTTTTGAAGCCGATCGGAGAAGAGACGAGATATCCGTTGAGGTAAGCGTGCACATGTACCTAGCCTTTCCCGACACTGTCTTTTACCTCCTAAGCTGTCAAATTTCAAGCCACTTCTGTAAATTATCGCTCCGCGTACCCACCTAGAAAATACAGTCCACTATCGCCCAGGTCTAACGCCTCTTAGGTTTGACCATCGAACCTAACTTCATTTTGAAGGTAGTACGAACCGCCCCCGCAAAGCCGCGTCGAAGATTCGTCCCGGCGCGGACTCACAGATAATAATAGTTCACTTATCGTTTTCACACTCAACTTCCAGGCAGAAGAACAACACCTCATGCTTGTATTAAATATTAACTTGCACTTCAGTTATGTTTAAACCTAAACTGCCGTTGTCCGTAACGGCCCTAACATTTTTATTCGTAGATTAACACGGAGAACTATCGTCAGTAAAAACGGATACGCCACAAAGTAATTGCATTCAGTGAATCAGCAAAACGAACATGCAAATTGGTTTACACAATATTTCAATACAAACATTATACGCTTAGATAAATTATCTCCAATAGTTTAAACCACTATTGCATCATTACTGTGACATAAATAGTTTTCCGACACACTTATTGTGTTATTTTTGTATATATTTAATTTTATAAGTGTTGCTGTTGCGGAATTAACATTTTTTTTCTATTAAAATATGAATTAAAAAAATACAATCATTTGTAAGAAGTCTTCGACTGTAGGTCTTACTATTGCAATTTAATGTTTCAAATAAGTACCTAGTAGGTGTATAATTTAAGTAATAATTTAGTTTAGATACGTATAAGTACAGTTATTTTAGTACGTCTTTTATAAAATAATAAGTCATAGTTTTTTTTATGTAAAAAGTAATGAGACGAACGAGACGCTCTCCTGATGGGATGATAACACTATATAGAAAGAATGAACGATTTTGAATGGTGAAATGACAATTCCGCAGTAGTACTAAGTCGAATGAACATTGTGCCTAGGTACTCATAATTGTTAACAACTTACGAGTATACCATGTAACCAAACCGAAATCACTCGAATAAAACCGTCTATGACATGCATTTCGTTGAGCGTGAATAACATTTTCCTATGAAATATTTTATTTATTTTCGCGATTTCGAGATGGACCCCATAGTGTTTTTTTTTATAAAATCACTTCGCTTTACCTCCACCAAAGTTTTACGAAAGCTCGTGCCTTTTTTTTAATAAAAATGATTTCGAAATGTTCGCATGTCGGCTACTGAGTAAAAACATGACATGAAGTGTAGCCATATAGGAACTGTGTTGCCATTGTAGAACCACATCTATAACGATTTATAACTATAGCAATGACGTTTCGTAGTCTGCCGGCCGCAAGGGTGTTACTTCACAAATAAATTTCGGCCGGCCTGCTCTCTTAGAGACATGTATTGAAATATGTTCGGATATTTTATTAGATAGTCGATTGGGTATATTGCTGTATTACGGACTTTATTTCTGCGGTTTATGTTCTCGGCCTAAATAAATATAAGTTTCGATGGACGCAAGGGGGTTCGCTCTGACGTCATAATGGAGCGTTTTGTCCGCTTTGGGATGATCGATTGCCGCGGAAAGAAATTGTTTTTGTTTTCATTACATTCGAGAATGTTGTTCTTACGGCTGATATGAAATAAGTGTCTATAAAATAAACTTTGTACAATATAATTATTAAGACATATAAAAATTTAATAATATTTTATCAATAAATTATTTATAAATATAAGATGATATTTTTGTTTATTTTTTGTGACACTAATGTGTTTAATAGGTAGTTACCTATTTACAATTTGTTCACAAATATTATGTAGCATACATTGTTTGGCCTGACCAGAGGTCACATCGACCGCTGTCATTATCAGTTGTGCTGCAACGGAACTCTTTAACTCTGAGATTGTATGCTCTCAAATTGTGAGGTGCCTATACATAAAGCTCACTAGCTGATCCTCGCGGCTACGTTCGCGTGAACATGTATCTAAAATTATAAGGACCTAGCGTATGTTAATCCTCTTGATATAAAGTATCTTCTTGTTAAATTATGTTAAGATTAGATCAGCAGTTTAGGCGTAAAAAGGTAGCAAATAGACAGGGGCAAAGCTACAAACGTTTTTATAATATTAATTTGTAAGTTTGTATTATGAAAGTACTTTATATTTATAAACATCTTATACTGCTACCAAAGTCCAAATATTTCATTTTTTTTTTTGAGTGACAAAATTAAATAATTTCTTTCTTTGCTTATTATTTTCTAGATTCACCTTTCAAGTTTTTAATGCAATAGTAATTTTGAATGCATGATTACCCAATTTTCATTGAAACTTGAATCTTAGAAAACTTTGTAAGTACCTACTGTAAGTAGTCACGCAAACTTACTAGTTCTGCAGATTTAAGTATTTAAATTTCTGAGTCTGATCATAAATCTAAGTTTTCGTTAAGTTGAGAGTGTTGAGAATTTCAACAAACAACGATTGACTGCGACTTCCTGTTTTCACAGTTTTCTTTTTTACTGCTGAACCAAGTCGAAACTTTAAAAGTTTTCTGAAGTATGGCCAAGTTATCGAGGTTTGACTTTTTGCTAAGAGCTTTCAACGTGTTGAAATTTCATATTTTTTATTTCTCTTGTTACAGGTAAGCGTTGAATAAATAATAATTAGCCTTTGATCGAATCACACGACTTTTATTAGTAAGTAAATTGTCACTTCATAAATATTCAAGTACTTCCTCACCTATCGAGTGTATGGGCTTCGTAAAGTAATTTCCGTAGAATCGCACGATGCATTGAAAATTGGATAG
The DNA here is from genome assembly GCA_905404145.2 of Biston betularia. Classification (NCBI taxonomy): domain Eukaryota; kingdom Metazoa; phylum Arthropoda; class Insecta; order Lepidoptera; family Geometridae; genus Biston; species Biston betularia. Next base: position 5,301,658 of record FR989868.1, read on the forward strand.
GGAACCGTACCCCATCTAGTTAACGTGACATACTGGAGAACCAATTTGTTCCTTCAACGCCCTGAATATATCGAGAAGCGCCCGATCTCAGCGAGTGCCAAATATTGCGCATCCCTTCCAACAAGCTCCACGCATTGTAGCTGCACGAACCTCTTTCCTTCACAAAAGCCTCCCTTATTATGCTCCTGTGTAGGATATGAGGAAATTGGCTGAATGGCTTTATATGAAAAACTCACGTAATCTCCGTTGGGTGTGGCCCACAATATCCTGAGCGCGCCTTGAACCCCTCTCATGTTAAGCTACTATATTCAATTGTTATTATAACAGCAAAAATAATTTATGTACGAAAGAGCGCGACGACGTTAGAGGATCAATTATTTTCCTCTTTCAAATATGGAGAGTAGATTCTAGAGCATGGGAAAAGATTTTTGGGCCGATACGCTACAAAATCCGAGCACAATCTGTTTTGATGTGAAGCTTCACCGTGTTAATAATAGTATAGACACGCTTACTTTTTATGCGGACACATGATCGTGACACCTGGTGATATAAAGGTATATGTGGGCAGCGTTCACACGGGGGTGTTTATTGTCATCGGAGGGCCGCAGACATACATATTTCGTGAGAGCCGCCGGGCGGTGTTCGGGAGCTAATAAACTACAGGTCTTGGATTCCGGCACGCGGTGAGACGGTTCGAAGCGACAAACTGGATCGCGATCGTTGGCTGTACGCGCCGTAGGATATAAATTCGGGATCTTTCACCTGGTACGCTTCAGCGGCCATCGCCGCCGTACGCCAGTTATGAAAATTCCGACTCTGGAATCCCCACTCACACTAGAGATTTTTGCTGAGCTTTGCGGTTGTCGTCGGGTGGATTTTTTAAAGAACACCGAGTCTGTTACGTTTATTTCAGTCTGCGTTTTATGGAGGCGGGAATGTGCGCCGCTTTGGTTTATTTGCGGGCCGCCTTTCTCATGAAATTGCGCTGTTTCATTGCTTACGAGCCATTTTGAGGTTCTCGTTAGAGCTACATTTTTTATCGTGATATATTTTCCTTTGCAAATTGACTATCGCACCAGTGAAACCCTTTTTATTATTTCGAGCCGTCGTATAAACTGGCCGGAGTAATGTCTAAAATTCGGCAACTAGAACACGCTAACCAACACTTGAAATAATAATTGCGCCTCGTCTATAGAGCGGCGGAGGATTTGTGTTATCAACAGTCTTCGTTGAATTAGGGGGTGTCACCGAAAACCCTGAATGAGGATATCGAATAACAAACGGCGGTGAGAAGTACGGTTTGAGAAAGAATTGAACATAAATTTCCAAAACCCATCAACCATTAACAATTACAAAAGAAAGGTAAGGAATGAAATGTTTTATTCATTCCGTTAACGAGAAAATTACCGAGAGGGCGGCGACGGCGGGTCAGATTGCAAGGACTCGAGGAACCTTTGTCTTCGGGGAGAAGTGTGCCCAATGAGCTCTCCGCTCCTCCTGGGTACCAATTAATAAAAGTATCTTAGCCGACCCACTCTTCTGATTTATTGCATAAAAGTCTAGAAATCGAGAAAGCGCTTGATAGCATTAAATAAATACTGGTTATCTCGACCTTATCGATTTGTAAAAATGTATTGCAAGAAGTTTAATCGTAACGCAAGCAGTGTATTGAAATGAAGCAACAAGCATTCTAAACATTGCCCAACATACGGAGTATGTAGAATTTGCGATCATCCTCCGAGATGATTGGAAAATTTATTGCGGTTCGGATGTTTTACATCGTACATACTTTCACGTGATCGTTTCAGTCTTCAAAGAACTTTGGAGGTATGCCTGCTATTTCCATATCCACATGGAACCCTGTAAAATATGCTTTCATAATTTCGACAAAGACGTAAAACTTTATGTGCAACTTTTTTTCGTTCACTACACGAAAACTATGTTGATTTTTTAAGAGACAACAAAATCAATTATTTTGAAAATACGAGCATATCACAAAAATGCAGCCACTTGCTTGTTGTTAGTATTAAATTCTTCCGCACTAGCGGGGTAGCCATGACGTCACTCGTCCTTTAATTTGGATTCCAGAGTAATGGAGCGTAATGAATACCGTCGGATACCAGGTTAGCGGAAACCCACTACAATTACTCAGTGCATCTTAGTAAGACCTCTAAGGTATTAATTAGTATTCGAGTTACAAGAAGCTATTTAACTTGGAATGCAGCCATGTCACTTCAAATTTAATAGCTATGTAAAGATGAGTGCAATTCTTGTGAAATATTAAAATCACTTTCAGGGATTCCGGTATCTATTTAAGCGATACGTGATCCGAGAAATTATCTAAATGTTTAAGTCACTTGTCGCTACATAAAATGTTTAGCATGTTTTTCTAAATCTCGTGGTACTGTTAATACGTCACTTAGGTATCTAACACGCACTGTACTCCTGTTACGCCATTTGATATAAACCAACAAGTATTCTATCAAACACAATCATTCGAGTTAGAAGTAAACTTCGCCGCGATTAAATCAAGGCAGTCACTACACAACTGAATCTGGGGAACTCCCCAAAGCGGGAGCTAATTACGTTAACTTCTTTCGGGTCCAGTACAAATTCCAAATGGGCTGTAAAGAGTGCGAATTTGCATCGAGAATATTTTTCGTCAACAATTAGGCCTTTGTTGCGAACGGGGGTCGGTTTTAACGACGTTTTAAAAGATTCGTACCCCCGACGCCGGGGCTTATCTTAAACGTGGTGGCTGCTTGTTACAAAAAACCCCTTTATTAACTTTACGAGGTCTTTAACGAATAACAGAAATAAATAAGAAGGTTTCACTTTACAACGCGGTGGTTTTTACGACAACCGGAAACTTTTTACAATCGCATCGCATCGTTACAGCACCCGTCGAAGTAGCACCTTCAAATTCGGATCCATTTCATGGACGTTGTACGACTCTTATAGAATAAATAATTACTTGCAAGTTACAGTATTTGAATTTATACAAGAAACGTGTGTTTATGATAAATAAATATAATATGACGTAGTTTTCACTCTTTCTCGACAGCCCCGTTGGCTCATTGGTAGTATATCTGCCTTGAGAGCTGTAGGGCGTGGGTTCGATTCCCACTCAGGGCAAACATTTTGTGAATAGACAAATGTTTGTTCTGTGTCTGGGTGTTCTGTATGTATTATAAGTCTGTATTTACAAAAAAAAAAAGTATTTATGTATTCTATCAGTTATCTGTCATCCATCACACAAGCTCTGCTTAGTTTGGGGCCAGATGGCGCTGTGTGTATAGTCCTACTATATTTATTTATTTATTTGGTTTGTTTCTTCGTTTGCTTACTGGATATTTCGTCGTTACGTGGTTTCCATTCGGTGATATTTTTTTATAAGAGTGCGTCTGACTTTGCATTGTCTTGGAATCATCTCAAAATGTAAAGTATAACAATTCTCGTGCTCAAAGCAGTATTTGATAAAGATCACTATCAGATCAGATATGATCGTAACTATCGGAGACGGAATATCTAACTCAACGCAAGTAGAAATAAAATGATAATATCATGCGTGCACAATAATTATATTAAGTCTTTGACCATAATAAATGGTGGCATTATTGATTTATTCCACAAGAGAACACCTTCCAATGTTGATGCAGCTTAAACCATTTAGGTTATTTACATTGGGCTTTAACTGTCTTCCGCTTTCATGGTCCTTAATTGTCATGAAATAGTAAATCATTTTCAGTTCCCGTCACACTAAAAAGCGTCATATGACGAGTAAATATTTATGGGTATCCAATGAGTCACCATTTAGCAAACGAGTAATATAAATCGGTAAATGCAAGCGAATTAACGGGCCCACGTATATCCTGTTCATATTATATGCCCATAGATTTTGTAGTCAAAGCGTTCCTGAAATACAAAGGCTTTTGTTTAAAGATTGGTGAAAACTGGCTCGAGTATGTGAAAATAATGTTGAGCCTGCGAGCGTTCGTTTGTCGCGCTTCTAACTTAACTCAAGAAGTAAACTTTACTGAGCTTAGTCAAACGTATTTATACTGTAATTACATATGTTTACTGAGGATCTAATTTAAAGATATTCTGGATTACCTGATTACCTACTTATCTGATTATGAATTAAGAAAACTATAAAATTACCATGAGATAATTTTCAGAAAAAGTGTTTTCCAACCTGACGGTCAGTAGGCTTAAAAGTATGAATTTAACTTTCGGTACTACGGATTTGTATCACATCTTATATTTTTATCAAATTTTCATCCGTAACTTTTGTTTCCCCTAATTTTAAGTACGATAAAATGTTGATTCTGTCGGACAAATTAAAGCGCTTCGTTATTTAGCTTATTCTCTTTTCTACTTATCGACAGCCCTCTTGGCTCTTTGTTACTATAGCTGCTTTAAGAGCTGTAGGGCGTGGGTTCGATTCCCATCCAAGACAAACATTTTGTGGTAGTTTGTACTGTATGTATTATAAGTATGTATTTACAACAAAAACAACTATATATAAGTATTCTATCAGTTATCTGTCTTCCATCATACAAGCTTATATAGCTTCCATCATACTAAGCTATGCTTAATTTAGGCTCAGATGGCGCTGTGTGTAATGTCCTACAATATTTATTTATTTATTTATTTACTTAAACAAAGTTTATTCTGTGTCTAGGTATTCTGTATATACAACATATACATGTATCTATTATAAGTATGATATGTATTTGCAAAAAAAGTATTTAAAGTATTCTATCAGTTATCTGACTTCCATCATACAAGCTTATATAGCTTCCATCATACTAAGCTATGCCTAGTTTAGGCTCAGATGGCGCTGTGTGTAATGTCCTACGATATTTATTTATTTTGTCATTAAACGTGTGTGAAAAGTGTGATAATTTCTTATAATTGTTTCATTCTAATAATAATTCTGAATGCAAAATATTCAATAACGTTAAGCATCGTAATTCAAACCACAATAGCCTTTGAACACGTCGACATGCACTGTCAAATATTATATCGAATCGAATTGCAATACTATCGCACAGAAGCTCGACGTATTGCGTCGTCAAATGAATGGCATCATGCATTGAATAGAGAGATAAAGGCTGACAGTTATACTAGTTAGAAGATCAGTTTCAGTGTTGTCCCGTGCCGCATGTTTTACATTAAATCAGTGTTGATGCTCACGGAATTTCACGTTTGATTAAGCCACCGGTTTATGTTTTGTCCGATACTAAATTTAGAAGTCGTGGTTGGTTGATTGCGTTCCAGTGTTTATGCTCTCTGATGTCTTGTATTGATATTGGAAAGACGTATTGGTGATAGAAAGTTTTGATATATTGCTATCTTTTGTTTTAAGTACACTTTAAGTTTTTAGAAATCATGAACTATGTAGGTTGCATTTTTGTGATTTAACTCTACTATTTCAGCAGTATGTGAATTAAAATCGGTTCTGGATTCTAATATTTAATGAAACCACGTGTATGTGTAGTGTGTGTACGCATCCTAATAAACAATATGCACCCACAAGCTTGTTATGATCACGTAAGTCCTATCATTGAATAAATGACTGTGCATTTGACAAACGAGTATGCCCTGATATATCCGTCGGTTCCCGCACAATGATCCTCCCCAATGTATTATATATTATGTGTAATGTAGAATCTCCGGGGATTCGCGAAAATGTACTGGGCTTCGTAACCTTGCGACTGTAGGAAATAACTCGAAGTAGCTTCCTCACCTCAAATATTTATCGGCTTCGAAAGTAATATAGGAAACATTATTAAACTTCTAGGCGACTAAGGCCGAATGCTATGGCTATGCCTAACGTGTGTTATGTGTTACCATAAAAAATATCTGCTTTCGGTTAATAATGATGGTTAATATCAAATGATTGATGTGTGGGCATATCAAAAGAAGTTGTTGTTAACAATTATGAAACGGTTTCGGTTAAAGTACTTTAATTTAAATACAGTAAAATTGTATGATTATTCTTTAGTATTAATTTTATAAAGGTTATAGAATAATAACAAGGATAACAGGCAGATTTTAAGAAAATGTAATATTTGAAATTTTGAACATTTTGTTAAAGCTATGTCCATTACTAGCGACTCGCCCCGTAGCTTAAAAATCTAAGCGTACAAACGGCGGGAAGTGACATTGTTTTATACTATGTAGAGATATTTTGAGTGCTAATTATAAACCAGTCACTTTATAGTAAATTTGATACAAAAGCTATTACATTACACTATTACTGAAATGTAACGCATAAAAGTCAAACAATTAATCGGCAACAAAATTTTTGTTCATTATTTTTGTACCGAGAATACATTTAAGACTACGAGTACCCTGCAGTTTATCACTAGGAAAGTTGGTGGTCGAACTTTGTTACTGTTAAAACATTTAAAATTGTAACACAAACCTGACTCATATCAACCAATTCTTTAAATTTACCACGTAAGTATATGAAAATCATAAATTAAAAAAAAGAAAATCTTTATTTGTTTACAATATAAAATGTTCCGTAGGCAAAACCAACAATATATATAATGACAAGCATTTACAATTGACCATCCTCCCATCGCTGCGACCTCGGAGCGCCTCACCGCCTCCGAACTAAGCAGACTGCTTGTGCTACGGGGACAAAGTGCTACCATTAGGAAAACGTGCCATGGGAAAACAGGTTACACTATGTTCGTTACAACTAATTATATTCCAGTGAACTGAAAAACTTATTGCATTTATCTTCCAAAGTCGGTGTCTGAGAGGCCTATTGTTTTATAAATAAATCCAGTTAATGTAATAAGACCGGTAAATATAATATATATACTGTGTGTATATAAGTAATTATAGCTTTAATCAGATCGACAAAATCTCGAGATGAAACTTTCGGGTCGGGCTTTCGGGTCCATCGCATCACAGGACGTGAACAGTTTCCAGGACTTGCAACACAAAGCTTAAAGCCAAGTAATTTGTGATGATTTTGGGATTACAAGTATATTTGTTTTTTCAATTGGAATTAGAGCATACGTAAGTCGGATTTGAATTATTACTTTGGACTCAGGCTGACATTTTATAAAACTTATAACAGTAAATTATTTTTTACATCTGTACGTATGTTAAATTTTGCCACTGCAATTCTTTGACTCAGATTAAATGAATCAATTTACAAATGGATGATAAAATTACATGAAATTTATTAGGGAATCTCATTTAACATTCAACAAGAAAAACCCGTGAATATTTAATTTAAAAACAAAACCGAAACATCCAATAACATCAGTCTAATAGACCTGAAATGGTATACCCGAAACCAAGATGATAATTAAAAACCCCCATAACAAAAACATAGAGCCTGATTGCAAAATAGCATCCATAAGATAGAAATCCACGTTTCGCCTGCATACGACAGATTATACGAGTTCCAAATCATTACCACCGAGTAACGCAATTCTTTAGAATCACAACATAAGGAAAGATGAGCATTCAACCTCATGCTTGTTTTTGTTAAATCTTTCTGTGAACAACTCTATTATGGGGAATCTTGTTAACATTTGAAATCATTTCTCTGCCCGGGAATAATGAGTTCTGTGTTTTCATTTGAAACTCCGGTGACTTTTGTTTAATGGAATGATAATACAAATGCTAGCCTCTTTGTAGTGAGGGTCGAGAATATTGTTGTTTTGCCTCAGGCGGGTCACTTTAGTTCCAAGGGTAATTTCATTATTTTTTCTTCTCCGAAAAAAATGCTTTTACAAACGAAACTGTACAATCTTAATGTTGATTTATGCCGTTTGAAATTCACTTTTCTGTAAAGCAATTTCAGGGTGTATTTTTGCTCCTTTATTATAGGGTTACATGGTGAATGTTTTAAAGAAAAAATTTATCAGAAGAAAAGCGAAAGGTTTTTTTATTAAGAGTTCAAAAATTAATAGCTTCAAAAATTTTAATTGAAGCTAAATTTCTTGATCTTTCTTCCATTTAAGCAAATACCAAATTTTAGCAATACTTTTTCATTTTTTTACCTCTGAGTATCTATATTTTACTTCCAAGTTATCATTAAAATTTGTTTACAGAACATTTATTATTTACAAAAACATTATGTATACAAATTTAATTACATCCTTGAATTAGCCACAATGGCCGGGTTGCTGAATGCCAAACTTTGCAAACCTCAACTTTATCCGAGTAAACTTTGCCCTGCGTGCTGGGGACTGAAAGTATTTTACAAAAAGGCCTGCTTGCTTGTGTTCTGATAAGAAGTCTATGGGGGCATATTTACCTAATAAGAATTTAGGGAGTCTCACAAGTCGTTTTATCACTTTAAACAATCTGATGTTCTCATAAAACTCATGGGACCAGGATAATTTATGCGGGCAGCTACTTGGGACATGGTAGTTTAGAACGGAGAGTTTAAATTAGAAAAAAATACTCATGTATTGAAACATATATTTAAATTGGGTAAATCACCGCCATGAGTAATAAAACAAAGTTGTAAACAAAGTATTACACTGCCAACTAACAAAATACTATACTGCCAATATAATTAGTACAGATAAAATAAAGCTTAGTTTACTTAAACTGCATAGAGATCAACCCTATTTAACCCAATTAAATAATTTGAATTAACTTTTTAATAACTTGTCTCACTACTATATACATGGATCTCTTTAAAGTAAGAAGATTACTTAAAACGTATTAATATCACAATATAGTCGTATAATTATGACACTGTCTGCGTTTAACCCCATAAATTATATCGTAGGGGATCCATTTCCCTGCCTTGAAAAGGTTCCTATAACTTTTAATGTAAACAAACGACACGAACAAAACTTGTGCAATTTATCAAAACTATCTAATCAATTTGCGAAACGCCCCCCGTTTAATATCTAATCCACGTTTTGCTCAAAGGTTATTTGCGGTCCAAAATTACGGCATTGTGCTAAATAAATTGTTATTAATGACCAAAACGCTCCCTACTTGCGAATTATAATGGAGGCTTATGCCTCACGGATAAATGTAGGATCTCTAAAAGGTCCATATATACTACATTATAAATAGATGCGAGATTGAGTTATTTACGAATAAATAGCAGATAAACAAACACTTAAGTGTGGTTTTAGTATGCTCTTATTAAATTCGGCTACACTGTCAACAAAAGAAAATGACTGTCTCGAAACATGAAGTTTTAGTGTCCTGTCGAATAGGTCCTTTAAAACTAAAGAGCTAATTAGAAGCCGTAAAATGTTTATAACCGAGCACGGCCGCGCATTTACCCGACACCAGTATTACAAACATTCTCATAATATTTCATATACGGACAGATAATCTGCTTTCAGCATTAAACTTGTAAAGTGCCCCGTTCCATACGTCCTCGGTAAAAGGGTGGGTTGCTTTCTATTCATACGAGTATAGGTACACTGTGATACTCTTTTACGATTCAAGCAAAAACACGGCAAACGCAGGCGAAAGATAAACCCCTAGCGGTGCGAACGTTGTTGAATTTTACGATTCCGCTAAGCCGCCTTAAAGTCGGGCCCTTCCTGAATATTTTGATTTATTTATAGGCGTGAAAGCGTAAAAGGGTGGTCCAAAAACAATATACCGGGCCGCTCAGCTGGCGCTTGTAGGGACACTTAACATAATATGCCTCTATGAATAAAGTTCCATATTCGTTCAAACTTTACCCAAAAGTTGGCGTCCCTTACGCTCGGATCTTGATACCATAACACAGCGTAATTAGTATTAGCGTCTTAACAAATTTCACGGAAGCCTTAGCAAATTTGTGGCTATGAAGTTTTATACTTAATTCATTAGGATGTAACATAACCGTGTGAGAAGACGCAGGTCGCATTAAGCACTTGCCGCCCGCGCCTGTAACACTTCATTGTGATGCTAATTTAGGGCAACTCTATGAATATGAGGGAGCTCCCGACGCGCGCACTTTTTGCCTCACCGCGCTAAATTAATTTGAATAATACCTCCGATAGGCAACGAGCTCCGACGAAATGTCTTTTATATGAGTTTCCGACGTGAAAACTCGGCGCTACCGCAAAGATTTTTTTTCCATTCCCAGCTTAAGAATTGCTTAAGTGCGTGTTTATATTTAATAATAATAGAAAGGGGAAAGCGGATTATCTTTCCATTTTGGTATTTTTTTATTCGACGTTTTCTTTAAAACCTTGTTCGTCGATACCGAAAAACACTGACTCGGGCGGTATTTCATTCTGTGTGAGGAAAATAAATGTTCCATTATGGTCGAGATAGGGTCCGATAAAATAAATTTCAATTTGTGGCTAATGACATCCCCGGAGCGAGTGTCCATGTACTTCAGCAGGTAATGAGGTGAGTACTTAGACGAAATTGGCTTAAGCAATCTGCGCTTGGAGAATATGTGAGCCGTGCGACAGGCGTGGCGTGCCGGCTTGGGTTGGGGCGCTAGGCTGTGTCGGCGCTCAATCCGAGCTCGAATGCACTCGTGTACGTGCTTCTCATAGAAATTACTCAGGCAATTTTTAAGTAAGCCTTTCTCGCTGCAACACTCACGGTTATTCAGTGGCGTTCCCTGTATGCTGTGGTACTTAAAGGAGGTAAAGCCACTCCTAAACAAATGAAAGAGCTTTCATTCGTCGTTTTTGCCTCACGGCAATCCGCTTTGCTAAAAGGCGGTGAAATTTTAATGCACGCCTGTATGACGGGTTTTTATCATGAGTATCAGATTTGGGCGGCCGAGTATTGATGTGATGGGTTGTATAAAGGGAGCATTAGCGGCTACCGTAGCGAGAGGGCATTACGCATTGGATCAATCGAATAGGAAGCCAAAATAAATATGACATGTGGACAGGGGATTCCGTATTATGCGATTCTGCTTGCGTTTGATGCGAGAACATCATATTTTGATGTATGATGACATTATGACAGGTGAGGGCGTCCCATTAGAATGTATGTATCTGTGCTGACGATAAAATCCAGTCTCTATACATTTATAAATAAAGATGTTAAAACCAGAACTGTCGCAATCATAATCATCATTAAGATTTTTGTAATTCCACGATCACCCCGTGTAGCAATGCGTTTATTTGGAAAATTGCCCCAATTCTTCACTTCCATTAATTTTATTTGTTTAATTTAACTCGTTTAATTTACGCGTAGAATTACTTCCTCTGATCGGTGCCCGTTCCGTCGTTATCATTCAATTTTTTACTGTCTTTAAGGAGATTAAGGTTCATTTTTGTGTGTAATTATCGGGTGGTACGTCGCGCTGCCGTTTTGTGTAAATGGGCTTTTTAGCCTGCTCACAATACGCTCCCGACGCTGTAATGTAGACAACGCTGATTTGATAAATGAGCCGAGTTTTCGCATGAAAAGACGAACGTTCCCCGTCCGACAAACGTGAGGCTGTTTTTACGGAACCTGTGGAGTTCCCACTACGTCCGTGTCGTAGAGCCTTTTATCCCTAGTTTACTGAGTGGCTAAATGTTTTACAAGATAACAGCTGTCACGGTTAATGCTTTAGAACATGTAATGAACTGCCGGGCTCCCTTACAGTTTGTAAACAGTTATTTTTGTGTAAACTGACAAATTGGCAGATTGTTTATTCTTTGGAACTTTGCAGTATTTACAGTACCCTGGCACTTAGTTCTTATTGATTTGTGAGGTTTTGACATCCTTACTTGTAAAAAAAAGTATCGTGAAATGTTAAAATACATGAAATATGAACTTTGTAATTATTTGATTTTTTTCTTTTATACAGTAAAAAGCACGGCTGAAAACGGCGGTTGTTTGATGGTAATCAAAATTACCGCCCATAGGCTTAGACATGTTCAACAAAGTTTTTTGTTTTCAAAACTCCGTAGTAGCGCATATATAATGACGTCACCACTATTTCACTAGGGTAAGACTTGGACTGGATTATTGCTTGCTCTGTAAAACTTTGACGGTGACTGTGTGTATTTATTTGAATTGACATCTTCAAAATTTTTGAATATATTTAAATACTATTAAACGCGCAAATGCAAAATTGCTACGCCATAATTATCTCGGAAAAGTAAACAATACTTTAACTGTTTTTAATAGATACCCTTTTTGAAATAGTTCATTTAGAATTAGAGTTTTCGAGGATATGTTAAAAATCAAAAATAACTTATTGACAGTAATGTACCTACAGATATCTATATCTATATATCTATTTTTTTAGGTTTTTTTTTTATTTATTTATTTAATTATAGAAATTCTAAACAAATCTTTCAAAAGTAACTTGAAAGAAACATGAAATAACTCGTAATCATACAAAAATAATAAACATTCTCATAATCGGAAATTTATGTCGGAAATAGCGGTGGCAGGCAGTGTTGGGCGGGTAACCGCTAAACGGCCTGCCACACGCATCCTACAACCTACCTACCCACTACCTAGTTGTCTACATATGTGGGGTTTAGTGTCAACCGCGTTGTATCATGTATGTTTACCCACAACTGTTACTATTTGTTTGCCATATCCGCTGTTGTCATATATTATTTGAACTGCAAATTATCTACCGCTACGTTTAAACGCCTTTATCGTTACAACCGCGGGTAAAAGGGCTGCAACCAAGAGTAGCCTGATTTTTACATTTCACCAAACTTTCCAAATCGTAGATTTATCACGAGAACAGTAAACCAAAGATGAACTTTCTGTAAGCCGAAGATGACGGTTTTTTCTTAAAAAGAAGGAATGAAAGTTTTTTTTAACACAAAAAAGAAACTGAGACAAATAAAGGATAACTTGACAGTTTATGATGCGAGTTTATCTTAGAAATAGTTACCTTTAGTTACATAATTACACTTAGTTTTTTTTTACTCCTAAGTTTTTTTTCTAAGTGTACCATATTTGAAAGGTGTCGAACAGTCCGTTGTCCGTTGCTGATCTACTCGTACATTTTCCGACACGTAATACCAATGTAATCGGTTTAAATTTTCACAGCGTTAGACATATAAGAAATACAAGCGATGTGTATGATCTATCGTATAAATAAGAATATTCACAATACATATTTATTAAATACAATGTATGAAACATTGTCCTGATCGTAAGAGATAACGCCTGTCCGACACCGTTGCAGCGATATCTGGAAGACGTGCATCATGTGCTGATGGAATGTGTCCGGAACGAGGCGCAAAGGCAAGATTTGTTTAGTGGTGTCCATAGTATTGCTTATGATGTAGGGTGTTGTAACAGCATTTTGGCTTCACCCGCTTCAGAGGAAGCCAAAATGCTGTTAAAAGTATATAAAAGTAGTGAATAAGTTATAAGTTAAAAAAATGTAGTTTAGTGTATTACGGGGGTGACATAGTCACTGCGTGACTAAGCCCCATTAAATTAATTATTATAAAGATTTAAAAAAAAAAAAAAAAAATTCTAGGTAACAAAACGAAGTCCAGGGCATTGCTGGTTACGCTCACTATTCTGAGATATTCGATGATTAGTCTTAATAGTCCTGTAATTTCCCATAAAGTTAGTCACGGTCAAGTCCAGTCTATGTCCTAGTAAAGTAGAGATCTCTTAAAGTTATAACAGAGTTTTAGAAACAACACGAAGCCCCGTTGGCTCATTGGTAGTATATCTGCCTTGAGAGCTGTAGGGCGTGGGTTCGATTCCCACTCAGGGCAAACATTTAGTGAATAAATAAATGTTTGTTCTGTGTCTGGGTGTACTGTATGTATTATAAGTATGTATTTACAAAAAAAAAAAGTATGTATGTATTCTATCAGTTATCTGACTTCCATCGCACAAGCTCTGCTTAGTTTGGGGCCAGATGGCGCTGTGTGTATAGTCCTACGATATTTATTATATTATTATTATTAAGCACTAGTGCACATAGTTTAACACTTAATGAATACCAACACTTTTAAAAGTAAACACTCGAATGAAAACAAGTTTTTTAAAAGTAATCCAAGACGCATGGTTTTAACCGATTTATTCCAAAATTTCTAAATTATTACATATCCCGTGTGACGTGACTGTCACAAGATTTAAAATAATGCGCATTGATTGGCCTCATTTCGAAGGATTTAGTCTAAGCTGATCTTTACTTAAACCTGTCTACCACCAGTGTACATCCTGCGAAATCTTAATAATTTGGCTTTATACTAAGCAAACTGTTACCTTGGTATAATAAATCTATGAATGACATGAAGTAATTATTTTAAAGGATTTCATAGGTACTGTAATAGTAGTACAATTATTGTTCATGTTGTAGTTATACCTATATTTCATTAAATATGTCTGTAGATTATATTAAACTACATTAAAAAAATCGGTACTGGGGTGAAACATCACAACATCTAGAGACGTGTTTGGACTACCACGGTTAGAACCGCACATCATTTTTTTCAGACTGCGATTAGAGATGGCTTTTGTCCGCTGCTTGTTAAAAAAAATCTAATTTTTAGTAATAACACTTAAACATTTCCAAAATAGATCACTAGAAAGTTCCGCGATTAAATCCCGGTGATAATCGTACCTTATTACGTATTTATAACGCGAAACTTTTACTACATCAAGACATTTAAGCAAACATAGAAAACCGTACATTCTCATATCATTTAGCCGACCATTTATTTAACTTCATCCAACAACATCCCTTAGGTTTAAAACGTCAGCAAGAAAGGCTCAACCTTCCGTTGCTGTCCTAATAACCTGGTACAATAGTGGCCCTGAGCTAACAAGAGTCTCTTATTGCTACTCCGCACTTTGCAATAACAGACGTGCAGAGGTAAAAACAATAGCGACCCGTAAACGTACTATAAATCAGGACAGTGCATTAACTCGCACTATTTCAAAATAGTAGTAAAACGGTAAAATCCATCGATCATACTTACATAATTAATGCTATTTGCGTATACGTTTGTTCCCATTTTAAGCCTATCCTACACTGATAAGAGTTGCGATAACGAGCGCATATCACCACCATAGCAGTTGTAGCAGGCTTAACCTGTATGATCGGTACCGAGACAAACCTAAACGGTTTTTTGATATTTTAATGTTATAAAATAATTTTAAATGTAATAAATAAATAACAAAAATAGTAATGTAGGATAGGATTACTGCTTTGAAAAGTAGTAGTTACGCTTTGAGTTAATAGCCTAGTTACCACAGTGTCTAAAAAACAATCATCTAATGGAAAATTCACTTTATGCCTTTATGGATTGTTGACATGACATTGAGTGACCCTTGTGGGCTCCACCCCGTTAGTTAGGACGCGTATAATTGAATATCTTGGTTGTTTATTAAATATTTCTATATCGACAACAGTCAAGCCTTGTTGGAGGTCTTTTTGTGGCATGAGACTAGTTGGCCAGTCAGCCTAAGCAAACTCACTTACTTCGCATACAACTGTGACCTTTTAAATGTTGCATTTGATACTTAAAACCGCGTAAGCTTATGTACCGTTTCACATTTGCTGTGGTGCAGGTAAAAACAATAGTGCGACCGCGAGGCTTCTTGTGATTGCGCCGCATTGTTTCCATTACATTGCACGGATTGTGTCGACCAACTTTATTGTAATTTATTCGAAAGCACTAACAGCCTTAATGTAACAATAAGACCAATTTTGAAAGCTTTAGTTGATAAAACAAAAATTACTAAATCTTTTTCATTACAGTCTTTTAGACAAGAATTACATTTTAATCTGTAAATACACTTAAAAATTGACCTTAACTTTGTTAACTATGTTTATTAAACTTTACTTACAACTATTCCTTATAGATAAACAATAATTAAATACAATATCTATTATTGGCTACATAATGTATTTGAGTTCATTCATAGTACAATAAAATACATAGCATGGGCGTACTCATGTATAAACTGAGTATAATCAAATATTTAAGATAGTTTTCTATGATTAAATTTATGCGGGCGGTCCAGTGTAATATATGTGTAACTTGAAATAATTCAGTGATATACGTGTGCAATTATTTATTTAAGGTTCTCAAATATTAATTACAATATGTTAAAATGTCTTTCTTTTTTTTACAGGTAAGCTACACTTCACTTTATCCTGGTTGTGTAGTAAGAGATCTTACATTACCCACTCATTACTGTAAGTTAGAAGTATGTTAAAAAGTCATCAATAACAAGTGGGTAGTAGGTGGAAAGTTATTAAAAAGTTTTTCTTGCAAAATTTTGTCGTTTCCGTGCGTGACGGTCTTTAAAGGAGTAGGGAGATATAATCTTGTGAATATTTATTACAATCTCATACTTAAATAATATCAATCGCGTTTACAAGTAAAAAAATATATTATTTCTAGTATAAACTTATCAAAATCGTGTTCTGGGAATCTTGCTTATCTTCAGAAATTATGCATAGATTAATTCTTTAGTGTCATAAAAAAGAAACTATTGTTATCTACAAGGTATAATGATTTTGTTAATGTGTTTGGCCGGTTCTACATATTTGTGATAAAGAACATCATAATAACATGTTATCCACTACTATAAACATTATAAAAACTTAAAATTTTTACAGTTATGGTAAGACTGTTCAATTCTTCGGATAGAATTAAAAAACGTTAATAAATTATTAACCTTTTTTAACTCTAACCTTTTTTCTTAGTTGCCAGATTTCCTTAGCAGATCGTCTACTTAGCTACCACCGCAATAAAAGAAATTCTGCTGCCAAGCATTAGTGTGTAAAAATTACTGTATTCCGGTTTGAAGGTTACTGCAGCCAACGAAATTACAGGGCTGTTGAGATTAACCATGTCCATGTCAAGCAGCGATGCCCTGGACTTTATCTGGTTACTCAAATTTCTGTGTATCGCTGTAATGGTCATACACACACACACAGGCGTTATCTCTTACCAAGAGAAGAGGGTCACGTTTGTCTCATTATTTTTACATTAAAAAAAAAACTTTACGCATTTTTGTGTGGCTTAACAACTAGAGCTTAAAATGCATCAAATTGAATGTTATTGTAGCTTATTATGCCAATTTATTAGTTGGATCGCCACGTACAACTAATTATGTTATTGAATAATTATGCAGGATTAATTCGGTGGGATCCACATAGGCGGTGGCAATTTAGTCGCATTCACAATCGGACACATTTCATATCCTAGTATCAAACTTTGATCGGTACTTTCTAAAGATAAATGTTGCGTTTAAAGTTTCTTTTGTTTTTTTTCAATCTCGCATAATATGTATAACGAAATCTAGGAGACAAATCAAAGAAAATCAAATAGCTTATGTTATTACAGTCATGATTAATTTAAATCTCAACTCCAGCGAAAACGTTATAGAACCGCACGGCTTAGTCCTAATAACCGTAATAAACATCAACGGTAACGAGCAATAGGCAGCGATTCGTGCTGATGTTACACTGTTTTTATACACGACCGGTACATGGGAAAGCTTTCTAATTGCCGGAACAATGCTGAGCCGGTTATTTGCCGGCGGCATTGTTTTTGTCCGCGCCGGTTCATTTTACCCCACCTTCCCCCGGGCGGGAGATTAATGGAATTTGAATACGCATAGCCTTTGTGTTCGGTTTTACGCGTAATTTAGGAGAGCGCACACCGGCCGCGTGACTCGACATTACGTACGCAATCTTATGCGCCCGCCGGTCGACGGTCTGCGACCACTGGCTCCGGCACAAATGTTGTGTGAAATCACGCATCTCTTTTATTTACTTAATAATGTGGGACACCCTTTTGAATGTCACAAAAATTAAATAAATTGCTTCTTTCTGAAAACATACAGGGCGCAAAGTAGAGTAATCCAACCTAAACTATTATTGGTTTCCATCGACATTCCAAACCAAACCTATTTAATTACCATTTTTAGTGAAAACCTAATGCATTATTGATAACAGGCCGGCGTGGTTTTGATAAAAGTTGTTATTATTTTTGTGACCCCCATCCTTCGCTCAATAACGTTGTGTGTGCTCACAGCGCACTATCAATCATTCCCCCTGTATCTAGACACGTCAAGGAATAAAATGTATTTGTTTTATTGGTGTGTTTTGCTATTGATTTTAGGGGAATTATCGAAGCAGGCTAGCCGAGTAATTTGCTCTAGTTCAAATAATTGTCATATTGCGCTGTAACATTGTGTTGCTTTGTAATCGTCGTAAGTGTATATCGTAATGTAGCGGATAGTGCATATCAATCAGGCCGAGTCCTGTCGTCGGTTAGAATGCTGCAAATCCATTACCATAATTGAGCCGCTAGTATCCGGCAGCGGGGACACTTCACGCTTCAGATGACCGTCTTTGATAGCGCATCTCGTAATGAGCACGAAGCAACGTGTCATCCACCCTAATGCATATTTACAATAAACCCCTAATAGAGAAGCCACATTTCGACAACAAGGAGCGAGCTCCTTTCCTCGCCCGATTAACTTGCTCACCCCATATGAATTTCGACATTTTCTGCTCCATAAATCCTTATAGATTTCATTAAGTCATACTTACGTCCCTCTGCCGCACGCAAACGGAAACAATTACTATATTAATGGCATTTCCGACTTCACGTAGCAGTTTTCGAAGTTCAGGCTCTTTGAATACATCGAGTACACTCATTCAGCCAATCACTAAATAAAGCCATTTACAGTGTTTACTTTTTCACTGAAAATTTACGAACTGTGTATTCATAAACAAACCGCGCAAAAGCAAAGTGCCTGCAAAAATAACGTTTACCGCACTACGGCGCTGTATGAAAATTCCGAAATCCCTATTTAATTGGTCGCTTGTGTCGCCACAAATTAATTAAAAGCGCCGAGGGATTTTATTAACTTATTGCAATTATATTTAAACGGACCGATTACATCGGGCTGTGATGGGCCCCGCGTCGATTCTAATATTTAGATAGCTATAATGCAAAAATACATAAATTAGGATATAAAATAAGTATTATTTGTTTTATTCTTGGATCGTCCGAAGATAAACATGTAAAGTCGAAAGTACTAGTCTAAAATATCATTATCATATATCAAGGAGTCGAACATTCATATACCTTCGATGGCAAGTCTTAACAATAAGTGAGAATCAATCTTCTGACATCTTTTACGATCGTTGATCTTTTTTTAGGATTTATGAATAAATTACAAAGGTTGCTAAGTATTTGACTTTCGTCGCTTACCAATAGGCGAGTCGTTTAGCAGCTTAGCTTAATTTATCATTAATACACTAGATACTCTGGCTGTATTCTAACTAAGACCTGTAAATACAATGTTTATTATAAATACACAAGTGATAAATGTTAAGGCTCGAAGTTATAGCTTCTATGTCCTGAAAAATGTAGGTGACAAATTTCAGTATTACTTTACAAGTCAACTGATACGTCGTGTCTGGTATTTGACCAAACACTTCGTAATCGGGCCGAATAAATTTCAACATTAAAATTATAGCATTAATTGAGAACTGGCACGCTTCCGACCTCTTCACTAGATTTATAATCACCTTTTAGAACCGACGGACCATTGAATAGTTATTAGTAAGATAATGCTCAATGGCCGCGAGATAATACGATGTAATCTGAATAACAAAATAATTGTAGGTGTACCTCTATAACGACCGGTCGACGACATTAAGAGGACCGCAGGAAAGTGTTAATGTATTCGGTTAACGGAAATAAACGAGTTACCTAACCCAAAATGACGCTTTTAAATTGGCCGGTGTCTTGTTGTCCCTACGACTTGTGGGTGGTTGCCGTAAACTTTGTGTTACTTAACTTATAAAATAAATGTGTATTTATGTGAAAAGAAAACTTGCCAGTTGAAGTGTAATCATTTTGGGAGATTATTTTTAAAGACTAAACTTTAATGTAATTTTAAGATGTCTGTAATTAAGAATATAGATAGAGGCAATGTTGATTATACAATGTCATTTGCACGAATGAATAAGGCTTTTTGTTATAGACACATTTTTCGTTAGACTAGTAGTCACGGTGACTAGCCGCGGACCAACCACGGATGGCCACATTGACAAACGACTCGGAGCACTTCATTAATTGCGGCACAGTCCGCTGTACGGCTACCCCTGAATAATGCTCGACGATTCCATAGTGTGGAACCCAAGTGTAGGCTCGGAACATCAAAAGAAGTGCGAGATGTAGTCTCGTAAAATTGTACTATAAATAAGAGTACGTATAAGTAGTAGAACATTCGTTGGTTACTCGTATTAGTTTTTACTGTCCAGTAAGCTCATTTGGCAGAACATCTGTTTCAAGAACTGTAGGGCGTGGGGTCGATTCCCACCAGGACTAACATTTGCGATAAATGTTTGTACGGTGTCTGGGTGTTCTGTATGTATCATACATAAGTATATATTTAAAAATATATATACCTATATGTAAGTATTTTATCAGCTGTCTGATTCCCATAGTACAAGCTTTGTTTAGTGTCGACCTAGATGGCGCTGTATGTAATGTCCTAAAACATTTATGTATTTGTATTATTTATAGTTGGGTGCTAAAAGTATAATTAAATTACGTTTTTTTTTTGCATTTCTTATGGCTTCGCACCGTTTGTATTCTGTTAGTGTCAAGCAGTCTATATTTTCAAATATAGGTACTAGAACAAAATCAAGTAAAATAAATCTTAGCTACAGTCAAGCCCGGTCTAAAAATGTGAACAATATTTTCGTGTTTCTTAATATACCTATTGGTCTTATAATAAAATTGAGATACATTAGTTTTAATTAGGTTATCATTAACATATTTAAACTGATTCGCATGTGAAAAATAAGGAAATATATTTAAAAAAAAATATATTACTAAAAAATATACAAAAACTAAATTAAGGCCAAGATTTTTTGGTTTTTGGTTACCTAAGAAAAAACGTAATTTAATTAGTACTTGTACTCGTCGTCGTCGTTTTGGTCATAAACTTTCGAGCCCGCTTGACGACTGTACACGGACTAATTAATTTGGATTCGATTTAATCGCCCTGACGTGTCAATATCGATAGCCCATTATCCAAATGAAATGGACGTTGATTAATTTCTGTGCAAAAATTGTCCACTTAGATTTTTTTGGCCTTATTATCGACGAGTTTTTATAAGGAAAACTTGTATTAAAAGTAATATTCATTTCCGTTCGTCATATTTTTGTTAGAATGAAGAGCTGTGTTTAATTACTAGAAACGTAAACCAATTAAAAATAAAGTCAATTCGTGTATCATACCTATATGGAAGTTTCAGAACTCCGCAAACAATACATAAACCGATTCGTCAAACTTAATCACGTTGCGTGTTCAGCAAATCAACGAGGTGAAACCGTACCTCGCGATCCGATTAAATACCTCTATATTTTTAAATTGAAATCTCTCTGGTTGCGGTCACAGCGGTGATACACTGCGTTTAAGGTAAACCATTAATCCTGTCTACTGCCGCCAGGCTCTGATTCCACTTATTAATTGTAAATACCTAGCTATTGAGTCGTTTTACATTTTACTGTGACGAATATTTTATTTCATTTTTGGTGTTGCGGTTACGATTATGTCACTTATTTGTATGCATACAGCAATACCAAAACAATACCCGAAAACGATCCCGAAAATTGACGAAAGTAAAAGCTGGACTGTTTACCCCTATATTTCCCCAATAAAACTATAATAAAAAGGTCCGATGAATACGTAATATCTTAATCTGAGGCGTCGAATGTCGATTGCGCAATAACAAGAGGTTGGACGAGCAAAAAGCAGCTGCGGACCCACTCGTAACGCTCGTAACTAGAGCCGTTACGCAATTCGGCTTGGTCCTAATTGATTCCTCGCCCTTTCGGGCAGACGGGGCGTCGCATTATCGTGCACAGGTGCCCCGGCCCGGCGGCTATTTGCCTCCTCACGACAGACGACAACAATGTCGTCCCACCTTCCGCGACGGATCCACGACACCCATTTCACCTTTAATTGTATATCGGAAATTCTTTTCGTGACGTGACCCGATTAGTAATAAACTCTGCCCGTAACGGAAATGGCTTAATTTTCACCCGAGCCGTGCATTGGCGGCGGCGCCCGTCCATCGTCAAACTCGAGGTGTGTGTAAATCGACCGGGTGTTCGCCGAAGTGAAATA
The DNA here is from genome assembly GCA_905404145.2 of Biston betularia. Lineage (NCBI taxonomy): Eukaryota > Metazoa > Arthropoda > Insecta > Lepidoptera > Geometridae > Biston > Biston betularia. Next base: position 5,323,723 of record FR989868.1, read on the forward strand.
TGGCGAATCTCTAGCCGATTTGTATGCGCGCCGAACTCTCTCTAAGTAATTTATCTGAGAGTATTTTTGGCCGCGAAGGGGTGCGCCGCTCGCTCTCACTCGCGCGACGTGTCTCCGTTCATTCAATTACATTAAAAGCTTAATTAGTAATATTAGCGAAGTGTCCTCGTTTACTTCCATACTCTTTGATGGTCGGTTTCTGTGAATTTTCTCGAGTTTGTTGGAGAAGTCTCCGACGCGCTGCGGGCCGAAGTTGCGAGAGATGGTTAGATGAAATGCGGCTCGCAATTACTGTAATGGACGGCAACCTTTCCGAGGGAAATTAACGCCGTTCCACTATAGAATGTGAAGCACACTTGACACAATTAAGTTGTGAAGTAGGGAGAAATTGCAACAAGTGCAGAGCTGACTACATGCTCCGTTTAATTCTGGCTAGTCGTTCGAAAACCTCTGGCGGTGGCAATCTCCCTAAACATCTGCAATATAATAAACACACTATAGAACCGCTCCGGCAACGCTCACTGGGGCACATTATGGTCACTGGGACGCTGGTTAGTAGTGTTCGCTTTACGAACAACGGCACTGCTTAAGTTTCAGTCCTGTAAATTGAAAACTTGTACCTACAGCACCTCAAACTGCCAACCGCTGTCCTATTGTTTACTATAACTTTTTGATATTTTCGCGAATCTCGTCTCTTTCATAAGTATCTCTTTTAACGGATCGTCTACATCTTTCGTTTTATATCGAGCTTCTTTTGGAGTCCTCACAATAAGGTAGGGATGCACAGTTGGTTCTTCCCGTTTTTTCTTTTCTATTTAAAATAGACATTTCGTCTGAGGGTGGTTCGGTTTTTAATGTCAAGATGTGAAAACTGTTAATAGCGTTTTTTTGTCACATATTTTTTCTTTCTCATACACTTTAATTGTACCACAGTGAACTTGGGTCGGTGTATAAATAAGGCTTAAGAATGATTAAAAGCAGATTTCTAAATTTGGAGTACAGAGTTTGGAAACTACGTAAAAAAACATATTCCTCTTCATTATATCCATTCTGTGTCTGGGTGTTCTGTATTTATTATAAGTATACATGTATTTACAAAAAAAAAAGTATTTATGTATTCTATCAGTTATCTGACTTCCATCACACAAGCTCTGCTTAGTTTGGGGCCAGATGGCGCTGTGTGTATAGTCCTACAACATTTATTTATTTATTTATATATGTGGTCAAACGCGAACCTATTTTGAATTAAAAAAAAACATTTGGCCACAGTTTGTAATATAAATAAAACCTTTGGTAAGTTACCTCCTTGGTTGCCACGTTCTGACTAAAAAGTTCCTTCTATTTTGAAATAACACGACATTTATGAGTTATCATTGAAACTTTGCTGGCCGCTAAATACGACATATGTCTACATTTGTAACTTTGCAGTCTGCTCCTTGCGTTTTTCTGACCTGTCCACAGCTATTTTTGATTTTACTCGAAGAAGGATGTCAAAGAAAGGTTGATATTTCTGAGCATATATTTATTTCAAAATAAAAATATTCATTTATCATCTTGTACACGAATATAAAAGGTACGATGCCCAATACCTATCTATCATCTAGGACCGAGGTTAATTCTGAAGGGGTTAATTCTATTAGAAAAAAAATAGAGAGAAGAGAGATCTGTGCTAAGCAATTAAGCAGCAAAATACACATATATGACTAATTTTAGGCTAGGTGTGCTTTACCATCTTCGACCACACCTTCACTTGACATCAGGTGAGCTGTGGTCAAACACCTAGCCTGTCAACCATAAAAAAAAAGCAGCAAGTTCTAAAATTCTTCAAAATAAAAAAAACTCAAAAATATTATATTCTGACCCTTTTAAAAGATAGGGATTTATGTACTGTTTATCATTGAAAAATAAATGTCGTAGGACCATTCACACAGTGCCATGTGCCCCGATCTAAGCAAAGCTTGTACTATGGGATACAGAAAACTAATAAAATACTTATATATACTTTTTTTTGGTATAATATATACTTTTTTTTGGTAAATACTCATAATACATACAGTACATATACAGAAAACGAATATTTATTGTCACATAAATATTTGTCCTGGTGGGAATCGAACCCACGCCCTTGAAGCAAATATACCAAATGAACTAACAAAGCAGTCAATAATTTTATTGATAAAGAAATACACTATTGATTTTTGTTGGAACCACCGTAACTAACTTTTAGGAGGTAGTAATAGAGTAGTATTAAAAAGTTATTGTAGAGAATTTTTTTGTAGCATGTAATGTAGTCTTATCTTATTTATCCCTCGTCCTCATTTAGAAAGCCGAACATCAAAACCGTCCGTTTCTGTCTAAATCACATCATAAATAGTATCACTTTATTCGATATTCAAGTCTTACGTCGTGTTATTTCCATATCAAACCACTAAACCGAATTTATTGCTCTGAAGTATCCATTCCTTCGATATATTATCATTGTTTCTTACGCCGAATATCTGCGCACTCCATCACTTACATACGAGAGATCTTCTTTATGTACCTATGAATTCTTTCGAATTCGCCCAAAGTAAATTAAGTTCTTTGGCATAGAGAACAAAGTTAGTATTCTCTTGAGTGTTTGAGAGACTTGTTGCTGCTCTCGGTTCGGATCAAGCTGTCTTCCCGACTGTCTCTGGAACATTTTCGGGAGAAACAAGGGGAAAGCGTTTCTTGGCGAGACGGTATCGCTATCACTTCGGGAGAACATAATTTGTCGCATCGTACTACTTGCGTGTGTAACATGTGGCTACTCAATTTCTTCCTTATAAAATGTATACAATATTGTTACATGACATTTATAACGCAACTTCTTATGCTATACACATATATTTTTTGTAATAATATTTTCTATGAAACAAAGGTACGCTTTATCATGATAAAATTGCTTACGTATTTAGACGGCTTCACGGGAACGCTAAGGCATTGTTCGGCTATCATTGTCTTTTTTCCGTCATTTTCCGTTCTCATAAAAATAACATTTGAGATTTTTTGTATTATCCGTGAAAATACCAGTTCGCTTAAAATAAATTATTCTTAAAGAAAAGAGTAAGACATCCGTGATTTTCTGAGAAATGTCTCTGCGAAATTTGATGTAAATCAATTAGGTACTTATTTATAACAGCTCCCGTAAAGTTAACCGATATTACCGTGACTCATATTTTTCTTACTTACTGCATAAAAAAGTTATAACATTTTATTTCACTTTCCGAGGTGACGTTATGGGTCGTAAAAGCTTTCATATCTATTAACTTGCATGAATCTTGCTACGCACTTAGCTCCTCTCATATTACTATTTTTTCAAGTAATATTTATAGTGTCTCGTTTGCTTTTTGAATTTCACGCCGCATTTCCTAGGAAAAATTCTTTTCCTACCTTCGAGCTCATTTCCATGCTTAACATTACACTAGCCATATATTGACAGATTTATTTAAGCGTTAATTAGCTTTAAGCAACGTTTATCAGTAAAGCCTTAAATTAGTAGAGAGAAGATTTTAGTGTAAATTTATATACTTGCCTACTAAGTAAAACTAGTTCGCAGCTTCTAACATTGTCTTGTTTCTAGCTCTTAAGATTTCACTCTACATAGTACGTTCTTTGATCGTTAACCGCGTACGAGCGTCTTTAAATCGTTGCACATCCCAAAACATGATAAGTTATTGCATTCCCTTATATAAAACTTGTATAAGTTAGCGCAAACAACATTGTGTTCTTGTGAAAATCAGCGCTTTTCCGCCAGTTACGCATCAAACAAGCACTTCGTGTAACGCAATAAAGCGTCTCTCACACCGCTAAAATTTACCTTATTAATTTCGTTAGCGAGAAATAATCACGGTGGCTGCCTCTACTGATCCTTAAAATTGTTTACGTTCACCTCTGATGCCGTAATAGGTAATATGAATGTGTGTAGTACAAACAATACGTATAAGGAAAAGACGTGTGTTTGTATTTTTATTGTATTAAAATTCAATTTTGTCTGAGATGCATCATGTATTGTCACGATGGATTATTTCGTTTGTGATTTTTTTGTGTTTTGTATGGACTAGCTTAAAGGAAGAAGTCACGATCGTGACAGTAGTGATTGATTGTACCTAACGTCTCACCTGGGGAGTATTTGGTGCTAGTTCTGGGTCCAGATTTTACATTCTGAAATTATTCTAAACTAGTCACAGACATTGTTTTTAATACTTTCAATATATTTTATTAAGTGATACTGCTATTATTATGGGCGTAATTTAGTTGGCAAAATTAAAAATGAATGAGCACAATTTTTTTATTTCGTTTGAAAACTGACAGTTACAACATAATACAAACATACATAAACACATGTAAACATACATAAACACATGTAAACATACATAAACACATGTAAACATACATAATATATTATATTTAGATCAGAAAATAATTTTGACTATTGACAATCAATTACACCTGTAATTGATTAGAACTAGGTATAGTTTTTATTTCAATAAAAGAATTTTAGTTAATATTTTTTTAAACATTTTAAATTAAAGAATTAACACAATCATATTTGAACTAATGAATTATTTAAAAAACGACAATTCAAAGGGAGCTTTGTGTACACACACAAACACACACTAAATGATTTCTTAAATTTTAAAAATTAAGAGCATTGTTTATATGACATTTCTGTTGTTCTTGTTTGATCTTTTTTGTGGATGCTGCTTTCGTTGACATTTATACTTCATATACCATTTGAAAAGAGTTCCTTATTTTCAGTCATTACTTATAGCTACTTCAATACAAGATTTCCAAATTACCTGGACAGTAATGTTAAAATAGACGTCACTGGAGTAAACGGTACATGTTCCAAGTTTATAAAACGGTGTCTCAAAATGGTCTTAAATGGCGCTGTGACCACAACATTCATTCAGAGTACCGTTTTGAACTGCATCGCCATCTTTTATCGCGGAACTTAATCAGACTTGCGCTTACTCTACTGTAACATCTGTTTTAAAGGTTAAAATAAAGCTCAGTCTACTTCCCGATCTCTGAGAAACTTGAATATCAAATTTAGTTATGACGCGTTTCATTTAAACGAGATTACGTTTTATTAGGTCAAGTACTTAGGTTATAAGTTTCAGTCACATCTTGTAACACAGATAACCGTTTTCAAGGAGGCAAAGTAGAGCACGAAGTTCGTGCGGCCTCTTCTTGCGAAGCAGTGCGGGTCGCTGCGCGCCTTGCTCGTCACGTGCGTGGATGATGAGCAGGTGTGGGATGCAGTGGTAAAAGCGGATAATGCTGTACTGCGCTAGCACACTCTGGTGCTCTTTCTTACTACGTGTTTTCCTGTGTGGTATCAAGGATATACCCGCACATAGAGCTAAAAAAAAAGCAACGCTAAATTAAATTTGAATTTGAAAAGGGTGTCTTCAATCCTAATCAAACATAATAGTAAAATAATAAATGAAGAAGATTTAAGATGAAAAGTCTGAGAATCTTCTCCATTTATAAAAGAACTGGGAAATAATCCTCTTTTTATATTTGCAACCCCTGTTACTGTTTTATGTATTCAACATTGATTGAATTAATTATTTTTTCTCTCGTATTGATAGTGACGTCAATATTCTCAATGATACGCAAAGCGGGACAGATGGGTCAATAAATGTTAGGTGTCAAAATGTACACATCAGAACAGTTAAACAAACAGACATAGTTACTGATAACTTTTTGACTCTCCCGTCATCTTCTTCGGTAGTAGTTCTGCTTCATGAGCAGAGCGTGGGTTAGATTTCTACCTAGGATAAATATTTTTATGACGAACATAGATGTTTATTCTGTGCTCTAAATATATTTCTGCTCTAAACAGTGTCAAACAAAATCGCTGTCTGTTTAATCGCTTACATCCCAATTAAACCGTTGTATGCGTATAGAAATTCAATGTTTAGTCATCAGGTTGACAAAATAAATTTTCCCGTGCGACGCCGCGCGCCGTAGCGGGTCGCTAGTGTATTATTCGCTAAGTATTTACACGGTAAAAGTATATTTGTATTCTATAATTAGTCTGGTTCCAATTTTATTTATTTTTACCTATCCATTCTTTTCTATTCATCTTTCCACTAGTAATTTCACAACCTTTTTGTCTCTTCTATCTGATCCGACAACTTCGTCTAGAGTGAGTTATGGCTCAAGAAACTTAACACCTTAACCGATCACGTTCCCGACAACTTAAAGTTTACAGTCTTAATACTTTAGTCACTTAATGTTAAAGCAAACATTTCTTACTAACTTTGCATCAATTGTCGCGTAAAATTTTCTTTTAAGATAACCTCTATTTTAATAGCAGCTCGTTTTCAACAGCATCTTATTGAATCGTAACTGTTGAAATTACGTGCTATATGCCTATAAAAAAAAAAAAAAATTGATTCAGCTTATAATTATATTATGTATATAAATTTATAATAAGTTTTATAGATATAATGTTGCATAGGAAATTGATGCTTCTTAGTCCTACTAGTTTGCTTGGCTTAGGAACTATATACACAACACTTAAATACTTGATGTACCTATTTTTAATTGTGTGACCAACCTGACTTCTCTACTTTTCTGCGCAATATTATATCTGTATTTGTAAAATGTACTACTTTTTTCTAATCTGTCAGGTTATGACAAAGAATAACAAAACTTTTCCAATTACTTATTCAAAGTCTCGTTTTCGAAGAAAACCACCGCTCCTTGAACAAACGCCTCTATAGAAAGAAATCACCGAATAGGTGAGCGGGCGTAAACTCACGAGTAAACATTTGCGTATGTAAACTGGAATTATTCACGAAAAAACTTTTAATGGCGTCCCCGGAGTTCCCGTCAAACATTTATCAACAAAAGAACGAACGTCCCGCAGGCGATGGAACTTGAAATGTATGGAAATTACCCAGTCACGAGCGAGAACAATTCACTAACGTCGGCATAGGCAAATGTTTTTGTTGCAACTTGTTTCGTATAACTTGTGCGGATTCAGAGTTAACAACTATTGTATTTCACAATTGAAAATGTACATAAGTGAGTACCAGTAACAAAAATGAATCATTCCCACGGGAGCAGGGTTACGAGTGATTCGTCAGATGTTCTACGGTGCGAACGTTGCCCCTAGTTGGGCGCCAAATAACTCGGAACAGAATAATGAACCGCTTCAGATTCTTAAGCAAACAATCCTTGTCATAGCGCGACTACACCGGAGAGATTAAAATTTCATACGTTTTTACTATTCATTCTTGTTTAATTTCTTGTCGACAGAAGGCTTCCTGGATTCTTCTCCACCAGCAAATTTTTAACTTCAAAATATCATGACACAATTTTACATTATATCAAAGTCCGTTAAATTTAAGTTGTGGCTACTTCAAATAAACATAAATAACATTTTGATCTCTGAATAAATATCTCTACGCATGATTATCTCCCTAATTCCAGAGATTAACCTAGAAGGTAAGATAAAGTAAATACGTTTTGAACGGACACCGTTTCATTTGCATTTCAATCAGAACGATATAGCCGGTGGACGGGAAAATCCGCTCCGTCGCCTCACTTAAAGCTTTTGAAATATTCCTATAACTTCTGATTCTACGAGAAAAAAAGCCTATTTGAATTGGAAAGATCAAAGCGTAAAAATTTATCGTTATAAAAAAGTGCGAGACACGAACGTCCAAAAAGACGTCAGGCACTTATTATTTCAACAGAGAAAGAGTCTCGTCTCTCTCATTCTGTTTGTCTTTTCGATTGTTCCGGTGCATGGAGTCCTCCATTACTCGGCATTGAAAGGAAAGTTTTGTATTCAATTTGGTATTATAATTCCCATTTGAAGTCGCCACGCACCATCGCGTCGACATCGACTATGTAAATGGGCGTATCCGGGACTAAGTCGCATTTTCACACAAAAAAAGAAGTTGAATAATTTCTTCCCCTGCGAATTTTATCTCGATGTTCTTTTCGCAACATGTTTATTTTCGGAGAGTTCCTTTCGCAACACCAAACCTATCGATATTAGAGCTTAACCGGTAAGGTCGAACTTCTACCTATAAAACCATATGCAACACCAGAGTTCCTTAGTTTGTGTAAATATTTCCGCGTGGTTACCTGATGTGAATTTTTATTCGGGCTCGTCCACTGCCCCACCGGGAGACAAGGAAACATTTCAATGTTTCTCTTCAATATAAAATGGAAACTTATCCCCCCGGCTACCATAAAGTCTGTGTTTTCCATAGAAATCCACCTAGCCGACTGTATTGTAGTCTAACCGATGTCCGTGCAAAATCCACATGGATTTAAGAAGCGCACGCTGAACGAAGGTGCGCTTTCGATGGAAAGCCTTGCATCCTGCGACAGGTTTTATTTTACGAGATGTTTTCCGCGACCGTTTCGCAGATACTAAAATAATAAGAATTTTACGTCGCCTCGTATTATGTAGGTTTTATGGCCCCCCGAGCTCAGCTGAAGCGCTGTTACAGTGGCTTACGAGGGCTCTTGTGACGAAATAATTAACCCAGTGTTGCTCGTATTAGACTCGGCTTTCACCTAACACTCACTACTTACATCTCCAACATTTTTATTGCTGCTTTTTATGTATAAAAAGGGGCACCTGTTTTGTCTTTTATGATCGAGGGACTTAATGTTCTATCTCATTTGACATATTATTAGAGTTTTAATATATTTCTGACACTAAGTAACCTCACTGTAAAGCTCTTACAAATATGAGCTTTGTAAAAAAAAACCAGTAATTTGTTTACAAATGTCGTTAGAGTTATTATTTAGCTCTTGGTGGCAAGTGACTTGTGTCAAAATATGCAACGTCAAAATGTAGCTCTTGGGTAATGGACTTAGCGGTAGCTAACAAGTTGGTCAGAAGCTTTCACAACAACACCCTGTATGGTTACAAGTTGGGCATCACAAGTACGTCACTCCCCAAAGCCAACATTTTGGATACGAAATTGTAGTCACAATTTCAATGTTGATCATAATTTCAATGTTGATCATAATTAAGAAGATATTAAATAGGTATTTTGAAAAAAAAAGTAAAGAGATTAAGACTTTTAATAAAAATTAAAATCATACGTTAACAGATACGTGCTAAAAAAATGCATCTACTAAAAGTTTTGATAATAATACGAACAAACCGTAAAAGGGTGAGATTAACATCCAATTCAACGTTCCAGATTTAGTGTCACTTTGCACGGCAGTCACATAAGAGCTCCAGATTTGCGGTTGGCTAATGTCCTTAAATCGTAACAGACGGGTAACGAGCCAGGACAAATATTTTGCCACTTCGGGACGTTACCTGACCGGGAAGTGGCCGTGGGGAGACAAAGTAAATATGTCCCCTTTCCCTCGGCCGTCCCCACATTTTATCGGGCCGCGATCGACGGTCGGGTCGGGAAATGAATTTAAAACGTGTTTGCGGGTAATCTGTTATCGGTCCCCTGTCTCTGCCTTGAATATAGACGTCATTGCTTTGTAGACTCTGTGATTTTGCGTAGTGGTCACGACTATGGCCCGTTGGTGCATTGTAGTATAATTAAAATATTAGTGTAATAATAGATCAATGTACTAGTAAATATCTTATTATGGAGATATTTAGTAGTAATTTATCTTTTATCGAACAACCCTACCTCGTACACCTATTAATAAGAAGTTGATCCGTTTATATTTAATCCATGTAGTGAACAAACTTTAATTGCTATTGCCACAAGAGTATATGATGTCTGTGTTCTTCGTACAGATAATTTCGTCGTGTTAACTATCGTATTTTATGTTGTGTCAATTTGATTAACCATCGAAAGTTTCAAAGTAATGAGCGCCAAACCCTGGACTTTGTTTTGTTACTCAAATTTATGTGTATCGCTGCAATGGGCATCGACAGGTGTTATATCTTACCATCAGGAGAACATTTTGTTCGTCTTATTATTTTAATAAAAAAAATATTACGTGGTTCGCGTAACATTTTCGTGATATTACTCTACACTGTTAATATTTTTGTTACTTTTAGGTGTTACTCGTTTAGTTTTACAAATCTTCTTTATGTTAATATCAAATTTGTATTCGTAGTTAAACAACCTTTAATCATTAAATTACCGAATACACCCAGCAAAGAAAAATATATCAAAGGACCCTCAAAGAGGAAAAGTGAAGAATAGAGACGAAAAAAGTATTTAAATCTCAGTCTTTCGTATTTATCTTTGCGGAGCGCCGTTGGCGGTTAAATATCCGCGGCTTCCCGGCGCACTCCCGGAGACAAATGTAAACAAAGCAATGCCTTTGAACCACTCCATCTGTACATGTCTACGGTGAATATAACCTCCGATTAACTCGGAACTTTATCGTACAACAAGTATTTGTAACAGACGAATTCATCCACAAAACATCAATCAATTTAGCAACCACCCGCATCAGTATATTTGCTACTTTGACCCCTAGAGGCACTAAGTGAAACGCGGGTCTATAAATAGTAAACTATCTGACAGCTTCGCAAAGAATCGTACGATAAATCAATAATGAACACAAGTGTCGTAACACTCCCAATTTCGAAACACATTTTTGTTACTCATCGCTTCAGTAGTTCAACGAAACAAATTCCTTGATATAATTTAAATAGAGGCATCAATAATCTAGTGCAGTGTTCGTTTATCACTGTATCAGCATAAGCCGTGAGCAAATTCTCTTTGACATCTCTCGCCAGACGGAAAGTGTGTCATCTTTTACATTCTTTCGAAGCTTTCCAATGTACCTGTTTTTGTTTTGTCTGAAGTCTCGGGCTTAAAACCTGAAACTGTAAAACAAAAAAAAGAAAATTGTAATTGTGCTAAACGAGATTTCACGAGTATGTGCACCGTTATTTGTAGTTATAGAATACATTTCAACCGAATGAAAACTTAAAATATGCTGTTCATGCATTGCTTTCTAAACTTGAACAAATAAGATTCACTCATACCTGAGAGAGACGAGTGATTCCATATTTGTTTAACTGATGCTTCACGTGTCGATATACTAAATCGGAGAAGCGTGAGAGGGCTTGAAATAACAAACGAAATCGCTGTCTGGTATTGGGCACGATATAACATTTGGGAGGCAAAAGGAAAATATGAAAAGGCAGAATATTACCCGACGAAATTTAGATTCCGTACGGCCCATTGAGGGGTGAATTGTTACCTTCCTACATTGCCTTGAAGAATCTATTTGTTTTCCACGCAGTAAAGTGATTGTGTGGTATAAAACAAGATATCGCAACATGTGACATATTGATGAGTATCATGATTATAATAATATGTGGTTTAAAGTGTTTTTGTGCCGATATCCTAAGAAAAACAAGCATTAACTTTATAATTGAGATAGTGATCACAGGAATGTGTTGACCAGGCAATGTATAAAGACCAGGGTTTCAAGTTACATAATTTTAACTTAACATAATTATATTGTTATTACTTTATGTTATGGCTTCGGGGTAACGAAAAAAACCTATGCCAAACCAATTCTATAATTATGTAACTTTAGCTCTAATATACTCTTCACTCCGCTTACTTTATCCATTATCATTACACAGTCACAGAACTCGAAGATTTCGAATAGAATATTAGCTTTAACAAGACATGCGAATTTCATAGTTTCTCATTAGTGGTCGGCAGAACTCACAGTCAAGTCACAAAGTCGATTGGCTGCTCCTTTGTGAACAGTTGTAATTGCATCTTAAGTGGTGGATATTAGGAACATAAACTTAGGAGTCCTATTACGTATATATTACGTATTCATGTCTAATTGGTTGATTGGCTATATTTACTAACTAAAATTTATTAGACTGATGTCTAAAATCTATTGATGATACAGTGTCAGGGTCATCGTCTTTTTGTAGGACTGAACCATTCTTTGTATTTTGAATAGTTACCTGTACCGTGACTGCTTTCAGGAAAACAAAACTGTAGAGCATGTGTTGAGACATTGCAAAGCCACAAAAGAAACTTAAGATTGCTACTTGATTGCATGAAGTAGCTTCTCCTTTATCAATGTCATCGCTACAGAATTACTGCTTTTCACCATCATTGATACTCCCTTCTTACCCACTAGAGCTAATATATAGCAGGTTAGAGACTCCGATATTTCAAAGACCTGAGTTTTCTCGATCAGATGCTGGTAAGAGATTGCACAATACACCACGAACGGGACGTCACTGCAGAACTGACCGCGCATCGCAGCAGTATCTAGAAATTTTGTAATAAAATAAAAATCAGGGTATTGACGCTCACTATTCGATGGTTAATCTCAATAGTCATCCAATTTTGATGTCAGATGGTAACAAAAGAAAACCTTAAACGAGTTTCGAGTCTAAACTGTAAAGTAGTTGTTTCTTTCAGGTAACTATAATTGTGTTGGTAATTATTGTCTAGGTTACATAAAAAGATTGAACGTTGCTTTCCTTTATGTAAAGCGATCAGGTCTGCTATTATTTCCGCGCTCACCGGTCCTTCACAACAAATGGCGGCCATTAACACGTTTCTTATTGTGACATTAGCCTTTATTGGATCCCTGGAAGTAACTCAATCTCATAAGACGAGAGCGTAGTGTGTTATGTTTACGATGGCGATTTATGTAGTGGCGGTGATGGAATGCAGCCTAATCCCGACCCGGATACCCGACCCTCTCGAACAACTTCACATTGATTAGAAAATTATCACGTGTTCCCTTAAGATGAATTTTCTTGGAGTTGCTATTTGACCTAAAAGTTTTGACATCTTATGGCGCTATAAGGCGTCTTTACCCTTCTCTTTTATTTAATTTGATTTTCTATTAAGTATAATTATAAACATCCTTAAGAATTCGTGTGCTACACTGCTTTACATTCTGGATACTAGTTTTCATATCCGCACACGACTTATTTATCTTAGCTGAGGCAACGCTCGCAAACAAAAGGCTTCGTAAATGAATGTTCAGTCCTTATGTAAAATGACAGTTATAAAACACTACAACTGTACCCATTGCAATATTGCAGCCCATATTTAACTCCCTTCGTCTTGCATGCAATGCAAATGAGCTTGGCATCAAATAGCTCCCTTTTGTTTCTCTATCTCTGTTCACTTTTATCGCGGAACTTCAAAGCAGATTAGTTTTGCTCTAACAATATCGTAAATTGAGCGACCATTAAACTCAAGTTAGTGCGCGTAATTATCCGATCTATCTTACAACTTCAGGTACAATTTTAAACCGGATAATACGCGGTGTTGAACTTCGACTTTGTAAGCGTGTAACGTATTAACATAGGTAAGTTTACCACATCGATACTAGTGTTAGGTCAGCATAGTTTAACTATGTGTAGTTAGAATGGCATGCGCGTTGCGCTCGAGTGGTGGTTAGGTTAGGTTAGGACTGACATCTCTATTCATTACCAAAGTAACCAGCCGCTCGCAACTTTGTTCCAACAAACTCGTTGCTGCTACTTTCCCTATAAAGTAGAGTTGTGACAGCGAGTAATGTCTCCTTATATTGTTCTGGGGCTAAGAGGTTTGCCTCCTAGTTGCGATGAGAATTGCTAACTTTTGCACCGTCTTCTTGTGTTTGTTTAATTTATCACGGCCACGATGTCGCTTCGCTTGTGACGACAACGTTAAATTTTTCTATGCATCGTACAAACTTTCAACGCCCCTTGCAATAATAATGAAAACGTCGGAATATCTACGGGAGAAAATATCGTTTCGGGTATTTAATGACTGCGGAAAGTCTTAATATCCGAGTTTGTGCTAAACGTTTCCTCGAGAATCGATTATGCCGAATATCGATTATGAAGTTAGTGGGAAAATCATCGAGCGCGGGCTGACTCTTGACAAATGTCCGTTATAAGCGTTGGACAAATTGCTGCGATTAATTATCGAGTGGAGGTGGTTGCGCTGAGCCGACAAATATTATCAAGATCGTTAATTTCGACATCTCAGTGGAGACTAGGGTAAGCGATATTAGTTATCCAATGGCGCTCGCTGCAGGCGGTGTGATTCGACGATGATGGCATAAAATTACGTGAACGATTACATTACATTTCGAGATATTTATGCAAGAAATATTAAACACAGCTTTACATCTGTAACCGTGATCGTGGTAGACATTAATAAGATATTATTTTTCATTCATTAATAAAATTGCTAAACCTTAGTAACTAATAAAAATTTGAATCATTGTCATCTAAATTTATTATTTTATTTTGATTTACAAAACAAAGTTCTTGTTGAAAGACCCTTTAGTTTCGGCATTACGGTAAACACACATACTGGGCAAAACATAAACCCTTTCTTTTGGCTTTGCCGTAGTCGGGTAAAAATGACGAATCGATTGTAGCGTGCTCGTTCTGTTGATCGAGATTCGAGTCCCTATATTAATGACTAGCTGTTACCCGCGACTTCGTGGAATTTAATAAAAAATGTCACCACCACCACCAGATGTCGTCAAGTCATAAGTAGAATAGTCATTACTATTGCGTATGGAGGAACTTGACGTCAGCTGGTGGTGGATAGTGGTAGTACCCATAAGCATTTTTGATAATCCCACTGGAACCTAACATTTTTCTGATATAAAAAGTATCATAATTATATGTACTTGTACAATGTACAAATAAAAAAAATCCAAAAAATCCAGGTAATAAATGTTTTTCCATTGCCATTTTCAGTGTATATTTAGCTTCACAAAAAAGTTACAATAGAAAATATTAATTTAGAATGAAATTAAATTACAAACGAAATACACTTTAAAAGAAAGATTTTCTTTCAAAGTGTAATTTTCAGTCGCAAAGCTTTGCTACAGTTGTTGCAATTAATCCAATCGCATTCCATTGTGCTTTTGAGTGCAATTTAGGAGTATTTTTCCTTTCAATTAATACAACGCAATTCCACAATAAAAATTACAAAATTACTCGTATATTTCACGTTAAGAAACGTTAGTTAACTCGATTAGTCACAAATACCTGATGAGTTACAAAGTTTGATAACTCATTTATGTATGATAACACTTTCCCGTGATAGCACATTTGTATCGAACCGAAAAGTTCATTTGAGATTCTAAGTAGGGATTCAGATCTTTAATTTACGTTAAATCCACAGAATGTCACTTATAAAAATTAATCAACGCCGTCTATATCCTTGTAAAAGCTACATAAAATTTCCTGAAACCAACGTATAAATAGTCTGGAGCTTGGATTAATAATTTTTTTTAAAGTAACAAACCATAATATGTTTGGTAACATCTCATCTGATATAAGTGACAGCATGTTCGCATATGTTAAGCATATCTAGCCTGAAATTGAATAGGCTTTCAAATGAGGCTGTCGGAACTCACCGTTAGATGCTTGACGGCAGATTTTCAATTTGAAGGTAGTAAGAAACTAGCCAGCTGAGTACTAGAAAATAAGAGTCTCCCACCATGCAATGGTTTCCTCACGATGTTTTCCCTCACCGGTAGCTCAATGTCGGGGTTAGAATCTATGCCTTTTAGTGTGTGATCTAACCGCGCTAACAACAGAGGTATCTATTATCGCTGCAAAGCTATTGCATTTTTTGTACCGGAAACAAACGAGAGAACGCATGGCCAGTATGCGAGTAAAACTACGGGATGCTACTAGTCTGTAATATTGTTAAATATTATAACGTAATAGGTATCCGTGCTATTTACGCTTCCTCCAGTTTAGATCATAAAACAACAACAGGACGAACTCTGAGCTAAACACATGACTCTTAATGAAAAGTATATTATCTCACATAAAAACATTTACGCTCGGTTTCAGCGTCGGTTATTAAATTAAATCATAATTTACACACGCCAAGTTAAATCAGGCTGTAAGCTCGTGAAATCGCAGTAAAAAATATTAAACTCGATTTGGTTTTGATTTAAGTAGACAAAACTTTTATTTGTTTTTGTATGTAGAACAATGTAATAATAAGAGAGACGATTACGATAAGAAATATAATAAAGATATATGAATAAATACTTTAGAATCTGGAGAAAAAATGAAATCACAATTTGTAAAAATAAAATGCACTTAATAAAATAGATGAAAATAAAAAGACGTATGTCAAGATTGTACCAATTGGAAATTGTATACATATAGTATCAGTTATTTATTTATTTGTTAATAAAAGAAATCAAAATTTATTTCAGTTTGTAATGAGTTACAAGTTAAAGACAAATACAAAATAATTTATGACAAAATATATTTACATATCAAACCTTAATACATACATACATACTGAATACATAATTATACCTTCAGAAGAGAAAATGAGCATTATGTTATTACATTTTATTTATTTACTTTACTTACTTTGCCTTTACACATATGTTGCTCAATTACATGCATGGATACTGCTGAGATAATAAAACATTTGATTTTATACTAGCTTCAAAAAATACCAATATTATTTTGACTAAACTCCCTAATTTCTCTACAACTTCGAACAGTTTCCGCAATATCGCTATCGAATGATTTATCGATACGAATATTCGAGTGGAACACCCTCGTATGTATCGATTAATGATGTTTGAATGGTGTTAGTGGCACATAAATATTTCATACGACATCGGTAGTGGCTGTCGGTCGCGTTTACAACCACTATAAAAATTGTAAGAGTAGTGCTTAACGTATGTCTGCCTTTGTCGCTGCTTATGAGATTGTCTATTCGATGTTCATAAAAATGCTACTCTAATTGGACGTTGCTATCATAATGATTGTGTTATTGACTTACTAATGCGTGCACAAAAGTATTATGAGCTTCTATTATAAACGTCTTTAATGTTCAAAAACACGCATTCGTAATATTAAAACGGATTCATAAAGACATATTAAAAAACCTTCTAGAATATTATGTATTCAACTCTTTCAATAAATGAAATAGGCTACGGCCTGTACACTATTCAGTAAAACCGTTCCGTGAACTATCTTTTAGTATTTTAATATCACTAATACATTATCCTTATTGATTCCAACAATAGCACTGGATACTTCCCTTTGACCATCTAAACATATCATTCCGGCTCCTTACTATCCCCCAAAAGGGCTCGATTCTCGTCTGTTACATGTAAACCTTTCATGTATATTTTATTTTCCCGATATTTTGATATGGGCCCGTATCGAGTTCATTCAAATGACATATTGGAGGAACGTTTCAGTGTGTTTCTCATCGGAAAAAGATCTACAGTTTTCTTTCGAGAGCAAAACCAAATACCATCTTGTGAAGAGCCAATATAAGGAATTGATTTCGCGGCGTGCTGGCATCGCCTGAGTAACTTCATATTATACGTACGTGTTCTAGCTACCATACATGAGGGTCAATATGATAAGTTCATTGTTTGATCTAAAAATAACGGATATTAGAAAAGGGCAACTCTAAAAAGGTTTAAAGAGAGATACAATTAATCGCTAAATTGCATTCTTTAGTTGAAATATTATGCTAGTGTGTTCCGGCAGCCTCATTTGAGAGCCAGCTCTATTCCAAGCTAGATATATCTTCATCCACACCGTTACTCAACATAAGGGGAGCTGTGGACAAACACGTAGCCTGTCAAGCATAAAAAAAATACACGGAAAAAATACTTCGAATAATATCTACGAATTAGAAAACTAAGAATAAAATCTGGATATCGTGCAATTTACGAGTGTCTGTTTCTTTTAAACGAGCGTTGTTATTGATAGACCATGGCATTGTCTAGCATCAGGCGAAACAGTAGCTGGCAACATAACGTACAAAAAAGAAAATAATCATTATCATCAAATCTTATCTTAACAATTTTATGTTCCCTTACATTTCCGTCTCCATCTTTGTTTGTTGTGAAAAATGTTATTTAATTTTGGGCAATTATTACTCTCGCTTTACAAAATTACTCCAAGGAATACCAGTCAGCGAATGTTTTGTTTTATAGCAGGAAAATCTTAGTAAGCTTTAAGTTGAAAATGAGATGGATACCTACCCGGCGAAATTTCGTTAAATTAAAACAATATAAGATGACAACCGCCTTTTGTTCTACTAAAAACTTTAAAATAGCTATTTTAATATTTTCTTGATACAGTATACGCCTTTGAAAATTTGAACAGTGCCTCGTGTTTTTTGCGAAAACCCATCTGCAATTTTTTTATTTAACCATATGAAAACTAGCGAGTTGTTCACCTGATGGTAACTTTCACGTTTGCTCATAAACAACAGTCCAGTGTAAACCAATATTTTGAAGTCCGGAATCATGCTTGGCATTGCATAATGATCTTATTGTATCTTATAACTTTTTGTGCTTGTTCATTATACTAGACATATTGCCCTTCTACGTAGACTAGGCTTTGGTACTGTTATGCTTTTTGAATTTTGTTGAATAGCGAGAAATGGTGTGATACCTCCTTCGGTGCACTCTTCTTAATATACATAGATAGATAGAAGATGTAAACACTTTATTGTGCACACAACAAACAGAAAAATGTACGGAAAATAAAAGAATCTTATGAGCTAGTGCCACAAGTGGCAGCCTTGTTATACGAGACATGTAAAAAGAGAATATGATGTATAATATTATTTACACAAATTAATTTACCCAACTGCAGCTCTATAGCTGTAGCTCTACATAAAATGAACGAAATGAGTACTGTCATTTTTCTCCAAGAATGATGTGTCTGGCTTTATTAAGTGTCCCATGATTGATATCTTCGCGGCAGGTGGCAGGTGCGTCACAATACCATAGTGACGGGGGAAGCAAGAAAGCTTTACCCTAGTGACAGAGACAGGCAAACTTTCCGGAATGCTTGCTTTTTTGTTGCTCGATCAAAATAAGTGCTTTTGATCAAAGGGTGTTGCTGTCTTTTAGCGTTTCAAAAACAATTTTTTGCTTTCATATTTGACTTCAAAACAGATATAGTGACACGGTTCTCTAAATTTGATGCAATTTTTATAAACACTTTATTGAATTGATATCGCTAGTTTGATGTATTAAAACTAGTTGTCTCGGCAATGATGTGTAAAATGTTTCGGTTAGCTAATTTATCATGTTATTTAGATATTCGATATTATTTATTATTGTTTCAATTATGAATCTAGGTTTGCTAATTGTCATTGTAATAAACTTAAATCAAATAATTTTGGTAAGATTTTAAGCTTTAAGTTACATTTTTAAATAATGTTTTATAACTTCTGCAACTTTTACTTCTAGTATCTTACGCCCCTATATTGCCCTCATATTCTTAGATTCATGTTCATATATTCTATATGGGCATATAGTCTACCAGTCTACTTCGTCTAACTCTACGTGTCGCCGTCACTTCATATATTTAGCAATATAATCTCCAACCTGCTTCTCGGTACAGAAATGCGCATCATTTGTATATTTGCTTTATTACTCCACGTGATTTATACCCTGGCCCGGTGCGTTTAACTGCTGAGGTCTGTCATTTCACCGTCTTAAATTGAGATTGATCCAAACAAAGGGTGGCGTGACATGTACGGCGAAATTGTGTTTTTGTTTTATTCTACGCCTCCTTTTTGAGACGTCTATGCAGAGTATTTCGAAACGCCGTTTGACGTGACGCGACCTTATTTCACGCGTTATTGCGTATGGTGTAGTTAGTAATGTTTTGGTGGGTGTTTTCTATTTACTATTCTAACCCTTTCAAGTTTTTATCCTTTGCCTGTTGTTTATTTTTTTTTCTATCGAAACACAATGTTGCCAAAACTCATTCAATCATCCCTGTAAATTATCATAGAAACTAGGGCATTTTAATGGTTAACGAATGCACACGCGGTTTTTTTTCTGTATGTTTTGGTGACGATGATTGTTTACCATAAAAGATCCCGTTTGCTCTGACACACATGGCAAAATAAAAAAACTTGAAGAAAGGTTTTTTATCATTATATTTATTCGAGGCCTGAAAAATTCCATGTTTACTATTTCAGAACGGAACAGCTGAAATTTAAGATTTATATAAATTTACTATTTTTGTGTTTTGTCTTGTTATGAATATTGTATGGTTTTAATAATCAAAAGCAAGAGTTCTGTTACGAGCAACAGTCGATGACGGCCGTCATATTCTATTCACTACGATCTGTTACCTTTAGCTATTGCACAAAGCGGGCGTCTTCCTTGCTTCTGACAGGTCCACGGCAAACGGAAGTAACTATACAGATAGCTATCAGCTTTGCACATCGGAAAATAATTTGATAGTGAAAATTGCAGAAAATGGTTCATTAAGAATTCTGAAAATATTTAATGTAAGTAATTAAAAATTGAAGCAATATTGGTCACACCGTTTTCATTTTGATTTCTTATAAATCTGTTTAAAACCACTTTGCTATATATAGTTATAAGACTAAGATTAATAGATAGTATTGTCAAAGCTTTTAAGCGAAATAAATGACATTGATAAATATTTTGAATTTTGTTGACCACTTACAACAAAGTAGCCTAACTGTTTTGTCACACGTACTATTGAAGAAAGAAAAGATTTTTCTGACATGTGTTGTTTTTCGTTCCAGAGAGGCTCTGACGAGCTTCTTTCGCAGAGTGGCGTCACCGTCATGGCGCCCGCCGCTCCGCACCACGCTGATAACAACAATCAGGACTCGGCCGCGAAAAAGGTACTTGTTAGGGTTCTGTACCCGGATATCAAGATTATATTACTAGCCTACGCAGTCCATCTGCCTATCGACCTGACCTACGCTAGCGTTAAACGCCTGATTATGTTAAGACGTATGATGTTTTAACAAATGGCTTCTCAAGACTTCGTGTTGAGGTTATTGTTTGATGGTAATATACTCATGCATTTAACTAAATAATTATGTAGGGTCTAACTACATTTATGTTCCGATTCGTTAATATTATTTTATATCTTTAGCTACATTTGTGATTTGACATTGTCCGGTATTTTGACATAACCCACAGCTCCATTCATAACGTAATAGTTTTGTCAGCCCTAGCGTATGGGCAAAGTTAGAATAGTTTTTAAACTCTGTGTGACGCGCTGACGCGTTGAAACTTTTATCCATGACCGCGATAGTTTATCAACTAGTAACTGCCACAGTTGAGTTTTGTTTCAAATTTGGATATTGCTAATCACCTATGCTCCTAGTGAGAAAAATGCAATCTGGCACAAATAGTTAATTAATCTAAGCATTCGTCATCCTTATTATTTTGCAAGTATGTTATACCCGGAAAATATCGGATTAATTGAAAACGAAAGCGGTAACGCTGTTCCCCCCAATTTCCCATGACCGAAGGCATATCTTCATGAATTGTGTAATTAACCGAAAAACGATTAATCGAGATAAAACGATAAAACGACGGAATCGCGAAACCGTAATAAGTATTAAAATAAAGGGCCTCTCATAAAAAGCCACCGCGCCATAAAGGTTTCCCCAGCGGCTTCGAGAGCCAAATTTTTATTAATCTCCACCCCCTCTTACTTGCCGATACTGAATTTTTACATATTGAAAAGAAATTGAATTTGATGATTTTTGGTAAATTAATCTTACAAAATGATCTGAATCGTGACCCGATTGCCGGTTTTTACGTTCTTCATAACCTGGCGTTTTATGTTTGTTATATCAGTCCTGGCGTAATTGGAGAGCCACAGAGTGGAATTCACTTTGAGGCCGTGTATTAGTTTACATAATTTACTTGAGTATTTTTGTAACCAGTATACATTATTTTTATCTTATAAAAATATTCTTAAGTTAATTTCATTTGTATTTACAACATGTATTGTTATTTTATTGAAATGTTAACTGGTATAATATAAACCAGAGGTGAATATGAGTGCTCTTCAAAAGTAAAGTTCTTCGCACAATTTCCATAAAACAAGGTGAATCAACAAAGAAACTTCCATTATCTTGTTTCCTCGAGTATTTTCTACTTTCACTCCTTTACGAGTAAATTACATTTGTAACGAGACAAGATACGATGTTCTATCGAAGGATGATAAGTGAATAACGTCTTTTACTCGTGTATTACTGCCAATAAATATGAGTAACTTTATTTGAATTCTCTTATTTCATATTATTATATATTTTGAGAAACTTTAAGTTCATAAAGAACTATGTTTATGAGCTTATATTAATTAGAGACAAATACTTCATACAATTTTACAATATACATTTGTAAATGATACAAATAATTATAATGAAAGTATTCATTATACTAGCTCTTACCACTTTTTCCTAAGACTTTTGAAAAATAATAATTACGGAACGTATATACGCAGTATATATTAACTTACGTAGTTCCCACAGTATAAGCACACGGCAAAGAGTAGAAAACAATCAACGTAGAAAGGAACTGTTATAAAAATAAACAAGGTCGCAGAGTTTTCGGGTCTTTTCCCTGTTGCACAGTTGTTTCATAGTGTATTTACATAAATACGGGCCGAGTTTTGCATGTACACTTTGTTTGGTGCGTCAGCAAACAGAGCTTTGTTTGTTGAGTCCACGGAGCGGGCGCGCACACGTTACGGCGCCAAATGGATTGCATCATACATTAGAACGAGTTGCATAACATCCGTCGCTATGTATGAAAAAAAAATCAATACGGAAAATGTAACATTCCCCATCATTTAAATAAACATATTATTATTTAATTAAATAAAATAAAATAAATGAATATCGTGGGACTGTACACACAGCGCCATCTGACCGCAAACTAAGCAAAGCTTGTGTGATGGAAGTCATATAACTGATAGAATACATAAATACTTGTTTTTTTGTAAATACATACTTATAATACATACAGTACACCCAGACACAGAACAAACATGATTGTGTTTATACCACAAAATGTTTGTCCTGAGTGGGAATCGAACCCATGCCCTACAGCTCTCAAGGCAGATATACTACCAAAGAGCCAACGGGGCTGTCAAATTAAACGTATGAAAGTCGTAATGCTTTAACGGACCTATTTAATATAAGCTAATATTAGCTAATACCTGTAATTTTAAAGGTCCACCCGAAAACCGATTAAATGTTTTTTATTTAACTTCGTCATTTCAAACAACTTTGTTTAAATATTTTTTTGTTGCAGTTATAACAATTACAAATACAGAAATGTATTTAGGAACACCTACAGTTATTTTTTTGTAATACCAAAATGTATATTACTACTCGTACATATAGCACCGCACAAAAAAATTATTAAAGAGCTTCCTATCTCGGGAAACAAAGTAACCATTTTAGTTTCGCCTTATTTTGCCGACCATTTACTCTCACTTGTTAGGGGCGTCGTGAAAAAACAAGCCGCAGTAATCTTAATTACATTGTGATCTCGTTACTGCTTGGCCTTAATTCATAATTAAATAGGGACGTGTCTCTGCTCTTTCTGCTTATTTATTTTCTATTTTATGGTTTTGCAATGTTGCTTTTTTCAACGGTAAATATTTAGGCGCTGCCTGTTTTGCGACACCCCTTCTCTTTTATCGTCCTGAATATTCATTTGGTCCTATCGGCGAAATAGCGAGTCGTTTTAAAAAGTATTTTTATGTTCCCCCCTTTGTATCGCACTGCAAACACTTCAAGCTGCGAAGGAAATATTGAAGAAAAAATTCAAAGCATCTGTTTTCATTTTTAATTTAAATTGTTTTACGACACCGCTCTTAAATCTCGAACGCAATAAAGTTCCCTGTATTAAAAAGATGAAACTTTACCTTAAAAGTTTGACAAAGTTTTCTGCAATGGCTTATTATCATGTAAGCATGAAGGTATCTTGCTTAAATAGCAGACAAAGCGCGTCTAGAAAAGCTCACTAATCAACCCTCGTCTTTGACCGGGTCATTAATGTCCAAATAAAGTAATTAATTATTTTCCCTGTTTTCCCCTCATTTTCTTGACGGCGTCCTGTAAAAACGCAGAGAGGCTGCGCTTGAAGATCAATCAAATCAGAGGATGTCTAAGGGGACTGCGTTTACCTCTACTTAACCATTTACGAGCTTGTCTTACGGAGTTACGACTTCCACTGCACAGGGTGTAGGTATATTTGATCTTATTTAGAGAGCGAATTTACGTTGGTCTCCTTTTTCCTGTAGATGTTTTCTCTCTATTTACTTATCCTGATTTGGTAATGTATCTTGCGTAGAACAATCCTGTTAAGTCGCTCTAATCACTTCGCCGTAAATATACTAATGTGTTATCCTTGAATTCTTAAGTAGGCGACCTCTTTGATCTCTACAGTTTCCCAGTAAAAGTGTAGCGTATTTAGTTACTCCACATTATTCTTATTACTATACTATTATCATTGTAGAACTAGTCCATTTAATAACTTAAAGAAACAGTGTTGCAAAATATAATAACAAACCAGCACTTACGTCAGTATTATCGGTAAAGCTCCCAGAAAATTCGGTAATCAATCAAACGCTCTCATAAAGATATTCATTGCCAGCACTTACAGTTTTACTGCTAGTTTTAGGGGATACTAAAACCATTTAGCTATCTTATTTTACGGTTTCCTACAACGAGTACGCGAAACATCTTCACAAAAAGAAGAAGTTTATGAATCGTGTGATTTATATCGCAGTTTCATTTGAGAGTTACATTTAGTGTCTAGTTTCATTGCATTTGTAAAATGATGCATATTATTCAAACTAAGTATTTATTACTTAAGTATCTGTCATAATGCTTATTAGTACTGACAAAATTTGTTGTTTAACAAAGTTTACGATTTTTAATAACTGCAGTTACAGATACCAATCTATAACATTACCCGACTTTACTGTTGGAAATAAACTCTATTGACACAAGAGCAGGCGACGTTTACACAATAAAATCGACAATAATCATATTCCACAACCCAGCTATCTATTTCTGTAGACAATTGAAAAAAATAACAATACGCATTGAAATGCTAAAACAAACCGTTAGAAATATAAACAAACATGTTTACCTTAACATTTCTAAAAATATTTTTAAAAGTGGCTGGATAGAAGGTAGAGAGTTCCGAACGAGTGCCTCTGTTAAAAGTTTATCGTGACAAAGTTGCTCCATTCTTATGCATGAATGAATTAGCACGAGGGTTAGCAGGTTGAGATGCTGCGGATATAATTATTCAGTGCTTCTAAAGTTTTGTTATTCTAAACTGTTCATCAGCTGTATGTTATATATAACAAAAATATAAAACACTAGTGGACGCCTCGCGGTTTTATCCACATAGTTCCCAGCTTCCCAATGGTGAAAGAATTTTTGAAATATGTTCAGTAGTTTCGGAGCCTATTCAATACAAACAAAAAAAACAAATCTCTTTATAATAGTATAGATGGCCACAAGTGCATAATAAAATAAATTAAATAAAATAAATAAGAGTTGTACCCATTCAGAAATCGCTACTCTGTACATCTGGTCAATGATGAATGTAACGTTTTCATAGAAGAGGTAATTGTCTGTTAACTGACTTCAAAAAAGGAGAAGTTCCATAATTCGGTTGTATGTTTTTTTTTTTACTTTGAAGTTCCGTCGGATTAAATTTTTTTTTTTTTTGTTTGATATGATATTTTTCATCATAATGATAGTTTGATTCATTTTTAAACCAAAATACCTGAGGGGTTTGGGGTTAAGGGGATGAAGTTGATTTTTAATTGTTAATTTATACTTGTTTTGTTCTATAAAGGACCTGTTACTGTTATGAGTCTAAAGAAAACCATCACGTGTCATGACTGAGAACAACAACTCCTTTTTTCCGTTGAAACTAGTCTAGGGATTATTAATAGTATTTATGTTCTAAGTAACCACTGAGCTGAAATTCGGCTGGTCTGCCGTTTTACGTCATGCCTTTTGTCCATATTGACGTTTCATCATTCGTTCAACTCCATGGTACCAAATATCATACCTTCGATTACTATGTGATTTATCTATACTTGCTATTGAAACAAATTTAGATCAGACCTAATAACTGTTGAAATAAATTTATTGATTTTATTATGAAATTCAATGTCCATAAAATTCCTCGTCAAAATATTAACTGTATATAATAGAGTACCTACTCTATTCACTAAATTTAATTTTGTAGGGGCTTACTCTATCTTCTTAATTTATTTCTTTAACAACATCATTATTGGTAAAATAATAATCTATCGAGTATCAGCGAAAATTTTGATACTTCAGCTTTTAAGCCTTCGGACTTACCTATCCCGTAAATATTTACGTAACTTACCTCTAATTACGTTTACGGAAGAGATATCCGACCCTGAAATAATTAAGGCAAAGGGGGAAGATTGTTCATTACTTAGATATTCCATTATATAAATCTATTACACAGTAAACATAAAAATGCGAGCGAAAATATCGTTCATAATTTTATTTGCTTTAATATAGTGATATTATGAAGTACAATCACTACAGCTACTTAAGTACTTACTTATGTCAGACATAATATTGCTGAGTACTAATACAAGCCCTATCTCATAACACCAGGAAAATAAGGGTAAACGGTAAAACCTAGTGTGGGTAACATAGTATAGTATCATCTAAATAAGAAAACAGTGTCTAAGGTTTATAAGTATTACCGCCACACTAAATGTATAAATTCACAGAAAGTGCGACGCCAAGTCCTCCTCGGAGGAATAAGAAAAAAAAAAAAAAATTTATAAATTTGAAGTATATTTTTCAAATTGAGAATATTCTTTTCTTAGAAACAGTTACGAAAAGATTGCCTGAAAAATAAAATGCGACAATTAGATAAGATCCTTTTTAAATTATATAATTTTTAAACTTTTGCGGCTTGAAAACATAATTATGTTTAACACCGAGACTTTATAACGCATAAAATACTTTGAAATTGCTTTTGTTTATTTATCTCGATGCTTGGATATGTTGCAGTAGCCGTGGTCACAAGCTGATTGATCTATGTCGTCTTGGTGAAATTTAATGAAATTAATGTGTTGTAACCGTAAGATAGTATCAGCAGCCCGTTCTGAAACTATACTGCAATACGAGTACTCGCCTTGACCGGCTCTACTACGCCGATAATCAAAATCCATCCTCACTGTTTAAATTGCGTTTAGTGGTAAAAATAAAGTCCAAACTAAGCAAAGCTTGTAGTCAGATAACTGATAGAATACCTTATTTTTTTGTAAATACATACTTATAATACATACAGAACACCCAGACATAGAACAAACAATTGTTTATACCACAAAATGTCTGTCCTGAGTGGGAATCGAACCCACGCCCTACAGCTCTTAAGTCAGATAGACTACCAATGAGCCAACAGGGGTATCAAAAATAAATAAATATAATAATAAAAACGCCGTGCTGACCTTCTTTAGATACAGAGCCCTATTATAATCATATGTCTGCAGATAACACTGTATAAATAGTTTATAGTATAGTTGTGGGAAGGATAAGGCGCCATAATGTTCCTGGTAATAACGTTTAGCGAGATCGACGAGAAGGCTTTATTAAAACTTTTCTTGCGTAAGCACGGCTATAAAAGTAACGGCTGATGTCCATGTTGCTGTAAAATATACAAGTAATTACAGAAAACAACACTGGTTAGACACTCTTTGCCATGAACTGAAGTAGAATTGATTATTTATATCCGTACTTGCAAACCATGTCCAAGGAGCTTCATAATGAAGAAATGTAAGTTCACTCAGAATAGCACCATCTATTGATTTGATGTGGATACCGCCACAAAGCCAAAATAATAGCTCAAAACTAGAACAGACTGGTGCTATCAAGGCGATACTAGAAAAGTACCAAGAAGCCTAAGCGAATAGCCTAATATGTCCTGGACTTTGTTATGTTACACAAAGTTGTGTGTATTGATGCAAGGGTTATGGACAGGCGTTATCTCTTCCCATCAGAAGAACACCTCGTTTGTCTCATTACTTTTATATTATTTTCAGTCTAAAGCCTCCCACAGGTGGGCAAAAATCTCTTTCTTCCTTTCAGACTAGCATAGGAATAGTGCATTTTAATTGCCGTTCCCGTGAGAATACAGGGATAAAAGGTAGCCTATGTTACCCGGGGATAGTGTAGCTTTCTAACGGTGAAGGAATTTTTCAAGTCGGTCCTGTAGTTTTATAGCGTATTCAATACAAACAAACAATCAAATTTTTCCTCTTTATAGATAGATAGATAATACGAGTACAATGTTTTCCCAATAATAAATCAAAACAAAGTTAAGCTCGCCGAAGCCATAACAGTTGCAAATATATTTCAAACAATATCAATGATCGTCGAATGCAATAAAATAACAATATTTCACTCGACGGCCAATTAAAAGTTCTAGCGATCGGGCTTCAGCGATTTATGATGTAATAATACTCTTCAAATTTTAACCGTAGATGCAACTCTTATTTAGTCAGCATGGCTATTAGTTGTACTACTTGTAACGATCACCGCAGACGATGAACTTCAAAATCGTATGATATTTCTGTTGGGTTCTCATCCACATAGCATTGTTTCCTCTTCATTGATCGCAAGAAATTCTCTGTATCTATCGTTTAAAAATCCAACGTCTAAACATGACGTATATGAAGTACTAAATTAAAAGGATGTTATTTTTTACTGAAGATATTGCATGTATTTATTTTAGTTCAAACCCGAAATATATTGTTTGCACTTCTAATGAAGAACGTTTACAATGGAAACCGTTTTTAAAGTCGTGAAAAAAAATCTGCTGTTCCATAAATAAAGATTGATAAAAAACTAGGTTTGTTTTCGCAATGTCAGTGTTGTGCCCGTACTAAAAGTAGTATATAATAATGCTGAGTTAGTTATGCTTAATTATGCTGAGTTGAGGTCGGTTTGTGACATAAAATGTATTTCTTTTCTTTTGTTTTTCATGTTTAATTTATTTTTTATTCATGTTTGTTATTTCTTTTAGTATGTATTCTTAAATGTCACAAAATTTGTTTTATGTCACAAATAAACTGTTGTCTGTTGTCCATTGTATACCCCAAGATACCCAAGTATATCATAAGTCATAAGGTCATTTTATTTCCATTGACATAATATTATTGAATTTATTATTTCCCAATACATCTGGAACCAAACTTACATTGGCTTCTGTTACATGAGAAATAAAACCACAGAACAGCCTTCCTTTGCTTAAACTTAAACTCAAACTGAACTTTCCTTCCTCGAAAACAAATAAAAGCAAAAAGCCAAGCAATATGAAAAGCTCAGCAGCACCTTAATCCGTAAACGTGTCCTAATATAGCGACGGTGCACTAAGCCTCTCCAGTGGAATCAGTCGTGACCTGTACCGCAAGCGGATTACGTGGACTCGCTACGTACGGGTGTATTTTGTCAAGATATCGCCACATGCTCGTAGGGTACTCAGTGACGTGGAACATTTAAGTGGACCTGAACGATGACGTATCATCCGATAAGCATGTGTGCTCCAAAAATACGCTACGTCATTTTACGATTTTTTAGGTAGAATTGATAAAAATCTCTATAAACTTAAACACAGCAACACACACGAGTAGCCAAGTGCTTAGTAAGTATTTCTAAATTCAAATTTTTACTAATTTCGAAAATCAGTATTATTTCTTGACACAGTTTCTAAAACATTTTGCTACTCAAACTTTCACTTTGTTTTTTCGTACGTTACCCTGGTGCTCAATATTATTTTAAGTGCGGAATCTATAAAATTAAATGGTAAAAAGCTAATAGACAAAGCTGCATATAAATTAATAAAATGATATAGGTATTATCTACGAGTATTCCTCAAATGACGATATGAAATTCATGGTATTAAAATAAAAATATTAATACAATAGCATCGTTTATTTTCCTTGCGTACATCGTCACCAATAAATGGACAATGAGTGAGCGGAAGAGGGCCGGGCAGGTAATCGATTCCGTGATGCAGGCACCGCCTCCGCGGTTATAGAAAATGATGGGGAGATAAGATTTAGGTCAAACGTTGACGAGATAAAAAGCCTCGTTGGAAGAAGGCAGAAAATACTCTGAAACAATAAGATTTATAACGATAAACTGTTGAAAATAACTGTTCTATTATGTGATATTTGTGTTTTTACTTGTAGCACTAGCTCATAAGATTATTTTGATCTCTGTACTTTTTTCTGTTTTTGGTGTGTGTGATAAAGAGTTTCTATCTATACATTTATTTCTATCCTCATCTACATAATTTTATGTGAGCACTGCATGAAATGATTAAAATTATATAGATATTAAAGCTTATTACAATTAATGAGTAACTTTAATCTAGATCTTTGAAAAATCATGAAATCGTGTCAGTGGACCAGAAACAAATATTTTTTATTGTCCCTATTAACATAATTATACCAATAATATAATAGATGTAAAGTTAATGAATTTAGGAGGTATGATCTGGGACTACAAATTAACATTCTTGTCCACAATTTTTTTGAATTACAAGCTATTCTATATCTAAAAATCGTAAATTATCTAAAAAGTATGGAAGTGACCTGAGTTCCGGGTAATGCCTTAAAGGTGTGAGGACGCTACGGAACGCGGCCATCTGAGAAATAGTGTTTCAATAAACACAGCCTGCGCGATCATCGGGAAAATTGACCGATTTCGTGAAATCCTCGCACGGAATGTGACACGGTATAGCCTTTTTTCTATCCCGGCAACCAAGCCAAAATTTAATATTTATGGATGAAATGTGAGACGGAGCAGATGATTTAAAGTGCCTGATGTGGAAATCGTTCCTCGCAGATTTTCTGACCTAGCGAAAGTAATGTCCTTCTTTACGTTTTACGTACCAGTTGTTTTCTTTCGCGAGAAGAAAATACAGAAATGTACCCTCGAGGTGGGCGAGCGTGTTCCGCGATTTATACCTTACCTTTTGCAAGTCACTTTGGAAAAATATTTTTTTATTTATTTCCGGATATTCGGGTCTTTTGATGTCGTTTGTTAGAGAATTGAAATTGTTGGAAAATAAACATTATCTGTATCGGTGAGTCACTTTTTCTTCTTTTCCTAGTTATTAATTCGGAAAAATAAAGAAAGACAATTTCCACCGGCTCAGTCCAACGGTACAAAGAAGCTTTTGAAATGAACAATTTATTCCAGTTACATCTCACAAAGTGTTCTATAATTGCAAATCCCTTCCTTAAATCCGTATTTCAAGAACTCACAGTACGGTCACGAGTAGTATCTCAAAGCGAAACCACAGTAAGAGAACTGTTTTCGACTTTTCCTGCACTTTTATCAGAACAGTTGTTCACTTTGTCTGAACTTAACAAGGTCGAACTAATAGGCATTAGACTCATTTGTTACACCTCCACGCTCCGCCGCCCGCCAAAGAACGTAAAAGGGGAATAGATAGCCCGTAACTCCCCAAATCTTGCTTCAACTTTCCATCGTTAAGAAGAAAAGATTTCATGACATATGGAGTTCGAATCAATTAAAGAATTGTCGTTTAAAAGATGGCTTAAAACAAGTACAGAAGCGACAATTTATAAATTACAAAAATCAAATATTGCCCAATAACATTTACAAGTGTCATAAATTTACTCTCACGATCCCGGACGATCTACAATTTATGAACTCCCAATGTAATGAAACAAAATAAAAATGTCGCCTGTACACGTTGCTCTTTTCACCTCAATGGAAAGTGAAGTGTCATACAAAGCTACAATATATTCGGGGCTCGGTTCAGGCCCGTCGTAATCAAAAGGCTCTCGCGGGAACAATAGCGCCCACATCGGCTCGCTCCCGATAAGCCCCAACAATTATACTACATCGACTTTTCAATTATCCAGCCGGCTCCTCCTAGCCAACAATGCCACCTTTATTTATGTATATTAGAACGGTCATTTCATAAGCCCAGCCTTTTAGCCACTCATTTGTTCTACATTCGCCGAACGCTCTCCATTAGCGTTGTCGTACGGATTTATACAATTTATTTGTATCCTTTCACGAACAAAGGGAACTTACCCTATCTGTGTAATTGCTCTTTGTTTCTTTAATTCGTATTCTACTTCACTTGTTAACTGATATTCTCGCGAATAGGGAAGTGGTCTTTTCATTCTGATATTACGGGCTGAGGATAGTTATGTGTTTGTTGATTTTGTTGAAGCTTCACGAACATTGTTTCTTTAAGTACATACGTTCTCGTTGTACCTTGACTTGACATTGTTTTCAGAGTTTTACCTCTTTATAGGATCCGCTAAAATATTTCTTGGAACTCATATTAACTTGATCCAATTGTAATGAAAGAAGTTGACGTGTTAGCGAGGCTTTTTACGTACGATAAATTATCTCTCGAGGCGTTTTCTCGTCACTCGTTTTTCCTTGTTAACTCTTAGGTAAAATATTTATACGTCTTTCAGGGTTTTACATAGCAACGCCTTCTTTCAGTTGTGCCACGTGTATAGTGTTAATTAGTATAGATTGTGGATTAATCTTATCAAATTACAACATGTCTATAGTTACTCAAATTAGAATGGATTAATTTATTTTATGCAGAAATGGTTTTTCAAATTATCTTACCAACTGTATAATACAACAAAATACATATAATATAACTAACCTTCGGTAAAAAAAACAAATAGATTTTACGTATCCATTAAAATCTTAAGTTAAGCATTTGTCGGCTATCTATCAGTGGGCGACATTGCTACATGCAATAGTAATACCTAAAATTTGGGCCAAAACAACATCCCCGTTTTGATAGCACGTTGTGTCACTAAACGTTGTTTTTTTAAATAAGTTTAACCTATTTTAGTTTTCCACTGACTCTATGTCAATCATCTACTTGCATTATTAAATTAAAACTTATTTTGTCATCAGGTGAAACTGGAACACAATGTTGGCAAACCGTCCCGGGTCATCCACATACGAAACATACCTAATGAAACGACGGAAGCTGAGATCATACAGTTGGGACTACCCTTCGGAAGAGTCACTAATGTCCTCGTGCTCAAAGGAAAAAATCAGGTAAGACATTTGTTTTTAAACCGCTATTTTAAAAGAAAAATATCCATAAATACGATTGAATAAGTTTTTACTATGTGGCATAAAAAACAGGTCTGGACAATGGATCTCAGTAATCTTACTCAAAACAATAAAGCTCACAAAAAATACTATGATATAAATGTGAATGTCACAATGTCATTTTTTATGGGGAGATCAGATCAAGAAATGAGTTTTCCTAATCGATCTTTTATCTGCATCTGATAACAACTAATATCAAACATTGATAGATTTACAGTAAGACTTTGGTAACAGTAGTTCTCAAACAGAGGACGATCCGAAACTTGTGGATGTCTGGATTGACGCCTTCTCGCGGATAGATTATATTTTTGGATTCCTGTTTAGAGATCCGATATTGAACAGATTTTTGTAATAATTAGACTTTAATTTCGATCAAACATTGGTAAAAATGGATTGAGAACGCTTATGGAAATCAGCCATAATTGATGTGCGTAATTCTGTTAACTTCTCCCGATAAATGAAAACATTGTGAGAAAACCTACATGCCTAAGAGTTTTGTAAATATGATATGTGAAGTTTTCTAACCCGCACTCTGCGAGCGTGGCGAAATTCTCATAATTAAAATAATGTTATAGTTTTTAAAAGGGCTGATCCAGATAGAACAAAGAAAATGAATGCACTTATACAACTCGTAAGGACAGCCGATACAAATGAATATCCAAATGTCGTTTAAGCACATCTTCCGTTTCTACGTCAAGGTTTACGCAAACCGATGGTTGCAATTCAGCAAATTAGCTCGGCCGAGTAACAATCCAGCAGAGTCCGGAAGCACAACAAGTGGGCGACTCAGTCGCCCGCCACAAATAGGCCGCGGCCATTGTGCTGGCCTCGACAAAGCCTCCACACGTCTCTAGCTTTAATTTTGCCTATTTAATAGACACAATACGTTTTCCACGCGGTCGAGTGAAGATAAACTCACGAAGTTTGCATGTAAACTCCGGATATGACAACTCACAACTGACTTTGTGGTCTGT
Source organism: Biston betularia (assembly GCA_905404145.2). Classification (NCBI taxonomy): domain Eukaryota; kingdom Metazoa; phylum Arthropoda; class Insecta; order Lepidoptera; family Geometridae; genus Biston; species Biston betularia. The sequence goes on from FR989868.1 coordinate 5,357,660, forward strand.
CTCATTTCAAATTCGAATGGTTGTGGAAAGCTGAATTTAATCCACAATTTTAACTTCTTTTAAATGAGGACATTTCGCCGGCGTCTTCCATTGGTCGCCGGCGTCTTCCATTGGCACCGACCGCGCTGAACCCTCACTCGTCAACCCTACTGACTAAATAAAAGGGAAGAACTTTATCCTGATCACATAATTATAAACAATAATAAATTAAAAGATATATAAACATAAACGTATAACAAACAATGGATTGCCAACAAAAAAACAATAACAACAATCACGCAAATACACACACTTCCTCTGCCTCGGCAGCTGGTTGCACTTATAGGTTAGGTGTCAGTACTAATATTAACATCATACAGGCCAATATACATCACAGCGTCTCAGGCTCCGCCGCCTTACGGGAAGCCCTGGAGAAGCGACATAACACAATAGCACTGGTCCAGGAACCGCACTTAACCCGACACAAGGTGAGTGGCTTCAATGGCCTTAAGGGCAATGTCTTTACTTCGCCTATACAAAATAAAACTCGTACCTTTATATATATTCCACAACCTTATAAAGCAAGTTTAGTGACTCACCTATGCAACGATGATCTCACTGTTGTCCGACTAGAAACAGGCCTCCAAGGGAACATCAACAATATAATTTTGGCCTCAGCGTATCTGGATATTACAGAAGAAGCACCACATCCAGCACTAGAAGAATTAGCACAATTCTGCTCTACTAATAAACTAGAATATGTAGTGGGCTGTGACTCCAACGCTCACTGCACCGTCTGGGGTAGCCCAGACACCAACGAAAGAGGGGGAGACGTGCTCGATTTTATCCTTAGGCATGACCTTAACTTGCTAAACAGAGGTTCCGAACCCACCTTTGTGACGTCTTGGGCTAGGACGATAATTGACATCACAATGGCCTCCAACGAAATCTCGAAAGCGATCAATGATTGGCGCGTAGCAACAAATGAGTACTCCGGATCGGATCATAGATGGATCAGGTACAGTTTGACTGTCGGTAAATGTGAACCACGAACCTACAGGAACCCAAAGAAAACTGACAGATCGCTATTTAGAGATAATCTCGAAATGGCAATGTCAGAGATACTACATGTGGACCCAACAGTGGAATTATCACCGCAAGATATAGAAACTATGACCACCAACATAGTATGTGCTCTCAAAGAGAGCTATGAGAAATCCTGTCCAATAAAAACGGAAAACTACAACACAATCTCTAGGAAAGATAGGTGGTGGAATAAAGGATTAACCAAACTTAGAAAAAGTGTTAGACACCACTTCAACAGGGCGATGAATACCAACGCGACTGTTGATTGGCAGAACTACAAGCAGATGCGACACAGGTTCAAAGTGGAAGTCAAAAAGAGCCAAAATAACTCGTGGAAAAAATACAGCAGCTCAATACAATCTGAGAGCGAGACTGCTCGACTCAGAAAAGTAATGACCAATGATAAGCAAATCAAACTTGGAACCTTAAAGAAGGCCGATGGCACCTACACGGTCTCGGAGCAGGAACAGTTTGAATTACTTCTTCAGATACACTTTCCAGATTGCCGATTGGATGATGATGGAGGGTGGGAACCTCACACTCCTCATGAACCTAAAGATGAAGACTGGAAATTTGCAGATACTATCGTCACGGAAGAGGCCCTTCTGTGGGCCGTAGGTACCTTTCAACCACACAAGGCACCGGGAATTGATGAAATTTTCCCAGCTCTCCTACAATGGGGTCTGAATAGGGTAAAAACACATCTCATGGTTATATTTAGATCATGCCTGGCATGGAAGTATATACCTAAGGCATGGAGGGAGGTAAAGGTGGTCTTCCTACCTAAGCCAGGAAAGGCCGACTATACAAATCCAAAGTCTTTTAGACCGATAAGCCTCAGCTCTTTCTTACTAAAAACGTTAGAGAGGCTCTGTGACAAACACATACGGGGTGGACCGCTGACAGACAATCCAGTTCATAGAAATCAACATGCATACCAGTCTGGTAAATCGACAGAAACTGCTCTTCACCAAGTGGTTTATAAGATTGAATCAGCACTGGAGAGCAAACAATCATGCTTGGCCACCTTTATTGATATTGAAGGAGCTTTCGACAAAACTACTTTCCCTAGCATTGAGGATGGCCTTAAAAAACAGGGAGTAGACAAAAGAGTGTGCGCTTGGGTCACAACAATGCTCTCAAACAGAGCTACAAGAATAGAAACGGCGAGCACGATACGCTGCCGCGTCACGAGAGGCTGCCCACAAGGAGGAGTTATGTCTCCACTACTCTGGGTGGTCGTTGTCAACGAACTCATCGAACTCCTTAACAAAGAAGGTATTGTTACAGTGGGTTACGCAGACGATCTAACAATCATGGTGTCTGGACTCTTTGAGGCAACACTATGTGAAAAAATGCAAAAGGCACTTAAAGTCGTTGAAAAGTGGTGCGATTGCCACAGCCTTTCTGTGAACCCACAAAAGACAGAGATGGTTCTGTTCACACGAAAGACGAAAGCGGTTAATATAAATACTCCTACACTGTTTGGTGCTAAACTGAAACTTAACAAGGAGGTAAAATATCTAGGTATTTGGCTAGACAGTAAACTTTTGTGGGGGAAGCACTTGGATTATATCACTACAAAGGCAACAAACATTTTATGGCAGTGCACCAGAGCAGTAGGAAAGGACTGGGGGCTCAAACCGAAGCTCTGCCACTGGCTATATACTGTGATAGTACGACCTGTTCTCACCTACGGTTGCGTAGTGTGGTGGGCTCGCACTAATCTAACGACTGTTATTACAAAATTGCAGCGGACACAAAGACTCGCATGTTCCCTAATCAGCGGATGTATGAAGAAAACGCCCTCGGCTGCTCTTGAAATCATCCTAGGCCTGACTCCACTGCACCTGCACATACAACAGGAAGCGATGGCCTCAGCACTAAGGATCAAATCCACTAACCAGTGGAAGAGTACTGGTCCAATTACAACACACTGCAGGATTATCGACCGGGCGATGAGAGTAATCCCCGAAGCGAGTAAGGGTACTGATAAAATAGCATCTACGCATCTGGACAGCAAAAAATATGAGCTGATCACAGAAGACAACGTCATAGAAGGTGTTATACCCTCATGGAACATCTATACAGACGGCGCTAAGAATGAGGCTGGTGCTGGTTGCGGCTATTACTCCCCGGAGCTTGGACTCAAGGAGGCCACGGCCCTAAATAAGACCACGACTGCGCTGCAGGCAGAGGCTATGGGCCTACTGCTGGCTGCAAAGGCAGTTGTACCTTTTGCTGAATTTCTCGCTGTCCCCAACGATCGAAACGAAGATGACAAAGATGTGCTCATGTTCACCATCGACAGTGCAGCCACCATCTACGCGCTAAGAAGACCAGTAACAAGGTCTAGAGTTATTGCCGAGTGTCATATGGTATTACAAACACTCTCAAATAGGTACAAAACCATAGTAAGATGGACAAAGAGCCACGGAACATGCTCAGGTAATAACGTGGCGGATACTCTCGCTAAGGAAGGCGCAAAGAAACAGGTAAACGACGACGTAGCAGCTCTATGCAAACCATCAGCGATGGAAGTGCGTGAGCTGCTGCGTCGCCACACTGAAAGAGAGCAACAAAACTTATGGGATAGGAAAGCTGACTGCAAACATGGTAAGACCGCTTTCCCAATCCTCAACAGGAAGATTACTAATAATCTATTGAGATTGCAACGACAGGACCTTCGTCTTATAGTAGGCCTTATAACCGGTCATTGCAATCTGAATAGTCATCTGTACAAGCTAGGAGCCACGGATAGTCCGCTATGTCGCGGCTGTTTGGTGGAAGACGAAACTGTAGAGCACGTGCTATGGCATTACAAAGCCACAGAAGTAACTAGGATCTTCACTAGATTGCATGAAGCAGCTTCCTCACCAACCACGTCTAAATCACCGCAACAGGCAGACTGCTTTTCGCTATCACGCTTAACTCCATCTCATCCACTGGAGCTACTTTGCCAGCGCCCCAGAGCCTCACTCCGATACTTCAAGGAGCTGGGTTGGCTCGGGTAGACGCTGGTAGGGGGAAATGCACAATACACCCCAAGCGGGACGTCAGTGCAGGACTCATCGCCCCCATTCCAAATAAGAATAAGAATAAGAATAAGAAATGAGGACATTCAGGAGAGAATTCGTTGTGATAAAAAATAAACTCTAAAATTGTATGTTGTTCTCAAACTTACATTTTGTAAGAATTACGGTTCCATCCAGAAATAATTTGTGAAAAGAAATGGGGTTAAACAATTTTGCCGAAGCGCCACTTCCCACAAGGCTATGAATAAGGGATGTCGAACAATGAAAAATACATTGTAAGTACGCCGTGAAAGCTGACAAGCCGCGATATGATCGACAGCCCGCACTTACCCCTGTCAAACGAGCGACATTTATCTATTACGGGGTCAAAATGGACCCTGAATTGCGAACATTTTAAATATCTGGAAAGGCTCGTCGTCCGTCCCCTATTTTTCCTGACATAACTTGCGAATTGAACCCAAAGTGAGATTGCATCTGAAATTATATTTAGCGGAAATTAAGGGCGCGATGACGTCCAAAGTAAATTTCAATTTGGAACGGGAAGGGCTCATGAATGAGTGTTAACATAGAGATGGGTATCTTTTACTGCCAAGCTGAAATATGGCCGTGAGTTGTTGCTAAAATTTAATAACTTGTCACCTCGTTCCCGTATATTACGGTGAAACAAAATACTACAGTTTATACGGGTCGCTCGTAGCTTTTAGTCTTCCTCATTTGACTCGTAAATACCCAGGGGTATTTGGTCAGTCAGATAAAAGGACAAATTATACCAGAAAATATCTATGGCTACTGTTTTCGTCACGTGGTAAATATAGAATTTTCATGAGCTCGACGCGACTCTAACACGCAGTCAAGTTCAACAGGGGCGGAAGACGCAGTTAGCAAACCATCAAAAAACATGTCGGCACATGACACGACAGAAGGACGTCCGAGCAGGTTGTGAAGCTACATCCAGCAGGTTTTACTGCCTGTTTTACGTCCAAACACCCACCACGAGCTACGTGTAAGCGAAATTTACGATTTCCCGCTGACAAATTAAAAATGAGTTAGTTTACAACCTGGAAATAAAATAATAAAAAATCCTATTACGTGGAGGTAGAAGCCGTCGACAATGTTATCCCACCTAATAAATAGCCTCTATGACAGCCTCCCCGTAGACGTACAATGCCGTATACACTTTCTATGTAGGAACATAGGTACATGCTGGAAGAAATCCAATCTCTCTGCCACTAAGAGAAACAAGTCGCATCCTTTGTATGAACGGTCACAGACGCGGTTTTTTCTGAAATGATATGTATTTTTGTTTTACCATAGGATACACAGATGAAAATTTATCGGTTAATTTGTTTTCTTTGAAACATGAAAGCTCCAATTTTCTTAGAAATACTAACCAAAATAGGGTTATTTGTAATGTGTTATTTCTGACTATGGCTTCGTTTTAATCTTTTGTAATAAATTTTCTAAAATAAAATAGTAAAAACGTAAAATCTGTCGTATTACGAACAAACGCAAAATACAATTTCATTTCCATATTTTAATGATATTTAGTGATTATGATAATAAAGAATAAGGATTTTACCGTATATAAGTTTCAATTACATCCAGTGATCTTCCTCAAGAAGTTAAAGCAGACGAGAACACGTATATTGTCCCGTCTTTCAAATTAAAACAGAAATGTGGCCAAAACGCGTACTTTCTATAGTACCTACAATTATAAAAATAAATGCGGTTCTTGTAGATTATCTTGTATATAAAATGACTATGAAATATTTATTATAAAAATGGTAGCATTTGAACACCGGTAGTGGACAATGGAAGTATCTCCGATGTCCGCTACAAAGGCGAGGAGAATGTAAACACCAGCCCAAAAGCCTGTGTTACAATCACCACATTCCCGGTGATTAAACCTGAAAGAGGCGTTGACATACTATTTTACGACGGAACTCTGACAGTTACTATCCAACGTATATTAATTTAGGTCACATCGATTGCTTTTTTATTTTGTGATCGAGGTAATACTATATAGGTCATTGTAGTTATGGTTATTTTTATTGATCTTCATAAAGACATTATTATAAAATGCTTTTAAGATGACATAAGTATTTGATATTAATTTCAACTTGAAAGACAGACAGACGGACAATGTAGGGAATGTAAGATTCATTTTTTTTTGAGGCACCCGAAACCCTAATAAAAAAGGGAAAAAAGAAAGGAAATATTATGAGGTGGTGAACGTAGAGCAAATATTACATCCCCTTGCTCCCATCAAACACGTTCGGGTTTGGTTTTCCGTCTGCTTCGCTCGCTTTTCATCACAACATTCAAATTTTTAATTAGCCGCAGGCAAATTCTATTTCATTTGCGGTTAAGCTTGCGATATCATATTGCTCGGTTAATATACCTACTTGTATTTATTTCGTGCCAAAAGCAGAAACGTGCGGTTGTGTACCTATTTGAAATAGGTAAACTGAATTACGCCGCTGAAATGGCCTTTGAAATGATAACGCGTTTAGAGGTTTCGAGGTTTAGGGAATGAGCGTATGAGGCATGTTTATCTAAACCCAAACCACACATTAGCCCCTGATATTGCTGAAAATCGAAGACCATATTTCGATCAATTATCTTTTTTTTTCCAATTTATTTTACCATATCGGGCAGACTACGAATTGTCAATAATGTTTCATTAATTATTTTTTTTAGTTTTGGTAACTATTTAGTTATATTTTTACCCGACTATGGCAAAGGTGAAGGGATCATTATGAGCAGACAATGTCACTTTGTAATTTTCACCATAACGCTTAAACTACTCATCCAATCTTTTCAATGGCTGATGGCTGACTAAGATCCTATGCTGTATAGGCTAATAATAAAACATTTTGAATTTAAGTTTTCTAAGGATTATATTTATCGAAGAAAGTATTTTAATTGATCTATTTTTTAAAGAAAAAAAAAATGTTTGATTATGAAACCCACTTTCAATGCAAAGGAATATCAAACGATCCACACACTAATCGGCGCATTAACGCTGCACGAATCTCAATCACTGTCTCATAACTACATTGCGGTGTAGAGGATGAGTCTGTTGTTTCATTGCTTGGTTTATGTGGACGGCCGAGGCGGATCGAAGCCGATTAATTGGACTCTATAGGCCCCGCAAACCCGAACGTTGTTGGGGCGCACCGCATTACACCGCCGCTGTTGTTAACTGGCGCTTTATTGAGCCACTGGTTAGATGGAAAACCGGACTAGAAATTGAATACCTGGATTTTCTCTGTAACATGCGGTATAAGAGTGATGCGTGCGTAGTAGCTCTCTATGAACTTGGGTTGATACGTTTTGAAATATGGAAGTAAACCAGAACACAGCTTAACCAGACATATAATGCTTGTACCATAATTATGTCTGGTTTTATTATTTTGAGCGGTAATATTCGGGCGTTAATATCAGAGTTACTTTTTTATTATTGTTAATTAATTAAAGAATGGTTGTCAGCATTTATGGGTACACTAAAATCATTACTGTCGATACTCATGTTTATATTAAAAAACCTATTAGTGGCCTAGATTTCTCAATACCTACTGCTACAAAATCAAGCAATAAAACTACAATTAATATAATTACATTGAAATCTTAATCTTTATCATTATTTATGTATGCCATTCTTTTCTAAAAAAGAAAAAAAAATGTAAATGTTTTATAGCTGCTCGATATTCCTAGTGTTTTTTTCACCTTTGACAAAAACGAAATACTTTATCACAAATTAGCTAAAATTGATAAAGTTTGAGGGAAAGTTTTCACTTAGTATTGGAAGTTAAATATTCCATATTTTACTACCTTTTACAATTTTCATATCATACCTTTTTGTTAACCTATCTAATATATGTGACATAAGTATACTCCATGTTAATTTCTATGCGTGCTCCTTATAGGCATTCCTCGAGATGGCGGAAGAGATATCGGCAGTGGCAATGGTCGCATACTTTGGTGGCTGCGTCGCACAGCTGCGCGGCAGGGCTGTCTACGTACAGTTCTCCAATCACAAGGAACTTAAAACGGACCAGACACACAGCAACGCTGTAAGTATCAACCCTGAGATTTAATGACAAATTACATCTATATTATTATAAAGAGGAAAGATTTGATTGTTTGTTTGCATTGAATAGGCACTGAAACTACTGGACCGATTTCAAAAATTCTTTCACTTTTGGGAAGCTACACTATCCCCGGGTGACTTTTTATCCCTGTATTTCCACGGGAACGGGAACTATGCTGGTGAAACTGCACAAGGCGTCCGTTAGTTTGTAATATAGCGCTTTAGTTTTGGCGCAATTTTGCATCAGGAAAATAAGGTTACATACCTTATTAGGTTCGCACACTTTTCTTGCTGTATTTTTCTAAGACAGGTTTACTGTTTCGTTGTGTAAAGACTACATATATATGGGATACATTAGTTTTTGTTTGGAATTTAAACCCCAATAAAGTATGTCAACCGCCAAAAGTCTTGGAACTTGTTACATTATGTAAAAATTTAAAAAACACTAGTTTATAAAATCGACACCATATTATTTTATAATAACGTGTTGAAAATTAAACCAAGTCATCTATCTATGATAAACGGGAGCAAATAATTACTACTTAGTTTAATTTTCAGGGCACTTTAGATAATGATAAGATATTATATAAAATAGCTGTTGCCGAAGATAATACTAAAGTAAGCTTGATCCACTAAGCGACAGTTCAGAGAATAGGTGTTATTGAGAAGCAAACTAGAGCAACAATTCTGCTAATGCTCCCTACAGTAACAAAGGCCTTGCTATTAATACGGTATTAGCGAATCCTCAAAACGCGCATACCTCACCACGTAATAACGTAACAACAGTTCAATTATCCCTGTTACAACTACAAGCGGATTAGAGTATTAAACCCGAACCGAACGCTGCCAATCGGGAAATACAACCCTTGGGGCTGGTGGCCTGCACTCGACCTGTTAATTTAATCTTTGTTAGAGGCATCAAGAACCCACAATTTAGATAACAGTATTCAATAAACCCGCATGCCGCGTCGGGGCCCTCGACGTCCTCGTTGTTCCGATTTGATTGAGTTACTGAACTATTACTGTTGTCTGTCTCTAACATTTCCGCTGTGATACGGGATCGCGCGTGACGCGAATCGACGATTTCAAAGTTTATTTTATAGAGGTAAATGCTCGTAAATGATCGAATCGCGTACGCGTCGTATCGTAGCTTATGCTGGATTCATCTCCATGTCACAGGGTTGATTTCTAATCTATATTATAATTGTAAGGAAACGCACATAATAATTATATAATGTAACAAATTAAAATCAGATAAATTAATGGTTTTACTTTTTAGGTAACTCAGTAAATATTTACTCTACTGATTTTCGAGTTAGTTCATTACTTGTTTGTAATTTTTGATGTAAATAATAAAGAGTTAATTTAGTGATATTTATATGTACACCTACATACAAGATGATGTGATCCAAACATGTACTTCATTCAGATCAACTACAGACCAGTGTATGGTGAAATATACCTTGTTCACTATTCCACAAAACAGAGTCGCGTAGTGAATTTAGAGATACAATTTGCTTAGAGTGGCGCATTCAATCGTCAGTTGTCTCTTAGCCACGTTGGTGTGCGAGCCCTCAACCTACATGGTGTATTTTTTTATCAAGGAACAGTGATCACAAAGAATCTGAAGTGTCATTATGTTCTGCTAGCCGACAGTCAAGAGAATGCATAAATATAGTTTAGAGGTTGACGATAAATTAATCTTCTAGGAATACATACATGGAATTCATTGAGTTCAAATATTTGACTAAACTGGCTTAACTAGTTCCAGTTTTCACTAACAATTTATTTTTAATTTGTGAAGAAAACCCGTTTGGGTCTGAAGAACTTTTCATGCTTGAGAGATCTCGATTTATTTAGCTGCTAGTGAGTAGCTAAATATATTGGGAGAGAGTTAAAAGTGAGTGCACTTTTATATTATTGGATATGGTTTTATCGAAACTAGGCGAAACGTTCGACTCAGACAAATATTAGTAGGTACTTATTTCCGATGTAAATAAAACAAAATATGCTCTACCTACTTTAGTTGTCTCATAAAATTAAGTCTAACTTAAAATAATAACGTGATTTCTCAGCGTCTTCGTGCACTAAAAAATGCTTAATCCTTTTAGTGTCCGTCGTGTCTTGTCGTTGATTACTTTCGAGACATTTAATTTACTTTTATTGTGTCACCGAGAAAATTGTAATTGGACCTTGTACTCACGTATTTTATGTAAAACTAACAACTCCGCGCTGCTTTACCCTCATATTCTATAGAAAATTATATATTTAACGAGGAGAAAAGTAACCTGCATTAATCCAAGATAAAAAAACTTCATAGATATCGCATAGGTATCATTCAAATTCGTTCTGTGGTTATTAAGCACAAAGCAAACTGACTACGAAAATTAATTTATGAAAGTTTCGCCAAATCATCCGAGAGACAGAAGGCCAGCTCTATTTCACAACAAGGAAGATAATACCTACTCAAATTATAATCAAAAGGAAAATAATATGAGTAGTTTTTTATTGGATTTAAACATTAAGCAATACAGCGTTTCTGAGTGAAATTGCTTGCTCCAGGCGGCTGCGGCCACAAGAATGGAAATCAATATTTTCGGTAACAAAACACCTAATGGGTGGATTAATTAAAACGCTTAATTAGTTTCGTTTATCCAAGAAACCTATCAAAAACAAAACCTTCCCGTCGGCTGATAATATCCAGATATTGTTCTTACCTCTTAACCGGTTATCTCTAATTTTAGAATAATTACGGACCTGGGAGCTCGCTACTTCCAATCCAACTATATATGATAAGGTATATAAGTAAATATGTGTACTAAATAAGGAAGTAAATTATTTATAAAATAGAACAATCGTTCAAAATTTTTTGGAGATGCGGATTGTTACATTCTAAAAAATTGCCATACCGACCGACCTTTGTTTTGCGAGGGTAACTTTTGTGTGTTTATAAAATCTTATTGATATAAGATTTTATACAAGGAACTTTAAATGGTAAAGTAAAAGATCGTGAGGAAAACTTTCTTATTTCTTCGGAAAATGCAGTCTGCCAAACCACACTTGTCAACGTGCTGAATATGACCATTCTCATAAAGAAAAGAAGCCCTTGCCCGGCAGTGGTACAACTTATAAAAACAGTACTAATCCGAATATTAATTTAAGCGTTGCTATTTTACGTGTCAATTATTTTATATATTCTTTCATGGCTATAAGTTTAGTTCCATATTTATAAAATACGACAATACCTACTTCACGTCTACAACGGGAAAATAATGATGTTTGCCATATTTTTTTTTCAATAAGCCGCTAAACTATTAATATTTATCACACGTCTGTTCAACAAAGTAAAATAGCTCATTCTGCTCATTGGTTAATTAACGTAATAACCAGCATCATCTGTTTATTAAATACTAACATATTGTTTGATCTAATTGTTGGCAATACAAACACTGTTTGTGTCAATAGTATCCTAATTAATGCGATGATTAAACGCAAAACGGATAGGTACAAATAGGTGATTATCTGTTTACTTAAGTTTCTCTCAGAGGCGTTTGCGGTAAATATTTGTTCGTAAATAGGTAACTTGGCTAAGTTACTTTGGCTCTGTAATTTCAGTGAGAGGGGTGAGTTATTCCGTAAGAGTTAACATCGTTTTTGTATCAAATCATAGCAAGTTTTATAACGACTTACTTGTAATTTTTCGGTCTTAGGAAAACTACTGATTATACTTACTGAATATATATACATATATACTGATATATTATAAACAACTTATATTATGGTCAGAACTATGTAATCGCAAAAAAACAGCAATTAAAAATAAAACTCCATACATTTGGGTTACGGATCAACTAAACTTTCCCACGTAACATTTTTTTTCTTGATTTTAGAGTTGTACCTATAGTTATAATATTTAGTACAATGGCCTGCCTTTCGGCTTAGTACACTATACCCCAAGCTTATAACCTTGTATAATAAAACGTTTCTTATTAATATTTAAATATGTATTTACATATTTTCTTGCATTCGTAGGCGACTGTCCAAAAAGGAGTGTAATGTTTTCGGGGTTCTTGTGTATATTTATTTGAGTTTAATAATTCCAACATAACTTTTAAATGCCTGAACAGATTTGTATGTATGAGGTTATGTTTAAAATCCCTACATCATCCCAAGTGACTGGCTATATATTAAAAAAAAAAACAAAATGGCAGCAGTATGACTCCATTTTCAAATGTGAATAAAAAATTCTTTTTATTTCGTTTTTGGCATGGCAGTCGTGTTTTATTTGATTAATCATTAATACTTGTTTATGCCTGTATCTGACAACAAAGTTAATAAAAGGTTATGGTTAAGTGAAGTCATCAACATATGCACAACTAGCCGCGCCCCGCGGTGTTACCCGCTACATGTTTTCGGGATAAAAGTAGCCTTTGTGTTAATCCAGGGACTCAGCTACCTCCATACCAAATTTCATCCAAATCCGTTCAAAAATTACGTTCAGTAATTTTTGTATGAAATAGTAACAAACAATTTCTTATTTAGAAATACATAATTAAAAAATTGCATTAGCAATCTCAACATTCGTATTTCGACAAATTCGATTCCCATGTTAGAATATATTATTTATACGTACATAATTAAAAACATTTATTTATTTGTTATTGTTTCAATTAAACAAAATAAAATAACTTAAAGAAATAACTACTCTAAAAGGCCGCTATTCCCATTGTGTATAAAATATATAGTAATAAAACACCATCCAATTCTATATTTCAAAAATACATTTCGATGTAAAGTCTCAGTTCCGCTATTGTTTACCCCTGAAAGGCTTTGTATTGCGGCTAATGGTCATTATATTGTGCCCGTTATCCGTAATCGTTGTCGATTTACATCCGATCGCAGATTGTAACCCCTCACCTGTGAGGCCTTTGTTAATCGATTTAATACCGTATTCAAACGGGTGTTATAATAATGGCCTAATGCCCTGTTACATTGGACCAAGCTTTTTGGCCATCGGGTTTATATTTGCGAAATTCTTGTAATTTACTTGTATCAAATTGATTTTGTTTCTAGTACACATTATTTATACAGTACAGTACGAGTAGATAGGTACTCTAATTTATAATACTTACAAAAATAAGATAACGATAAAGATTTATTTCATAGATAAATAGTAGGATGACTTAATAAAAGCGAGTGTACCCCACTCTGCTACAGTTTTTTTTCAGCAAGGCAATGTACCGTAAAACAATGGCCAAAGGTTTTTTTCTTTTCTTTATGCAAAAAATCAGTGATGAAACGTATTTGACGTTCGTTTGACATCCTCATTTCCCCTGCTCCGTAATGACGCAACTTGCCTTGCTCCCTTGCTCCCAAGGCCAGCTCGTTACGCTGAAGACTATCACGTAATTGATATCGGGCACAGATGTTTTCAAATTTACGATTTCTTTCCATTTCGATCTGAAATAGATTCTTTTTAGTGGAAATTGTACCTAAGTATATTAAACTTCTCGAGGAAGAAAATTACGTCGAAGAGGTGCTCTCGACTCTAACTTTGTTTAACTATTTTTATTTATAACTATTTGTACCGTATGGTTTCACTCACGTTTTTCAGGTTACAAAGTAACCAATGATGTGTTGATTCATGGGATCCAAATTTCATTCAAAGTCGTTACAGCTTGAAATAATATATAAATTTACAATGCCCAATTAAAGACAATGCTCCAATGAAACAGCAAGGTTTCGGAGTAAACGAAAATATCATCGATGTATAATTTTTTTTGACTTTTGTTGATTTTTTAAAACCACTTAATCTATTTCGATAAAATTTATATGGGGCCACCTCTAAAGTATATGACATATCAATAAAAAAAGAATCATCAAAATCGATTCATAATTGGCGGAATGATCGTATAACATACATAAAAAACATACAGTCAAATTGAGAACCTCCTCCTTTTTGAATCGGTTAAAAATAACAAACATACTCTCAAATTTTCGTATCTGTAATATCAGTAAGATTATAATGTTATTGAGATGTCATGCGGCAGAATTGTAATTTATATATTCAGGACAGATTTACCACCCCGCAGTCACAATTCGGGACTCTTTGTATCGCGCACTATTAAAACTTATAACGAGGGAGTTGCTAACAGAGCTAGGCATTGTTACTGCGATTCGCAGAAAAAGGACGCTGTACGCATCATTATACGTCACGTTCCAAACGTTCTTTATCGTTACTGTCTTCTGACTTTTAATTCAAAACTTTTCCGAAAATATTATGATATATCTGTTAGGTATCGAATAACTTCAAAGTGCATTTTAAAGAACTTACAGTGAACGTAAAGCTTGAAAAAAAAACTTGATAGCAGCGAAAGGCGATGTGAGTTTTAGTAACCTTTTTAGGTGATTCCTAAGTTTGGTCAGACGAGATCGTGTCGAAAAATGTTTCCTGTATAATTTTGTGACCTTTTTTAAGGTTTTGTACCTGATGAGTGTCTAACAGACCCTTTTTCGAAGCCTACGTTATACGTTAGTCTGTCTATTTGTGTGACTTGTAGGTATCTTCCGAGTAGCCCTAATAGGTAGATGGTTGACGTTGTCACAAGATTTGCGTTACAAAGGCGAAGTGCGTCATAAATTAAAAAAGAATTAAGGATGAAAAACGTTGTTTTTTTCTTCTCACGATGAAACCGTAATACACAGAAGCGCCACCGCAACTCATTTACGACTCGCCCTGGCTTCACATGGACATTTTAACTACCTAGAAAAAATTCGTTAATTCACGTATCAAAATCAGTTGCATAGTTTAGAATGAAGTTGGCTATCTTTTTTTTTTTTTTTTATCCGTCCTCCTTCCTCTTGTAATTCCCCCGATATTGTCAGGGACCTTGTTTAGGTTGTGTAATTAAGTTATTGATTTATTTAGTTGTAAATTGATATTAAATTTTTGTCAAATATCAGCCAATAAGCTTCGTAAGATGTACGCTTTTATCGTACCTACTTGTTGTCAACTTTGTAAATAATGTTAGTTAATTTATATTGTGATGTTTAGTCTGTTACTTTAAGTATTTGTTGTGATGTTACTATTTAATTATTTTATGAAGTTGCCTATTGTGTGTAGCTGTTTATTAGCTTACAAAGAAATACGCGTGATATGCGAAGTTTTATATTATTTAATTATATTAGTGTGGAAGGCGATAACGGTAAAAGCTACGTCCTTCTATAAAATATTTTATCTCTACAATAAAACACTGTTCCGACTTTTCTGAGCTTTGCTCGCCAGTAAACTGATGCTAATTACCTGTCCGTTTTAATTTGAACTATATTAAATACCAGATGCGCCTCGCTGCTTCACATGCTTTGCTCAAGATAAAGAATAGCCTATGAGATAAAAACTAAGGTTCAAGCTGTCTCCATTCCAAATTTCATCCAAAACTGTTACGCCATTATTATATGAAGAAGTAACCCACCATATAATATGTGCCTATACAAATAGAAACAAACCCCATTCATAATATTAGTTATATTATATAAGTACTTATTTGTTAATATTTTGGCGATACATTTACAATTATACATATAATAATTAGTTGATGATAATCCGTCTAACTGGCATTTCACTCGCAGACGACAGACGTCCATGGAAATTGGTGATATTTTTCCCCGTCGATAAAGACGTTTCAAACAATACGTGCGAGAAAAAAGGAGTGAAGGGGAGCAAGTCAACGTGAATTTGTAGCGGAGCCTTTGCCGTCGGCGGCAGGCTTACCATGACACGGTTAAAGCCTTATTTTTGTGTCTGGCCGGGCCGCTTGTCAGCCCGTGTCGTCGCGCACAAAGCCATGTGAAAATATAGGATCAAAGTGTTCGCCCACCCCCCGTGCACGCAAGCCTTACGTGTAAACACAACGTTTTTCACTCTGTCATTTCATTACATTTTTTATTCATAAACAAAACTCGTTACGCGTGAAAAAGCCCTTCGCAGTGTTAATTATGCGACCGATTTGCTGAAATACATATGCGTCGTGCGAGTCAAAGTACGACCACAGGTGACAAGTTCAGCGTTTGATACGGGTTCAAAGTTTTAAGTGCTGCTATACTGTTACGTGTTACGGGAGCGATTAAACTTTAATTTCCTAACGTTTTATTTATTTTTTTATGGTTGATAGGCTAGTTGTTTGACCACAGCTCACCTGATGTTAGGTGTAGGTGAGGTGAGGTTTGATACTCTTCACAGTTAATCATGTTGCTCACGTTTTCACTATTTGTTGATCATGTTGAGTAGAAATGTACCAAAAAGGCTCAGATATCCCATTACTACTTTTAATCCAAATCCTAAAAATAAATATTCCGTAATGACAATTCAGATTTCTAACTACAAACAGCGGTCCGAAACCCACAGAAATAATATCGCAAATAAAAACACATTTATTGTCACGCACGAAAAGTAAACATGTCCATTCGGGACTCTCATAATTTCCGGAACAATGAAACGTAATACGGCAGGGCGAGTTATCTTCCACGAGACTCGAGTGCAAGACTAGTAGATAACGGTGACCATGACACAGAATAACTATACAGTAAAACAACTTTAACCAGCTTTGCTCGAAAAGTAATTGTTTTTTTTTCGTAATGACAGTTTTTACCAATGGAAGGTTTGATGAAAACATACTCACAAATTTTAGCATGTTATGTGTTTTTTTTAATTTAATCACGTTTAATTAACTATGATTATATTTGTAATCTCGGATCAAGCTCATATGTTGAATTGGATTGGTTAATATAGTTGAATCTTATTAATCTAATAAATTCAAATCGCTGACAGACACACCACGATATGGAAAACAAAGTTTTGTTCGTCTCATTACTTAAAATAAAAACAGTAGATCGCTGCTCTAGCGAAGTAGTGCCCATTAAATAAATTACTACATAAATCACAAAGTATATAGTAGTGCGGTATATGATTACACAATAACAATTCGAGATATTTTAAACGTTCCAATTAGTTAATCAATTCACTTGGTGGTATCGCCGTAGTAGTAGGTTGTCTATGTAAGTACCACCGAAGTACCAAATATACTGCTGCCAAGCAGTAGTGTGTAAACATTACTGTGTTCCGGTTTCAGGGGTACTGTATCTAGCGAAATTACAGGGCTGTTGAGAGTAATCGTTTAAAGTCTCAAAGTATGTTTAAATTAACTCAGAAGCAGCGATGCCCTGGACTTTGTTTTGCTACACAAAGTTCTGTGTATGACTACAATGGTCGTGGGCATGTATTATCTCTTACCATCAGGACAGCGTCTCATTCGTCTCATTACCTTTACATTAAAAAAATAAAAATTGCAGAATAGCTGCAGTTACAGATTAAATTCCAAATGAGAAAGTCTTTTGTTTAATTGCCAACTTCTTGATATTCATTTGTACATCAAACAGTTCTACAACTTAAAGTTATCACACTGTTAGTCCACTGCGGTGGCGTCAAACAAAGGGGCGCCATAAACTTATTTTGTATCGTGAGGGAACAATTTCGCTACTTTGTTAACGATGAGTTATGGGTGAAGGACATTGGCGATTACGGCCGATTAACGAGTGAGTTCCTTCGTATGATTTGAGATAGTTTCGGTGACGTAAGGGAAAATATGACGAAATATAATTGTAGCAGAAATTATAAGGATATGTGTATGCTACTGTTTGATTTCACATTAATGTTAGTGATGTGGAGGTGGCTCAGTCTATGTTATGTTTACATTAATCTGAACGGTTTGGTCTGTAATTAGCTTACATCAAAGAATTTGCTGTTAAGAATACATATGATTGTTTTAAAAAATGCGAATATTTTGCAAATAAAACGGGGAGTTTTTGGCATGATTATTTAGTTTATTTTTTATAAGAAATTATGCTTACTAGTAACAGATCTACAATTCATACAATTTAAGTGTTTGTGTAGCAGACGTTGTCATAGGCGATGTGACTACTTACTACCTATCAGGTGGTCCAATTACTTATCACTCTATTATATAAAAATAAATATGCGAATTACAATGTTTTTACTGACCAACCAACGCGAAAGAGAGGTCATATAGTTGCTTGATTCACCATAGCCGGCGGGTCATCAGTGCAGGCCGTATAGACCTTAGGCTTAGAATTAGTGGGTGGCGCGAACAAAATCCTCGCACCTATTTTTTCTAATGATACACACAAAATACACTATTGTCTTTGGAATTTAATTATATGAACTCTAGTCCTTATTATTATTTATGTTAAAATAAACTTATTGTTCCAGTCAGCGTCGGCGCAAGCGGCGTTGCAGGCCGCCCAGGCGATATCAAACAGCGCCGGGGCGGCTCTAGTAGCTGGAGCGGGCGCAGCTCTACAACCTGCCAATGGTGGAACAGAAATACAGGTAACACACACTACTGACATATCAACACGTACCTGAACGTCTTGAGAGTTCTTAATTATCTCGAAGACATGTGGAGACCAACACATACTTGAGCAGCGTGGTAGTCTATGGCGGCTATGGCTTTACCCTTGACAATGTTAAAAGCCCGCTCTCAGAAGTGAAGCAGTTTATTAAAACAAAACTGGTCCTGAAATTACAGGAATTAAAGGAATTGTTATCTAAAACATCATATTAGCTAAAAGCAAAAATAAAAAGTGTCATCCATAAAAACTATCTAATGGCTATCTATGTGACAACCCTGGTTACTCTTACTAACCAACTTTATGTCTATGTGTAATACATGTGTACCACTACAGTAGTATGTAGCATATGATTCTTGCAAAATTGCTTCTATTTTTACAAAATGTTCAAAAAATATTTTCTTTTTATTTTTCAAATAACTCAGCAAAGTTTACTAGAAAACGCGAAAGAAAATATCTAAGTACTGCTCCTAGTCTAACATAACTTGACCTTTAGATTTGAAATAAGTAATAAATATTTTCTTAGTATACTAGGATTCTTAGTACTGGGTCAGGTCAGGCCAAGCTCAGGGTCATATCAAATCGTAGCTCGTAACATAGGATCGAGCTTTGTACGTGAAGTGTTTTACTGCGTTTTTTGGAAGGACATTGATAGATCTAGACCTAGTCCAGCTAAAAGTTTCTTATCCATTATACTAGTAGTTAATACTAATACTACTCAGTAGTAGTGTTTACTATGAGCTGGAGCTTCAGGGTTCACATCCCACCCAGACATGTTACAACCATGAAATTCTGGATATTAGTTGTCGAAGATGTTAGTTACCTCCCTATATACACCTTAGCATACCAACGTTGTAATTGAATAGTATTATTAATTTTATCATCATTATGTAAAGTCACCTTTGTCCCACTGCCACTCTCTTGTAACGCCTGCTGGTGCGGTCGTGAGTCAATGTACTCTAGGTTCGATCCGCGATGGTAAAGGAATCGTCAATCTATCTTGACAATAGATTATCTATACGACCAACACTCCGTTTACATTTCTTAGGCCACCATTCGATTACAACTCCTACATTATTGCGCCTAACAACGTCAGAATCCTATTATTTATTTACTTCCTCTTTGCCGTTAAAAGCAAAACAATCAAACCTAAAAAAGAGAAACAAAATTTCCAGCCAATTTCGTGAACTCTGAATTTCCACTACTTAAATAATGCACAATACATTAACCCATTAAACATGCTAACACTCCTTTTTACTCTCACGTAACTCCCTCACGAGTTTAAACCTTTAAACAGGGCCGATTACAAAAGCTCCTTTAATAATGTAAGACCTCTCCCCCGAATCTGATTCGAACATTCTCTGAAGGCCCCTAGTAGACACACTGTCTATGCAGCTAGCATCTAGTGCAATTTAAAAATGCAAATTTTTACACGAATACGTTTGAAAGAATTTTGAACATAATGAGATCACTTCTATTCTAGTTTACGATATTTATATTTATTGTTATTTTATGTTCTTATTGAATAAAATACATAAATATGTACGTCGATTTTGTTTAGAATAACTTCACTGTGTTATTTTGATTTTTGTCGCTATTTTCGGACTTTTAGAAGTTTGTTATGACATCTTTTTATTGTTTTTGGCGTCGCATTCTGTGCATTTGCTAGTGTCAAGTATTTTGATCTATATAAATAAAAAAAAATAATCAATGCATGATTTTTCTGCGTTTACGCCAAAAACTTGTGATGACTATTCAATTACAGAGATCCAGTTGAAATTATGATGCTTAGTAAGTTGCGCTTTAAACAGTACAGTATCTAAGCAAACAGATACCTAATTACATAATATGTAGTTTCTTAGTAAATAAAATTGAAAACCCAATTCACAAGTTAGGATCGCGTATTCTCTTAGGATACCTGAGAGTTATGCTACACAAGACTAGTTGTATAAGCAAGAAGCGTCCGCTGCAAGACGGATCGCCAGATTGTCGCCTCGAGGTTACATTGCAGATGAGATATTGATAATGCCTGGGTAGGTAGCGGAAACGCTGCAGAAAATTAATTTAATAAGCTTTTACGGTGAAGGCGGCACGAGGAAGGTCTAATGTTATAATTAGTTAGTTATAACAAAACAATATATAAGTTAAACTAAGCAACGCTAAGTTTGAGGCTCGTTGGCGCTGTGTGAAAATGTCGTTTTCTAACACGTTTCTTAGTTTGGTGCTAGATAGCACTGTAATAATAAAATTTCCAATATTCATTTATTCGGTGTCAAAACAGTATCATTTCTTTTTAGGTCATAACTCAGTAATTTTTAATTTTGTATTGACAGAGTTATTTTTTCAAAATACAATAGGTACGTCTTTTCAATTCGTTCAGTGCAAACATGTCACATCAGTATTCTCTGGTCACAACGCATCGCGTTTCACTTGCAATACGCCAACTGCAACCTACAAGTTTGCCGTATTGTTAACTTGTACCGTAGACATCGTAGCTCTAACTTGCTGTCTATTGGGACTCTAATTGTCTAAGATATTTTCTTGCTAAGACTTTGGCTTTGACTTTGTTCAGATAAACTTGCTATTGTGGACTTAGTTAGAATGTTAATTAGCTTTTAATGATCCGATTTGTTACTTTGTTACAAGGTCTCGGGAACTTCAAGTTCAGATTTTAAGACCGCTTTTATATTTATAGTAAACTAGTAACAAGCTGTGATTTCACCCACTTAGCTACAGGGAGTAAATACTTTTGTAGGATAAAAAGTAACGTAGGGTATTTAAATATAGACTTCCATATTATCATACATTTTTATTACAATCAGTTCAGATGTTAGGTTAAATGGCAAATTAGACACAAATAACTAAATTTTCTCTAACATTCAAACTTTAGCATTTAATCACAGTAGTTTCCTATTACGATTCCAAAATTAAGAATATTTCAGCTGTAAAATAATTAACTTTTATTAACGAGTATATAATTATGAAAAATATTCTATTGTGAATCATTTAGAAATTTTAGAAGTCTGAATGTTTATTTTACTAAAATGATAAGCACCTAAAAAAATTCGTAGATGTCTCAACAAAAAATATTAATTAAATAAATCATTTAAATTATAGATTTTTTTGTCGTTTTCATTCCCCACTTCTTTACCTTAAATTTATATATTAACTATATATTTTCTGCGATTTTACACGCATCGACAATCCTGCAAGATTCCTTTTTGAGGATAAAATTACCTTGTCACAAACTTTATACCCTAACTAAAAAATCTCACTCAATCTGTTACCCACCTTATTTAGTGGAAAAAAGAACCAACACACTGAATAAAAACGCATTATTAAATGTTCTTAATATTTTTTAAATAAAATATTTCAAAATATATGTCAGTTATTTAACTTGACATTCAACAAAACAAGTAATTATTATATGTTTGTATTGTTTACAGGGAGGTCCAAACACAGTTCTACGTGTAATCATCGAACACATGCTCTACCCAATAGTGTTGGATGTGTTGTACTCAATCTTCCAGCGGTATGGAAAAGTGCTCAAAATCGTCACATTTACTAAAAACAGTGAGTATTTTAGCATTCTAGTAATATGGGCACTTGGGCAGCTTTCTCTTGCTTCAATAGGTTAAGCAATAATAGATCGTTTTAATTATAGTTTTAATTGTGATTATATTTTAGCTTTTGTATTTGTTAATGATATACAATGCCTTTACTCGAACAGCTACATTCAGTCTTATTTTATACAATTTTTGTGATATCGCTCTGTAGTATGAACAACTATGGTAGCCGCATAAACACTTTGCTAGTCAGTATAATCTCTGATAGAATGATAGGCTATAACTAAACTTACGATACTTTATATACTGTCTTAATTAGGTTTCGATAGACTGCAGTAGATTACCAAACTGTTTGCTCTACATTTTATTTTGTAACAACGTTTCAATTATGTAGTCATTCATTAGTAATACATTGTTACATAAGCCTTTTATCACAACCGCTTCGGGTCTGCAGCGGGCTCGCGGGATTACACCGGCTAATACAACTATTAATAAATCGAATCGCGGGGGCTTTAAAATTAATTTCCAGAGCGTTATAGTGATAGATGTGCCAAACAACGCACAGCCTAAATCCAAGGGCGCAATCCGTTTAAAATTTAAATCGTACCCTCATGCATATCCTAAATAAATCCGGCATACAGGAGCCAGCCAGGTAGGTACATATTTGATAAGCCCCTGCCGCCTGCGGGCAGCGCGGAAAGCTCGCGTCGCTGCTCGCTCCCAGCTAATTATACACCTACCGAGCAGAGAACCTCAAATCAACTTTAAAAATGTCGACCGCTGCCCTCGGGGGAAACTTGATGGGGAAATTCGCGGAAAAGCGATCCTGGCACTGGGCCGGCCTTGCATGTTTTTCTTACTCAATTTTATGAGGTGGCATGTTTCATGATAGAATAACAAGGAAAATCCTCGAGAGCCTAAGCATCTTCACTGTACATTTAGTAGCGACTTTCATAAAAGCTTAGTTTTTAAATCTTTTATAGCTATTTTCGTTCAATCAGACGAATTCATGCTATAAAAGAATTAATGTAGGAGAAATATATGAAGTCTATAAGTCTTGTACATCTTTATACCTATAAGTCAAAGGTTGCAATATCGTTGAAAGTAAAATATTTGTTACTACTTTGTACACACAAATCAGAGTCCCAAGCATCCAGTATTTCTCCACGACGGTTGCCCGAGTGCCTGACTAATGCACCTTTTCCAATTTCCGAGCCTTACGGTCTGCTTTTTAACAACATCCATCATTGTCCAATTGTAAAAAGCTTTTGTCCCCGCAGCCTCTGAATATTCATACGGGCGTCTAACTCGGAACATTTAACTAAACAGAAGCGGCACCGTTCATCATTCGAACGTCCCAGAAAAGTTTCGTAATGCGATACGTTTCGTTCGTCTGGGAATTCCGTTCGGCTAGTTTATTGGTGTAATTATGTACTTATTTACTGTTAACAGCTCATCGTTAATATTGCTGACAATATGAGCAGACATGCAGGCTTCTTCGACGCTGCATGTTCGCTAAAGAAATTAATTATTTGTCCCTGCGTTAGGCACAACGTGCGCGATTCGTTTACTTACTTATTTGTGCCCCACATCAATAGATGATACATTTGGACCACGTTCTTGTTCGATGAGAAGCTCAGATATTGCAAAAAAAGTCGGTCCTACCTGATTTGACACTTCATGTTGTACAAGATTGTTCTTGGTTTAGTTTTACCTCAAATTATTAGGTGTTAAAAGACAGTCGTAAAATAGAGCCAATGTTCATGTTCTTGAGACACAACGTCACGTTTTTAGACTCATACAAAGTAAACGTCGATCTTGAAGAATTTGCATTAAATTCTCAAAATAAAAAATGAGTTGTATTTGATGATTATTCTCAACAATCAATTGTTTTTGCTAGCTGAAGATAGTATATAACATAGACAATGATCCGTGTATAAGCTTGACCATGTCATTTTATTTTTTACATAGTTTCAGCACACTCGAAATGGAACATTGCTAATATCAAAATGCATTTCCATTTAAAATCTTGGAGCTAAGAGCGATGTCATGTCAATATTCGTACACAAGCACGCTCGGGAGTAAATCCTGATCCTACTCAAATACACGGAATATCTGAACTAGGTTCTGAAGTACATCTCGTATATCCGAAACGTATAAATCCTTACTTCAATTATGGTGTCTCGCGGGAAGCAAATAAACCAAACCACGCTCCAATTTTCACTTTTGATACGCCAATGTGTTTGAGCTGAAGTGTACATGCTTGTTTTAACTTTGTTACATTCAGAACTGGTTACATTTAACTGAATTAATTATTTTGTGTACCAATGATTGTGTACTCTCTCGGCCGAAACCGTCGATTGTTTTCAGCACTGGCTTTATTTACACAATTTCGTCTATGACGTTATTACATACCTTTCCTAGCCAACTAGTCGTAAATTCTGTTTAGAATTTATTACCCTTATTCGGGTACATAATTATTTCATAACGTCGAAAGTTAGTGCCATAAATTCTCTATCAGGTTATACTTATTGCGTTAATAATGAAAACGAGAAGAGGTGGAGGTAGCTAATGTTTGTGGCGCGGTCGAGCTCTGTTAGCGTCCGCCGCGAGCTGACGGGAAGGTTACCATCAAACCGGCTCCTAATCCCGAAACAAATCTCAATGAAGAGCGCGGAGTCCCCTTAATCCTACCCTTCCCCCCGCATCTCTGACCCTCACCTCCTCAGCCACCCCGATTGGCTTTATTAAGGTGTAGCAGACCGCTACAATTATTATGCGTCCCCTGTTTGCGGTAGGTATCGTGTCTATATCGTCGTTAGATTCCCTTAATTAAGGATTTGATTCGACGACGGATCATCTTTGCGGCGTCTTAGTTACCATTACACGGTTTACCTACTACGGCGCCGTGACACGCATGACGGTAGTTATTTCATTCCAATTGCTTCCAATGCACCGAATTTCTGCGGTTACGAAGCATATTTTACTCTGACATAAAATGATTTTTCGTTGCTGTAGCGTAGAATTTTTATATTCTACAAAAAGTCTGAAGTCGAATGAAAGAGTGCGTAAATTGCAAATTAGCAGGTATCTAGATTTAGAGTGTCGTTTTAGAGAGTTGTTGAGATTTAAGTTATCGAATCGTATTGTAATCGGTCGACAGGCTAAAAGCTTCACCGTTTTATTTATTATTAACATTGCAAAAAGCGGCCTTTTTTCTAAACTGCGAAACACGGTATACGAAATTTTATTTTCCCACAACTTCCATCTTCTATTTACGTAGACATTGGAGTTTAAATATTCCATAAGCTAATTGCGTATTCTACTTGAATTTTTAATGGAAGATAATGAAGCGCGCACGCCGCGGATTGATTGAGATTTGAATTTCTTGCGCGCAATCGGAGCGCCCTTATTGAGTTAGCACTCGAATATTTCAAAGTAAATAAACCGGAACAAAGGGGTGGCTGGTGACTGCTACGTATTTTGGAACGACTCGTAATTTACTTGTGCGACTGCATACAACTTTTTATGTAAATACGAAGTCGACTAAAACAAACGATTCATAAACTTCGGGGTTTTAAATGACGGTTCGAATAAACTGCTGGAGACAACGTGATTGAGCTGAGGCTTTGAATTGTATGCCGTACAAGGGTCAAAGTGAACATGAACTGTAATTTCCAGTTACATTTCACAGTTAATTAAGTATTCGCCAAAATTATTAGGATTGTCTTAACAATTTGATGACTGGCCGAAGCCACTGTGCCTAACAAAGTATACATCTTCATTTGCGCCCCATAAAAGTCATTCTGCTTATTCACTACGTAATTACATAAAAACTCCAATTTGCGGTAAGCCTTTTATTCATTCCATTTTAACGTTCCCAAATGGCTCGCACTGAGAAAATATGGGGCCTTAAAGAGCATTTAACTATGTATGAAGGAGACATCGCGTTACTTTTAATTTACGTCGACGTTTCTTGCCTTGAGTGGCCTTACTTTCTATATAGGTGTCGGAGGAATGTTAAGGGAATTTTGCGAGTAAACAAAATTTTTTTTTTCTCCCGCTAAAATTTTCTCAAGTCTCTGTAATCCTCGAAGCCGTTGATGTTGATGTTTCCTTAAACATTTCTCGAATTGAATTGAAATAAAATTGAGTTGCACTTTTTTACACTTCATGAGTTGTTGACAAAGATTTCTAGGAAATTTCACGAACATTTTCAGAATATAAAACTATTCTTGTAAGTTTTATTTTAAAACTAATGCCAACGTATGCCTGACTTCCTCGAACTTCTGCCGTACTTAACTTGCCGCCGTCAATAAATGATAATTTTGCTAAACCGACACTGTTCCTCGTATCTACAGCGATCTCACAGAATGTTGGCGGAGTCATCCACTTTTATACAATGAAGCCACTTTAATACTTAGAGGATATCGCCTTAACACTTTGAGAGTGGAAGCGACACCTAATGGTACGTTATGTGGGCAACGCAGGTGTTGCCCTGTTCCCGAGCAGTGTTGCCTAAAAATGTGAATTTATGTGCTCGACCGACGGACGGCAATGATCGCCGGCTCATGCCTTAAATTAGGGGTTTTAACGCTTATCCTCTGGCAGTAAATAGACTCCACGACGAACTATATTACTTGCGGGTCCGTTCCCTGTTCGATGTGAGAACATTTCGGGCCCCACATTGTTTATAGTTGTTTTTCTGCTTAATGTGCTTATTTTTACTCCCGTCTTTATCGGTGGCGGAAGTGGAAGACATTTGTTATTCATGGGGCAGACTGCTCTAGGCACTTTTATTGCTAAACCTACACACGCTCGTATAAAACCTAAATGATCGAACTCAGTGCAGGTGGGTAAACTATTTTTGTACCGAATAGAGTTACGACTTTAAAAAGTAACCCGAACAGTAATTGCTCCTTGTAAGTTAGTTGCAACGATCTCCTGCAAACTAAGTCGCGACAAGTCTTCGTCAAAGTTCCAACCGCATCGTCGGGAGTGAGTCCTTGGACGATATAAGCTATAAATTTGTGTTTTCAAGTTTATACAGCAAAATAGGCATGAAACTTGCTCGCTCGAGTACTTGTGAGTACGCTCGCGAGTACACGTATGTACGATACGTACGTATATATTTAATCCCGCACCGCACCTGAGGCGCTCAGCAACTCTATTTATTCAAGAAGAGTACAAGTTGTCAGCGAATTTTAGAAAACTGCTCTTTTGGAAACATTTTTACATTATTTTAAAATGTTAATAAATATACCTTCTAGTATTTAGTAGTAGCTCTAAATTTGACAAGTCTCTTCACTAATCCGCAATTCTTTGAATTCTTTGATTGTAGTAAATTAGATTAATGCAGCTTAACGGTAGCGCTTTAGTTAGTGCCCCATTCAGAACTGCAATTGAAAACGTATTTTGTTTCAGATTCATTCCAAGCCCTCATTCAGTATCCAGACACAGTATCGGCACAAACGGCGAAAACGGTGAGTACTAAAGACTTCTTTGTTTTTATTTAACTGTTTGTAAAGTAAAGACATAAAACAAAGTTGCTATTGCCGCACGTTTCATTCAGTTTAATGACTCGCTCTCGAACTATCTTGGAATGAAGTGACTCTCGCTTATCTGCTCGAGTTCAACGTCGTACCTACTTTTTTAGTTTCATGACAGTTCAAAAGGTAAACTGTATTTTTTGCTTGTCTAAAAGTTCTAAAAACACCATTAATCAACAAATGAACCTAAAAGAGAACTTCGGAACAAAGAAATGTGTACAAAACTGCCAATCAATCTGTACGATGAGATGACTTTATCATTTGAGCGTTTTATATTACATATAACAATTCCTCAATAAATATATATGTTATTTTGTGAAACAGGTACTAAACAAGTTGTAAACACTACTCTGCAGTTTTGCTGTATACTGTTGTTACCTAACCGCGCTCAATTAATTTCAAAAATTGATCACTTTGTTATTTATTTGAATAATATTCTCAATTAAACTCCAGCCGTAGTTGTGAAAGCTCGAATTCAACTAATGTTTCTACATCAACGAGCGTTTAATAACAATGATATCGAGAAACAACATAGCTCGGAAAACTGACGACAATACTCCGCCCGACGCGACTGGGACATCATTTTTCTCGGCCCAACTTTTCCCATTCCCTATTCATTTGCGTTAGAAGTTGGACGTACTGCCGCCTACTGCAGCGACTGTTTTAACTTTATTTCTGATGCAACGTTCAGGGCAAATTAAATTTCATTTTGCGGCTTCCGCAAATTTACTTTTCGCTTATAATTATTGGATTTTGTTCAGTATTTTGTGTGACAGAGATGTGTAAAACACATCGCTCTCGCACCAATAACTGTTTCTCACCGATTAGAAATGTAATAAATAAATAACGGAAAACATTTCACACGGCATTATCTAGCTCCAAACTATGCAAAACTATGGGAGAACCACTTATCTGATAGAATTCATATATACGATTTTTGCAAATACATACCTACATACTTGTAATACAAATAGAACACCCAGACACTGAAACAAAAATGCTTGCTGCATAAATATTTGCCTGGGTGGGAATCGATCCTGCGTCCTACAACTCTGAAAGCAGAAATACTATCCAGTGAGCAAACAGAGAAGTGTATTAATACATAAATGTTTATTTCATCATCATCATCATGAAATGTTTATTTATATAATTATATACACAAATACTAAGATAAGGTAATGTACAATAGGTCTTTAAGGTTCATATTAATTATAGATGATAAATATAAATGAGATTCTTTCCTGAGAGATAACGCATGTCCTGTTGAAATCAATGTTTATTATTGGTTTTAACTATTCAATACCTTTCCTTTTTTTTACTACACAAAAATTCTCTGGACATGCACATTACACATATATTCAGCCCTGTTGGCTCATTGGTAGCATGTCTGCTTCAAGAGCTATGGGTCGTGGGTTCGATTCCCAACCAGGACAAGCATTTTGTGATATAAAACCAAATGTTTGTTCTGTGTCTGGGTGTACTGTATGTATTATAAGTATGTATTTACAAAAAAAAAGTACTTAGTTTGGGGTCAGATGGCGCTGTGTGTAATGTCCTACGATATTTATTTATTTTATTTATTCATATGTACATCCCAAACAAAAACAGAAGGCATATTTTTTTAATGTTCTTGTTATCTAACCTAAAATATAATAGATATCACATGTTTCGGTGTATGAACGCGCTTATTTCATGAAGGCTTTCTCTAATTACCCTCGCCAACATTCGAGTTAAACGCGTGCGACATCACCCATTTTCGGAATTCTATAATGCCGCTTTCGTGGCGTAGATACAATTTGCTAATGAATTCTACAATAGCGAGTCGACTATTCGTCCTAATTAGTCGCTCTTTACGCTCAATTCCTGTGGAGCTTAACGCGGCGGTCGGTACAAGCCACGGACTTACGGCAAAATGCACAACTAATTCTGAATCATTATGAAAACATTGCGGATTATCTTCTATAAAATCTCAGTCGCACTCGGCTCGTAGCTTGATGAACAAATTAGTGTACTGAAGCGGGGAAACCTCTCGTGAAATTGAGATATCTCCGGCAGAGTGGAGTGGTCGGTGAAAACTTAGAAACGCTAAGTCTCACCAGCTCCACTGCTGATTCGAGTCTGACGTTATAGGACGTTACACTCCGAGCCAACGAGTATTAAAACTACTTCAAATGTGCTTTTATTTTTGGACTTTGTTCCTTTTCTTTTTGATACAACAATATCATCTTTTTTGAGTTTTGGCGGGAACGCGGGAAGAGTCGTGTCGCTCCGTTGTATTTTTTTCCAAAACTTGTGTTTTGTCGAGTGTTTATGCATAAAAATGGTGGTGTTTTATTCATAAAGTGCCGAATTACATGCGTGAGTGTGGAAAAATGATATAATGTGGTGAAACATGACTTTTCGTGGTGCTTCCAAAACTCCATCGAAGCTTTATAGTAAAGTCGCCACTACTTTACTAAAGCATGACTGGACTTGACTGACACAGACTGGACTTGACTAAGACTGGACTTTGACTATAACTAGCTACGAGGACACTTATTTAACTTTTGTAACTTGAAAATATATAAATACTTGACACTGGCAAATGCTAAAACGCGACGCCAAAACCAAAGGAAAAAAAAAAAAAATATCATCTTTATAAATTCGCAACATTTTCTATACGTTTATAGAATTGTTTATACACCTACACTAAAACATTTTATACCTGAATGTTTTTACATTTCATTACACAACATGTATCGGTTTCGCGAATGCTCAGATTGGTAAAAGCATACCAATTAATTCCGACTGGAACAGTAAACAACTATTGTTTTAATTGAACATGCAACAAATACCTTTGATGGTTTGCGTTCTTGTTTTTGGAATGCTGATATCCATCGATGCATTTCGCTCGTTGGGAAAAATGTTTCAGGGAGAAATTTGAAACATTCTGCTCGGCGAATAATTCAGTTTCACGCGATAGTAGTATAACATTGCTCAGTTTATGCCGGGAGTTATTTGTAATAACTGCGAGCCTGTTTTTCTGCATAATCCGTTGAACACACGCGTTTGTGCATACAAGTATGAACACAGAAAATAATAGTTATGATATGAAATTAACTAGCAGGCAATCCATCCCGGGTTTGCACGTGTACAATTTATTATGGTGACTTGATTAGAAAACATTGAATATACAAAAATTTTATTTTATTGTTTATACAAACCTTATGTAAAAACTGTCTTAATTAGATACGTGGCTTAGAACAGGTAAGCGGAGAGACAGACAGGCGCATGCTGACTTTGTTTTATACTATTTAGAGATAGAGAAGAGAATGATGTTTAGTTCATTTATGTAAAACGATTTGTGCGTCGCATATTTACCCGCATGGCGATAAAGAGTAGGTCTGGTGATGATTAAGTGTAAGACGCATCACTTTCTGATCCCATCGAAAATCACGGCAATCCGTTGTATTGTGCCGGTGCTACGTGAAAAAACAAATAAACACACTCGTTGTTTCTTTAAAAGGTCATGTGTAGGTGGTGTGTAATGTTAACAATACTGTCGCCTTGTAATTTGAAACAGTTGATAACATCAATTTTTTATTTGAAAAGACTACCTATCTTCCATGAGAGAGTGTAGGTACATATTTTCTACAAGCAATTCCTATTTCTAAACAAATCATTAACGACTCTGTTACTGTATTTCGGTAATAGCTAACGGACTAGAACTATTAGTGTTTTGTGACATTTGAAGCTTTTATTATAGAATTTACACTTATCAGTTGATAAAATATAGAGTTGAAATGTTTGTTGTTGAGTTTATAGAAAGTAGTAGATAGAAAGTTGCAATTGTTGTTACATACACCCTAACTAGTTATATATGCCTTTGATAAGTATGATCTTTTTTGCTACACACAAACGTTTTCCTGTTTCCTGAACCATAAGAAACGTCGAGACTCCCAACTACCTGAAGCACATATTTTTTCTGTAGCAAAACTTTTTTTTAACTTTTTGAAATGTTTGAGCATATTGTCTCCAAGTTGTCGTAACAAAAGAATGAAAACAGGACTTGAGTCGCACCTTAATGTTCCCGCGGAATCTGCGACTTGGAATGGAATTAAAACGTCCCGCGCGCCAAGTGCGCCAGAGTACACCGTACAAAGTACAAGTATAGTGCTCAGCCACAAAGGGCAGCTCTGAAATCCCCGATCTCGGTGCTTGTATGATCCTTGACATAAATCTCTAACATCAAATCTTTTCAGACGCCACGCCGCTTAGGCTAAGCGTACAGGTACGCTCGTATCGTAAGTGACCAAAAGCCTTTTTATCTGAAGTACAAGTGAATACGAGTACCTATTACATATGCTTATAGTTATATTAAGACGTGCTTAAAATTGTTATAAATTTCAAAACTATTTTCACTGACTTAAGTATACTATACCTACGTATACTTGTCTATACCTATGTACACTCGCTATTGAAAAACTTCAAACTTGTATCAAATAAACTTGGCAAATAAAGTGTTAGCTCTCATCAAGTACTTGCTTTGTGTAAACACTTAATATATGCCACAATTTACGTCTACGACAATAGAATTCATTTGAAATCAGTACAGAACGGTTAGTTTTCCGTTACTTCCTGAATTGCGTTGGTTGGAATCCTACTGGTCGGTTAATTTTTATTTTTTTCATAACTATAGCATGCTACTACTTGAATTAAGAGGACTTAAAAAAATTAAAATTAGGAAAACGAATTGATTTTTACGAAAATTTGATGAAGATATAACAAAACTAAAGAAAACATTCAATTGATCTAATTTAGGTAGCATTTATTGTAAAGTACTTTTAATATCTTAAATGCTAGTGTATAGAAGAGTGTCTTAGCTGACTATTCACTATGCAAAAGTAAATAAATCTAAAGATACTGCTATCTACAAAGCCGTAGATAGCAGTAAGGATACAAAAATTATGTTAGCCTTATTAGAACTACGAATTGATATCTTTTGCAGTCTGGGTGGTCTAGCTACGTGGTCACTCCCGCAACAAGTTATGATTGATAACACTCACTCACGTAGAGTAGAGTTACCTTCACGCCTCATCAATAACCTGGTTTAGTCAATACGAATTAACAGACCGTCTCTGAGTGCATTTGTTGCTTCAAAATTTGCACTCGTTAAATGAACGAATTTCTCATTTGAAGTATCAAACTAAATTTGATTTCGAAGTACTGGGTAGGATTTGGTATACCTAATTATATTCACCACGTTTCTAAATTATTTTAAGGAGAAAAATGTTAAATAACTATTCACACATATTAGTTTGCAAATTCTTTTAATTTTATCAGGCTGATCCAAAGTATATTTTTCATACTACACACAACTTTGTATATTACTAAAAAACTGGCATCTGAAGAACTAATACGTGTCAACCCCAAGCGTTTATATTTTTTTTCATGTAAACGAAGTAAACAAAGGCAGATAGCACCGCGTCTCGTTGTTTCAATAAGGCGAAATCCTAGATAGCGTTTATGAACTTAAGGTGCGGGCTTTGTTTACATTTTAAAATTGCACTTTGCACTGCGGCCGGGACTAACCGTTGTCTTTGTGTCAACACAGAGACGTGCTCAAACAATGTAACCGTCAAAAATGTTATATCGACTGAACTGAAACGCGCCCGCTAAGATATCGATGTGAAACGAACCTCGGGTAAAACAAAACTTCAATGTAGATAGGAAAAAGTCACGTGTATAAGTTATATCCTTAATATTTTGTCCCGTGTAAAAGAGTTTACAGAATATGTGTTAGTCGTGAATAAAATCCAGAAGCTAACACCAATATTACATAGCTACACGCTTTCGGCTGGGCAATGTTTTATACGAGTAAGCTCGCGAAATCTGCGTAAGTTTGTTGAGATATACTTCTCGGTTACAACGGAATGTATTGGAAACAAATCTGTCCCGTACGACACGAAACACGTTCTCAACAATCCTAGTTTCCTGTGCCCATTGTCTGCGTTGTGGCCCTGGTGGAAACTTCATTGAAATTTCACGTCGGCTAGCAAACAGCGACCTGCAAAGTCCGTTTAAAATTGCACATGCTATCGCCCGCTTCTGTTGGCCGCTGTAACCGTGTCAACAACGCTACACCACGTCGCTTCACTAGTTACGTGCTAAGCATTGTATAACTTTGCTGTTGTTTTCTAATATTACGGTTCACGAACTGCTCAAGGTAGCGACTCTTCTTGTTAAACTTAAAAATTAATGTCCTTCTTCATCTTCTCTATCGTTCTAATTTTTAATAGAAAATTGTTTCTATTAAACCTACTTTACATAAACAGTTTATCATTTTACATTATTTTAAAGAACAATTAATTGTTAAGACTGCGTGACCAGCTACTAGTTGTATCAGAGTTAATATATGCCGCCCGCAAATGCTTTGGCATGGTTTGAAAGAAGAATGTTGTAGCAGACAATAAAAACTAAATAACATAAATATGTGAATTTAATTTAGTATTAAATAAATTAAAATAATGTTTTAATTCGTTTTTATCATAGTATTTACAAAAAAAAAACATATTGTTTTTTTACATGCTAACAAAGTTAAGAAATCGCAATATATTATTTTTGGGAATACAGGTTGCCTTTGCTTGATTTGCTTAGTAAGACAGTAGAGTAAGACTCAAAAAAGGAGGAGGTTCTCAATTTGGTTGTATGTTTTTTTTGTTTGTATGTTACGCGATCATTCCGCCTTACAATGATGTTTTAAAGCATGTTTTAAAAAAACATGCCTGTGACAAAAAAACATGTTACTAACACAAAGTTCAAGCGTCATTAATCTGTGAAGTGGAGTCTATAAATCTGGAAGCTCAACTAACATTCGCTTGATGTAGGCAACCTGAAACAATGCCATTATGTAGCGAACAACAACATTGTTCACACATTATTCATGTACAAGCTGGTCATGTTTTTTTTTTTTTATTTTTTGTTTTGGCGTCGCGTTTTAGCATTTGCCAGTGTCAAGTATTTATATATTTTCAAGTTACAAAAGTTAAATAAGTGTCCTCGTAGCTAGTTATAGTCAAAGTCTAGTCTTAGTCAAGTCCAGTCTGTGTCAGTCAAGTCCAGTCATGCTTTAGTAAAGTAGTGGCGACTTTACTATAAAGCTTCGATGGAGTTTTGGAAGCACCACGAAAAGTCATGTTTCACCACATTATATCATTTTCCCACACTCGCGCATGTAATTCGGCACTTTATGAATAAAACACCACCATTTTTATGCATAAACACTCGACAAAACACAAGTTTTGGAAAAAAAATACAACGGAGCGACACGACTCTTCCCGCGTTCCCGCCAAAACTCGCTGGTCATGTTATATTTACACGGTCTTTATTGTGTCACTACATTAAACGGTAGCTATCAAGATGGTTTAGATTTATACAGGCTTTACAAAGTTTCGCTACATCAGGGACATACATTTGTAATTGTGTTTAGTATTTATTTATTAAGAAAGGAGGATAAAGGTTAACAACAGATTAACAGTGGGATTAAAATACTTTACCATTTTTTTAAATTTATTAACTTATTTACTTGAAATATTTACGGACATATTTTGTAACTTTTACATGTAGGTACATAGTGTACTAAGTATAAAATGCAAAAACCGTTAGCAAACCTGTGTTGCAAAATCTGTTCTTCGGTTAAATTTTTTTAACGAAGAATAATATTAGTGTTACATTTTTATTTTAACTACTTGTACTTGAACTTGTAAGAACTGCTGATGTGTGAAACTCGTTGCCAGCGTCTGTGATTTCAACAAAGTACAACCTGGGGTTGTTTAAGAAAAACCTGAATAGGTATTTCCTAAGCAAGCGTGCTTAACCTTCGACCACATTCGGCCACACACTATGTAAAAAAACTTAATCAATTGTTTGCTAAAATCTTATTTTTGCTACCAGTTTAATATTTGACTAAATTAATAAATTATTTTAAATTAAATACTGCTATATGACCTCATTTATAAACTATCACTTAAAGTTATTTTTTGCATAAAGTGTCCTATCACATTTGCACGCGTTGCATATCACGTTGGCCTGAAGTTGAAAGAGTAGTCAACAGAGGCATCAATTAATTCTAAGCAACGTTTAAACGGAGGGCTGTAAACATCAGGATGTTTATACAATCTTTTTCGTCTAAAGAAATCAACAAAACCCCTATAACTTAGTTTTTGTCGGTGTTATCTGTTAACTTAACAGCTCGACGCTCGGCTAACGCTTCGTCGTGTAGGCAGCCTGAAACAATGCCATTATGTTACAGAACAACAATATTATCCATGTTCAACCCGACCATGTCACATTTACTCGCTCAAACATAGCCTTATTGTGTCCTACATTTAACACCATTTAGTTTTGTTTCGAACCAAAACTACGCGGTGGGTGCGGTTCCTAGCTATCGTCGCTCGATTCGTTCGTCACTATTCTCCCACTGTAATTAGGGGAAACCACCATTAACCGGCTTTAATTACATTGTCTAATGGCGCTGGCGGGGCCTGCCGACGAATATCACTCAATTTTAGCTAAAATCTAAATTAATCTATTGCTGTGCCGGTTACTTAAACAACCGCCACAAAGTTTTGTCGTGATCTATCGACCCCAATTAAAATTTTCCTTTCTGATAAAATGATCGTTTGCATTAAACTGCCATAAATAAAAGCCGTGCAAAAAGGAATTACTCAAAGTGCAATCTGTCACGGTGCAAAATGCAAAACTCATTTCAATTCATGACATACATTTTTAAATGCTTTCCCGATATTGCGATCAAAAAACGCAAGTGATTAAAATGAGCAATAAAACAGGTGTTTTGCTTGTCGCATTTTATTTTTGATTAATAGCTAAAAGCACTTTTGCTAGCGTTTATTTTCAGTGTGGATTGCCGGACGGTCAGCTCTACGACTGATCTTTTATTTGTGAGCAATCGACCGAATGTTTACCCGTCCAACACATTGTTCAGCCAATCAATTCGACTATTCTCAGTCCGAGTGTCGGTGGATTTGTTTGTTGATTCCTGTTTCCGGTTCACTTTGAACATTAACCCACAAACCTCTTTAATTCATTGACGCAATTGACTGATATACCTAGCTTTTAAACATTTTAACTCTAAATAAAAGAGATTCATGCAGCACGAAAAGAAAATGGATTGTGCTGAACGTAAACACAGTGTGCAGTGAATGTTTGAAACGTTTTCATTACAATATCTCTTCTGTCATCTACGGGCAAAAACTAAATGCATCTCGCGACTGGCGTAATCCTTCCGCCGGGAGCTACCTCGGGCTATGTGGTCCTCTTATAAATATTAAACGGTGCGAGCGCGGGACCTCCGACAAAAACATTTATCTGTTTTCCGCGGAAAAACCGCCAGAATTAGCAGCGGGGACGGGGGGTGGATTAAAGCGGACCGCATTTAATCCTTCACTAAGAAGGCTTTGCTTAAACGAGTTCTAACGAGCTAAAGATAAAACAATTACCGTCGACGTGATTAAGAGATACGGTGACACTTGTTACGTCTTACGGGATCACTGCTGGAGCAGCCGCTTCGACGATGTTTTTACACTGATTTTATTTTTATAGGGTTCCGCAGCAAACTAAGGTATTTTTAGAGTTTTAACGCCTACTTTCATTTGTGTATGTTACGGTCATTTTATTCCGAGATAAAAAGTAAGTGTTAGTATATTAAGATGATAGGATACTAATAGATAATTTATTGAAATGTGAGTAAGTTAAGGTTGATCGTGAAACGCGCAAATAAAACTCACCTACCACATCGATTGCGGTATCGATGAAAGAAAAGTAAAATATCATAATGTTATATAATACATGTATATTTTGATCAAGCCCAGTTAAACAAAATCCACAGAAAACTAAAAAACATTTTTGGTACGTTTGACAGTCTAGGTGTTTGACCGCTTACCTGATGGTAAGTGACAGTGTGTTTAAAGATGGCTAAACACACCAAGCCTGAAATGGAGCTGGCTGGCTGGCTGGCTGTGGGCTTGCTAATTTACCTTTTAATAAACGTATTTATTCTATTACTGGCATAGCTACGGAACCGTACTAGTTTGTCGTGACTTGCACTTTCACATTTTTTTATTAAACTCAAACCGGGTGATGAAAATTTTTACAGACGGAGTAGCTTTAATCAAGTTGCTCTTTTCTCACCTTTGTCACTCCATTAGGTATCTGCTAATATAAAAAATGGGACGTTCGGATAATTTTATTAATACGACTCCATAAACTCGTAACCGTTTAAATTTCTAATAAAGTCTACTCCATAAAATTTATAAAATCCAATAAGTTATCCTTAAGAATTCCTGGGCGTCATCGATTCGTTTTCCCTATTACTCTGTAAAAGAACCCAATATCAAATCGGGTGTGACGTTTGTCGTTTTATCACCTTGTCACTCCTCCTTATATTTTTTTCGCCTCAATTACGAGTCCCTCCGCGAGAGCAAATAACCATTTGAGAAGATTAAAATGAAATTCCCGCGGATATCGATGCTTAGGGGAAGAAAGAGAACAGTATATATATTGAATAAGAAAGTATCAAAAAAGAACGTTCATCTTATTTTTAGATTTCAGTAAAATGAAACAACTAGCTCAAGAGTAAGTTAACGAGTGTTATATAAATTATGTAGAGATAAAATAGGTGAAATCTCTCGTGTAGTTGAACCTGCAGACAAGATTGCTTTAAGCAAGTTAATATGGAATGTTTAAATTTAGATGAAAATCTAGATTTACGTGCATTTTTACTAGCACTGTAACATTATGATAAAAATAAATAGCGTAGCTTTTAAAGTAGACAGTTTACATACGTTTTGTCGTTTAAAATTTGACATGCTGTCGTGAAATTATAATTTGGTAACGATCACAAGCATAAAGCCTGTAGATAAAATCAAAAAGTCTCTAAAAATAATAACACAATTTAAACGTGTCTCTGAAAAGCTTGTAAAAAGTAAAAAATTAATCTGCAATTCAGAATTCTTAGCTCCTTGTACTTATTCTTATTCTTTTCTTCGGTAAATCCATGACAAATGTCTAGTCACAAATACACTTTCAGGATGATGAAAATTCATTCTCAAAAGTAACACGAGAGAAAGAACACCTTTTATGCTTAACGTTTTATTTATGAATGCGTAAAATATCTAAAAGTTATGAAAATTCAAAATATGTCGTTGTATTTCCGCCAAAAGCAAATTTTGATTTAAAAAATATATTGTTTTTTATTAGTAACGTAAGACCCCATAACTTCACAGTCGGAAGCCAGGGCCAAAAATCGATTCGACCGTGCCATGTAGGTTTTCGTTATGTATATCATATATTCTGTTGATTGAAAATCGAATTCGGCACCGCGAAGGCAACAAAACTAATTACGTATCGAAAGCGATCCTCTTCCACGCTTTCTTGCGTGCCTTTCGCATTTCCATATAAGTTGAGCGTTTAAACGAGCCAATCTATTCACGTCTACACATCAGGGGGTCGCATTTGCATATAGAACAGAAATTTATTAAATCTACTGCCAATATCCTACGTTCCGACATCGAACTTTTACTTCTACTCGCTCTTATCTTTTTGTTGTTCCAAAAAAAGGTGTTATGAAGTGAATCAATGTCCGCTTGTCACCAAAACTCTTCAAAGGCACTATAAAGTAAGATGGGATTTATTTTTATATACAAGCTTACTGAACGTATTTAACATCTCAGTTAATTCTAAACACATCTATAAACTAAATCACCTAATTTTTTTAAAATAATCTCAAATGTTTTCTAGGCATAATTATGTATCGTTTATATTTCGTTTAAGTAACAACTTATTTTGGCGAACTATTTTTATAATCTGTAGAAAACTTTTCCGCCATCAGACTCGTATTTAAATACAATCCAAGACATTTATATTATATTGGGTTAATTTATTTTCAAAATACGCTTTATCTCAGTTTTTTCGAGTATTTAAAATTTTAATAGCGGTTTATTTTGGACTTGAGAGTGCCGCACGAAGTTTCCGGGTCGTCTTTTAAATATTAATAACTACCCTCCTTTTGTCTCAAAAATGAGTCTTCTATTACTTTGCTTGTCTTTCTTTTTTCTAGGCATTAAAATGTAAGGAAATTTTTCTTCAGCTAATGGACTCCGGCGTAAAGATGTCATAATTCATTTGACAGATGACGGTGTACAAAAAGTCTTTAAATTACTCCCCGGAATTTAATAATACGTAATTCAGGCTTTTAATTTTTGTTCTCCGTTCAAAAGTTTCTTTCCGGGAACATCAGTATCCTACATTTTTTTACTAGATACAAGCTTTTACTTTTGTTGTTTTCTTTATTTCATTATCATAAACAAAATCATTTCGAAATTCAAAAGTATATCTGACAGATAAATAATAAAATAAAAAAAATAAAATTGATTTGCTAAAATTTAAGTTTATATACATTACGTACTTTGATTCATTTGAAAATTTGCTTTGTCTCACTAAGTTGTGAATACAACTAAATAAATATAGTACATAGTTTATATCATGGGAATCAGATATCATCTGTTTTTTTTAAATATGTATGTACATTGTACAATGTACATACATACATACATTGTACAATGTACATACATACAGAACATCCAGACACAGAAGAAACATTTACATTCTTAACATAAATGTTTATCCTGGTTGAAAATCAAACCCACATTAAATTTTTACTCTTTTTCAACAAATTGCTCTTAAACCAAAGATGCTGTCAAATGAAATAGCAGTTCAGTTAAGTTAAAGCTCAAGTTATGTTCTATAATCCTAAACAATCGTATACCTAAAAATAAACTATTATTTAGCTAAAATTTGAAAATGTTTTTTGTTTGTTTTGATATCACAATAACGGAACGACTAACGTAACTGAAAATTAACAGATTCTTTCGAAACAATTTTCACTGCCGTAGAAAACTGTTAATTGTTTGAATTAATAAATTTGATTTAGAATTGGCTGCGAGGGCTGAAAATGAAGGTTCTAATGAAATGGTTTGCCGAAAAAGGTTCGGAAAATAATTTAATAGAAAGGCGAGGAAAATTTATTTGACACCGGCGATACTTACACCCCTTATCGTTTTTCGAGACTATAGATTAACAATAAGATCAAGTTTGACGGCATTTGGTATCGATATTTTTTTATCTATATTAGGTATATCTTTTTTTTTTCTTGCTAAACTTCTATGAGGATTCTGTTCATGTTTTATTACGCCAAATGTATATCACAAAATTATGTTGTGTACAATAACGTGTTATGAAATATAATATTGTATCGGTTGACAGGCTAAGTGGTAGATCACAGCTCGCCTGTAGCGACGGTGTAATCGAAGATAGTAATTTCTAGCCAGGAATGTAAATAACTACCTGAAGCCACCCCAAAAAACTCTACCACAAGGCAAAATGGTACAAATATTTATTTATGTTGTTATGGTTTCCTCATGATGATTTCCTTTACCGCATGTGAAGCTCATTATCAAGGTTTGAACCCTTAAAGCACTGTAAATATCAGACAGTATCGGTACATCTTTCACATTCAGCCGAAATGAACAAAACAGAAATTCGTATCACCGTTTCATTAATAAAAAGCTACAGATTTTTTTAGCCACCAGCATAAAGCAACCTCAGACGGTTTGAGTGCTGTTGCATTTTAATTAATTCCCTTTTCTATCGCGATGCGGTGTTATCGGCCGCCCACAGGCGTCGCAGGCAAACAAATAGGTGCTCTCGCTACATAACGGTTTTGACACGGTCATGAAACGCATTTTCCTTATTTTTTGCCGTGTATCAGGCCTCTTTCGATTTTGCATGTTTTTGGGTGTAAATTGTGTTTTTGCACATTTTTTATATTGATTAATTTTAATGATTTGTTTTTCTTAAAAGGACCGGCTGCCTATAATTAATTAGGGACCTAATGAAGGGTCAGGTGACAGAAATGTGGGCATTTATTTTAGTCAAAAACTTAACTGCTGCCGCCGCTTTTTTAACTGCTTTTTCCTCCACTACGGGGCTCTTATTCGGAATGGGAGTGATAAGTCGTGCATTGGCGTCCCGCTTGGGATGTATTGTGCATTCTCTCTACCAGGAACTGCTCGAGCCAACCGAGCTTTTTGCTGTACAGTAGCGAGGCTCTGGTCGTTGCCATAGTGCAGTGTACAAAGGGGCTTTTTTAAAAGTATTAAAAAAAAAACACTTATTTTAATTTATTTTATCACCATAGCTAAAACTATGGTACTCTAGAACGAAATATGTTTTATAGTAAAATGTTTTGTTTCCAGGCACTTGATGGCCAGAATATATACAACGGATGCTGCACATTGCGCATCGATTACTCAAAGATGACTTGCCTGAATGTGAAATACAACAACGACAAG
Organism: Biston betularia; assembly: GCA_905404145.2. NCBI lineage: Eukaryota > Metazoa > Arthropoda > Insecta > Lepidoptera > Geometridae > Biston > Biston betularia. The sequence goes on from FR989868.1 coordinate 5,399,801, forward strand.
TCCCGAGACTACACCAACCCGACGCTGCCCTCCGGAGACGGAGACGCGCACCAGCTGTTGACCAGTGAGTTGATGCCACTCCGGGCCCGCCTAGCCCTGGCCCTCGCGAACAGGATGAGTTAGTCCCAATATACTCCGAGACCTTCATTCGAGCACCTCCGAACGCTTCTCGAAGCACCCGCCAATCTCTAGCCCGTGTTAACACAGCTCCTTTAAAGTAGTATCTCCGTCGACACGACTCTTCAGCACGATGCTTGCACGTTACCAATTCTCGACTAACACAATGGAATCATGTAGGCAGTCTTCTGGAGTTTGTATTTAGCTCTTGATCTCTTTTTATGGCTATCCTGAGTATTTAGTTGTTTCCGTTTTGTTAATATTCTATTTATTTTTTTTCCTTTTTGTCTTGCAACTACTGAAATTGTTTTCGTTATAGTTAATCATAGTTCTTGTTTGCGTTAGCGAGATTATTAAGCACCAATATTTGAGTCCAAATTGCCCTACATAACATTTGCCATTCCGTGTTAGCTCTTTTCTTGTTTATTATACATATTTCAATGCTAAATTTCCCACAGTGACTAATGATACCTCATAAATCTGAACTGCACCGTCGAGGATTGTAATATGTGGGGATCATTTGTAGCATTGCAATATTTTCTGGCTTTTGTACTGCTGTATATTGTATAATGGTTGATATTCTCTCAACAATTCTAAGAAAATAGGGCTCGGTTGTTCGTTTCAATGAGAGATTTTTGACTACGCCGTTTTCGTTATATATGGCCCTTTCTGTCCGATTTTGTTTATTATGCGTACATTTTTTCCTCTTGTAATGTTTATTCTCTGTGTACATAATGGTTTAATATCTGCGGTATTGTTAAAAGTAAATTACAAACAGAAATTCGTATCTGTTACGTTTTGTTGATTTTGAAAATATGGATGGATTGGACTATTTCATAATGACTTTTATCAGGTGGAGGAGTTTTGGCGCCTCAGTTTCTCGGCCTGGGATCGGGGCTGGCATCACCATACGGCGTGGGTGTGGGCGGAGTGAGCCTGCCTGCCTTCGGAGCCCTGACCCTGACCCCCGCGTCCCCCGCCCTGCGAGCACTCGCCGCGCCCCCGCTGCCCCTCGCCACCGTCCTCCTCGTCTCCAACCTCAACGAAGAGGTTTGTATCCACACGACATGATCACTCCATCGTCCCACTCCATATATCAACATCACAAGAAGTACAACACAAATAAAAAAAATACGTGAACATAATGTTTCAACAAACAAAAAGTAATAGAAACGATTGGCTCTTCCGACGCTTATACACATTGTATTGGCTCCGTGTTTCAAAATTTTAGGCAAAATTTTCGTCGTAGTTCAATGTTTATTGGCAAATTTATTCATTACGCTAACACAATAGCCAGTAACGTTGTTTGCTCTTCGACGACAGACGCGCGATATCGAAAGTTTACCTACAAATTATTGACTAATGCAGACTAATGTCGACGTTACAGGCTGTTGCACATATATATTCTATTAAACTCCTTAAAAATAAGTTGCTAATTTATTTATAGATATGATGTCAAATATCTTTTACAACTATTTATAACTGTCTCTTTTCTCTTTCCTATTGTTTTAGATGGTCACGCCTGATGCTCTCTTTACCCTTTTCGGTACGTGTGCACATACATTCCGTATTTTATATTAAAACATTAATATTGCTCCTGAGCCCTGTCGCCTGAAAGACAAATTGTCAGCTAACATTCTCGATTTCTATACTGATAACCGCATCCGACGCCTCTGTCGAAGCTTCGCTTGGTAACACTTGGAACCTAAACGCTTTATTAACTCGTGTGACAATTTGTGTTTCAGACACCTTAGATGTAGCTAAGTTAGTTAGATTGCCCATTTTTACCCAGTGTTGTCTTATTTTGTTTCCGACGAGGGCCGTTACCAGACGGCACCGCATCTCTGGCGGTGTTGTATAACCATGCTGTGAACCCTGTCCCACCCTACCACAGACACTGGAACGTTTAGTGGTGACCGCGCTGTTTTGTTTTCAATAGCTTTTATTACACGAGATGCGGAATTACAGATATCGAACTGTTATAGTAGAAATGACATTATTTGCAGTAATTCGCTTGACACAGCCAGTCAAAATCATAGTTCTAGATGGCAACCGCTAAAGCATTAATCGAAAGCTTAACGTGACCAAATTAGAGCTTGGAATCGTTTTCTTCTTGTATCATTTTCCGACTGTCCCGTTTCACGACATTATTATATATTTAAAAGCCGTTTTTTACTACAATATCCTGTGTATATGTCAAAGTAAACTTCTGTTTAAGTGTAGTAACTTTCGTTTTAGCTCTATTAGGTTTCTTTTCTTAGATAACATCGAGCGTAGTTCCAATTGTGTCCTCACATCTTAAATGACACTTTTATTATAACACTTCGCACAAACAACAATATTTAGTAATAAAATGTAACAGAGTCTTGATTATTATTTGTATCTACATATCGGAACACAATTGGGGCAAATAAACTTGTCTGGATAACATGACAAATATGAGAATACACTGTCCTATTCTAAGACATACTTCTGAATGTAGGCGTGTACGGAGACGTGCAGCGGGTGAAGATCCTTTACAACAAGAAGGATTCAGCACTGATTCAGATGGCCGAACCTCACCAAGCTCATCTCGGTACGTATAACCGACCTTATTACTACACTCATAAAGACTTACATCGACCTTTTTCGACATATTTATTTAGGATCGTCAGTGTAAATACTTGTAGTTCTCCTCTTATTGTAGTTTGCCTTCCCTTTAATATGAAGTGTCATTGTTTATTCAGTGGGCTTCTGAGATATCTGATCCGCCTACGGTGGTTCATTTACAAATAATTGCGATACAAACATTACAATTAAATCGCTTTTTGAGCAATTTAGTGTCTATGGCTCAATAACGTAGAGTAAAACTTGTCGTCTTTGAAAAACAGAAAATAGTTGAATTAAAATTATTGTTCTTTTACGATCAAACATTAATATCGAAAGAAACAACTGGAGTGTGAATGAAACACTTCTAAAAGTTAGTGCCAGTCTGGCGCATAATAGTAATTAAGTACATCACCCGAAAGTATCCAACGTAGTGACCCAAAATAAATCTTGTTTCCTACGAAGTGACCCATAATGAATCTTGTCCAATAAATAAACCCCAACTCGGCTAAGACAATATATTACCATTCTGGATTTGAAACTACAACACAGAAGAGTTTGTCTTCGCAATCTGACGTATCTATAAATTTATTTTTAAGTTATAATTATTGTTGCTTTCGCTTTTGAATAGGGAGGATACTCGACTGTAGTTTTTCTTGTCACATGTGTAAGAAAAAACAAAATGTGTCCAAACCACGTCAGTTTCTATAGCAAAATAGTAACTCATTTACTTCACGATGACACCTATATGATTATGTGCTAGCCAAAATAGTAATAATGTTTTGTGCATAATTGTGCAACATTTTATTGCGATTTAGGGCATACTGAAAGTTTCTGAAACTGCTTACATAATATGGAACATATATCAATAAAAGCATACCGAAAAACGTAGTCCACGCCCTAGAATGTTCCTGAAAAAATCGCAATAAAATTCTAAGTGTTTCGGGTTTATGTGCACTATCATTATTAATCTCTATTTCATCTTTTACGATTTTTGCTGTAAATTAAATAGAATTAGAATATAATGAATCCACGAGCCACAAAATACTAGGTAGTAATTTAACTTCGTAGCTTTGTACTCTGCAATATACGTAGGTATGTTATACATACGCCCTATGTATATTTTCCCGAAATAATAAGTAGCCTAGTAGGTATGTGATCCATGTTAATCTATAGCTTGCGCTATCTTCATTCCGAATTTCATTTAAATCCTTGGATCCGTTACATAATCAAGAAATAACAAAATTATTCACATACAGCCTTACAAATCTTGGTATTTATGTATTTAATGACTAGCAAATACATTATTTGTTTCCCGACTATTTATGTGGATAATTTTTAATAACAAATAAATAAGCAATGTCATGTATAACAGCGATGACACACATGGACAAACTGCGTGTATTCGGCAAAGCAATGCGGGTAATGCTGAGCAAGCACCAGACGGTGCAGCTTCCTAAGGAGGGCCAGCCTGATGCTGGACTAACCAGGTAATTGACACTACTTTTCTCCTAAGGAAAATTAAGATTTCAACCTAAACTTTCAACCTATCATAATTATTGTGGAATATTCAGTATTTCATTGTATGATAGACTGCTAGTTTACCACCCTTTCTATAGAAAATATTTAACATATTAATATAATCGTCAAAATTAAGCAAAGCAAGATCAAGTGTTTTCTATATTTTTCATTCATGTGCTACAATAGATTTTTCAAAATAAAAATGATTTTACATAAGACTAACATTGGATTGTTTGTTTGAAATGCCCAAAATCTATCAACATCGTGCACTCATAATTCTTAGAATCTGTTTGGGTACAGCGTCTTTGCTTGGAGTCGTGCAGTCTCATTGCTGACATACATTAGGTAGTTATTTCATAGGCGCGTTACTGATCAATTCCTCTCAACCGTGTAATTTCTAAGTTCTTATCAAGAAATTAATTTCCAATTAATTATAAGAATATCGAAAAATTTAGAATTATACTATCCGACAGTAAGAAGGACACACAGATAAAATTAGTGAGTTAAAATAAATTTTATATAAGATATCATATACATTTAACGTCCATTGAACCTATCAAACATGTGAGTCGTGTACCTGACAAGTGAATTTGAGTACTCTTGACTCATTTTGTTTTTCTATTTTCCAGGGACTATTCGCAGAGCCCGCTCCACAGATTCAAAAAGCCCGGCAGCAAAAACTACCAGAACATCTACCCGCCAAGTGCCACACTACATCTGTCCAACATTCCGTGAGTAACTCGCTGAATGCTTTCGCACTCACCCTTTTAGTATGTCAAATCTGCAGCTTACCTCTTGCAAATTCTACAAAAAGATTTCTCGTACGTAATTTTTATTAGGATACGGTACATACATACTTTTCGGTTGATGGCAAATTTCACAGTTCTGTTCATTTACTTTCGTCTAATATGATTTCCTGCATAAATATTTAAAAGTAGCGTTAAAACTCCACTGTTAAAATTTTGAACGGCAACAAGCAACATATTGCGTTGGATTTTTCCTTGTCTCAGTGAAGGCTTCCTTTTATCTACGTCTTAGCTCATGATCTCTTCTGAAAGTTATCGTTCAATTTACGGTTCCATTTCATCCAACGCAAGGTTACGGACAATTTAAAACTAGAAAAACTCACAGTAGAGAGAAATGGAAAAAAATCAGGGTTACAATATGAAATAATATTCTATATTTATACTGCCCCATTTCCAGCGACAGTAAGGGAGTGTATTGGGCTAGCATTATATTTTTGGTTTGAAATGCATTTATTTTTTATGTTTGAAATCGGTCACTTTGAATAAAAATTAAACCATCATGGTGTCCAATTTTACAGTGTAACTTTTTTCATACGAAAAGGACTTTTATTATTTTTACATTCAGCGATCATCAGAGTAATTTTCAAATACGAATCTGACATGCGATTAAAGTGGCATATACTGCTCGTAATCTCAATGCACTGTTTGAGAAAAAACACAGCTAATGAGCGCACCATGCGTTTATGGTTTAACCGCTTTCGTAGTGAAAAATTCGACTTTATATAATGAGCCACGAGGAAAACCAGCCACTAAGGTAAATAACGATGAACTGCAGGTGATGGTAGAAGCCGATCTATATCATTTAACATTTTTTTAACATTTAACATTTTTATATCAAACTAGGTACTATAAAATTAGTGACAAGGTTTGACATAAAGATACCTACAATATCGACATAGCAATTCCCTAATATTAAAACTTTAAAAATTAGAGCAAAAAAAAAAATTAAAAAAAAATTAGAAATTAGAATTTTTAAAATAAGATTTTATTTTTGATTTTACTAATCTGCAGAGTAACGCACAAACCCTCACACTGCTCGAGAAACAGTTTAACACTTGAAAGACCTGCAGTTAGAAACTAACAATCCGCTCGAACTTGCCCCAACCGACTACCACTTGTTCTAGGCCTTAGCTAGGCTTTTAAATTTTTTTCTCCGGAATCAGTACAAAGCGCCTTCACATAGTTTATGGAAATTTAATTATCTTTCAACTAGATGGCAAAAATATATAGACAACTAAGGAAAATACTTTAGTTAAATAAAATGTTTTGTGCTACAAAAAGTATTTTTCATTCTTCGGTATGAAATGGCCATCCCATACTTTAACCCCGATACATTATTTCAAGTTACCGATTGGTCGTATAAAATGAACAATTTTTTTTCTAGTAGTTGTCAAGTCAGATCAAGGAGAACATAAAGTAGACCAGAATACATTTTACGTTTTAATAATAAATATTCTAATTAATTTTATCGGCATTTTTCAGAGCCACCGTTTCGGAGGAAGACATCAAAGAAGCGTTCACTAAGCGTGGCTTTACGATTAAAGCTTTCAAATTCTTCCCGTAAGTTTGTTTCAAACTTAATTTTTCCGTTTCACCTAACTCTATCAAAACAGTTTAGAGTACTAGTAATTCTAGTACATAATAACTTTACATAACCCTTATTTTATTGAAATAAATCTAGTGCAATTAAATTCTGAAAAACATCACATAACTAGTAATCTTATAGTAACAGAAACAGAATTTAACAGTATGTTCGAACGTGTTCTTAATAATAATTATGTTTTTTGTATTTCAGGAAGGACCGCAAAATGGCGTTAGTGCAACTGCCGAGCATTGACGACGCGGTTGCGGCTCTCATCAAAATGCACAACTACCAGCTGTCAGAGTCCAATCATCTCAGAGTGTCCTTCTCTAAGTCTAGCATCTAAACGGAAATACTAGAACCCCCCGCAAGGGTTCGGAAAACCTCAGAATATCACACAATTACTGACAGTCGCGTCCCAATAACCTCAAAACTCTAACTTTTCTTCAACTGTTTCAAGTTTCATCGCGACTGGTACCTCTCAAATCGAGAACTAACTCGACTGAAATTTAAGAATAATGTCTGTATTACGCTTACTCGGAACAGTCTAGACATTAAGTGCTCTATTTTCTTAATAAATACATACGTTTACTGTTAACTATACATCTTAATCTAAGATTACCATCATTGTTGGGTGGGTTAGTTGAATACGGCTTTGGGAACATTTGTTCGTTATATGCGTATGTGAACCGCTTTAGATATTTATTTTTTGCTCTCAAGAATTTCATTACATATACCTATGAATGCAGCTATTTTTACATATCCTCATTTTTGACAACTTAAAATTAAAAACTATTTTTTCTAATTTTCAATATTTTCAGAAATAAAACACTGTTAACAAAACAAAACTGTCCATTTCGTAATTATCTGTTTCCATTAAAAGTCGTGACAATGACCCCGCCCACTGTATGCAGCTATACTTCTTATAGCTATACTTCGTACTTTTAGACTCGGGACGTAGCGTATTTTAGAAACTACCCGCATTAGAGAGGATTTCTGCTTAGTGTGATATTCATTCCATTCATTTTATAATGTCACGATATGAATTATTTTATTTTTATAATATTATATTAAAGTCGTATTTCCAGTGCATTGATTTTAAATATTAATTATTCTGTTTTGCAATTAGATTGCGCTAGAGTCGTTAATAGTTTTGAACCGTGGCTTATTTAGCCAAAATTATAGTATTGTCTATTTTAACAAAAAAAAGACTTACTATTGCAAACAAACTGCAGAGAAATATGCATGACCTATAACAAGAACGAAAAAAATCAGGTCGTATATTTTACCAGAATTGATTCAAAAATCATCAAGTGCTTATTAGGACACGGAAAGCCGTTCAGCAGAATTATTTTTGTAAGGCCTAAACAGCTAAACACTGTTATAGCATTGGTTCTACTTAGCTAATGGTTCAATCACTTTGCTATTATAACGCAGCAGTATCTAACACAATGTAAAACATTGCCTTGCTTTTATAGTTATTCATGCATGTTATTCAAAACTTAAGTTTTATAATTTAATCTAATATACACACATTATGCTGTTAAGAACAATATTGTGTGAATTTTAATATTGAAGTTATTACACAATGAATGGTTTTAAATAAATATATTTTATTTTTTTTAAATGCACAATATATTATCCATTGCATTTCTGTTTAGTATGATTATTTTATATTTTTGTACGCATACACATTTTTCTTTATAAGTATTGGATTAATGAAATGTTACGTTAAGAAATGTGTATGTGTGTGCAATATTAGTTGTAGTTTTAATTCTAAATGAAACATATTTTAGATTGTATCAGTCTTTTATCGCCGGCGTATTTACGGTGCCTGTTTGTATGACCTCGTACAAAATGTATCGGCACTATGTTATTATACTTATTTTAAATGAAGTAATGATTCAGTCATGACAAGGCAGCTAAGCGCTTTAATAAAATAATAAAAATATATGTGTTTATTTAGCTAGACTTAACGGGCTAAGTCTGGCTAGTAAGATTGCACTAATGAGAACAGTCATTTGTTTTTCTTTCGAGTAATATGAAGCTCATGCTAATGCTTTATTCAAACGGTTTTTTAAATCAATTTACCTTATGCGCTTTTTGTAGCAGGAGCGCTTTATTATGGGTGCCGATACACTATGTATGGATGTGTAACTATAAACTTATCTTCGATGCTTCCATACTGTACTTGTTTCATACTTTAGGAGTAATCTGTTCTACTACTTTTAAATAGTTATTGACGATTAGTTAGTGTAATCACAACTCTTATCACTAAGCATCTAGTTTTATATCACTATTTTAAAAAGTTATGTTCAGTGACATAATAGTGACATGATGCATTTATTTTGATGTTAATTTATATTAATGGTAGCTACAACATAAATGCTCGTGCGTACGTTTCACGTTAATTTTAGATAATTATTTATTTTTCTCCGAACGGGGCGCGTTGCATCGCAGTGTGGCCAGTGTCGCGACATTGTATTTTTTAGAATAATTTTCATTATATTGCTATGATATTGCCACACTGACGCTGATGACGTCATGGCCGCGGTCTACTAAGTATTAGCGAGATCTGATTTTTGCTCTGACATAATTTATGGCAGTATTCGCACTAGGTCACAATAACTTCACCCCGCAGTATTTTAGAATAAATATTTCTTCTTGATTTCACGTTTTGTAAATAGCCATGCTCCACTGACGCTTCTAACACTCGGACTTCCAAACTTTCAATTGGTTTTCACACACCTTTGCCTTCTTAAATTAATTTAAAAATGCGTCTAGTCCAATGCGAAAGAGATTATGTTTTGTAAGTAAGTGATTTACTAAAATATCTGAAATTTAATAAATTCTGGAAGCTTTTGTAAAAAGAATTTAATCGGTCTCAGTGAAACGCTCTCCTGCGCAGTTACTGTTAGGGCTAGTTTCAAGTGATCAGTTACTCGTCCAGTTTTTGTGATTAGGCAAAGCATGCGTGAAACAGATACCTGGAAAGTTAAGGAATTTCTGCTATTATCGTTACAGTGCCACCCAGTACAGTTTTCACAATTTACACCATTAACTCTTCATGGGGATAATATCCAGTTTCGTTCATCTAAAAATTGTTCGGCTCTTATTATCTACAGAGTTAATTACATTTTCCTAGACTGTGAAATCCATTGATAAGTTCATTTTTCGCGACATTTCGTCGCTACTGGACAATGACTCAGTTCCATTTTTACTGCCTGAACAGTCGGTGGCGCTGTTAAACGCTCGAATCAAAGAATTACATATCGCGAACATACCACTATTGGTATTCGATTAAGCTTAGAACGGAACGTATCGTACGATTATTATTGACACATTGAATAATGCTCGGATTTTTATTGAAAAACAATTCGTATTGACTGCTGATAGTTAAATGAAATGTTAGGTACCATTTAATCCAATGATTGAAAATTTAACCAGTGGTAAAAGTATAACGATCAACTTTTCAGTATTACCGGGCATTACTTATTGTACGAGGGGCACGTGGAGATTTCAAAATGTTGCCATGCTTGATATGCCCCTCACCAAACCCCCATAGATTCAATTATTAAAATATTATTTTTTCATGTCACAAAATACACAAATCAATATCAAAAATAATCTAATTTTAGAAAAAAAAATGTGAACTCGTTAAGTCACAAATATTTACACTATTATAAAATGTATAACATTATACATCACTTACCGTAAATAAGAATAAACATAGAGCTTAGTAAGATGATTAATTGAAAAAAAAAATAGTTTGTCAATACGATGTAAGATTTAATAGAAAAATTTAATCAAACTGTATTAATCTACGTACGGTAAGAATGTGAAAGTAGCTAATTTGATTTAGATAATATTAGGGAGACCAGGGTGTGGTGATATTTTGCACGTTTTTGAAAATGTTTTACTATGAGACGCAGGATTCTGCGCCGCGTTTTGGGAATGATGTGTAAAATGTATGGTGGTGGTCTGAAGAGGTCGAGATAGGCGGTTATCGCATTTGTAATTTAAATATATATATATTATTACGTATTTAATTGTAAACAAATACACAAAGAAGAGATTACATATCCACTGTATCGCAGAGTCGAGCGCTACACACATTAAAGATAATCTTTATTGATCGTTTTGTTCAGCCGTAGAAGTTTGCATAAGGGAACGCTTCCGCTCGGATTCAGGTCTCGAGGAAATGTGTGTAGCGGCATCTGGCCTAAACTTTTCTTAAAAAAAACATCGGTATTGACTAATAGATAATTATAGGAATTTATGTGTTTAGAAAAGTATTTTAAATAAATATTTAGATAATAATGGTACCTAATATAATGAAAAAATAATTAAATAGATCAGTGTTTAGGGAAGAGATGCCAAATTTAAAGTCAATACACATTATTTTAGGTAAATTGTAATTGAAGTAATCTTAACGTTTATTGAAAAGTTGATAAAATGTTACAGTTAAATTATATTTGAGAGTTTTATTGAGCGCGATTATAATGCAATTTTATTCATTGTAAGTGAACATTGTTTCAATTTGTTAGTTAAAGTTATGCGTTGAGAGATGTGAAAGTTGTTTTCATTAATCCATTAACGTCTGTTGCTGTGAATTACATTCGCATTCTATCGTCGATGCTAACGCTTTGTTTCCACGTTCCTTCCGTTGAGTGTTCATCTCTATTTACCTACGAACATATCTCGGCATATCACTCTGACTATGCGTATCATTTTTATTACGCTTTGTGGTATTCATCTTGTATTGTATTTAGCTGTACTTTATATTTAGTGTATCGTAACTAAAAGAGTAAAAGCCAACATATCAATTAATAGATTTTGGCTAAGGTTCAGCTCCTATGCCCTTCATCTTGATATTTCTTTGTTCTTACTAACGGCTCCCGTATTTTCATTGTATGTTAAGATGTCGTTTTCTATTTCTTAATTTTAATGTTAAGCCTTTTGTGTGTTTAATTTCATTCTTATTTTTAATTTCATAATTAAACCATTATTGTCATGATCCTATTTGTTCTTTATTTTTGAACCTTCCCATTTCTTCCTTTCCCTTTATGGTTTAACATATTTTATTAGGCATACCAATTGTCTACAGTATGTCAGAAAGGCGCGGGTACAGTTCACTTAGCAACCTTTACCACTCCATAATTTATATCCTGATTTCCACCATGTACCCAATTTTGAACACTATAAGTTTGTTCCGAAATATCCTAAGACCTTTGATGACTACTTTGTAAATAAAACGTTAAAAGGGATCAATATAAAGAAATATGTACATTAGTACACAATTGGTATTTTCTAGATATAACTATTCGTACTTATAGTTCTAAACTGCTATCTTGACGTGAATATCTTGCTCGTCTATATAAACTGTATCTATGACTCTCCGTGCGTTACCTTGTAAATCTTGTGAATAGAAAAGTATTTCTTGCGAGCGTTGCGCGTTGGTTTCAGATTTCGTATTTCGCGCTAACGTTGGTGAACCACAACGTTGTTTTGTTATTGTGAAGGGAGTAAGGGACACAAAAATATTGCCAATGGTAATTGTTAATAATGATATGATTATCAAATGGAATATACTTCGCACAGGGTAAAATGTGAAAATAAAGTTTAACACTGCCCGTGGCATCTGATGGCCTGAGGTGGCCATATCCGTGCCACGTCCCTTATTCCTTCTGCGTGAAAAGAACTGAATCATTCCGTTATGAAACGTTGAATTTAACGGGAGATTATTATTATGTGACTGTCAATTAATAGGCGCCCTATAACTCGACATCTACTACAGGATTCAAGAGCGTGTCATTTTCTGTTTAATCCTAGTAAAGAGTTTAAATAAATCCCTAGCAATATTTTCAAATATCAATGAGCACCTATTAAATGTCAGGCGCAGTCATGTTACATATAATAATTATCTGCGGATGTAAATATTAAACTCGTATAAATTATATTATAAAATTAATGAATTAAATTTATAGGGTCTATACTAGTAAAAGATTAACATAATCATTACATTAAGATTTGCTCGTAATCCTATCCTAATTTCAGTAGTCAAATCTAGACGGTACTTATGGAAACCTTCCTAGAGAATGTAACTTATAAATACCTATTTGTAACTATTTATTTTATTTACTCATGTTTAAGTTGTTTCATTAAAAAAATAAATTAATGGTGTGCAAATTAAAGGGTTGTGTGTAAAGTTAAATAGATATTAAAAAAATCGTTCACGTAACGAAAAAATATTTCATCTAATTTCGAAGCACATCCACTTTTGTTAGGTACTTCCTGTATTACATTTTCTGAAACAATTCTAACATGTCAATATTATATTAGTCATAAAACGTTATGCCAAAGACCAATCGTTGGGAAAAGAACAGGGATCTAATAATATTGCTTTCTTTCAACCTTAAAACTTACCTCGTAATTATCAAATATTCTTACAAATTAAATAGCAAACTCTAACAAATATACCTACCTATTTCAATATGGAAAAATATATTTTGATGACTGTAAATTAATTTTGGAAGACGCGAAAGGCCTATACTTTGGAACACAGATAGCGCTACGTTGTTACAGTTTAAAATAAAATATAAAATACCTAATAATATGAATGATACAACATCATCACATCTAAATGACCCTATTGAACTCTAGATTTATTCTTTGTGATTTTATAATAAAATATAGTTGAAAATGTGTTTTTTATTTTTAATCCTACATTCATGAAGTTATATACCATTTAATAAATTATTTACATGCATGTTATAGGTAGGTATGGATGAACATAGACCGAAAAATAAAAAGGACTGAGACAATAGTGCCTACACAAAATAAATCTCCGCGCTTAGGATTAAAATACTTATAACTTTTATTGCTAGCTAGCTACCCACCCCGGCTTCACATGGGGCAATATACCTAGATACTAATGTGGTGCATAATATGCATGTATACAAATATAACCCTTACTCTTATATCACTCTGTCTGTGGTGGAAACCGCATTAAAATCCTTTGCGTAGTCTAAAAAATCTAAACGTACCGTCGGTTTGATGGCTCAAAGAATATTGGAACAGAAAATGATTTTACACTTAATTTCTCATCAAACACATGACATGACATTAATAATGAATACAATACTGGCAAAATAAGCAACGTTGTGTGTCAAAAATAAAATAAAATGTTTTCAATCAGAGCAGCAGATTGACAGTGACAATCTCGTTGAAAAAGAGTTTTATTTTTCTTTGGATTTGGCGTCGTGTTCTAGTATTTGCCAGTGTCAAGTATTTATATAATTATGTTCAAGTTTCAAAAGTTAAATAAGTGTCCTCGTAACTACAGTTATACTCAAAGTCCAGTCTTGGTCAAGTACTGTCCATGTCAGTCAAGTCCAATCATGCTTTAGTAAAGTAGTGGTGACTTTACTATAAAGCTTCGATCGAGTTTTGGAAGCGACACGAAAAGTCAGGTTTCACCACATTATATCATTTTCCCACACTCGTACTTATGTTTCGGCACTTTGTGAATAAAATACCACTATTTTTATGCATAAACACTTGATAAAACACAAGTTTTGGTAAAAATACAACGGGGCGAGACGACTCTTTCCGCGTTCCCGCCAAAACTCTGAAAAAGATTTTTGGCGTGAAAGCGGAAAGGTCTTTTTTTTCTTTGGTTTTGACGTCCGTGTTGTATTTTTTTCCAAAACTTGTGTTTTGTCGAGTAACTGTTATGGAGAGAAACAGTGGTGTTTTATTCATAAAGTACTAAGTTACAAACTCCAGTGTGAAAAAGTGATAACTGTAATGTAGTGAAACATGACTTTTTGTGTTGCTTCCAAAACTTCATCAAAGCTTATAATAAAGTCGCCACTAATTCGGTATGTAAAGACAAAAAAAATTTACTGATTCCAAAAGCATTGCGAAATAGTACATTTCTGTACAATATTTTTACGTTTAAAACTCTGTAAACTATGAGGTGGGGTTTATTTTAGTAAAAAACATAAATCAAACTTGACTTTCAATTGATGTCTCATGACGTCACCTCGTCGGGCAACTTTCATACACTAAAGAAGCAATGGCAAACCAAAACAAAATTGGTCAATGTCAAGTCAATGGCGATCATAATAATCTTTTCAATACACATACGTCGAGTTGTTTTTCGCTTTAATGATGCAAATATGTGGATTATTTTACTTTAAACGTTATTTGGACTCCAATATCGCTTTTATGAGTTAATATATTTTGTTTACTTCATGTCATAAATTGAGACAACCGAAGACGTGACAGAACGTGACGTGGCTTTACAGATTTAGCCTGCCCGATGGGGCAAATTAAAAAAAAACTTGTCAGTTCTGTTGTCAAAGTTAATGAAATGTGTCAAATGTTTTGCATACTGTTTTGTTTTATATGGCAAAAGTATATTCTACATATTCAGCCGACCTCATGACGTCATAACTATAAAAAGTTTGAAAACGTATTAGAATTAAACAACCGCATAGAAAGCCAAAATATTCAAATTAGTTTCATAAAATAAAGTTTACTAAAGTAAAAAATATAAAATAAATACAAAAAAAAACTTTACATAGCGAATTTACTGAAGCATGACTAGATTCGATAAAGACTTAATGCTTGTGATTTTTACTAAGGCTTAGACAAATTCAACTTGATTTTTAAATGACTATTTATGAAAAAATCAAGTTAAATTTGTCTTTCTAATTTAGTTACATCGAGATACTTGAAACTGGCAAATAAATAAAGAGTGACACCAAAAACAAAGAAGAATTATTAAAAAATTGAATTGTTACCTTTATTCTTTATTTGAGTTTTGGCGGGAACGCGGGAAGAGTCGTGTCGCTCCGTTGTATTTTTTTCCAAAACTAGTGTTTTGTCGAACGTTTATGCATAAAAATGGTAGTGTTTTATTCATAAAGTGCCGAATTACAAGCGCGAGTGTGGAAAAGTTATATAATGTGGTGAAACATGACATTTCGTGTTGCTTCCAAAACTCCATCGAAGCTTAAAGTAAAGTCGCCACTACTTTACTAAAGTATTACTGGACTTGACTGACACGGACTGGACTTGACCAATACTGGACTTTGACTGTTACTATAGATGTAAGACATGAATTATCGCAAAAACCGAAGACGAGGCAGTATGGCATTATAGCTTTAGCCTGCCTGATAGGGCAAATTAAATAATAAAAAATTAAAAAAAATCTTTATTTACAATTTAAATTAATTGTAAATTATTTGTTCCTTTAACTTACAGTAAGGATTTAAAAAAATACAGCTTTGCATTGTAATTGCAATTAATTTAGTCCTTTGTTTATATATGCCAGATACAGTTACATTATAATTGAAATGTTGCGGTCAATAAATAGGTTTACCCCTCTCGTTAGTTTTGGAATATTAAGCAGAAAAGACCATGAAAATGATGTAAATATGCTGAATGTGGTGCCCCCTAATGAACCTAAAACAGGCTGGGAACGCGTGAAAAAGATGTATACCAAAGAGTAAGTCATGAGTGGATGTAAATAAATGGTACATAACCTATCGCAAGCTCCTCCATCTACTTCTCCCGGTCCTTACTTCATGATACTTAGTTACTTACCTAAGCGACCGAGTTTTGCTTGGATAATACCAAATTTAAAACTCAGTAAACTTGTAAATACAATAGCTAGAACTATTATCTCGCCTTTAAAACCCCTGTACATAGCAAATTTAATTGAAATTGTTAGAGCCGTGTTCCAAGATCTATTTAGATACAAGTATTTATTGCTAGTTTAAGAGCATTAGATCAAATACATATCACCAATTTTTAAAATTTTATTTGACAGATCTAAGGTAAAATATTGCAGTAATTTTTTAATAGACTGCAATAAACACACATGGGAGCATCTGTGGCAATTTTAAGATATTATAGAACATTATTAAGACATTTTGCATAAATAATGCTCGAGTAAAGAACTTTTATAGTCTCACTCAGTCATTGCATTTGTCTTGTTGTTGACATTTAGGAGAGACTGGCTGTTTTTATAATTATATTGTTAATATTTTTATTAACACTTGTTTTAAGTTAAGTTGTCCTAAATAAATAATATGAATTTGAATAAGAAGAGTGCAACATTTTTAGTAAGTTTAGATTTGTTGGCTAAAAACTCTTTATAATAAGTCTTAATGTCTATTAAAATGTTATAATATTCTAAGAAGCATGTTAAGCTTAAAATAAATTGTTTAATTTCAGTGAAGATGAAGAAATTTCTCTAGAACTCCACCATGTTTCTCAATCAACTATGGCGGGCACTTTTATTGGGGCCTGCATTGGAGGTTTTGTGCAGTCAAGGAATGCCTACTTCTATTTTATTGAAAACAATCAAGCTACAATATTCAAATCTACACTGCAAGCTAAGGTAAAATTTTCTAGACAGTTTCTTAGTATTTGTAATGTAATGAAGAGAGGATAATGTGGATGGTGCTATCACCATATACATACATGGATTGTGTGGGTAATGTTGAGCCAGTGCTTTGGTGCTAAGGAAATAAAGGACATATAAATGGGGCCACATTAAAGGCCCAGTATATTTACATACTTTCAAGAGTGACAAATCGAGGTAATTTCTTGCCCATCAGTGGAATCTAATGGGTCACTAATATAGAAAACTATAAAATAAAGATGAATTTAGGTGAGTCCTTTGTCATAAGTCATAGTCCACCATGGTTGCCAAGTGTAGGCAGACTACACACACCTTTGAAAACATCAGACATGCATGTTTCCTCACAATGTTTTCCAACATTTTAGGTGCATACTGTGGTATGTGAACATAGAACCTCTCGCTTAGCAGTCAGACAGTCTTCCAAGTTTTGACAACTAACTTCTCTGTTGCTAAGCACATATCTGGTAGAATATAAATACACAAACTTAGAAGCAATGTACCTACTACTTAAAACTTACTTCTTGGTCTTAAAAAGATTAAGATTATAATCAAAAATACTGCATAAGGCTTAACTACCATTGTAGTTACTAGTTTTGTCAAAGGGAAGAAAAAGTCAAAAACAAAGAGATGATTAATTTTGCCATATTTATATTGCAAAGTTACAATTACACAAGCACCAATACAAGCATCAGTGCTGGGCACAATCACACATAATTTGAATGAGATGTCATCTTTTGTTGACTTTTGAGTAAAGCTCTTTTGACACTGTACTAATAACATTTCTTTTTATAGAAAAGGCTGCAAGATTTTGTCACAATAGCATTTGCAAAAGGAGCTGTTCGCTGGGGTTGGAGGTTGGGGGCTTTTACAGGAATGTTCAGGTGTGTAGTTTTTTTACACATTAAATGTTAGCAATAGCCTTACGTGGCCATGGGCAAGTGCACTTTAGCTTTTACTTTTAGAGGTTTATGCTACATACCACACACTGCATCTCTTGAAATTCTACTATCTTACCCTTTGCCACAGATAAACATCATTCCATACAAAAAAAACACTTTCCATACATTGTTTACCTCACAAATTGCATTATGATGGCTCATAAATTCACTAGCCGTGTCTTGCTGTTTTAATTGCATTTATCTTTTAACTATAGAGTATTAGAGACAAAACTTCTTAGTATGCAATGATAATAATAAACATCTGTATATTTGTTGGCTCATAACTTAAGAATGACTGAACCTATTTAGCTTAGTCTTTCTTTAAAATGTTCATGAAATTTCGAATAAGGTTTACGCATCATTCATCGCACCGCGTACGAAGTACGTACCTGGCATTCGGCTAGTCATTAAGTAATACACTATACAGCATGACTGGCAGGACTCCTACGATACTAAAGGAGAATACTCGGTACTCGATTCTCGTTATAGTCATGTAATAAAATTAGGTATTTAATTTTTGGCCAAATTTCCCTATAAATAAATGAAGCGTGGATGTACTCCCGACGCTGATAACGATGTTTTGATCACGGGACAAGTACGTGCTTGTTTCGCCTGCCCATCGTCGGTGCGAGCGTACTCACAACGTCGTTGCGTTTGCGTTGATTTTCGGTTAAGTTAACCTAGTAGTCAGAAATAGCCAAATATCATTTCCTCGAGGATAGCAGGTGTTTTACCTCTCACCAGTCATGCTGTATATGATGATACCATTGAAAGCTAAGAAGTTTTATATAATTAGCAGATTCACGATCATCTTGTCCTACTTTATTAATTAATTATTTATTATTGTGTTATTACAGTTTAATAGCAACAACAATATCAACATACCGAGGTGATACATCCCTTATAGAATATATATCAGCTGGTGCTATAACAGGAGGCCTGTATAAAATGAACATGGGATTGGCTGGCACTATTGTTGGTACAGGATTAGGTAAGTGATACATACTTTCATCAACTATAACGTATAATTAATGTAAACCATACTAACTCATTGAATACAAATACCCGACTATGGAAAAGGAAGTTTGGAACTTAGCAGTATGTATATTTATTATTTATTTTATACAAAAAGAATGGTAATCAGACAGTCATCCCCCTAACTGTAAATTGTTGGTTATGTGTTAATTTATGTTATCCTAACCTGTCTTTTTTTTGCAGGTGCTGTTTTAGGACTGGTATTTGGAGCTGCTATAGTTATAATATTGAAATCTACAGGCTTAACAATTGAAGATATAAGAAAAGTACTACACAAATTCAAAGAAGGAAGGTAAATACATTTGGGCGCAATAAAGAGTTTCTATCTATCTATGGAGATACAGAGATAGATAGATACTAGAGTACTTTATACCATGAGGATTAACGTATGCTACTTTATGTTTTACCACATTCCACATTGCCACATTCGGTGGCTGAAACTGGTCTTAGTATTCCATATAATTAAACGTGAGGTAATCCCGCATAAGTAGGTAAAACAAAAATGTGACAAAACCACATCATTTACTTAACATAGGCGTATAGGGCGTTGTTCCCAGTGGACCCAGCCGCAAAATATATCGCCGCTTCGATTGGTGACTTAAGGCGTTGACATCTAACTATTCTCTTGAATCACTGAAGCTAATTTGCGTACGGATTTGTCGTTATCTGAATCTACTCGTCTTTATTATGTTATTAATATTTTTTTCAGAGTTGAGCAGTACAATCAAGTTCTGGACAAGGCATCGGAATTCAAAAATGATCCACTGACATTACACCACGAAGCTATAGTGAAAGAAAAGGGACAAACAACCATACAAGATATCAATTAGATTAGGATATTGGATATACCTAGTATAATGTACCATGTATGTGTATGTACCTGTTATAATCTGTTGAGAGCACGTTGTAATTTATTTGTAAAAATTGTAAATAAATAGAGTGAAGAATTATAAATAAATAAAAATGGCACAAGATTCACAGAGCAAAAAGAAATATAATAAGAACGTATGTATAAGGGCGTAAATAAATTGATCGATGGAATCCAATCAATTGTTAATATTAAACTCTCAAATCCTTATCACTTATGCCACAATGCATTGGCAATTAGGTACCTACCTAACTGCAAGATCTTTTTTTAGTGGTAACGGGGTAAATCTGCTAAAGATACCCAGCTGATAACCCTTAATGGTCTGCCTCTGTGCCAGACAGATGGAACTGGGATGGAATGGCGTGCCCATTCATTTTGAGATTCTAGTTTTGGTTTTGGTAACTCTCCAGAATGCTAAGTGGGTTTCCCCTTTCTCCCTCTACAGCGGCGTAGCGACTTTGTCTGATCGCCAATTTGTTTATTCATTTGAACCCAAATGAATAAACAAAACAGGGAGAAAATAGGGGAATAATACATTTGTATGGAAAACCGCTACTAGCGTTCCCTCTTAAGATAATCAAGTGTTACCGAAGCCGTATTCTAAGTCCCCAACTCCAGGGCTTACCTTCAGAGATGACCTTGAGGCGCTTTTGTCTTGTTTCCGTGAGGCATACCTATCTATCATGCAACAGTTGACCGTGCCATGAAGTTCTAGCTATAGGTCATTTTATTATCTTTTATTTAGCTCTGTAAAATCTGTGCTTGTGTTTAAGTTCAGCATTATTCATTTTTATCTAGGTACCTACTTCCTAAATACCTAAATATTTTATCCCATATAGGTACCTAAGTATGTAGGAACTACCTGGGCGGACGAGCTTTGCTTGGTGTATCTACCTACGCAAAAAAAAATAAAATATGGAAGATGAGACTTAGTTAGAAGACTTAGTTAGATCGGTTCTTTTCCCCCAAAAACATCTTGGTGGTAGATCTTGGCAGGAGATCGTCTAGGTAGGTGCCACCGCAGTACCTACCAAATGTTCCAACGCCAAGCAGTAGTGTTTATTTATAATTTCATTTATGTACGTAGGTAACCATATCAGTTATTTCACATTCGCAGTAACACTGTCTTTTAATTATGTTTGCTTAGGTATATAATGATTAGGGTTTTATATATTACCTACCTAATGAGTTAAAATGCTAACTGATTTAAAACAAGTTAAATTATTCGCAATGATAACTTTAATTGCTAATAAAACGTATAAAATCCTTACAGGGTTTTTACAGTTTGATCGAGGTATTGGAAGGTGTGTAAATGTAAGTGCATGGGTATTATTTATTAAATACTTAATGGTGTTTTTAATGTAAAAGTAATGAAACGAACGAGAGAACTGGTGGCCTATCGATGACCTTAGCAGCGAATCCGCGATACACAGAACTTGAAGTAGCAAAACAAAGTCCAGGGCATAGCTAATTTGTTGACAATCATTAGGTACTTTCAGATATTCGATGGTTAATCGCAACAGCTATGTAATTTCGCTAGCTGCAGTAGATACACTTCGAACCGAAGACTAAATAGGTAATGTTAAATTACACACTACTGTTTGGCGACAGGATATCTAGTAGGTAGGTACCTACTGGGGTAATAACTATCTAAACGACCTGCTAAGGATATCTACACAAAGTAAAAACCAAAAATATTTAAATAGGTTCTATGCATTTAAGACGAGTTAATAAATTTTAAAATATATTAAAGCTAAGTAGGTACCGACTATACCCACCACGTAAAACAACATGATAACATCAATTAATTAATAAAGAATTAACCAATTTGTCATTGGTTGCCAGTGGCGGATTTACAAGTGGCGGATTTCAAGGCATAGGCTACACAGTTTTTGCCGCCCTTGCCTCTACAATTGTCATCTCCTACATTATTTTTACAATCCAAAAATTTTTCTACTCTCGGAGTGTGCAATGACAAGTGAGAGAAGAAAGTCATTAGCAAAATTTGTTGCAGACTTCTATCTGTAAGACATCAGAAAACCGTCGTGCAAAAATCTTTTTGATTTCTATGAGGTAGCAAAAAAAATTCGGTCCCCAAATTTGCCGCCCCAGGCTCAAGCCTACTCATGTCTGTGAAGTTAGCATCTCAATAGTTAGCATCTCAAAAAATTACTTCAGATTCATTGGCATCCAGCATAGTTCTACAGTTCTTGCTAAGTTTTAACAATAGTTCTATCGATTTTCATATCAAAACTTAGTTTTGAAAAATGAGATGCTAACTTCACACTACAGGTCATAGCATCTCATCGAAATTCGCAGATTTGACGTCAGAAGAGATGAAATTCACTGAGTTCTACACTTCCTGATAAGAGTTCTATAGAGTTCTAGTCATTTGAACATTCTCAATAATTATAAATAATTATAAACCTCAAAAATAACGGAAAAACGTGAGATGCTGGGGTATAACTGAGAGTTCTGGTTCCAATATATTTTTTAAACGATAGCTGAGGACTCTTTACACGAGTTCCAAAAGAGTTCTATTCTTTTGAACATTCTCAATAATTATAAATAATTATAAACCTCAAAAATAACGGAAAAACGTGAGATGCTGGGGTATAACTGAGAGTTCTGGTTCCAATATATTTTTTAAACGATAGCTGAGGACTCTTTACACGAGTTCCAAAAGAGTTCTATTCTTTTGAACATTCTCAATAATTATAAATAATTATAAACCTCAAAAATAACGGAAAAACGTGAGATGCTGGGGTATAACTGAGAGTTCTGGTTCCAATATATTTTTTAAACGATAGCTGAGGGCTCTTTACACGAGTTCCAAAAGAGTTCTATTCTTTTGAACATTCTCAATAATTATAAATAATTATAAACCTCAAAAATAACGGAAAAACGTGAGATGCTGGGGTATAACTGAGAGTTCTGGTTCCAATATATTTTTAAACGATAGCTAAGGGCTCTTTATACGAGTTCCAAAAGAGTTCTATTCTTTTGAACATTCTCAATAATTATAAATAATTATAAACCACAAAAATAACGGAAAAACGTGAGATGCTGGGGTATAACTGAGAGTTCTGGTTCCAATATATTTTTTAAACGATAGCTGAGGGCTCTTTACACGAGTTCCAAAAGAGTTCTATTCTTTTGAACATTCTCAATAATTATAAATAATTATAAACCTCAAAAATAACGGAAAAACGTGAGATGCTGGGGTATAACTGAGAGTTCTGGTTCCAATATATTTTTTAAACGATAGCTGAGGGCTCTTTGCACGAGTTCCAAAAGAGTTCTATTCTTTTGAACATTCTCAATAATTATAAATAATTATAAACCTCAAAAATTACGGAAAAACGTGAGATGCTGGGGTATAACTGGGAGTTCTGGTTCCAATATATTTTTTAAACGATAGCTGAGGGCTCTATACACAAGTTCCAAAAGAGTTCTATTCTTTTGAACATTCTCAATAATTATAAACCTCAAAAATAACGGAAAAACGTGAGATGCTGGGGTATAACTGAAAGTTCTGGTTCCAATATATTTTTTAAACGATAGCTGAGGGCTCTTTGCACGAGTTCCAAAAGAGTTCTATTTCTTTGAACATTCTCAATAATTATAAATAATTATAAACCTCAAAAATTACGGAAAAACGTGAGATGCTGGGGTATAACTGAGAGTTCTGGTTCCAATATATTTTTTAAACGATAGCTAAGGACTCTTTATACGAGTTCCAAAAGAGTTCTATTCTTTTGAACATTCTCAATAATTATACATAATTATAAACCTCAAAAATTACGGAAAAACGTGAAATGCTGGGGTATAACTGAGAGTTCTGGTTCCAATATATTTTTTAAACGATAGCTGAGGGCTCTTTGCACGAGTTCCAAAAGAGTTCTATTCTTTTGAACATTCTCAATAATTATAAATAATTATAAACCTCAAAAATTACGGAAAAACGTGAGATGCTGGGGTATAACTGAGAGTTCTGGTTCCAATATATTTTTTAAACGATAGCTAAGGGCTCTTTATACGAGTTCCAAAAGAGTTCTATTCTTTTGAGCATTCTCAATAATTATAAACCTCAAAAAAAACGTAAAAACGTGAGATACTGGGGTATAACTGGGAGTTCTGGTTCCAATATGTTTTTTATACGATAGCTGAGGGCAGGTGTTATGTTTGACTTAGGTAGTTACTTAAAAAAAGAAGAAAGTAGTAGGATAAATGGGGCAGAAATTGCAATTCAGTTGACTTAAGACTATTGATGATGATGATTATGACCAGCACCCTAAAACCTAGTTCAGTTACAAAAAAAAAAGAAAAACGAAATGAAAGATGGGTAAAGAAACACAATACTATGCGAATATTAGCTGATTATGATGATTATATAAACTAATTTATGAGTGGCACCTTAAAACACGCTCCATTAAAAAAAGATAAACAAAATTAAAGATAGCTAAGGAAACGCAATTCGGTTCAATATTGGCTGACGATGATGATGAGGATTATGACTAATTTATGATCGGCACCCTTAGACCAAGTCCATCTAAAAAACTGTGTGTAAATAATCTTAATACGGTTAAATGTAGGCTGCTGATGATGATGATGATATTACTTATTACTTATTTTTTTGCAATATAAATGCATCACAGAGCTTGTACGCGAACCCGTTGTATACAGTCTGAGCGAAGAGTAGGTATAAGACCCCGGAGACACAAAACACGTGCAACGTATTAAAAAAAAAAATTAAACGAATCTGTTTTACGATAGACTTCGCGGCAATACCAAACTTTACTTTTAAACAATAGTGTTCTAAAGATACCTACCAAAAACCAACTGGCTTAGTTGCTCAAAAAACTCAGAAAATTGTTAGTTGCATTCATATTGTAGGTGTAGTACAATATATGTACTTATAATGTGTACAATCGCACATAGACCACCAACATCACCTCTTTTAACCTTAGACGGGTAAAAATCGTCAACATACTTACATAAACCCGAAAAATTGTTAACTACACACATATAAAAAATGGATTGAGTCAAAAGGCGAAAACGAATCACAAGATTTGTACCTATACACACACATCGATTAATACAAATACGAAAAGTAGGTAAGCAACATTCGCCTTATTTTACACTCAAACCACTGAAAAACACTAAAAAATACTAATTTAATTACATATTTCTCACACAAGAAGTACGTCTTTAGAACCACAAACTCTATAAATTACATTGGACGAAATTAAATAAAATTACTCACGAAATACTACAACAATATGTATTATATATTTTTTTATATCGTAGGACTATACACACAGCGCCATCTGGCCCCAAACTAAGCAGAGCTTGTGTGATGGAAATCAGATAACTGATAGAATACATAAATACTTTTTTTTTGTAAATACATACAGAACACCCAGACATAGAACAAACTTTTGTTTATTCACAAAATGTTTGCACTGAGTGGGAATCGAACCCCCGTACTACAGCTCTCAAGGCAGATATACTACCAATGAGCCAACGGGGCTGTCAAATAAATATACCTAATAAAATAGATACCTAGATGATGTTTGGTTGTGCGATTCCGAACCTTATGGCCCAGACACACGATGTAATGTCGCGCAGCTAATTCCTGTGTCTAACAGGTAACGGTAAATATTTATTTACGTCGAGATTCCGGCAATGTAGCAATAGCCGTGGTCCTATTTTGAATTCAAGTGGCAAAAGTTAAAAAATTAGATATAATTATGTACCTATTACCGATTTGACAGCATTTTTAGCAACAATAGACAAACCGAACCGTATAGGTAAACCCGACCTTATTTTGCAAGAAATAAAGTAACTACGACGTTTATCGATGCCTAAGTTAAGTTTGTCGTACGATACAGCGCTTCACTCGTGTTGAACGAAACGCGTAAGCGTTAATGAAAAGCGTGGTGCTTCCTACCTCTTGGTCGCGAGAAAACTACACAAATTTCTTCGTACGGGACCTATGTTTTTTTTATCGCATCTGAAAGATCTCAACGTCCTTCCTCTATGACATTTGTTCGAGTACCCTCTACCTACCTTTGACCATTTCGGAGATATTAGAGGTTACATTTTGTAAGGCGGGCATATTTTTTTGTGTGACCCCTATATGTTTTTTTGAACCACCATAAAGTACTCAGGGTTTGGGGTATATTTAGTTAAAGTGTATTCCTAAAAATGTCTCTAGTTTCCGAGATCCTATGTGGTATCACGTCGAGGAGTTGACTTCTGAAAGGCCCGGCATTTTTCCCGGGCCCTCTAAGCCGAAGCTAAGCATACCGAATTTCGGTATGTAAAGAAAAAAAAACTTTACTGATTCCAAAAACTTTACTGATTCCAAATCCTTTTCGAAATAGTACATATCTGTACAATATTTTTACGTTTAAAACTCTGTAAACTATGAAGCGGGGTTTATTTTAATAAAAAACATAAATCAAACTTGACTTTCAATTGATATCTCATGACGTCATCTCGTCGGGCAACTTTCATAGACTGGCAAACCAAAATAAAACTTATCAATGTCAAGTCAACGGCGATCATAATAATATTTTCAATACACATACGCCGAGTTGTTTTTCGGTTTATTGATACAAATATCTGGATTATTTTACTTGAAACGTTATTTGAACTCTGATATCGCTTTTATGACATAAGATTTGTTAACGATGTCATGAATTGTAAAAACCGAAGAAGTGACAGAATGGCTTTACAGCTTTAGCCTGCCCGATGGGGCAAATAAAAAAAAACTTGTCAGTTCTGTTGTCAAAGTTAATGAAATGTGTCAAATGTTTTGCATACATTTTTGTTTCGTATGGCAAAGACATATTCTACATATTCAGCCGACCTCATGACGTCATAACCATATAAAGTTTGAAAACGTATTAGAATTAAACTACCGCATAGAAAGCAAAAATATTCAAATTAGTTTCATAAAATAAAGTTTACTATCAGTAAAAAATATAAAATAAATACAAAAAAAAAACTTTAAATACCAACTTCTCTTCACGACCGTATATAGCCTGTTTCTCTAGACTACGGACATATTTCATGACGTTATAATTTAGGTTTATATAGTTCGAAAAAAAATAAAATAAAAACATTTACGCCAGCATTAAAAAGATATTGGTGTTCAAATTTTGTCCCGGGACTACAAGACTCACGGTCACCAAAATCAGCTGATCAGCTGGCGGCGTGACGCGCCTTTCGTTCGAGTAGGCAAGTACAGCGGTCGTCGCCCGCACGCCCCGCGCCGCGCGCTCGCTCGAGCAGACGCGATGTTTGTATGTACTTATCGGTTAGTTTCGTACAAGTGTAATACGTACCTTTCTCCTAAATTTTCCCATTTTCCCTAATACTTCTAAGTATAACGTCAAAAAAGGAAAACTCAACGTCAAGTAGAGTTCATTGAACTTGTTGAGTTAGTACCAACCTAGCTTAGAACAGGCAAAAACATCTAATATCAGCTGTAGTGTAGCTGTAGGTATTTCTTGCGTTGTAATCGCGCTGAACGCAGGTGGCGAACTGACTGCGTGACCTGTTGACCCGAGAATTGCACGCACCCCCGTCCGTGACCCCTCAGACGCCGCCGCAGCTTTGCGCCCGCGCCGCGCGCCGTGTAGGCACAGATAGCTTACGCCCGGATTTGTTTATGCCTACTTGGATTTGTTATGTGTCAGATTACATTAGTTTGTGGGACAATTTGGTCAGATTGTAAGGTATTGTTTTTATGACGTATTTGAGTATATCTGACGTATTATCGCTTTCTGAACACACCCTTGAAATATGTCCGTCGTTTAGAGAAACACTTTATTTTATTGTAATTATTTATTTGAGAATGTTCAAAAGAATAGAACTCTTTTGCAACTCGTGGAAGAGCCCTCAGCTATCGTATAAAAAATATATCGGAACCAGAACTCTCAGTTATACCCCAGCATCTCACGTTTTCCCGTTATTTTTGAGGTTTATAATTATTTATAATTATTGAGAATGTTCAAAAGAATAGAACTCTTTTGGAACTCGTGTAAAGAGTCCTCAGCTATCGTTTAAAAAATATATTGGAACCAGAACTCTCAGTTATACCCCAGCATCTCACGTTTTTCCGTTATTTTTGGGGTTTATAATTATTTATAATTATTGAGAATGTTCAAAAGAATAGAACTCTTTTGGAACTTGTGTATAGAGCCCTCAGCTATCGTTTAAAAAATATATTGGAACCAGAACTCCCAGTTATACCCCAGCATCTCACGTTTTTCCGTAATTTTTGAGGTTTATAATTATTTATAATTATTGAGAATGTTCAAAAGAATAGAACTCTTTTGGAACTCGTGCAAAGAGCCCTCAGCTATCGTTTAAAAAATATATTGGAACCAGAACTCTCAGTTATACCCCAGCATCTCACGTTTTTCCGTTATTTTTGAGGTTTATAATTATTTATTATTATTGAGAATGTTCAAAAGAATAGAACTCTTTTGGAACTCGTGTATAGAGCTCTCAGCTATCGTTTAAAAAATATATTGGAACCAGAACTCTCAGTTATACCCCAGCATCTCACGTTTTTCCGTTATTTTTGAGGTTTATAATTATTTATAATTATTGAGAATGTTCAAAAGAATAGAACTCGTTTGGAACTCGTGTAAAGAGCCCTCAGCTATCGTTTAAAAAATATATTGGAACCAGAACTCTCAGTTATACCCCAGCATCTCACGTTTTTCCGTTATTTTTGAGGTTTATAATTATTTATAATTATTGAGAATGTTCAAAAGAATAGAACTCTTTTGGAACTCGTGTAAAGAGTCCTCAGCTATCGTTTAAAAAATATATTGGAACCAGAACTCTCAGTTATACCCCAGCATCTCACGTTTTTCCGTTATTTTTGAGGTTTATAATTATTTATAATTATTGAGAATGTTCAAAAGAATAGAACTCTTTTGGAACTCGTGCAAAGAGCCCTCAGCTATCGTTTAAAAAATATATTGGAACCAGAACTCTCAGTTATACCCCAGCATCTCACGTTTTTCCGTTATTTTTGAGGTTTATAATTATTTATAATTATTGAGAATGTTCAAAAGAATAGAACTCTTTTGGAACTCGTGTAAAGAGCCCTCAGCTATCGTTTAAAAAATATATTGGAACCAGAACTCCCAGTTATACCCCAGCATCTCACGTTTTTCCGTAATTTTTGAGGTTTATAATTATTTATAATTATTGAGAATGTTCAAAAGAATAGAACTCTTTTGGAACTCGTGCAAAGAGCCCTCAGCTATCGTTTAAAAAATATATTGGAACCAGAACTCTCAGTTATACCCCAGCATCTCACGTTTTTCCGTTATTTTTGAGGTTTATAATTATTTATAATTATTGAGAATGTTCAAAAGAATAGAACTCTTTTGGAACTCGTGTAAAGAGCCCTCAGCTATCGTTTAAAAAATATATTGGAACCAGAACTCTCAGTTATACCCCAGCATCTCACGTTTTTCCGTTATTTTTGAGGTTTATAATTATTTATAATTATTGAGAATGTTCAAAAGAATAGAACTCTTTTGGAACTCGTGTAAAGAGTCCTCAGCTATCGTTTAAAAAATATATTGGAACCAGAACTCTCAGTTATACCCCAGCATCTCACGTTTTTCCGTTATTTTTGAGGTTTATAATTATTTATAATTATTGAGAATGTTCAAAAGAATAGAACTCGTTCGGAACTCGTGTAAAGAGCCCTCAGCTATCGTTTAAAAAATATATTGGAACCAGAACTCTTAGTTATACCCCAGCATCTCACGTTTTCCCGTTATTTTTGAGGTTTATAATTATTTATAATTATTGAGAATGTTCAAATGACTAGAACTCTATAGAACTCTTATCAGGAAGTGTAGAACTCAGTGAATTTCATCTCTTCTGACGTCAAATCTGCGAATTTCGATGAGATGCTATGACCTGTAGTGTGAAGTTAGCATCTCATTTTTCAAAACTAAGTTTTGATATGAAAATCGATAGAACTATTGTTAAAACTTAGCAAGAACTGTAGAACTATGCTGGATGCCAATGAATCTGAAGTAATTTTTTGAGATGCTAACTATTGAGATGCTAACTTCACAGACATGACTGGGAGTATAAGAACAGCTGCAGAGGCGTTTTCGAGTACCGTAGCAGCGCAGCAAGCGTTCAATGTGATTGGCTTGTTAAACATTGTGGACTACCTCAACCCTTATGATGGCTGTGTTGCAAGTAAGTTTCTTAACTCTGCTTATCTCCATCGACCTTTTACCTACTGACCACTGCTAAAATTAAGTTTCTACTAATTGCACTTGTATTGTACCTACCTAAGTATATTCAGTTAAGAACTCACGTAACAAAACAAAAAACGGTTTTAAATTTCGGCGTTCTCTTGTTTCTTTTCAATGTGCAACGTTCTGGGGTAGTTTCCGCTTTAGGGCAGCAATCATTTGGATTATTAGGAACTAGTAATAAAAGCGAAAGTTTGTGAGTGTGTTTGTTACTTCTTCACGTTCAAATGGATGGACCAATTTTGATGAAATTTGGTATGGAGGTAGCTGACACCCTAGATTAAAACAGGCTACTTACTAACTTTTTTACTTTCATCATCGTCATCATCGCGCGGATGAAACCACGGGACGCAGCTAGTTTTATATAAATTAGTTCGTAAATATTACCTATTTTATATCCTCTGTATCTCAGAAATTAACGCTCAAGTAGGTATTTAAGAATTGACTACTTAGATTATTAGGTACAAACTAATGGCTTACCTACACGCCTGGTGTGTGTAATACGTACATAATGATTTATCAACATTAAATCTGACGATGAATTTGATAAATGCTGGAAATATTAAATTAATCGTTTACAGTAGGTATTTACACATAGTTAAACCTATTTCACGTTGTTTATTAACTTACCATATTTATCATCATGTACCTACCTATGCAGATAATACCGTCTTTGACTACATCATCATTGGTGGAGGCACGTCGGGATGTGTTCTCGGAAATCGACTTTCGGAAGACGGCGGCGTGTATGTCTTGATTATAGAAGCTGGAGGGAATTTCCAATTCGAAAATGTCGTGAGTCCATCATTTTTATACTCTGGCACCAGCACTCTAAGTACCTACTAAAAGCCGAAATTATCCGTATATAATCATAAGTTAAAGTGGCATCGTGATAGGTTTTTTAAGAGATGATGTAATGAACTCGCTGGTAGTCTATATAGTGACATAAATTAGAGACTACTTACATTAAAAGTCCAAAGGATGTCTTTGCTTAGCAGACAACAAAGATTTAATCAATTTATTAGTGTGCAGTAAGCCAACTATACCTACCACTAAACCTATTATATTATTCTTTCTAGATGCCTTCTTTGGTGTTGTATACAAAGAGATCTCGCTTTGATTGGAACTACACAACAGAGTATGACAGGAACTATGCAATATGCCATCAAACTGGTCACTTTGAGCCAACCATAGCTAAGGTCCTTGGAGGCAGCAGTTCTATTGACTTTATGGTTTATTCCCAAGGTGAAGACAGAGATTACAACAAATGGGCCGAGCTCTCCGGAGAACCCTCATGGCGCTTTAAAAACGTACAGCGACTCTTTAAAAAAATAGAAAGATTCAACGATGGCGCATTAAAGAATTCACCTGATAACGTCTACCATGGATCCCATGGAAATGTCGGTCTAACAAAAGATTATTCATCTGTTAATAATAAATACCTCGAAGCATTTAGAGATGTCGGTCATAAAGTTGTTGGAGATCTCAACGCTAAAAAAAGGATAGGATACACACATGCTGCTTTGAACATCGACGACTTCAGACAGCGCTTACGCCTATTTGTATCCGGTGAGGAACCGGACCAACTTGGTGGTTTTAAAGAATACCCAAGCGACGAAAATACTTTTTGATAAACAAAAAAATGCTATTGAAGTAGAAGCGGTTGCGCTAAAAAATAAATTAAACTTGCAAGTCATACAACTCTTCAATTCTAGACCTTCATAACTTTCCTGGTTCAATATTCGTAGGGTGTGCATCGTTAAATAAATCAAATACATACGCGGACTATCGGGTCGTTAGCTTTGTAAATACATACCTACTCCCCATCCATAATAGAGCTCCAGTACGAATCTTTTATCTTTCGCTACGGGTTGAATATCGCCGATCACTGGAACACCAGATCGGCCGGACGAGATATGTTAGTCACAATATTACATAACACAAAGCCAAAATCTCGTGGAAATGTACTACACATTCGGAGCAGCAATCCTTTTGATGTTCCTATTATTAAAACTGGCTACTTGTCAAATAATGCGATGTATGTAGCGATGATAGCTGTGGTTAGCGCGGTAGGTTCGCATGCCGAAGGGCGTGGGTTCAAACCCCAACAATGAGCTTGAGCTGCCGGTGAAGGAAAACATCGTGAGGAAACCATAGCATGGTGGTAGTACTTTCTAGTACTCGGCTGGCTAGCTACCACCCTCAAGTTGAAAATCTGCCGCCAAGCATCTAACGGTGTGTTCCGGCAGCCTCACTTGAGAGCCAGTTCCATTCCAGGCTAGGTGTGCTTTACCATCTTCGACCACACCTTCACTTAACATCAGGTGAGCTGTGGTCAAACAACTAGCCTGTCAACAATTAAAAAAAAATAATAAAATGAAGATGTGAAGGATTTAATAAAATATGCGCAAGATTTTTCGAGGGTAAGGCAGAGTTCTTATTTTAAGGAGGTTGAGGCGATATTTGTGGATCCTTCGGAAGGTAGTTGTGGGAAGATGCTGGCTGGCAGCGACGAGTATTGGCGGTGCTATGTGTCGTGTATGATGGCTCCATTGAATAACCATGTGGGAACTGCCGCGCTTGGCCCTGTTGTAGGAGGTAGACTGAGAGTCCACGGAGTAAATAACTTGAGGGTTGCAGATGCCAGCATCATACCCGAGATAATGACTGGTAGTATCACCATTCCGACTATGACGATCACTGAGAACGCTGCCGAGTTGATCAAGGTAGATTGGAAAGGAAAGTGAATGAACACGATAAGCGTGAACTCAATTAATATTCACCTAATTTGATGTGTCATGGTTGTAATTATTGCTAATCTGAAAGTTGTCACCAGTTTTATGAAAAAAAAATTACGTCCAATAAGTCTTTAAAAAAATATTCAGTAGGTATGCTTGTATTTACGAATGAAACTTCTGCCCGAATAGAAAATATTACTTTGTTTTCTGTGTTTTGAAGTCTAAGCCATGACTGACGATATCGCAGCGGTAGGTACTCAGAACTTTGGGTGACAGTGCAATGACATCGCTGCTATAAGACATTTGATGGTTAATCTATAGTTCCATAATTTTGCTAGCCGCAGTTACCTACCAGTCAACAGAAGACTTATTTTTATTAATATGTAACAAGCAGATGTAGGTACTCGTTGTTTTGATGTGTTTGTATGTAGATCACAGACTTACATCACGCCACAGATGTCGTGAAGTCCAAAAAGGAAAAAAAAAATAGGCGAAATAGTAGTCTTCTTTAGCCTAGATTATACCTTTAAACTAAGCTCTGCGATGTCTGTGCTGGTGTTAAACTTCCTCAACATTTTTTTTTACATTTAAAAAAGGAAACTCCCTCCCAAAACAAGTAAATATCGATATCAATATCAATTAATTTACAAAAGGATCAGAACAGTTTTAACACTACAGCTTGATTGACACCGCAAAAATTGTTATTTCAAGAATAACGTAATACTTAGATAAAAAATAAAAAACCCTAGATTTATAATAAAGCAATTATAATTAATGACATATACAAATAACATTGCACAACTTACATGATTTATAATAGAGAACGATACAAAAATATCATATTTACAAACTTTCAAATTAGGTAATTTTTTGTGCTTGACTCTTAAAAAATGTTTTTATAATAATCTATTCTAAATTACAGAAAAAAGCTACACTTAGATTTATTGAACAATAAATGAATAAAAAAAATATAGTATTTGTGTTCCGTGGTTTTATTATTTTTGTTATAAAAAATAGTACCTAATAACAAGGAAAAGCCGCGTATTGCACTCTCCGATCCTGAGGTTCAATCTCCAAAGTCATAGAATCGAAGCAAAGGACAGACAGACATATTTAGTAATAACTGGCGATCCGCCGCGGTTTTACACCAGTGCAAATTATTTTGGAGACTAGATTACAAAACATTCTAATTTTTCTTCACTATTTAGAGATATTCTTAATAACATTTTTGTTTCGTTTTGCTTTGACTGCATAAATGTGAATCAAGATTTATTCTATAGCATAAATCTAAAAATATCCAACAGTAATATTATACAGCATGACCGGTGATCGATACTGAAGGAGTATACTCGGTACTGGATTCACGTTATAATTATGTAATAAAATTAGGTATTTACTACATTTTGGCCAAATTTCCCTACAAATAAATGAAGTGTGGATACACTCCTGACGCTGATAACGATCACGCGACAAGTACAAGATTGTCACGCCCGCCTGTCGTCGGCACGAGCGTCCTCACAAAACGTCCAGCTCGTGCGTCCGCGCGGTGTCCATGCATTGCGTAATTGATTACATAACTTTCGGTTAACTTTACGTAGTAGTTAGTTAATATTTAATGTTTTTTTTTTCTTACTATATGATGGCCAAATATCACGTCCTCGAGTATCGTAGGTGTCTCACCAGTCATACTGTATATCCAAGTGTATTTTTTTAAAGGTAATGTAACGAACTACGCACTCTCCTGGTGGTGAGAGTTCATAACCATTGTAGCAATACACAGAACGTTGAGTAACAATACAAAGTCCAGGGTATCGCTGCTTTGGCACTCTGAGACATTGGACGGTTAGCTTCAATAGCCCTGTAATTTCGCTAGCTTCGTTACCCTTCAAGTCAGAACAGTAATGTTTACAGACTACCGTTTGGCGGAGCTATATCTGGCACTGCAGTTTGAAAGAGGAACAAAACATACATAAACATACACACAAATACACCTTCGAATTATTAATATTAGTAGACACAAAGGTTAGGTAAATATAAAATAAATATTTATTGGATTTCTAAGAAATAATTGGCAAGACTATTCAAATGCAATAGTTAACTGTATGAAGTCACATAGATGTCAGAATAATTTCAAGTTAGTTTTAAAATTATCTCATCAAAGAAAAGTATTTCTATCTAATAATTAAAAAAAAAAAATATGAGAAAAATTGCGATAAAATTCTGTACCTATTTTATTGCTGATAAAATCAGCTCAGTTAACATCGGCTAAAATCTACAAAATACCTACATCACATAACTCACTATGTTTATATAATATATCTGATAATATATAAGCTTTATAAATAATGACTTTACTAATACTTTTATTTAGCGTGGTCTTCGACTACGCTCTATATATTAGGTTTTTTTTCGATGATAATAGCATTGTACTAACATATTGAACATAAGTTTCATTTTCTAAGTAATTATGTAGCAGTTGTTTTCAAAATCCATCTGTATGTTGCGTTCGTTATTTATATTAATGCTTATATGTTACAGCAGTCTTCCACTGGGTAACTTTAACTTTGTTCTAAACATAAATCCCCAACAAGTTACTGGAAACAAGTGAAATCACTTATACTCTGTCCATTATGTTAACCGCTTTTTGACAGCTCATACAAAATTGACGACATAACTTTGTACAGCGCGAGCATCTAGCAAAATAAATCTCACATAAACATGAGTTTTCGTGTTGCTTCCAAAACTCCATCGAAGCTTTATAGTAAAGTCGCCACTACTTTACTAAAGCATGACTGGACTTGACTGACACGGACTGGACTTGACTAAGACTGGACTTTGGCTATATCTATACCAACTTATTTAACCTTTGAAACTTGAAAATATGAAACACTTGACACTGGCAAATGCTCAAAATACGACGAGATTTAATAATAGGTAATAAGACAAAGATTTTGCATGCCGAAAGGCAGAATATGGCGTTCAATTAATGAACTCCTTCCCACTACTTTGTATTGCCATATATACGCAACTAAATAATCTGAATACTTTTACGTTTATAATATTAGTAGGATATATTAATGCTCAAAATGCGCGCATGAAATCGAAAGAGCCTACTTTAAGTATGGATTAATTTTAAACAACATCTTTATCTGAGGCCATAAACATCTTTATCTAAGTTCTGAAACATTCTAGTGGCTTGCTGGTGATTTATGTTTGGAACTTCATTAGTACTTTTTAGTTTGTTTTTGCGTAATTTTATAACGTAACAAATACTTGAGCATGGTCATGATAACGACAGCTTATAGTTATTATATGATTTTATTATTTCATTAAGTTCTTACACAATCAGTCGAGAGCACACGCATTTTTCCGACTTTCAGACTTTTCAATCTATACGTTTGCATGCAAATGTATTTTAAACAATGGATGTCATTATAATACTTTTGATGAGCTGCAGAGTTTATGGTATTACCAAACACTGTGGGTTGGTTTTATTGAGTACTATTTAAATACATAATTTCCAATCGATTTTAGAAATGACGAATATTCCATAATTTTTAGTGCAACATTTTTTTAAACGGATATAAAAAGATCCGGACTGAGCCTCGATCACGAACGACTTGCGAAAAAGTATTCGTATCGACATCGACAAAAAATTGTATGAGATTTGTACAGCTCTGTATGCTATCGAGGACTCGATGCCTTTACGATACGAGAATCCGATAAATTTTCGTGATCGAGGCTCAGAACTGGAAATCGTTTGACGTCATCGTTTAAAATTTCAATGTATGAAATTTCACCTACAAATAATTTAAAAATGTATTTTAAGCGAATAGCGTTTTTATCTATGACTTTTAGTCTTAATGCACAGATTACTAAATTTAATATAGTTTGTGTCTGCTTTTGGTTCCGATATTGGATTTTTCATAATTTATCCCGATTTCCATAGCTTTTAATACATTTGTGTGATAGAAATTGCATTACTAACAGGAGATTTTCTACAAGACAACTTATTCGCGGTATTCGTCGTGTACTTCATATTTTCGTGTTTACGATATTTCGTTTTCGTTCTTTTTTGTATAAGCTAAAATAATGGTATAGCGTGTCCACAGACTAAATATCTGCCTAAAACTATATTATACGTAAACGGTAAGGTGATAAACTAAGCAAAAAGAGTATCATTGTACTTCTTTGTGTTTGGCATCGTACTTAGTGCATTTGCCAAGGTCAAGGTATTTTAAGATAAATCTTTGTGTTCAAAGTCACACAAAGTAAGTTAAGGTCAAGTCCGATCATGCCCCAAAAAAGTGGTGATGATTTTACTTTGCTTTGACAGAGTTTTAGAGGCAACACGAAAATTCATGTTTCACGACATTATATCACTTTTCCATAATCACTTACGTAGTGTGCATTTCATAAAGAAAATACTATTTTTGTTATCGTTATAATTATCTTATCGTGGGCGTAAATGAAAACTAGACAAGACACTTTAGGCATACACTGAGTAACTTTTTTAAGGAAAGGCCTAAAGTTGAATACAATGAGCTCTTTCGACTTAGTACCCTTTCCGTGTACCCCAATACTTACATAAGACCAATGTTGAATACTTTAGTAGACAGATCCAAACTTATTAAAATGGTTGCTGTCATTTGTAATTTTTAAACTTTCGCGATTTAAATACATTTTGTTTAACAGTATAATTATCTGTTCAAATCGCGAAAATTTAAAAATTACAAAGTCCCGATAGTAAAAATTATTATGTTGCCGACAGTCTTATATAGGTACTAAAATTAAAAAAAAAAACAGCAAGATTTTTAGTAAGTTAATCTCTGTCAACAAACCTTCAAAACTAGTTTTAATATTTATACACAACCGTTATTTCACTGTGAGCTCTGAGGCTTGGTGATTCGTTTCGCGCCTCGGTTAGGCGGGCCCTTGGGCTTAGCGAATGCGGGCCTATGCAGATTTCTCTTTGGATGAATTTCGTCGTATAGGAACTCTTCCGTTAGCTCTTTGCCGTCGTCAATTTCCAACTGGAAAATAACACAAGTGTAAATGTACATGTGCAAATAGCAACGGCTAACAGAACTGTTTTGTTTATTGTTTTCAAAGTTCTTTATTTAATAAATAATAAATAAATATCGTAGGACTATACACACAGCGCCATCTGGCCCCAAACTAAGCAGAGCTTGTGTGATGAAAGCCAGATAACTGATAGAATACATAAATACTGTTATTTTTGTAAATACATACTTATAATACATACAGAACACCCAGACACAGAACAAACATTTGTTTATTCACAAATGTTTGCCCTGAGTGGGAATCGAACCGTATAATATTTAGCAGAAATAAACATACAAACATACAAAGTAGACACATTCCTTAGAATGTGTCTACTTTGTATTATTGTAATGCCACAAACATTTGTGTCTTTTAAAAACTAAAAAAAGTTCGAAAATTACCTATTTAAATTACCTATCGAAAATTACAATATTTATTATTAGTAAGACTGACTCTACATAATTAATAATAGCCTTATAATTGTTACATTGATTGTCAGTCAAGACTGTCGAGCAGGTTTGATTTAAAAAAAACCTAACAGAACTAAATATTATACACAAGTGTATGCCTATAATATATAACGTAAAGTGCGTTTAGCTTAGTTGTTCCGTTTTGAATTGGATTTGCTTTGATATATAAGCCCCGGCCTTGTGCCCAGGCATCGCTATAGATTTCATTTTCCGTTTTCTATTAGGTATCAGACAAATACGAGCAATACGCAGTTCTGGATTAGCCTATAAGCTATTCAAACAATTGCTTAGGGCATCCCGACGGGCACAGAGACGACCGAGAAAAAAAAACGAACACACGAAAATTAAAGTAATTTGAAAATTCGCGCGTTTTAAATTGTCGTTGACGTTCGGTTCGGTCGGGAAACAACACGTATGTTGGCTGTGTAAGATGTTCCCGAGGTGGGTTGACGTCAGGTAGGCGGCCAGTCGTAATATAGCCGAATGTTAGGACAACATGTGAAATTCCATTCCAGGCTTGGTATGCTTTACCATCCTCGACCACACCGTCACATAACATCAGGTGAGCTGTGGTCAAACATCTAACCTGTTAACCATAAAAAAACATTTTTTGCCGAACCCACCTACCATGGGATAAGGGCAGGAAGAACAGCACATACATATTCTACCTACGGTACATATTAACATTAAAAAAAACTTCTGATAGGGGAACCCCCAGGGGAAGATTGCTTAGGGCGATCAAGTTACTTTAACCCGGCACTGCCAATACGCCAGACGCCAATCGACAAAACTGTCACAAATTCAAATATCTTCATGAGCGACTTATTCCGATAGCTGACTTTTTGAAGTCTTCCTTAAATCCTTATTACACACAAGATATGAAAAACTCATGAGAATTAGTAAGCGACATAAACAATACGAGGGTATACTTACTCGCTTAGCAATTTCCAATCCCATCTTCTCAATTATATCTAGAAACTGTCCTTTGCAACTGGAATACATCATTCGCTCCTTGATGCTGCAGTTGTAACCCGGCATGGAGTAAATGAAAACTGGAATTAAACAGGTATAACAATACATAAATACATACTGTTTACAAAAAGTGTCCAGGATATTAACCAACAGTGATCTTCTATAACTGTTTTTTTTTTTTATGGCTGACAGGCTTTTTTTTTTTAATACGGGTAAGTCCGCGTTTGACCACCAACTCGCCTGATGGTAAGCGACGATGTGGTCGAAGATGAAGCACGCAGACCTAGAAGATACCTATTCACTCTGACCTTGAAAAGGCTAGGTGTTGACCACAGCTCACCTGATGTGAAGGTGTGGTTGAAGATGGTAAAGCACACCTAGCCTGGAATGGAACTGGCTCTCAAGTGAGGCTGCCGGAACACACCGTTAGATGCTTGGCGGCAGATTTCCAACTTGAGGGTGGTAGCTAGCCAGCCGAGTACTAGAAAGTACCCTACCACAATGTTTTTCCCGCGAAGTACAATTTGGGTGTCAAGTCGCGAGTGAATCGGTTTCTTATCTGTTTCGTTTGTTCTAGGCTAACGTGCACCATCGTAGACCGCATCTCCGCTTAACATCAGGCGAGATGGCGGTCAAACGCAAGCTTGTAAAAAACAAAAGCTAAATACCCTAGTGTAACTAAATAACCAATACGGACCCGTACTCTCCATATGGTCTCCTTCGTGCGTGTGCTCGAATATGTAAAGATGATATCTCGCCTCATCGCTTGGAACTTGTTGCGGAAGGTCTGACAACGACATCTTAGCTGCTTTCGAGAGGTGAATCTGCTCTTCTTCCAAATCTGAAACAGTCTAGCTTGATCAGAAATATTCCAATAAAATGCGCTAGTAACATTTTTTACTTTTGTATGTGACTCTAATGAACCGATTTTGATAGCTTAGTGATTACAAAGTGGGGATCACATGACGAAGGTCGTCAGTTCAAATTTCAATAACCGGTTCCGGTTCCAGGTCAAATGTGTTTACGATCTTCCGCGACGCAGAAACTTAGCATTAAGCTGAGGTCATTTAATTTTATCCTGGCAACTATAAACTGGAAAGGAAGTAGTGTGCACACATTAAATAGTTTTATAAAAAATTCTTAAATTTAAGTTAAAACCCATCAGAGAGCCAGTTCCTTTCCAGGCTTGGTGTGCTTTATCATCTTCGACCACACAGCCACTTAACATCAGGTGAGCTATGGTCAAACACCGATGTGTGCTAGAAATATAAGCGCTATCCGACTAAATATCTACTAAATAATATAGCTTCCAAGTACTACGACCGCTCATGAACGAGTTTATCTTCCGACTGGCTTTAATCAAATCTTATCAACATCTCTAAATGTATTTAATTGTTGAAAAATGTTTCCTTAACCTAGTCCATGTGAAATAAAAATTGAAGTCAATAGTTAGAAGAAACTTACTTATTTTAAATTGTAGATAGTTATAGGAACCTTTTTTGAGATCATTTATACCCTGCTTAGCCGTCTCAGTAATTGGGAATGCCACACCGCCCATAGTAGACTGCCTGAAAATATGAATATTAATATAAACCCCTCATGTATTACACGATGGACTAAATGGATATAGCTATTTATTAAAGTGTTAATATACATTTTTAGGAAGCAGCCCCAAACTGAGCTAACCTTGTACTATGGGTACCAGATAAAAATTGAACTTTGAAATCCCAATGAGCTTGAGCTGCCAGCAAGGGAAAACATCTCAAGGAAACCATAGTATGGTGGTAAGTTACCGAGACCATGGATACATACACTACTTTTTTCCCCAAAACATATAGCAGGTAACATCGCAGGGCGCTGCTTGTACCTAATAATTGTAATTATTTATTGATTATATAAATGAATGTTTAACCAATAACTTGTCTCAAAATAAAATGAGTAGGAATATTGTATTATTAGATAGGTACTTAATGTGTTTTTTTTTCTATAAGATTCCCCAAGAAAAAAGGAACCAGAGTATAAAATTACGACTTAGAAAAAATTTGAATGAATTAATTTTCAATTTCAAAAAAGGTACAGAAAAGCTCTTGAGAAAAAATCTGGTAAGGTTGATACACACTTTCAATTCAAATACTTTCCTTGAAACATTTTTGTGGTGTTTGCAAGTCATCATAATTATTTATACTAGAAAAAACGTGAGCCTGTATAAAAAATATTGATGATGTTAAACTTACAGTTGCTCCCACAGATCTCCAAACAAATTACTTTCTATCATTTACCTAGAGTCAGTTCCATAGTTGGTGTTTTGTTCACTCTCCTGCAGTTCTTTCAAGGCTTCTTCTCGATCAGTCAGCGGCGCGGGCGCGCTTACACCACTTAAGTGCGCCTTATATCCTTTCAGACTCACTTCATTCTAGAAAAGAAATTATTAACATACATATTAACTATGTATTATATAAAATATATGTATTAACAATATATAAGGCAGACCTCCATATGCAGACATCCAGAAACAGTGATCGGACAATATTCAAAGTATTTATGTATTCAATCAGTTATCTGACTTCCATCACACAAGCTCTGCTTAGTTTGGGGGCAGATGGCGCTGTGTGTAATGTCCTACGGTATTTATTTATTCAATACCAGTCATATACAAATTGATGTAACTACTATTGAGTTTCTCTTATTTATTTTTTATAAAAATATGTAATTTTCCTAAAAATGTTACCTTTTACCCAAAAGCTATACTATATAAATAGTAGTAGACTATTGAAATTATTTCTTATCAATGCAGAAAGATAAGCCTGATACTCACTATAAGAATCAGCCCTTAAAAGCAGTCAACATGCATGAATAGAGTGAAGAGGCTTTTGTCCAGCAGTGGGGCAAGATGGGCTAGTACAAATATGAATGTCTAAGTGCCAAGCAATAAGCAAAGTAAGCATTATAGTTTGTACAATATAATCACTTTTTTTTTCTCTCTGTTTTGTATTGAATAAAGGTTTTTGTTTTTTAATCAATGTAAGGATTTTAAGTTGTGCATATTTGTTACATTTCTAAGTTAGGATTAAAAATATATGTTTCAAAAAGCATACCTTAACAGTAGCATGCATTTCGTCTTTGATATGAGCTGAGCCAAACTCCTGCTTGAGTGTAGCTTTTGTGGACGCATACAACATTTTGTGCCTGACTGTAGCGATATCTGGTGACCAGCTGAGCAAGATCCATTCATAACCCAATGAGTTTGTTGTGTCTAACCTGGAATTTAATGCATGACATAAATACAGGGTGAAGTGTGTGGATTCAAACCTCAACAATGAGCTTGAGCTACCAGTGAAGGAAAACATGGTGATCGGGTACTTTCTAGTACTCGGCTGGCTAGCTACTACCATCAAGTTGAAAATATGCCACCAAGCATCTAACAGTGTGTTCCGGCAGCCACACTTGAGAGTTAGTTCCATCCCAGGCTAGGCTGCTTTACGATCTTCTACCACACCTTCACTTAACATCAGGTGAGCTGTGGTCAAAAACCTAGCCTGTCAAAAAAACACCCTCAAACATTGCTTTATCTACTTATTTCCAGTGCTCTTAGCACTAGCGATGGTGCATAAATGACTCCATTGTTTCTATTCACAGGGCTGTTTAGGTGGTAGTAGCTAAACCCATCAGTTTTACTCTAACTTAATACAAGTAATAAACATTTCAACTGTAACTGTTTAAATAATTGCAACTATTTTA
Source organism: Biston betularia (assembly GCA_905404145.2). Lineage (NCBI taxonomy): Eukaryota > Metazoa > Arthropoda > Insecta > Lepidoptera > Geometridae > Biston > Biston betularia. Next base: position 5,442,987 of record FR989868.1, read on the forward strand.
TACATTCTAACAAATTGATATTAGGGAAGTGAAATATTTCCAGTGTTTGTGACCATTGTTAGGAGGTAATTTCACTATATTTGTATTTCTAGTCTTTTACCTGTATAGGATGTAACATGGAAGATCATCAACAACCAATGAAGGTACATATTTATCAAAATCTTGCTCCCATGTCTTTTTTGGAGGATATTCCTTTGATAGGACAAGTTGCTCTGAAATTAATACTCATTGTTATAAATATATTCGTCATTTGTTTTTTGATCACAAATAATGTATTTGATACATTCTTGTAAAATGTACCTATATTATTAAATATTACCCTTTTCATGATTTAGCTACTTAAAATTGTCATTTGTTGTCATAGATATTGCTCTAATATAATACGCAACCAAATAAAATAGGCATGTGTTTAAGGATAACCATATAGAAAAAGCTACATAATATTCTAAAGCCTATTTGGTGGCAGATCTCTTTGGTAGGAGGTCTAGGTAAGTATCAGATATTCTGCTGAAGTCTAGTGGGTCTTATTACTTTTACATCAAAAAGAAGTGTACAGGTATATAGTATTATTCAAGTTTGATCACATCAGATACTGACTTTAAAAGTGTTAAAAGCACATCAGTTTTCATAGTGTAAAGAGATAATTATATTATTTGCTGTCTAAATATAGGCTGGGACAATATAATATTATGCATATTTCAGTTGTGTATTACTCCTCCTCATGTATTATAATTAAGTCGAGATTTATTATGAAAGACTGTTTATAAGCTAAGCTTAGCTTACCATTATCAATGCTGACTTTAAGAACACGGATTTTTCCATCTCTGCATTTGCTAAAGTGCTTTTTTAGGTCAGTGTTTGCTGAAAACAAAGTTACATAAGATTAAATAATCATTGCTATGGTTACCATACCAAGTCAAAACCACATGCAATCAGAAAGACAACCAGGAAGCCCTTATTGTGAATTGAACAAGGTTAGTATGAATTCTAGGTAAGGTAATGTTTGGCTGGTAATGTGGTTAGGTTTTTATACTTCTATGTGGGCAGAAATGTCAGTCAGTTGCTGTAGGAGGCATGAATCACACATGTTACCATTAATTCTATAGATAATAATAAGTCGGATAAGTACCAATAACCCAAAAACAACTCATGCCTGAAAGATACTCATTATGTTCCTGCTAGTTCAATTAAGCTACAATTTTAAATAAGATAATAGTTTTTCCTTTGTTGAGCCCATAACGGGAAGCATAACAAATAGATACAATTTATTATCGGAATCAGTATTAACTCATTGGTAGAGACTTATTTACCAAAAAAACCCGAACATACCTTGAATACCAGTTTGGTGAGACATTATTTTAATTAATCCTTCCGAAATATATATTTGAAAACCAATAAATATTCACTGATTTATGTTTGATATGACACTTATTTTAAAGTAAATTTATATTACAAAAGAAAACTAAGAATGTTATCCTTGTATTTCGATTCCGCAATACTCAACATTGCAATGCAAAGCTGACATAATGCAGATTGAATTTGAAGTTGACATTTATTTCTTGTCTGACGTCGATAATGACAGTTGTCGACAAGTAGTCTTTTTTTTACAGTGCAAAATCCTCTATTCTTGTAAAATGGTATGAATAGTACATAAATAACTAATTAGTCTAATTTTATACACATTGTTACTACTCTAGTTATATGATTATGTTTGTGTCTGTTTTGTAGTTAAATGTTTTGATTCCAGGTTCACAAATAAAAAAAATACATTTACTATTCTTAATCACATTATTACTTTTTTATTTTAATTATTACTTCTTAATAATTATGAAAACGTAGAAACTCAAAATATACTTTTCACTTTAGGAGACAATAGGTTCTGTTATCTGTAGAGTAGGTACTCAGACAAAACAAATAGGGGCAAGGTATACATAGTACATAGTACATACTACATACGATAATATAATAATCGTGACAATATTTTTCATTGGAAAAAGTGCTGAATTGCTCAAAATGGTCGATTAGCATCTATGGCCAAGGTTAAATAAAAAAAGCATCAGAATGGAAATGGCGAGTTTTGGCGGGAACGCAGAAAATGTCATGTCGTCTCATTCCTCATTGACCATTGTATCTTTTTAGTATTGTAGTGTTTAAGTAGCAACAAAAGTAATAAAATAATAATAAATAATAGTAGAAATTTATTACAAAAATAATGTTTTTGTATGAAAATAGTGTTATTTTATTCGTTGTGTGGAAAGTGATTTATTGAGTTGAAACATGGCTTCTCGTTTCACTTCCAAATCTCGAAGCTTACAGTAAAGTCACCACTACTTTACTAAGACATGACTGGACTCAACTGGCACGGATTGGATTTTGCCAAGACTGGGCTTTATTTGTAGGTAATTATAGATGTAAGACAAATGGCAAAAGCCGAAATACATAGTGAAGATTAGGCACTAGGGGCACCGTATCCATTTGCCGATGAATTATAAAAAAAGTGCGTCAAAATGGTGCTTTTTAGTGGCAAGGCGAACGGAAGGCGGGATTTTTTAATTTTTTTATGAAAAATTTCTAATTTATTGTCTCAATATTAATACGTATTGTTTCAAATTTAACGAAACGTGCCCCGTTTAAAGAATGGGGACACTGGACGACTACGAGCAGGATCAAATACTTAAATATGAAAAAAACATCGATAAAGTTAGGATGCCGAGGATAAGACAAATCATAGAAATATATTTAAAGACCTGTGGGATAAGTAGACACCTATAAGATGTATTTTAAACCTAACTACACCCGAAATTTCTTAAAGAAAAGTGCTATAAACTACACGGTCTGTATTGAGCTTAAAGAGAAAGAGAAAATAGGGGAAAAACATTTAAACTAACGTAATTATTTGTAGACAACATCAAGGTTATCACTGGCGTACCTATTAAATTGAGGTTTGACCACAGCTCACCTCATGTTAAGTGTGGGCGAAGATGATAAATACATCTTGCTTGCGATATCTACCTATAGGTACCTACGTACAAGTATCTATAGTTATCTACCCTATATCTGTGGTTTATAAATTCACTGGATTGTAATTTACGATTGAAATTTCCAAGCTACCCACAACAACACAAAGACTACCTACCTACATATAGGTACCTATAGTATAGAGTTAATGGAGTCATCAATCATAAACTGGCGGATTGGATGGTCAACAATACGAGAGACAAATTGAAATTATTCTTTACTACCTACATAGACCTATCTATACTGTTTCGGCATGAATGATCACTGGGTTAGAATTTTAATTCGCGAGATTTGCCTAGGTACTACCAAAACATGAACAACGGGCATCGCCCCTGGTGAGATTAGATGAAACTATTCGAGCGAACTAGAAGAGCCACAGAGCATTTGTTTAAGTAAATACAGAAAACTTGAAAAAATTGAGTAGGTACAGAAAACTTCGTAATAAAAACAAAGCGCTACAGATGAATTCTAATATAGGTAGATACATAATTATAATTATATATTTTCGGGACCTACATTCAGGACCCGTAATTATTTAACTCAATAATCTACTATTAAGCTGTTTATGCACTTATGTTGACTACCTACGTAGATAGATGGATAGACAGATAGAAACTCTTTATTGTGAACACGATAACTCTTAAAATCAGAAAAAAAAATAACACAAACAAGAGACGTCGACGTAATCTCAACAATCGGTTCGTTCAACTCAACTGCAGAGCAATGTGGTACATGTTATGGACACACATTATTTATAATGCCTGGGCAACTGCATGAATAATAACAAGCTAAATCGGGGAAAAGTATTAATTTTGAATAAAATTCATCATTGGATGGGGTGCGGGGAGGGGTAAAAGCAAACGCGTAACGTGCACTGATTAATCAAAACCCGCAAGCAAACCTGCATAGGTCGTTTATGTCGTGCATTCTCGTTAGGTTTTTATCCATTGCAACACTGTATGTATATGTATAAGCTTTAATATATATACAATAACATATACCTATCTAGGTAAATACTTCTTTAAAAACAATATGGTCAACAAATTTTATTCAAAGCGTGAACAGCCATTAATTGCTTGTTCCGAAAATCCAGAAGTGACCAATTTGCGAGGCTAGAACTCCAAGCATTTTATGGAATCGTAATTTCTCCGTAAATGGGGCTAACATAAATAAAACTATGAAAAATGAATAGTCCAATTCCTTTGTATTCGTTTTTTCGCTCATCGATCTCCAAGTAACCGGTCGTTTGGCGTTGCCTTTAGGTCGTAAATTCGTTTCTGTTAGCTTCAACCCCATTTGCAATTGAATGCGTTCTTTATGTATTTGGATCTGTCCTCTCTTTATACGTATAAGTTACTTGCGAGATTTTGGATTCCCTTAGGTTAGCATTAACCGTATTATATTAGTAAATATTTTTCTACTAAAGTCAGTTCTCTAATTGCTTCTGATGCAAAACATAATCACAATATTTTGAACCGAGTCCAAGTAGGATGTTTTATTTAAGCATCGCTATGTCTTAGATCATAGGCTAGTTTGTTACTCAACTATTTATTAATGTAAACCGATCACTGTGATTAAGTATTCCAATTAGGTACATCTAGCAAACTGAAAACCAGGTCTTCTTTTTTCTATAATGTAAAAAACACGTGAATTTTGACAAAAATTGTTACCCAAGTGGTATCTACTTTTGCTGAATCTTGTGTATCTTGTGTGTGTTAATGAATGCTTTAAAATGTTCTGTCAATATCTTGCTGACTGTGACGTGAAATGTTAGGCATGAAAATAAAACAGGTTATGTGATAAGTACCTAAGGCCCCTAAGTTTTGATACGAATAAAGTTACTGATCTTCTCTTATTTGCCTACGCTAAAGCTACTTAGCAACTACAATAAGCACATTTCAAGTCACATTTCAAAGAGAAACCCATCATATTTTTCTAGCCACGCAAATAAGAAGTAAGTAGGTACAGTTCTTCCTTTTCAGAAATCGTACTAGGATTCTAAAAGCCGTATCGAAATTTCAATAATAAATATAATAATTCCCATTCCGAGTGGTTTGTACAAGCACGTAGATAGTCTAGAAAAGAATACAAATCATTGAATGATCGGTATCTTGTTCACGTTCCGACCATCGCAAATCTTCGATGCAGGAGAAAATAATAAATATCCAGGGTACACACATACATGGTGTGTGTGTATTTATATATTTATTATAATATGTTTGTCATACATTTTTAGTAATACAAGAAAGTATTTTTGTTTTACATAATGAAAGGCAAACAAGAAGACAGTTTATCTGACGCTATGCACAGTGCTGCTGCAGCTGGACATTACATTTTAATGTTGTTGTCGATGCTTTTACCATCCCTGAATAATGTTTAAATGATGCTCTGTGAAAAACCTTTGCAAGAAGGACTTTCTGCATCATAAAGTTTGCGGTTGGAATAATCACAAAAACAATAAGATGTATTAAATCTATCATGTTTATCCATTTATTAAAAATATCTCATATTCAAATTCAAATATTTTTATTGTAAGCCTGTGTAGCGAAGGATCTTATTCATACATGAGTAAAGCGTGTCAACATACTGCGCCCCTTGGGGCATACAATAATAATTGAATATAATTATTATAATCAATCTAATCGATATATCGGTACGACTTTATAATCTCAAAATTATAAAGTCGTATTGTGTAGGTACCTACACCTTATTCCATGATTTTTTTTTAATCAACTGCTTATCTTGATTTAAAAGTAATTATAAGATTATTTTGTTTTCTGTACTTTTTCTATTTTTGGTGTGCACTATAAAGAGTTTCTGTATGTCATTTACAAGTATTTTTTTACAAATACGTGCATACTCATATAGGCTAAAATGACCAACGCATTTTCGGCAAGTTTCAGGCACTGCAGCCACTTGTTAGTGTTGCCTTTTGCTAAATTGATTTTATTTTCCTTTGAAAAGCCGGCGAACAATGATTTAATTTTCTTTTGTGATAGTGACACGTTCGTTGGTATTTCGAATTCCGGTGAAGTGGGATTCAGTAAACGAAGTGGAAAAGCAAATATTATTAATGTTACCTATATTTTCCTTATTTTTCGCAACTTTTTGTCAACAATTCCAATTTAATAATAAATTGTTGATTGTAATAATATAATCAACAATTTAACTATAAACACGCATCAAATGTTGGCCGGTTTTTGTTTGGAAAACTACACAGTTATATAGTAATAAATATTGTAGGAAATTATATACAGAATCACCTGACCCCAAGCTAAGCAAAGCTTATACTTTGGAAGTCAGATAACTGATAGGATACTTAAGTAGTTTTTTTTTTGTAAATACATACCTACTTATAATACATACAGTACACCCCAGACACAGAACAAACATTTGTTTACCCACGCCCTACAGCTATTGAAGCAGACATACTACCAATGAACCAACAGGGCAGTTAGTGTATGATCTTAGAAGATTGACTGGCTAATGTAATGTAGCAATAATAGCTCAGTGGTTAGCGCGGTAGGTTCGCATGCCGAAGGGCGTGGGTTCAAACCCCAATAATGAGCTTGAGCTGCCGGTGAAGGAAAACATCGTGAGGAAACCATAGCATGGTGGTAGGGTACTTTCTAGTACTCCGCTGGCTAGCTACCACCCTCAAGTTGAAAATCTGCCGCCAAGCATCTAACGGTGTGTTCCGGCAGCCTCACTTGAGAGCCAATTCCATTCCAGGCTAGGTGTGCTTTACCATCTTCGACCACACCTTCACTTAACATCAGGTGAGCTGTGACCTGGCCTGTCAACCATTAAAAAAAAAAAAAAAAATGTTGTAATTTTACGAAATTATATTATTCTTCAGGTTTTTTTTTATTTATATAGCATAATATCTATTAAAACTCTGGCTTTGTATTAGAAAAGTCGAATTTCCGCTTTTGCCGTTTTTATTTGTCATCGTACCTACTTTGTGCATGTTGCCAATTTATCTAATATTTTGATATTAACAAGAATTAGATGTTAAATTATGTGAAATAAGTTGACTTCGACTTTATTAGAAGCTGAAATAAGTTTGCTGCTTAACTTATAAGAAGCAACACTGAGAAAAAAATCCACATTTACATTAGGTTTATCATAAGTATTTCCACACTTGTGTACGGAATTCAGCATCATAAAAAAACACTAGTACTATTTTTATACATAAATTTTGGAAATACAATGTGGCGATGTGCGTCACATTGTACCTACAATGTATAATGTGGCGATGATTTTTCTGCGTTTCCTTAAAAAAGTAATATAATTATTGTTACTGGAAGCTTAAACATAGCTAAACCTACCTATAAATGTATGTCTTTGTCAACATTCTGCCTTATTATGGTAAAAAATAATTATTTGACAAGTTATGTGTAAGTAAATTCATTTTGTGTGATCAAACTCTTTATTTTGTGTGCAAATCAAAACTATTACACAAAATAAATAGTTTAATTTATACTTAAATAAATGAATACCTGCTTATGAACTATTTCAAGATTGCTTATTATTTGCTCAAGAAACATTCAAACCACGAAAACCGACCAATTTCAGTTCATGAAGCAATTTTGACAGAATCGATTAAAAAGTTGTCCGTACAGAAACTATAACAAAAATTGGATCAATTTTTGAATCGCTTCTATAGTTTTCGCACTCGATTTCGATTTCGCAATTGCCATCGATATTGCATAACAAGTACCTAAACATAATATTTGTCTATGAAACCTCAGGTGTCAGGAACTTGTTTAGATACTCTTTGATTTGAAGGCATCCATATTGTACCTACTTTTCAGGAAAACACAGACTCCGGCAAAAATTCTCGTCTCGCCGTTACTCGTCTCTCCATCATCCTCGTCGTGCGAATAAAAAATGTGGAGTCGAAGCGCTTAATGCGCACGTGGAAAGTGTCTACCAGGTCACGTTTGTCTGGCCGTCCGGTAGTAAAAATAAGCAGGTGGAACCAAATCTTGCAGCTCCAATATACAATCCCTGATATGTATCCGGTAGAAAGCCGATACACAGGAGGCCTAACGCTTTGCAGCAGAGACTTGACTAAAGTGTAATTTCTTATCAACCTCTTAGCGCACCTCTCGACTGACTTCAGTATCTGCAGCGTGTAGGTACTTGGAACGTATGAATAAAGTAGATTTATGCTGATGTTGCCATTTTTTTTTGATAAGCCCAATTAAGTATCAACATTCAACATGAATATTAAAAATCGTGAGTTTACTCATATTCATTAAATAGGTATCTAGGCAATGCTGCGTTGTTATCTAAATGACAAAGCATAATATCAAGTTATTTGTATTACGTAAATTACTTATATCAGTTACAATTTTCCAGTGTGTCGTGTAGTTTGTGTTCTTATTGTTTACTGAAATCAACAATGTAAGTACCAACGGCTTATGTTTCAATTTTTCTTTTTTCTTTGATCGTGATATTTATACCACACAAATGTATATTAGGTACTTATCAAATATTATATTTGCCAACAGTATAATATATTTGATTTGACTTTCATCATACGAACCGCTATACAGTGGAATTTGCTGCTTTCGAGTCGCGAGTGAATAGTTTTCTTCAAGAAACGGTCAAACACAAACCTATTTCCTTCCAGATGACTTTGAAACTGTACAAGACAGATTTAAGTCCACCGGCGCGAGCAGTCATGATGCTTCTAGACATATTGAAGCTACCGTTCGAAACTATTGAAATAAATCCCAGGAAAAAAGAACACTTGACGCCTGAATTTCTCAAGGTACATAACTATTGTTATTTTATAGAGAGTTATTGGTGACAAACAACTTATAAGACTAACTTTCGCAAGATGATTTTTTTAAATTTCGTGAAAAAATGAGCTGCTCACTAAAACGACAATGAAATGACTGCTTTTTTCGTGCTAATTTTAATTCGAGAGCAAAAGTTGTTTGTTATAATCTACAAAAGTGAATTTTATAATTATAGTTAGTATTAACAGAGGTTAAACGGCCACCAGGCCAGCCTAGAAGACGGTGAAAAGATGAGCTCGAAGCCTACAACAAGGAGTGGACCTCAATAGCAAAACAGAGAGGCGTGGAAGGGAGGGAGAGAGGCATTTGTCCAGCGGTGGGACTAAGTGGGCTAAAATTATAATAATAATGGATAACATAAATATACGTGCACATAATTATGTACTTAAAATATATTAAAATGGTTTAGGATGGTATTCCAGGGAAATAATACGAGATGTGTATATTAACCAAAAATCTTTTAATCATTTTTTCTTCTGTTCTCAGATAAACCCAGTACACACTATTCCAGTTTTAGAAGATGGAGATTTAATTTTGCAAGACAGGTAAAATAACTTTCTATGGATAAAATTACTTTTAAGGAACTACAAGATTCCGTTATCAATTTGTTAAACAAAAAAAAATACACACTAAAAAATGTTTTCTACCACAAGTTGAGTACTATACTTAGGGCAAACGCGTTTTTATTTGCAATTTGAGTACGTACGGTCATAATTTTTTTTTTTCATAGAATAATAAATATGTATTGACATTTCACACAGCACTACGTTTCCAACTCAGATGTTCACAAGGATACGTTTTACGCTCAAATTAAGCAATTGTTTTATAAATCACTTAACTCTTACAATACATTTTTGTAAATACATACGAGTACATACTTATTACAACATCCAAACACGTACCAACCGTTCTACGTTCATCGCATAAACAACACAACAAAAACAACATTTATGCAACTTACACCCTACAGTTCTCCATGAACTGAGCTACAAGGTAAAACTAGACTAAAAAAGAAAATTTAACGACGTTTTATTGATAACATATTGGAATACACAGCGTTTGGCTTGGTATCATACATCCATATAATATTACGTAATAAAATAAAAATTTTAATCACATCGAATGGCGTGTCAAGTATGCTTTTATAGTGCATTATTGATTGTCATCTACTCAATTTCATATTTTATTTTGTACCTAATCTAACGAGGCTTTGTTTTAACGAAAATAAAAACAAAAAATATGTTCCTTACGTATTATCATAATAACAACTAAATCCATTTTTCCTTTCAGTCACGCTATTCTCATGTACTTATCGGACAAATATGCGAAAGATGACGTGCTTTATCCTAAAGACATTGTAAAGAGAGCACTCGTGAATCAAAAACTTTTCTTCGATTCCTGTTTCCTCAACATGAGACTAAAAGTTATTGCTGTAAGTACCTACTTACTAAACAAACTTACTCAAGTACCTACTTACATTTTTGCTTCGATACTCAGTCCTCGCTAATTGTAGGTATTCCGTCCGGTTTTTGACCGTTTACTTTTCTGAGAGTTTTGATTCTGATGGGTAGTGTATGTACCACTATACAGTTACAACATGGCGTCTATTTTATAAATTTCTGCCAACTGCAATAGAAAATTAAATGAGTTTAAGAAAAATGGAAATACTCTTTTGTTCCGTGACATTTTAATCAAATACATTCTTCGTCTCGGGTTCAAATCCCAAGAATTTAATCCATTGATAGAATTTTTAGGAATATTAGTTCCTGGGAAATTTTGTAAGAATAAGGGATTATTGGGAGTTATTCATGCTATGAAATTATTGCGTTATTATGATACAAATCTATGAAATTGAAAAAGAGATCTGGGCATTTATTTAAAACAGTCACAGTTGTTTCTAATAAGATATAATAGAATAAATTTTAGTCATAGTTTTACTCGTATGCCTTTCATCTGAAGTTCCGTTTAACATCTTTGTTTTTTTCTATATTAGGTACTTAATAAATACTTTTTCCTTGCATATTTGCAGCAAGGTGCGTTCTATTTCGGCCAAAAATCAATAACAGATAAGCAAAGAGATGACGTACTGGACGCTTATGGTTTTCTGGAAGAATTCCTAACTAGAACAAAGTTCTTGGCTGTAGATCACGTCACTATAGCCGATCTCTCAGCGTTCACTTACGTCTCTTCGACTGCTTCTTTGATCCCTATCGACCCTAAGAAGTGAGTTTATTATTTTATCTTTGTATTCTCTACATTGTTACAAAAATAGAAAAGAAGCATTTAGGTACCGATTTGACACATCACAGAAAGAAGGATAAAGAAACGAAAGAAAGGAAAGGTTAGTTGTTTGACTACAGCTCATCTGATGTTAAGTAGCGGTGTGGTCAAAGAAGGTAAGTATAGCTGGCCTGAAATGGAATTGGCTTTCATGTGAGGCTGCCGGAATGCATAGTTATATGCTTGGCGGCAGGTTTTTAAATTGAGGGTGGTCGCTAGCCAACTGAGTTGTTGTAGCTAAAAGCAAAAGAAAAAGGGTCATGAATTTCTTGCTCTGCTTTTTATTGACTCCTTATTAGTTTAAGTTTATAGTTTTCTTCCAAGTATAACTCGTTTAACTGTTTATTTTTCAGATATCCGCTAACCGACGCTTGGGTTAAGTATTTAGAAAAACAGTCATACGCTCAGAAGTATAACGCTGCAGGTGTACTCGAACTGCTTGAGAGTATCAAAACTTCTCAAGAAAACAATTAGTTATTGAAAGTACCTACCTACCAACCTATATTATATTGTTCGGTATATATAAACGTCTGTTTTTTCTCTCCAAAGTATGCTTGCCTTTGACTACGCCGTGCCTCAGCTCGCGTAATAAGCTAGCATGGAGTTTTCTTAGGACGTGTTTAAATTCAGAGGATCAGTATGTTCCATCTAGAAATCCGTGCTTCATACTAAATCACATCACTGCTAACTACAGGCAGGGTATTGCCAAACGCAAATCTTATTTTGAAATAATAAAAAAAAAACAACTAAGTATTCACAAATTGTAGATTTTACTTTACGGAGAATACACTCAGTTGCAAAACCACGCAGTGCGAATACAAAAAGAACTAATCGCTTTTCTTTAAAAATATATAACCTGACTACGGAAAAATCGATTGATTGATAGATACACCATTCAACAAAATCGGATGATTAATTTCAGCGCTACCTTCTGTGGAACATATATGTGAAACATAACCTCTTCTTTTGGCTTTGTCTTATAGGATAAACAATAATTTGTTAGACCATGTATTTTTTTACCGCGAATAACTAAGAATTTGGTCACCGAATTTACCTATTGCTAAGCAAATATGTGACTGAAAACAAACCTTGTGAAAATTTAGATTATATTGTATTATTTACTTTTTTCATTGTACCTAACTAAGTACTAACTAAGACGATTGTTTTAGGTATAGCATAGTTTTTAGGGTACCTACAGGACTAACGTTTTAGATTTATACCTAACTTATACTGATTTTATGTTTTAATTAAAGCAGTGGAGGTTAGGCCCTACAAGTTTTGATTAATTTAGCCTTGTCATTGGGGACACCTGCGACATTGATAACATAATGGTTCCTGTAGGTAGAACGTCTGGACCGTATATTTTGTAGTTTATAGATAAAGCACGAATGTTTCCAAATATATTTACGAGATTAGGCAGCTATTTTATTATAGCCACAACTATTGGTGACTTAGTGATGGGCAGCTACCAGCCATTAGAAGAGATAGTCACACAAGATTGAAAGCAATGGTCTGAAATGTTTTCTTTTTTTAAAATTAAGGAATAGGATTGCGTTTGGCCGCCATTTCGCCCAACGTTAAGAGAAGACTCAGTCTACGATAGAACACAGTTGGTTAGAAGATATACCAATTCACACGCGACTTGAAAAAACCCAGATTGTATCTATCGGGAAACACCCTCTCAGGGTTGACGGTTCATTGATCGTTTCGTTTCGAGTTTTTGGAATGTCAACCGACGCCCAATACCTACCACTAAACTTGCTTCACATAATATTACGCCGATTTGGATCATTTATTGTCTCACATACAACTTATACCTACTTTTATATTAGGCATGATGATTTCACTTTCAATTCAATTCTTGATGAATGGCCTTTGCGGAGGTTCTCCACAATTCCGCCAGATTTCACTTTCATGGTTTCATCTAGTACAATTTTTCCTAAGTCGTGTGGGTCGATTTTTTTTTCTTATTTTTTTTTAACTTGTCGCATTTTGAGCATTTGCCAGTGTTAAGTGTTTTATATATGTTAAATAAGTTGCCTCGTAGCTATAGTTATATAGTCAAAGTCCAGTCTGTATCAGTCAAGTTTAGTTATGCTTTAGTAAAGTAGTGGCGACTACTATAAAGCTTCGATGGAATTTTGGAAGCAACACAAAAAGTCATCATATTATTTTCCCACACTCGTGCTTGTGATTCGGCACTTTATAAATAAAACTAGTATTTTGGGTGGTGCGCGGGCCGCAAGCGGCCCGCGAGGGGGGGTTTGTAGCGAGGGGTTATTTGTAGCGAGGTTATTTATTTAATTTTGAAGAAAGCTGTAGAATAAATAGGTAAAGAATCGCAATACAGTTGACTTAAGGCTGATGATGATGCTTATGATTAATTTTATGACCGGCAGGCACCCTAAGACTAATTCCATCAAAAAATAACTTAAAAACAAAATTAAGGATAAGTAATTTCCCGAGAAAATAAAAATCATCAAAACATTCTTTCGAAATCCGGTGAGATGTGAGAGTATAATTGATGAGTGTATATATCTACTATAATGGTAGGCCTACGGGATGTGCAGTCCCTCGTAACATCTTTAATTTTCTTTCTGGCGCTTCGCCGGCCGCTGCCGCGGCACGCTCGCTTCGCTCGCTCGGCTCGCGCAAGTTGTCTCTGTTCAAACATAACCTAACCTAAAACTAACCGGTTGAAATTTTTTTTTCTAATCATAATTCACACTTTTCTACTTAGAAGGACATTTAATTACCTATAACAAAGACGTTGTAATTTTTTTTCGCTAAGTCTATTCTATATAATAAGATAAAAACTGAAGATTAGCTCAAAACTGTAAAAAACTGTGAAACCTTTCAAATAAACTTGCCAAAACTGAGACTTTCAAAAACTGTAGATCGCCAGCTAAAACTTCAGGGCTGGCTACTTACACTGATTGTAACTCTCCGAAAATTCTCGAGCAATAAATAGGTAGGTAATTTAACCGTCGATCACACAAACTGGGAAAACGGAAATTTAACTACTTTATTGTATCCATGTGTTTATGCATGTATGTATTTATGTATGGAACGAATATTACATAAAAATATAAATGTATTTTTTTTTTTTAAGAGCACCACAAAATGGCTGAGCAATTCCGACCCTTATGGCCCAGACATACGATATTGTGATGTAACCGCCTGTATTCTATGTGTCGAACAGATAACGGCGAACAGTTTTTTTTCCTACCTATTATGAATTCAAGTGGCAAAAGTTAAGAAATTTGATATAATTACGAACCTACCTATTACATCGATTTAAAAAACAATAATTTTAGCACGCCACAGGAACAATAGACAAACCGAACCATTAAAAAACCGACCTCAAGGTTTTGAGTATATTTAGTTAAAGTGCAATAGTAAAAATGTCTCTAGTTTCCGAGATCCGATGGGGTACCACGTCGAGGAGTCGACTTCCGGAAGGTCCGACATTTTATTCGGGCCCTCTGAGCGATTCTCTATACGACCATATATTTAGTTTTTTCCTATGACTTCTCCTTATATGAGTTCTATTTCTCTAAGTCAGTCAGTCAGTCAGTCAGTGGTTATTTAGCTTTATATTATAGTAACTAGTATTTTGGGTGGTGCGCGGGCCGCAAGCGGCCCGCGAGGGGGGGTTTGTAGCGAGGGGTTATTTATTTAATTTTGAAGAAAGCTGTAGAATAAATAGGTAAAGAATCGCAATACAGTTGACTTAAGGCTGGTGATGATGATGATGCTTATGATTAATTTTATGACCGGCAGGCACCCTAAGACTAATTCCATCAAAAAATAACTTAAAAACAAAATTAAGGATAAGTAATTTCCCGAGAAAATAAAAATCATCAAAACATTCTTTCGAAATCCGGTGAGATGTGAGAGTATAATTGATGAGTGTATATATCTACTATAATGGTAGGCCTACGGGATGTGCAGGCCCTCGTTACATCTTTAATTTTCTTTCTGGCTCTGGCTCAAGTTGTCTATGTTCAAACATAATCTAACCTAAAACTAACCGGTTGAATTTTTTTTTTCTAATCATAATTCACACTTTTCTACTTAGAAGGACATTTAATTACCTATAACAAAGACGTTGTAATTTTTTTTCGCTATGTCAATTCTATATAATAAGATAAAAACTGAAGATTAGCTCAAAACTGTAAAAAACTGTGAAACCTTTCAAATAAACTTGCCAAAACTGAGACTTTCAAAAACTGTAGATCGCCAGCTAAAACTTCAGGGCTGGCTACTTACACTGATTGTAACTCTCCGAAAATTCTCGAGCAATAAATAGGTAGGTATTTTAACCGTCGATCACACAAACTGGGAAAACGGAAATTTAACTACTTTATTGTATCCATGTGTTTATGCATGTATGTATTTATGTATGGAACGAATATTACATAAAAATATAAATGTATTTATTTTTTTTAAGAGCACCACAAAATGGCTGAGCAATTCCGACCCTTATGGCCCAGACATACGATATTGTGATGTAACCGCCTGTATTCTATGTGTCGAACAGATAACGGCGAACAGTTTTTTTTCCTACCTATTATGAATTCAAGTGGCAAAAGTTAAGAAATTTGATATAATTACGAACCTACCTATTACATCGATTTAAAAAACAATAATTTTAGCACGCCACAGGAACAATAGACAAACCGAACCATTAAAAAACCGACCTTATTTTAGAGGCCATAATGTAGGTATATCGACGCCAGAGATAAGATGCAGTGTATCCTTTTGTTCGGTGCGAACTACACACCTACCTTTACTACTCATAATATTCGTTAGGCGCTCACGAAATGGCTGATCGATTCCGAACCTTATGACCCAGACATACGATATGCGTAACTATTTTCCTTGTGTTTAACAATGCTATAAAAAAACCTCGAGAAAGAAATCTAAAATGCATATCGATGCCAAAGTTAATTAAGTTCATACTTCCTGTGATATAGACGAACTATTTTTCAAAATGCTGTCGGTGATACCTGTAGTAGGTAGAAAAGATCACGCCACATATTCAAGCGCCGGCCGCGAAACGCGCAAGCAAATCGCGCCTTGAAAAATCGCGGCGGAACATAAAAACAATAGATAGTGCAACATAAAACATCTGGCATTAAGTAGATAATTATAATGGGATAGATATACTTATAATGCATACATAGACCACTAATATCACCTCTTTTAAGCTTAGACGGGTAAAAATCGTCTTCATACTTACTTACATATAAACACGAAAAGTTGTAAACAACACACATCCAAAAAAAGGGCTGGCATTGTCATTGAAGCGCGCGACGCCATTACAGATTTGTACCTAATACATCGATTTTTAAAATACGGAAAGAAAGTAAGCAACATTCACCTTATTTCACTCTCAAACCACTTTACAACATAGGAAGTACATCTTTAAAAACACAAACTCTATATAATAACTCTGTATATTGGCCGAAATTAAATAAAATTACTCCCTACATACAACAACAATCTTACAAATAGAACCTTATGCCCCAGACATACGATATGCGTAACATTTTCTGTGTGTCAACAGGTAGCGGTATATAGTTTTGTTTATTTACCTCAAGATTTCGGCAATGTAGCAACAGCCGTGGTACTATTAAATAAAAACTCATAAGTAAATAGACACCAAGACCAAACCATATTTACGAAAAAAAAAGTCTATTTTCACCGAAGCGCGACCCATTATAAGTACCTAATTTAAAACACGAAAAGTAATTGAAATTATTGCACTTCAAGATTAGTTTTACATATCTAAATCTAAATAATAACTTGCAATTCAAATAACAAAATGTCTACCTACCTACGTTTGCATCACATCGAACTTTAAAACACGAAAAGTAATTAAAATTAAAACACACTCACCTCATCTCACTCTCGAACAATTGAAAAACACTGTAAACCACAAATATAGCACAAGATAAGTAAGTTTAAACAAATTTGTAATTTAATTTCGAAAAACACTCCGTGCTTACGAAAAGTTAGTGAGCGAGTAAATAAGACATCGGTCACAGGATCTTAAAAAAAAAAATCTTTCGCCAAGAATTCCCGAGCAATAGATAACGGAAATTTTACGACTTCAATAACGGACCTTATTTCAAAGGCTACAAAGTAAGTATATCGATGCCAAAGATAAGATGCAGTTTATCCTGTTGTTTACATACCTTTACTACTCATAATTGCAAATAATAGCAATTCCGAACCTTATGGCCCAGACATACGATATGCGTAACTATTTTCCTTGTGGTCCTAAAAGAAACAAACCGACAAAGTACTTTTTACCACGTTAAAGGAACAATAGACAAACCGAACCGTTTAGGAAAACCCGACCTTATCATGCAAGTAATAAAGTGGCGGCGACGTTTATCGAGAACAAAGTTAAGTTTGTCGCTTCACTGGCGTTGAACGAAACGCGTAAGCGCCTATGAAAACTCGCGGCGGTTGTGACCTTTTGGTCGCGAGACCTACACACAAATTATTTTGTATGGGACCTATGTTTTTTTTAATTGCATCTGAAAGATCTCGACGTCCTCTATGACGTTTGTTCGAGCGATATGCCGAAAAAGTTTACCGTTTCGGAGATATCAGAGGTTACATTTTGTATGGTGATCATGTTTTTTTTGTGTGAAACACATGTTTTTTTTTGACGAACCTAAAAGTAACCAAGGTTTTGAGTATATTTAGTTAAAGGGCAACCATTAAAATGTCTCTAGTTTCCGAGATCCGATGGGGTACCACGTCGAGGAGTCGACTTCCGGAAGGTCTGACATTTTATTCGGGCCCTCTGAACGATTCTCTACACGACTATATATTTAGTTTTTTCCTATGATATCTCCTTATATGACTTCTATTTCTCTAAGTGAGTCAGTCAGTGGTTATTTAGCTTTATATTATAGTAAAGTAAAAGTAAAGTAATAAAGTAAAGTAAAGTAAAGTAAAGTAACATCACCATTTTTATGCATATAAAACATTACTTTTGGAAAAAAATACAATAGAGCAACACGACTCTTTCCGCGTTCCCGCCAAAACTCCAAAATGTGATTAGTAGCTTAGGACATAGACAAGGAAACAAATAGAGTTACTTACTTAAGGTGGTTCGATTTCCATACAAATAATTTTTTGCCATTTATGGACAAATGGAGCATAATTTTACAGTGAAATCAAAACTACTGGCGTTGATTTTGGTCTTTATTTGCGGTAAATCACAGTTGCTCGAATGAAACAGTATATTTTTAGCATAATCTACTGTTTTATTAAAAAATCATAAATTCATAAATCATTCATAAATTTGATTTTATGTTAATAAATAATCTACTGTTTTATTCAACCAATTGTGATTTCCCGCAAGTAAAGACCAAAATAAATGCCAGTATTTGTGATTCCACTGTAAAATATAAAAAATTATAAATGGCTCCATTTGTCCATAAATGGCAAAAAATTATTTTTATGGAAATCGAACCACCTTAATAGGCTACTTGACTAAATTTGAAAAATTTGTTAATTCTATACCTTGACAATAAAAAAAACATTATGATCTTTATCTATAACAATAAATAATTATAGTTTCTATAACCTACATGAAATGATTAATCATTAGGAACTCTAATTCTTCCTTTTTTTTAGTTTCACAAGCCAGCTATAGACTGCAAAATTCATAACCGTCCATTTTGATGAAAAACAGGTTTAAAAATAGAAATAGTGTCTTGTTTTAAGTTGTCAAAATTTGTTAAAAGCGTAAAGATAAGCCATTCTGTACTACGACAGTTTAAGTGCTTACTTGAGTGTGGTCGCCAGTGAAATCGAGCTTAATGCAGCTTGACGATGAATAAGACACAGATTAGAAAAAAAACAGATACAATATCCTGTATTGAACGAGTAAAGATTTCTAATTGGCCCTACAATTTTAGTAGGTACGTTAACATGAACTACCTCGACAAAACGATATGATCTTATATGTTTCTTAATACCGCAATCATTTTAAAAGCCTGATTCAACTAAAAAAAGGTATGTGTATTCATATTTTTTTATTTTCCTAATTAAAATTGTTATTTGAAGCGTTTGACCACAGATTTTAAGCGACATTATGGTCGAAAATTGTAAACATACCTAGCATGAAATGAAAACGTGCCCACTTGGGAGCCCATTTCACACCACAGAGCTTCACTTGAGGCTACTGGAATATTGTAACAGAAGGCAGATTTTGAATTTTGGTGTTGTAAAAGTCAATCAAACTAGATAGCATCCTGGTGGTTATCGGTTTCCTCATGCGAATTCCGTCACTTAAGCTTTTATATGTGGTCCGACAGTGCTAACCACTGAGCAATCGTTGCTAAAATGGTGTGCATGTAGCTCATGTAAGATAAGCAAAATTTTTAAGACCAAGGTGCTTTCACTCATTTTCTATGCCACTCTCTGTCCGTTCTTTATTCTAATCTGTGGCCTTCGCTAATAAGATATAAAAGTAGCTGTTTGAGGTTTTGGCGGGAACGCGGAAAGAGTCGTGTCGCTCCGTTGTATTTTTTTCCAAAACTAGTGTTTTGTCGAGTGTTTATGCATAAAAATGGTGGTGTTTTATTCATAAAGTACCGAATCACAAGCGCGAGTGTGGGAAAATGATATAATGTGGTGAAACATGACTTTTCGTGTTGTTTCCAAAACTCCGTCGAAGTTTTATCGTAAAGTCACCAGTCATAGTAAAGTCAAAGCATGACTGGACTTGACTGACACGGACTGTACTTGACCTAGACTGGACTTTGACTATAACTTTAGCTACGAGGACACTTATTTAACTTTTGAAACTTGAAAATATATAAATACTTGACACTGGCAAATGCTAAAACGCGACGCCAAAACCAAAGAAAAAAAAAGTTGCTGTTTGATAAATGAGTTTTAATATCGTCTAAAAATTACTTAGTATCCATGTAGAAAGTTAGTAGGTACTGTATTATCCAAAATATAAGAGGAATGCTTTCGAAAACGAAGTGTAGTGCTAGTGGTTACTGACGAAAATATATCCAAATGGCTAATCCATTCAACTAAAATATTCTCGGAATGGTAAAATTATTATCTTTGAATTTACACATTACTCGAAATGTAAAAAACTTAATTCCATCTTACGAAGTTCTCCAAAATAAATAAAAAATACTTATCAACTGCTATATTATCATTTACTTGATTTATATTGAAATCTCTTAGCAGGCCTCTGAAAAGTATTATATAGTGTAATCTTTAATTTAAATTTCTATCGAGTCGATTATTCCGTCACTTTCACAAGTGACACAGTCAAGAGTCACTTTTCTGCTCTTACGAACTTCTCGAAGGTATATGTAATGAATTTTACTATATTTAGACATTATTATTAAAAGTTATATGTTGATAGATGAAAACGCGAACTAAAACTGCTAATAGATGGCCACATAATAACCCACTAATGCAGCTATCCTTACATCAGTTATAAAAAAAAAAATTACATCTTTCGATAGCCCAAGGATAAAATAACGTTGAGTGAGGACTTGAAACATGTCAATCAGAAAAACAGCTTAGTGTTTGAATTCACGTACACATATTCCCATACACACAGCCGTATCTTTTTTGTAGGAGTCTATCAGGAGCGTGTCACCTGGCCATAACATTTCCTTATTAATACTCAAGACGTCAGACTTTTATGGTTGAACAATTTAGGACTAAAACGTGTGCTTGGTTCAACGTTCGAATTTCTAATTTGCAATTTGAGTAGCCTTTAGATTGTATCTCTGTCAATTATGGGCTATAAAAGTTAATAACTTTATCATAACCTGGCGCGACATTTCTTGGGTGTTAAACTGTTAGGAAAATTTAGGTGCGTTATTTTTGCACCCATAACAAAATATCTTATTTAAACCTGCCGCACACAGGCGCGATTTGTGCTTACAGCTATGGCGGTGGACATGAATATCCACTACTGCAGGTCGTGTTTGCGTTAAACAGGCTTTACTATGGTCGCTTTTGAAGGAGCTACCGTAAACCAAGTCTGTCTATAACAGGCATTCCTGATGCATGTTTATCTCTCATATTAATGCTAGTGGTATTTTAGATATTTGATCGGTAGAAGTAGCTAATTAAACATAAACTAATTAGTTTTAACTAATAAGTGGAATTGGTTGGGTTGGGACTCCTCAGTCCGTCCAATAAAATATATAATTACATTACCTACTGGGAAATAACAGTCGTTGTTAGTTAAAAAAAAACTCGCAATTAAATGAGTTTTTTTAATTTTTACCTAAATAGTAAAGAAAATTGCCAATCGTGGAAGAAAATGAGCTGTTGTTAGAAAAAACCGTTACCAGATGAATTGAGCAGCTTTTTTTTTAGAGTAGAGTTGAGTTGTAAATGTTGTTCGTAATGACCCCATAGTTGTACAATGGCCATACAATACATATACTACAGAATAGCAATTCCTCTTTTTACATAAGTACACCATATCTTTTAATTGAGAATTCGTCAAACGTTTTTGAAGAAATGTGGCATAAGAAGAAGTCACCCAGTCAAACGACTCCACCTCTACAATCACGTTAATTTGTCCTCTTTGACGTAAACCTAATGATACAAATTGACGAAAAGTAGAAAAAAGGTCATAGCTAAAAATCGTATCTACATTTTTTCTCCCATTCGTAATTTACTGTCTTTTTCTGAGTTTCTCTTTGAATTCGTAATAAGTAAATCTTTTGAATTAGACGAGCATTTGACTTTCTTCTTTTTTCATACTTCGCAAAAATACTTACACTATTAACTACTAGGTGCTGTAGAGTTTTTTCTCTTCAATGATTACGAAAACTTACGTTCTATGTTAGGTATGTAAGGTCTGTTCGACATTTTCAATTACATTGCCACTTAGAATCAGGAGAGCTGTAGTAAAACCTAACTTGTCAATTACATATATGAAGCAATTATGTTTAGTATTTGACATTAAAATTTATCTAGGTATAGATAATTGTATGTAGTATATCTCGGTAGTTTTTAAATAAACGTACCTATCTAGTTACTAAAATTGTAATTTATCTTGAACTAGCGACCCCCCCCCCCCCCCGTCTTTGCGCGGGTGTAGTTTAATTTGGCGACTTAATTATATAAAAATATCTTAAATTACAATGAAAACCGCATCAAAATCTGTTGCGTGATTTTGAAGATTTAAGCGGGGAAACAGACATACGCTTACGCGTATGTCACAGCAACTTATTTTACTGTTAAGGAAATAGAGAACAGAGATCTTACGATTCTGGTTCATGTATGAACCTTATGAAAACTGGCGCTAAACTGTTTTTGTATAAGTATACTCGTAATAAAGGAATAGAATGAATGAATGGAATTAAATAGATCTGAAATAAAATAAATAAGTAAATAATTTTAGATCAATTTGTCCTATTTCTATAATTAATTATTTGTATCATTTTTCCAGTAGGTTAATTGTAATTAGCTCGATTTCTTGATGTTGGAATTATAATTTGGTTACTGGATATGGTAAAAACTTAGATAACAAATACTTTCACTGATATCATTAGCAACAAAAATAACTAAGTAAAGAAAACGACCTAAACGTAAAACCTGTAGCATCTATCTCTCACTAAACGCTTTCAAACTCATTAACTTGTTAGCTGTTAATAAATACTGTGCTCTCTCGTAGATTGGATAAGTTATATGAGTCGCTTACAGATTGTTTGATGGCTACAGTTTAGGGTGGATACAGACGACGCAATTTATTTGAGATATAAAATATCTTGAGATGATGATGACTTTCCATCCTTGTAAATCATTTGCTTTATTAGTACCTACCTATAGTCATTGTTAGAATATTGTGTTATAGAATATTGTGTTATATGTGGTACATTCATATTTCTCTATGGAAATATTGTTTCGGATATCCTCCCGTTTTCTTTTGTATTAAGAACGAGTGCAATGGCTTCAGTTCTCAGTTTCATGTAAGTAATTAAGTGTAACGTGTAATAGTAAATTAAGAATAAACAATATATAAAATGTACAAGTGTATATGAACCGTCACCCACAGAAGTTTTTCAGTCATAAATAATTATGTTTACCACCGCGACTTAATCACACACTAAATACTAAAATTTACAATCAGAAACGTTTGCATTTAAAAAAAAATGTTTGGTCACCATTTGGATCGTGAGATCGCTCAAAATGGTTTGTAAGCATGTAAGTGGTCATTATAAGTGCCAAATAAATACATAATATTATATAAGTTACATTTCATATCATATCAGTATCATAAACGTTTCGAATCTACCTTCATCGTGCGAACCGCTAAGCAATGGAATTTGCTGCCCGAGTGGGTGTTCTCTGTTAGATACAATTCCTACGGCTTTCATAGTCATATTGCAATAACATTTTCTTTCTCTATCGCACTATCGCGACCGAGGCTTCCCTTAGTTGCTCGAGCTTGCCACGTGATTTATGAATGAAATTGCGACGCGCTCGGTTTAGGTAAATGCCTATGGATAGAATAATAATCAGGAATCACCTTTTTCGTGGATAGATAATTTTTCGACATCGATTTTTCAAGGTTTTTTTATAGATGGGTTCAGTTATAGCAGTAGAACGTCATTTTTTTCTATTAATTAAGACATAGCAGTGTATTTAGAAGTAATTGTTTTTCATTGTATGTAAAAAAAAATAATTATAAGGCGATTGAAGGCCCTTGTAAATCTGTAACAGACTAATAGTAAGAAAATAACGTGGCTAAAAGATAGTAAATCGCAGACTCTGAATATTTCCTAAATTATTATTTTACGACAAGACCTTACCAAGATTGCCCCCTTTTACCCTTATAGGTAAATGATAACTTTATCATAAAATGAAATGTAATGAGATAACTTTGTATATATAAACCTTTAATATGACTAACTTTTCGAGGAATGCGTGTAAATTGCAATGCTGTTTTTGATGACGAGACCAGACTTTTATAACAGCTATTTTTTCTTTCATCACCATCATCATCCACACCCTTCTTTATCCCACTGCTGGGTATGGGCCCCCTCTTTTTATGCCATCTACCTCTTTTTGTGCCAATCAGGTTCAATTCGGTATGTAAAGAAAAAAAATACTTTGCTGATTCCAAAACCATTTCGAAATATTACATTCCTGTACATGATTTTTCCGTTTAAAACTCTTTAGACTATGAGACGGGGTTTATTTTAATAAAATACATTAAATAAATTTGACTTTCAATTAACTTCTAATGACGTCATGTCCTTGGCTGTATAAGGATTCTTTCAGTGCCTAAAAAAGTAGGTACATATTTTACATATTCAGCCAATGTTATGACGTCATAACTATAAAAAGTTTGAAAATGTATTAGAATTAAACTACCGCATAGAAAGCCAAAATATTCAAATTAGTTTCATAAAATAAAGTTTACTATCAGTAAAAAATATAAAATAAATACAAAAAAAAACTTTACATACCGAATTCTTTGCTTTAGTGAGTACTAATAAGTAGGTACTACTAATAACTACTGCTATGTTTCTAGGTATAGTTTATTCTTTAAAATGATGTTTTGCTATTAGATCTAGTTAATCGATATTGAATTTATTTTCAACATGTTTAATATCTTTTTGTAATGTCGTTAAAGAGTAAGAACATGTTAGATTCATTTAAGAACTATTATTAATTCAAGAAATGAAGTTCATTACACTGTTCTATATTACGACAAATGTGAATCTGTTATGAAGGTGTCAGGAACGAAATAACTACACGTTAAATATTTATTTTTCCATTAGATCTTATCACCAATGTTTCAAACCCCGATACAAGTTTTTGTGGTGATATTATGACTGTTATAATTATGTAGATTGATGATGGACGGGAGATAGTGATTTCTACAAAAATTTGTAGAAATAGGTAGTATATATTAGTAGTATTTGTAGAATTAGGTAGTATATCAGCTCCATGATGAAAATACTTTAGGTTGTCTAGATACTCCACTGTAGCATCAGCCAAGCAATCAAGCAAAAAGAAGTATCCTAAAGCCGAGCAGTAATATAATTATTACTTTGTTCCAGTTTGAAGGGTACTTTAGTGAAATTACAAGGCTAATAAGATTGAATGTCTTAAAGTACGCTGGTGCGGCAATCTTACTGGCTTTTAACACTTTTAGTTTGCGTTTTTATCTACTATAAAATATAACTTTTGTTTGTTTTTGTTTTTATGTATAGCTTATGAGACGAACGAGATGCTTTCCTGATGATAAGAGTTAACCCATAACCATTGCAGCGATACACAAACCCTTGAATAAAAGTCCAGGACATTGCCGATTTGGCGCTCCATACTTTGAGTCTTTCGATGGTTAGTCTCGACAGCCCTGTAATTTCGCTAGCTGCAGTAATACCTACTCTTTAAACCGAAACACAGTAATGTGTGTAAGTTTTAAATAGAACTAACTTATTTCATAGACATTCATCATACCTCGAAGAAGTTTGTAAAAGTAGAAGCGTAATTTATAAATTGACTTGATCGAAATTTAAATTAAAGACAACACTGACATTTCATGATGTTTCGACTACTTTTGGGACAGGCTAAAAGATGAAAAAACATGCCCGTATTGTAGCGGTACACTAATCTTTTTATTTTAAAGACTTCGTAAGATATAATTGTGTTTAGTTTATTACTTTTCGAGTAATGTGTGAAAAATCTCAAAAATGGTAGAAACTCACTTGAAGAAGCGTAACCGCTGTATAATACTTTGTCTTCGCTAAATGAGACGCTATCTATGACAATATTAGATTTTTATTTTATTACTCATAATATAATTGACTGCAATAACAGATATGCTTGAAATTTTAGAATGTAAGGCCTCAAAATTTTGCGTAACGCTGCAAAGAGTCATAGGCAGGCGTTTTTTAATACAATTAGGGTAGCTCTTCTCGTTGCTTGTTACCATAAAATGTTATTTATTATTCGGCCATTTTAATTTGTTTTCACCTGCAAACATACCCATAATTTCGTTATTACAAATGAGATCTGTATCTGGATCGTTAATTTTCCGTCTCCTGCCAATTTAGATGGTCTCATAGCAGGGACCCACAATGTTATACACAGAATACGTGACTTTAAACTTGAAGATCCCTACTCATAGACGACGAGCTCACTGTAGTTACTGGTAAGGTGCAATTTTCTAAATGTATAAGTTAAATAGAGAACGTTAAATGAATTGTCTTCTAAATTTATCTTTTTATCTACCAACCCACTTCTGGGTGGGTGATAATTTAGCAAAAACAATGACCAAAACATTTGACAGTCTACTTTTAAATTGTGTTCAATTTATAGCTGTTACATTCTGTACTTAAATATATATTTTTTATTGAAAAGTGTTTGATCACAGCTTGCCTGATGTTAAGTGATCAAAGTTGGTAAACAAACCTAGCTTGGACTGAATGTATTCTACGATTAGTACTGAGTTTTAGCTAGGGCTTTATTCCATTAGAGCATATAACATGTACTGAAATTGTATGGTATGTCAATGTTTAATGTAAAAGCGACGAGGTATGTTATGCGCTCATTTTAAACTGTCGAAATAAACTTTATAAACCATATAAATGCTATACACGTTTTCGGGAAGTAATTTTGTGCTAGATAGAAAATCAGTTCTCTGGATAGTTAGTTTTAAAATATTATTAACATTAAATTAATTAACATCGTAGGACATTACATACAGCGCCATCTGACCCCAAACTAAGCAAAGTGTAATTAGGTGGGTGAAATTACACGCAGTTGCAGGGCGGGACCGTTTATTTCTTATTGATTAACGTCGATTTTCGCCCTGATTCGTAATTGCGAGTACGTCTTAAAACAAAATTATATCTCCTCTAATCTACCGAGCTGTCAGCTGGTCAACAACAATCATCATCCTCTATTCCTCATCAGTGTTGCCCGCTAACAGTGTCTATGGATCTCCTAGGTAGTTGGATGGTGTTGCCCGCTAACAAAAGCTTGTACGATGGGAGACAGATAACTGATAAAATACTTAAATACTTTTTTTTTTGTAAATACATACTTATAATACATACAATACACCCAGACACAGAACAAACATTTGTTTATATCACAAAATGCTTGTCCTGGGTGGGAATCGACACACGCCCCGCAGCTCTTGAAGCAGATATTGTATAATGCAAATTATTATTATACTAAATCTGTATAGATATATTCATAATTATTCTGTGCATGTGTGTCACTGAACTTCTAAACGCCTGGATTTTAATTTTAATGAATTTCGTTCCCTGAAAGATTTAGATTCACAATTGGACCTGGTAGGCACACACTTGCAAAGCTGGAACGAGCTGCTTGTTTCTAAATAACGTCAATTCTTAATTTCATAACATTTTGGGTTGAATTACAAGTCTTACATAATATGTATGTTATTTTTAACAGTATAGTAAACTGTATAAGAAATAAAATACAAGTAGGTTAAATAGAGTTTAGTGAACTTTGTATTACATATAAACAAAAAGCTAGCCGACTCTCAAACTAGCATCGTCCACGGGCTTCCCCATTTCTACCATAATTTCAACTTGTTACATCCAAACTTTGCTAAGAAACTGTTACGCTTAAATTTGAATGAGTTTGTTAAAAGTTTTCAGGTCATACCATGTTTGCATCTCTATCGAAAATTTCTGAAGTTCGTGAATATTCACGCCCAAGACGAGTCCATGTTTACGTTTACTTCCGATTCTGAAGTTAGTATGTATTCGTATGTACAAACGTGCAATTTTTTTAGAAAGTGCTATTTTATTTCAAGCTGGCGTTTCACCTGACCTTAAACGAAGGCTGGTGTACAATAATTAAAAAAAGTAACTTCTAGTAAAAGGTAATACGTATAGAACTAATTTTGCAATTTTTGTATCTATATATACCTAGACCTAATTATTTAATTCTTGACCAGCAAAATGCTTCCAAACCTCTACTAAAACCTTTTTAAAAAATTTCACACAGAATCTCACTAACTGGACAAATTAAATAGGTGTAAAATAAATTAAGTAAGACCTAACACAAGTTTTGTAACATATTAGAAAGAAGAGGGTCTGTTTTATAGATGATGTATTTGTATTACACAGCAATATTTTGTGCAAACATTTTTCTTTTCACGGTGTTCTTAGAATTCGGTATGAAAAGTATTATTTTTCTTATTATTTTATACTTTTTACTGATAGTAAACTTTATTTTGTGTAACTAATTTAAATATTTTAGCTTTCTATGTGGTACTTAGTTAATTTTTAATACGTTTTCAAACTTTTTATAGCGATGACGTCGTCTAGTCGGCCAAATATGTATGCACATATTAGATGACTTGCCATGTAAAACAAAAAGTATACACGAAGAAAAAGATAAAAAATATTTGTTTGTTTAATGATGATGATTTCGTGATCTGAAAACTTATTACATTTATTTTTATTTGTTTATTATTACACTTATAACCGTGTCTGAAAAGGTCTAATGACCTGAACTGAGACATCGTTTTATTTTTATTATTATTAGAAATGTGCACTTAGACTGAGCCGACTATATTATCAATCATTAATAGAAAAAATTTGTGATCCAAAAGAATAACATTATGCTACTACTTGTTAGTAAGACTACTTTATTGTTTATATATGTAATTATAATGAGTATTTATGTGCGTAGGTTTGCGTTGGACATGTATGTTTGTGTGGATACATATATAATGAGTATGTGTGCGTGTGGGTGTGTGTAAAGATAAAAATTCTGTTTAATTATATTATTTAATAACTGTAAGTAGTTCTTCGATAGCATAGCTGAGCAGGCACTGAAAGTAGCCATATACTATGTTACGTCATTGGAGGTCAAATAAAAATCAATTTTATTTTACGGACTTTATTATTTAAAATAAACCCCATCTCATAGTTTATAGAGCTTTAAACGTAAAAATAATGTACCGGAATGTAATGTTTTGAATCGGTTTTGGAATCAGTATCGTCTCTTTGTTCTTTACATGTGTACCGAATTGCTATATGTAACAAGTTCATATGTTTAAAGTAACTACACGTCGCGTCGTATGGTTTGCAAAAAATGAAAAATGTTTCTTAAACCTTTCCTATTAATAATTAAATCATTAATTATTTTCTAACCACAGGTTCTAACCTAATCGTTTTTGAAATTTGATCTAAAATCGATAAGTGCTTAGGATTATTTTAGCTTTTAGCACCTATAGAGTTTCGTGAAACAGTAGTAGATATTAAGTATTCATGATTGTGAACAACTTTTACTGGATTTTTGATCATATTGTGCTTGATCGCAACAAAAAAAAAACTGGAATTGAAAAAGGTTGGGCATTTGTACATTTAGCTAAAATATGTAGACATTTTTCTGTGGCAGAACTGATTGATGTTTTTCTTGATTGCGGGATTAGCCCAAAAATATTTAGAACGAGTTATTTACGAGTAAAATATTTTTTTATTAGTAATAGCTTGTTATAGATTTCAGGTTTTTATAGATTAGTAAATACATTCCAAAAACATTTTAATATTTGTACAGTACAGCGTTGTTTTGTTTCTTACAGTAAAATTGTTACAAAATTAACCGACTTACTAATGTATAAGTCTAAAGATAATGAAAAAAATACAAATTATATTTATGTCCAGTAATAATTAAATATCCACTTGTCAAAGCCTTCATTAACGAACTTACCTCAAAAACTCTTAATTACTATTAAAAATACAGTAAACAAAGTGCTTTCCAACAACAGTTAAGTAGCTGGAGAGGTAGATAATGCTATTAATTATACGCTTTCAGTGTTTTCTACAATGAAGCGCTTTTTTATTTAAGTAGTAGGCGTTTCTTGTAAAACGTAATAAAGCTTCGACAATTTTTTTTAACAGATGACTCTCGTGCTTTTTGTGCTGACTTCTATAATTTAAAGTTTTCTATTTTATAGTTTAATCTGTTTGATGTTAGTAAGCTCAAGAAAAGTTTTGTTGCAGATTTAACATTTCTATTTCACGAAGATAATAAAATTTGAACAAATTTTGGAATAATACATAAGATCCTTATGAACTGATTTTATCTTTGTACACTTTTCCTAAAATCTCAGCTCCTGGTGCGTTGTATTTTTGGCAAAAAGGTTGTTTTTCCATGTTCTTAATCCAAGCTTGGACTTTAGGATATCTGAAATAGAAATAAATTATCTTACTTTACTAACTTATATAATAACTCTTCGTGTAACGTTGTTGTTTTTTAGAAGTCATGGCTGTCTGATAGTAGAAAGAAATTAGACCATGCAGAGCTGAAGTGCACTAGCTATTTTACGTTGATTTTTAAGACTTTGGGGCATATTCTGAACAAGGAATTCATTGCTGATGGCACTTTTCTCAATAGACTCTAAGACCAGACAAAACTTAAATCTTATGGTTATTACTATTAAAAAGTGCATAAATAAATCGATTGCTGATCTAGCTTAGACGTCAATACGAAGAAAGTTTAAGGTCAACCGCAGATTTGTTTACTAATAAAGACATCGTATAATATGTCTAAACCGCTCACAGATCTGCGATATCGACTGCATCGCATCGGATTACAGGTAAACTGCCAACGTTTAATAACTTACTTGGTAACATTCAGCGGCAATAGATGTACCAAAGAAGTGACGTCTGCGAAAGCCGATATATCTGCGATTGTTAAGTCGTCACCAGCGATATATTTCGTTTGGGATAGAAATTGTTCCAAAAAACCGTATGCTTCTTCAATTTCATTCAACTGCTTCTCAGAAGGGCCTGCAGCGTCTTCAATTATAACTGGATACTAGAATAAAAGTATATTTTGATATACGTTGATAATACGTTGATAATAATTTTATGATAGACAACAGAAAAAAACTGGACTTATTAAAAACTCTTGCATCGACAGGGTTGACTTTTAAGTTAAGAATAGCTTAATTATATGTAAGGTATTCTTGTCCTATTACTTCTTTACAGCTACTACTAACTAGGTTATGTAGGTAGGAGATGACGCGCTTCACTTTTGCTAGGTTGACGCTTAGATTTCGAGGACGTAGTGTAGTCTGAAATTTAAGCCGGGTCTTAAAAAATATAATCATTTATATTTTGGGCGTAGAAAAACATTGTAAGAAAACTCTAGTCGGTACTTTTCTAACAGTTTTTCTAACCATGATCACACTTTCGTCAACCGTACGATGGGTATTACGTACCTCGATCAACATTTAAATTGCATCACGACAACACGGTACAACGTACTTATTGCATTTCATTTTGGTTGAATAGTCTGTCTTTTATTATAATATTTTATATTATCTGCTCTATTACTTTGGGGTAGAGAAAAATGCATATCTACTTCCACTGGGCCTACATAGAATTTTACCATTTTATTTTTCGGGTTTCGAAATGCTGTCTATTGACGATATACAATATCTGATTGAGTGCAATGCTGTTTGAGTTTTATTAAATCAGTGTATTAAAATAAGTAGACATCTACCAAAATATATACGTGAATACCCACGTAACTCACATCTTGATAATCTTGCTCGTCAATGTTTGTACAACTTAAGTTGAAGTTAAAATGGAAAAAATGAGTAAACATACTTACAGTAACGTTTCGTAGTCTTGGGAATAAGACAGCTGTATCAAAAAATAGCTTCTGGTTTACTGCTGTTCGTTTCTTCAAGTCCTTGGGGTATAGAGAATCGTCTTTGCCATATGCATCGGCCAGATATGTGAGTATTGCGTGACTGTACAAAAACATCGACTGTTATAAATTGTTATCTTACCTTATCAGTTACAAAAATAGTTAATAATGTAATATATATCAATGAAGCATTGATAGATTCACTATCAACAATGATAATAACTATTACTATACTAATAAGTGCTTAATGTAATTTGTAAAATAATATGAATGCGTAAAATTTTATTGTGAATAAGATACGAAAATGTTTGATTTAATACTTTACCTGTCGTGAATAATAAAATCGCCATCTATGAGAACTGGCACAGTATGGGCCGGGTTTTTCTGGAATTAATAAAACAAAACTGGTTTCATATCCTATCGCATGCATTTCTGTCTTTTTTTAAATTAAAAAAACTGTTGAGACTAACCATCGAAAGTTTCAAAGTAATGAGCACCAAAGCAGCGATGCCTCGGATTTTGTTTTACTATTCAATGTTCTGTGTATTGCTATAATAATCATGGGCATGCGTTATCTCTTACCATCAGGAGAGCGCATCGTTCGTCTTATTACATTTACATTAAAAAAAGGTGACTGTTTTTTTTTTTTTTTTTTTTATAGTTGACAGGCTAGTTGTTTGACCACAGCTCACCTGATGTTGAGTGAAGGTGTGGTCGAAGATGGTAAATCACACCTAGCCTGGAATGAAACTGGCTCTCAAGTGAGGGTGCCGGAACACACCGTTCGGTGCTTGGCGGCAGATTTTCAACTTGAGGGTGGTAGCTAGCCAGCCGAGTACTAAAGTACCCTACCACCATGCTATGGTTTCCTCACGATGTTTTCCTTCACCGGCAGCTCAAGCTCATTGTTGGGGTTTGAACCCACGCCCTTCGGCATGCGAACCTACCGCGCTAACCACTGAGCTATCATCGCTACGAATTACTACTACTACTACTACTACTGTCTAGTATCTTTGTAAATAAAAAGAAACCTTACCTTTAAAAACTCTGGCGAGTAATTGGCTCTATTCACCAGATCGACGTCAATCATTTCCACGGGTAAGTTGAAAACTTCACATCCCATCATTGCAGCCCTAGCTGGTGGGCTAAGGTCTAGCTTATATAGTTTCGCAGTCATCTAAAAAATAAATTTGATTAAAATTATACACATAAAAAACAAAAAAAAACTTTGATCTGCTACCAATTAATTTATATTTATGTACAAAATGTTAATGTAAGAGACTGTGTTTTTCAATATAAATCACAAAATGTTAATTTTATTTAGTATTATTTGGACCTTTTTAGTTAATAATTAATAACAACTGTTAGCACAATGAAATAAATAAAATCAAAGAAATTAAAATCTTGACTAAATGTAATAGGTTATAAATACCTAAACATATAATTATAAATAAACATTAATATTTTGATGATTATATAATTTATTGTGATTATTTTTGGCTAATTATTATTATTTTTCAAATTACTTTTGACGAAGCTCATTTACAGCTTTAAATTTGTTTGTTTATTTATTTATTTATTACGGTACGGCAACAGAACACATATTGGTAAATTTACAGACACATTGCGTAAAGTTATGTTCCGATACATGCGTCAGTTATAGGCATACACAGCTTGATGAACATATTGCTTGTTTATGGAAATAAACCTACTATTAAAGAGCACTATACAGCTTTTGTTACATTTAAATTTCTTTATACCAGTCTAAATAACACTGCATTTCTACGCCAAGAAGTATGTAAAACCGGACGAGTAGGTACCTACATGAAAAAAATCATTTTATTATACCCACTAGATAATAATAGATTCATTTTTATATTTAATAAAGAATATCTATCTATCTAATAAAATTATTAATGACAACTATACCCTGTATGGTATAATATCTGCAAGCGGAGCTGTAGGGCGTGGGTTCGATTCCTACCTGCACCAATATTTAAGTTATAGTAAATGTTTTTTATGCGTCTGGGTGATGTATACCTATGTATTATAATTAATAATGTATTTACAAAAAAAAGTATAGTAGTATTCTATCAGTCTTCTGGTTCCCATAGCCCAAGTTTTGCTAAGTTTGGGGCTAGATGGCGCTGTGTGAAATGTCCGACAATATTAAATTATTTTTTACTAGCACACGCCTCGGGTTTCACCGGTGTAGTTCCCGTTCCCGTGAGAATACAGGGATAAACAGTTGCCTATGTCACCCTGAGACAGTGTACCTTGCCAACGATGAAAGAATTTTTGTAATCAGTTCAGTAGTTTTTGAGTTTATTCGTTACAAACATAGAATAATCCAAAAATCCAAAAACACAAATCTTTTTCCTTATAATATTTGTGTAGATGTAGATTGGACTTAGGTATAGTCGAAATATATTAATTTTAAATTTTAATTGGAGCGGAGCCATTATCCTTGCTGTTCTTATGTAACAAATGCCTAATAACGTTGACATAAATTATTATCAAAAATACCTTTGGTCACACTAATATTATAATTGCGACAGTTTGTTCCTTTTTCACGCTGTAACGATAGGAGACTCTTTATCTCGGAAAACACTGGTGAAATTCCGGGCGGGTAAAGTATTAAAAAGTACCAAAATCAATCTTACTTTAAATAACAGAACGATGAAAAGAAATTGTAAACTGCACAAACAAGCTCACTCACTGACACTTATACAAGATTCAATACAGACACAGAATGATATTTGACTAAATAAATAAGAATTCTAATGGAACGAATTTTCACAGATAATGTATCTCTGTGAGCACTAACGAGAACATCAATATCGTTCTATAACACAACAACACTACACTGTTTCCTAAATACGAATAACCGATTTACAACACACAGGCGTGATTATGTACTAAACATTATCAAGTATTGTTGCGACACATATGGTAGGGTTGTATAATTATTGTGAAAAAAAAAACGTTATCGCCGGCCAAAGTTGATAAACGCAGTACTTTATCTATCTATCTACACTATTATAAAGAGGAAAGATTTGATTGCTTGTTTGTTTGTTTGTTTCTTTGTATTGAATAGGCTCCGAAACTACTGGACCGATTTCAAAAATTATTTCACCGTTGGGAAGGTACACTATCCCCGGGTGATATAGGCTACTTTTTATCCCTGTATTCTCACGGGAACGGGAACTACGCGGGTGAAACCGCGAGGCGTCTGCTAGTTACAAATTTAAGTAAATGAATTATATTAAAATGTCTTCTGAAATCTTAAAGTTTCATGAGAACTTATTCAACAATCGAGAAATACTGAAGAAAAAGAAACCAAGCCAATTACCAACATTCTTCGTTTGCTTTTAAAAATAAATAATTGATTTCTTTTATTAATAATTATTTTTTCTACTACATACTTACTAAATGTATATCAACTAGTATTATAAGTGTGATAGTTTGTATGTTTGCTGCTTCATCACGGTGCTGTAACGGCTTTAGACCAAATTCGAAATGGACATAGACTACGTTATAATATTACCTTCATTATAACATAGGCTACTTTTTATATCTAAAAACTCGAGTAAACCCGCGGTGCGCAACTAGAAGTTCGATCACTGTTAAATTGCTGAGAATGGTCATGCTTTGCACTGTTGGGAGAGCGATCATCACGGATACGGCAATTGCCACCAATATAGCATAATATGGTAGTCGTCCGGACCCAACGCCAGACAGTGGTCGTTGAGGTCACCACCTCACATAACAAGAATCTCGTGAATAGTCAAGAGCCTCAACTAACACTTTTAAAGGCTCTCGCTAGGCGATTGGGCTAAGAGTTAAGATCCACGAGGCAGTCACCTGTTAGAACCAAAAAATAAATCAAATAAATGAATGCACTACTATAAGGTTAGACTTACTGTGAAGTTAAAATGTTACTATGAGATTGGACTTTATACCTTGGTGACGGGATGTCAGTTTGGTGAAGTGGTATTTTTTATTTTATTTTATTTTATTTTATCGCTATAAGTTGCTTAATATTAAGTGACGTCAGAATTAATAAGACTAAGTAGGTATCCAACGAGAGAAACTAAGAGTCACGATTGAACAATTTAAATTGATCGTGTAAACGTATCTAAACCACCCACTCTGTTGAATGAATGATACCTTGAACCTATTATTATCATCCACAGAGTTCAGACTGACAATATGGCAACATAAATTATCATAATTTACCAATCGGCTCTCCTTGATTTTACTCGCTGAAGGATGTATGATTTATTTGTCCAAAAAATAATCGTTATACTACAAATAAAAAAAGTAACTTGTTTTTTTACAGTATCAAATTACAGGCAAATCTAGAAATTTTTGATCTGTCATGCAGATTTCATTAGTTACACAGATCTTTTCTATATCACTTTTTTTTGTTGTCACCGGCGCGGGTAATCTCTGTACCGACAACAAGAGAGAGAGATGGAGAGAGAGGGATAAAAAATTTTTTCTTCTTCCTTTACTTTCTGTCGTTGCGTTGGTCCGACAAACCCAGATGTGCACGTATAAAAGTGATTACTTATGACTCAGGGTAATTAGGAAATAAAAAAATCAAAATTCAATGTTATTAAATTTATTTTTTATTTGAAGTGAAACGTAACAAAAGAGCAAACACTGTGCAATACAAATATAATTAAAGTATAACTATTATTTATTTTACAATACAGTACTTAGTATAGTAGCAGAAAATTGTCTTCAATTGATGATTTTTTAAAAAACTAATAATACAATTCCGTATTACTCGAAGGTGTAACGCCAGAAGCATGGAACAGAGGCGTGGTGGTGCTGTTCTTCAAGAAAGGTGACAACACTTTATTGAAGAATTACAGACCCATCTCGCTTCTGAGCCATGTTTATAAGCTGTTTTCGAGGGTCATTACGAACCGTCTCAGTCGCAGGTTCGATGACTTCCAGCCTTCCGAACAAGCCGGTTTCCGAAAAGGTTACAGTACCATAGACCACATCCACACGCTAAGGCAAATTATACAGAAGACCGAAGAGTATAATTTGCCTCTATGTTTAGCGTTTGTGGACTATGAGAAAGCCTTTGATTCGATCGAGACATGGGCGGTGGTTGAGTCTCTCCAGCGATGCCATATTGACTATCGGTATATCGAAGTGTTGAAGTGTTTGTATAATAACGCCACTATGTCGGTCCAAGTACAGGAGCAGACTTCGAAGGCGATTCCATTAAAAAGAGGCGTAAGACAGGGAGACGTTATATCTCCGAAACTGTTTACTGCCACAGTGGAAGACGCCTTCAAGCTCCTGGAATGGAAAGGATTCGGCATCAATATTAATGGCGAATACATCACTCACCTTCGGTTTGCCGACGATATAGTGGTCATGGCAGAATCGTTGGAAGATCTCAGCACAATGCTCGAAGACCTCAATCGAGTTTCCCAACGGGTGGGTCTTAAAATGAATATGGACAAGACGAAGGTAATGTTGAATGCCCGTGTTGTGCCCACCCCAGTATCAGTTGGGAACTCGGTTCTCGAAGTTGTTGACACATACATTTACCTAGGACAAGCAGTCCAATTAGGTAGGTCCAACTTTGAGAAAGAGGTCAGTCGTCGAATCCAACTCGGCTGGGCAGCGTTCGGAAAACTGCGCGACGTCTTCTCGTCCGAATTACCTCAGTGCCTCAAGTCGAAAGTCTTCGACCAGTGTGTGTTACCAGTGATGACTTATGGCGCTGAAACGTGGTCTCTGACTGTGTGCCTTCTTGGTAAGCTCAAAGTAGCACAACGCGCTATGGAGAGGGCTATGCTCGGAGTTTCCCTACGAGATCGAATCAGGAATGAGGAGATCCGTAGACGAACCAAAGTTACCGACATAGCCCAACGGATTAGCAAGTTGAAATGGCAGTGGGCAGGGCACATAGCACGCAGAACTGATGGCCGATGGGGCTGCAAAGTTCTGGAGTGGAGACCACGGACCGGCAAGCGCAGCGTAGGACGTCCACCCACAAGGTGGACAGACGACCTAGTAAAGACCGCAGGAACGCGCTGGATGCGAGCCGCTTCCAACCGGTCTTTATGGAAGTCAATGGGGGAGGCCTATGTCCAGCAGTGGACGTCCTACGGCTGAAATGATGATGATGATGATGATGAATAATACAAGTGAATTAACACATTAACAAACAATACAAGCTTAGCAGAAAATTCGTATGCTAAAATAAAATATTGCCTGGCTTTTAAAGCATGATGATATTTCAAAGTACGTTAAAGCCTGTCAAATAATTCATGCTCAAGAATT
The DNA here is from genome assembly GCA_905404145.2 of Biston betularia. NCBI lineage: Eukaryota > Metazoa > Arthropoda > Insecta > Lepidoptera > Geometridae > Biston > Biston betularia. The sequence continues at coordinate 5,481,098 of FR989868.1, forward strand.
AATTACTTGACATGAAAACTAATAAACGTTCGATTATGGCAAAATATTCTAGAATAGAAACTAATGTTCCTTCGTTATATTCAGATTCATTTTTGATAGAATCGAGTAAGAACAACATCACAACAATAATATTAATACTAATGTTGCTAAAAACTTCTTTGTTAAAATAATACACATGACAAGTCTACCTGTTTGATGTTAACAGGTTTCAAAATGTAAATATAATGTATTTAACTAAGGTATTTTTAAGATAAAATTAGTAAGCTTATAAATATAAATGCTTCGTCTTAAGAAAAACAAAATTTCAATGAGGTAAATATTGTCACAAAAGTGGTAATGACGTCAACATGAAAAGTGAGACTTTAAGCCCCGATCTTTTCTTTGTACAATTTGCCCAGCAGCTCTGCTCCTGGTGCATTGTATTTTTGGCAGAATGGTTGTTTTTCCATATCCTCGATCCAAGCTTGGATTTTAGGGAATCTGAAAAAAATTTAAATGTTATATTCATTGATCATTTTCAATGTGGAAAGATTTATTTTTACACAAGTAACATTTTAAATCTTTATGCTTTGAAGAAAACTGCAAATTGAAGAAGAGGCAAAATTGATTTGTTTCGTATTCAATATCAAAAAGTTTAGCTTAATTTTTCTTATGTTAATTATTCCCGGTAATGTTCGCTTCTAATCATTTTACAATATGATATAATCTTTGATTGTCAATTAACATCCCTAAACACTTAGTCTGAATTATTGCAGTCTTTGAAGTATCTGCATAATTTGGTTCCATCTTTTTTTTTATTACCGGACGGCTAAGCAGATACGGCCAAAGTGCCGTCGATACATGGTGGATATTCCCCACGTACGGACTAAACGTTTCGATTCCATTCTTCATACGTACAGCGAGGATGTGGAACTCTCTGCCGGCGTCTGTTTTTCCCGCGAAGTACAACTTGGGTGTCTTCAAATCCAGAGTAAGCAGATTTTTTCTAGGTAAGCGTGCTTCATCTTAAACTACATCCTGCTTAAAATTAGACAGGGCGTGGTCAAACGCAAACCTATTTAGAATAAAAAGAAACTTAAAAATTCTGATTATTACTTAGCAGCATCCACTGGCAGTACGTAAACCAGAGAGGTGACGTCAGCGATAGCCGCGACATCTGCAATCGTAATCTCATCTCCGGCCAGATATTTTGATTGGGTAAGATATTCTTCCAGATAAGTGTATGCTTCTTCTATTTCTTTCAGGTCTTCATCAGCAGGTCCTGACTTGCCTTCTTCTAAAACTGGATACTGAAATAATATATTTTTACCGTACAATTTTAATACATCTATCACTGTATTGATAGTTTAGTGTTACTCTGATTTTATAAATATGTACTAACACTACTAGGTACTAGTTTTTCAGATCTCTCTTCCACTTGAACTCGCTAATTCGCTTGCTATTGCAGCAGCTTTAAAGACAGCTTTAAGTTGTCTATTTATATATTTAATTTAATAATTGTAATGGAGTTCCTATTCAGAGTTTTAAGTTAGCTAATTTCGAAACTTACTGTAGCACTACATAATTTCAAGAACAAAATTCCAGTAGATAGCATCATACGTTCGTCTACAACAGAACGTTTCTCTTCATCTTTGGGGTAAAATGAGCTATCGTTGCCATATTTATCACCGAGGTAGGGAAGTATTTCGTGACTGTAAACAAAAAATGATTACAATTAATAAAATATATTACAACATATTTTATTTTTAGTCAATATACTCTTTTAGAAAACTGCAGATGTATCAAATATACTACTACTACTACGACTACGACTATATTTACTTGTGGTAAATCTCCTTAGCAGGAGGTCGTCTAGGTAGGTACCACCGCAGTACCAGTTATTCTGCCGCTAAGCAGTACTGTGTCAACATTACTGTGTTCCGGTTTGAAGGGTACTGCAGCTAGTAAAATTACTGGGCTGTTGAGACTAACTCTATCAAAAGTCTCAAAGTAATGAGCGCCGAAGCAGTGATGCCCTGGACTTTGTTTTGTTACTTAAAGTTCTATGTATCGCTGTGATGGTCATGGACAGGCGTTATCTCTTATCATCAGGAGAGCGTCTCGTTCGTCTCATTACTTTTTACATAAAAAATAAATAAATAAATAAGGTTTCTAGAGAGGGTAAAAATAGTGAGTATATGAGGAAAGATACATTGCCAGTGGATACAGATCAAAGAAAAAATCAACCAATTTGAAGCATACATGAGTGGACCTTGGTTGTGAGCTACAGACTTAAATCTAAGTATAATATGTAATATAAATAAGAAGATAATAGTATAATAAAATTCCTATGTAAATTGTTTACTATGACGAATTCCATGAAATTATTACCCATCCATAACAGTGAGTTCACCATCTTCAAGTACTGGTATTGCGAACTGAGAACTTCTCTGAAAATAATAAAAATCAAGATCTTAGACCGCGATACATGGAACAAAAGGTTCCTTTTAAAAGTATTTATAAATGGATTTTTTTTTAAAATAACAATGTTGTTCATATTTATTTTCATAACAACTCAAAACTACTTTGGTAGGTAGTTAAACATATATTGTAAATCATTACCAACTAGACAGCTTATATTATGTTAATTATATTGTTTTAGAAATTTAAATGACAACGACATAATTATTTGAAGTTTTACTAAATCACCTTCAAAATCTCTGACTCGTCGTTTTCTGGATCTTTAATAACTACGTCGCCATCGACCATTTCCACTGGGAAATTGAAGATTTCGCATGCCATCATTGCAGCCCTACCCGCAGGGCTCTGGTCTAACTTGTGTAGCTTTGCAGGCATCTGAAAAAATGATATTGCATCTCTATCATAGGTGCTAAAACTTGTACGCAGGCATATTATAAATGCGGCGTTTTTTAATTGTTTTTTTTTTTGTTAGTGCCTTTAAACACTTTACACAAGTGTACTTTATTGCATTTTACTTGGTGTTAGACATCCTGTCGCCAAGCAGTAGTATGTAAATGGTACTGTATTCCGGTTTGAAATGTACAGCATTTAGCAAAATTCTAGGGCTGTTGAGACTAATCGTTGAAAGTCTCAAAGTGATGAGCGCCAAAAGCAGCGATGCTCTGGACTTTGTTTTGCTACTCAAAGTTCTTTGTATCGCTGCAATAGTCACGGATAGGCGTTATCTTATATCATCACGAGAGCGTCTCGTTCGTCTCATTAGTATTGTATAAAAACAATTGTGTACTCCTAGCAGCAACAACTGACTGCTCTATTAACACATTCAGTAGTAGCTTTGCTTCATGCCCTGTAGGGCGTGGCATAGAGTCAGAAAGAACTAAAATGTCTGAGTGTTCTTAAAATAGATACCTACATATGTATGGTGTCAAATAAAATTAATTGAAGTTTTCGTAAAAGAGATGTAAAAATGTCGAGGTAGAACCCAAGTTTATGGCGAGAAATGGCCCGGTTTTCACTCTCTCTCTCTATAAATTTCTCTCGTTTGCTCTTTTACGACACACAACATAGTAGGAAGGTACCTTTATCACAACAGATTATTCACCAACAGCACAAACAAAACCACTTAAAAAAAAACGAAATGAAAAAGAAGTATTTAACGTTCCGCTTAGACTCTTCGTAAAATACAGATCATAAATTTGCTTCTCAGTCTCTGCACCAACGTCTAGGCCACAAGGTTAAAAATTAGGCAATCGCTATTTATAACATTGGGGAGAGTGAGGAATACCATATGCTTTGCACGTCTAGGTTCTATGCCCGAACGTTCGTCACTTTATAAGTTCAAATACATTCCAACATTACTCAATGGCATTGATTCTAAACTAAACTAAATTAAACGTTTTTATTTAAAATAATAAATTGATAAATAATGGAATGCAATATTACAGGGCTAATGAGATTAACTATCGAAGTTCTCAAAGAAATGAACGCCAAAACAGCAATTTTTTAGACTTTGTATTGTTAATCAAAGTTCTGTGTATCGCTGCAATAGTCATAAACAGACGTTATCTCTTATCACATTAATTTTACATAAAAAAAAGTTTACGTTTCAAAGACTTCAACGGGACGAATTGATAACACTTTCATTGTGCGAACCGCTAAACAGTGGATAGCGCTGTTGGAGTGTCAACAAGATATAGCTTGATGTTTTCAAGTCGAGAGTGAATTGGTATCTAAACAAGCGTATTCTATTGTAGACCGCATCTTCACTTAACATTAGGTGAGATGGCGGTCAAACGTAAGCCATTTATTATTTAAAAAAAAACCGTCTTACTGGTGTATAGAATTGCCTCACTTTCCTCTATGTTCCATCCATACTTATTGTGTCTGTGTGTATATGTGTGCAGAGGTGACTGAATTCGCATGAATGTGGCCTTGAATATATTTTCATTATCTAGACTACGCTGCGCCTACGGTTTCTCTGTGAAAATATCGTAGAAGCATCATATGCGTAAATTTTGTTTTAAAACAAAATATATATATATTTTTTAAATCAAGCTTAACTATCACTATATTTTAATTTTTGTCCAACATGAAAATTTGTTAATAGGTAGGTAATAATTTCTTAATTCCGTTTTAATATCTAATGCTTCGATGCTAAAATTAGTATTTCAATAATTTTATAAATATTTTATTAATTTTTGATTTTTTACACGGAACAGCATAATAATGTTTGTTTTTAGATTTCCGTACCCAAAGAGACCCTACGACAACGGGACCCTATTTCTCCACTATCCTTCCTTCTGTCCGTCCGTCTGTCTGTCTGTCCGTTTGTCACCAGGTTGTATCTCATTAACCGTGGTAGTAAGACAGTTGAAATTTTCACAGATGATGTATTTCTATTGCCGCTATAACAAAAAATACTAAAAAACAGAATAAATAAATATATGAGGGGACTCCCATACAACAAACGTGATTTTTTTACCGTTTTTATAGATAATGGTCTTTATGGAACCGGTCCTTATGGAAGTCAATGGGGGAGGCCTATGTCCAGCAGTGGACGTCCTACGGCTGAAATGATGATGATGATGATGATAGATAATGGGTACGGAACCCTTCGTGCGCGAGTTCCTCGCACTTGGCCGGGTTTTTAATGTAAATATAATGTAACGTACGATGCTCTTCCGATGAAAAGATTTTTTTTTTTGGATGGTTGACAGGCTAGGTGTTTTGACCACAGCTCACATGATGTTAAGTGAAGGTGTGGTCGAAGATGGTAAAGCACACCTAGCCTGGAATGGAACTGGCTCTCAAGTGAGGTTGCCGGAACACACCGTTAGATGCTTGGCGGCAGATTTTCAACTTGAGGGTGGTAGCTAGCCAGCCGAGTACTAGAAAGAACCCTACCACCATGCTATGGTTTCCTCACGATGTTTTCCTTCACCGGTAGCTCAAATTCATTGTTGGGGGTTGAACTCACGCCCTTCGGCATGCATATGATGACTATCCACGATTATTGTATTGGTAACACGAAAATTGAGTAACAAAGTCGTATATCGCTGGTTTGAAGCTCATTACTTTGAGACATGGCTAGTGCATGGCTTTGGCATATAATTTCGCTAGCTGTAGCTCCCTTCAAACTCTCTCTTAGTGATGATTTCACCCTATTCCTTAGAAGCAAAACATCTGACACTGCCATGGTAACTTATTTAAGACGATCTCCTGCTAAAGAGATCTGCTACTACATCAATTAACGAGTTTATTGATAGTAATCGTTTAAGACTCGCTTGACCTTCAATATTAATTGTCAAACGTAGGCGTCAAATTAAGAACCTTCTCAATCTAATTCATGTTAGGTAGAGATGAAAAATTTAACTGCTGTTACTTTGTGTCTTGTACAAAGTTCGTAAAACGTACAAACAGTTAGTCTGATTTTTGTATGCGTAACATTACAAGTGTAGGTATTACTGGCTATTTTGTGATTTATTTGTTTTTACTTTCATAACAATGTTTTACAAAATTTTAAATTTAATTTAAAACATCTTAAAGAGTTTTTGATTATTTTTATTATCTTATTAAATAACTTGTACTGAATAGAAAATTTATCTTGTACAAATTAACGGTCGCAATCACGGTAATAAATCAATTATTAACGGATTGATATATTATGTATTTAATAATTACTAAAAATGTCTCGCTAAGAATATTAATCCAATGTACCACTTCTAATTATTTTTGCTAGACGCTTGATTTTTCATTTTTGCTGTTGTAAATTCATCAGGCGTTAACCTACAGTGCGATCTATCCTCAGCTGTGACAGGGTGCTGGTCTTAAAAACGTAAGTAGTGTACGAAGTAACGTAGAAGAGTGTTCATCTACCGATTAACGTGGACAACAATGAAGTGAAATTTACTATAAGCTGATTTGTCAGCTCAGTAAAATTGTGATTTCCAAGTTATTCCAGTAAAAAACTACAAGTATACCTACTTGCGGCTAATAAATGGAAGTTTGCATTCAATTGGTTAGATGTTAACTTTCAAAAATTTGATCGAGACAATTCTTTGATTTGAAAAATAGAATTATTGTTCCAAACAACTTGTAAAGTTTCTCATATGTTAGCCAGTTTGTACGTAGGATTGCTTTGCTTGAAGTTGGACAGGGAAGCAATCTAGGAAACATGTGCCTCGTACTTATACGATAGTGGGAAGTTGGTTTCAGTAAATTCCGACGTAGGCATTTACTCGAGAATTAGCACGGTTTGGAACTGCAGTTTGATAAACAGTGCTACAGTGCTTTCGACTGAGATGTGGTCATACGGTAACAGTTAGTGCAATTGAAATTTTGAATAGCTACATATAGGTACAACCAGAACCACGCTTGTTTTGTTTTATTTCTCCTTTGCTGTTTTTGCTTGTATAATGAAAGACACAATTTAAAAGACTGCACGGGGATGCATTCTAGCTGTACTTTTTTAACAATTGTGGGCGGCATAGGTGCCTGGGCTACAGGAGAGCTTCTTCTTCTCCCAGAGTGGGATAATGCCTCCAAAAAGCCACAACGTTGTCGTTTTTTCCAGGGTCTTTAGATGGATTAATGCCATAATTGCAATAGTTATAGGAAGAGTGCCAAACAAACATCCCTATGTGTTGCCAACCCAAAGACATGTTTGTCTACAAAATATGCCCATTTTAAAACGCCAAACCACTTAGTGCAGACACTCAGACACAGATACCGATCCTATGTATACCTATTTTATTGCTCCAGCATCAGAGTTAGGTGCCAAAGGCAAATGTTATTTTATTGTGAATTTAAAAATGTAATACTTTTTTATTTATTGCAGTTCTATATTTACTTAAATAGCTTTGATGCTTTAATTAAACATTTAAAATTAAGTTGCGACATTCTGTTAATGTTATAATAATTTTTAAATAAACGACGCCATCGGCTACAAAAAACTAGTTTAGGGTTAATTATTATATTTCACTAAAGATTTATTCCACATAATTGTTGTCGAAAAATTCTTGATCGAATATAATTAACAATTAAACGAACTTATCCCAGTGAAGTTCTATTCTATTCAAAGTTCATAGCTGAGTAGAATATTTTTCTTTTTAGTTTTAGTAACAAGCATTATTTTGCCAAACCTGCACTATAGTTCAGATATTAAATATGAAGTAGGTATCACAGTAACGTTTGTTCTGTGTCTGGGTGTGCTGTAATAATAGGTAGATATTTATTTACAATACAAGTATATGAGTATTCAATCAGCTGTCTGGTTCCCATATTTTAAGTTGTGGTTAGTTTAGGGCTGCATGGTACCGTATGAAAAGTCCTACAACATTTATTTTTTAATTTTATACATATACAAAGGTAGTGCCATAGTTAAATGTTATATTATATAAGATAAAATAATCTTTACTCGCAGCCGCAGTCTGACTCGAGCTAAGTAAATATTTTTAGTGAGTTGAACAATGTTTTATAAACTCGGACCGCAGCCCGTAGGCGAAGGCCCATCATGCCCACACTTTAAACTGCTTTTGGTAATATAAAAATAAGCCAATGCCACAGACATAATGTTACATGGTAGTAATGATAGCTCAGTGATTTGTGCAGCTGAATAAAGCTTAATAAAACTAAAATAAATCTCGTAGGACATTTCACACAGCGTCATCTGACCCCAAACTAAGGAAAGCTTAAACTATGGAAGTCGGCTAACTGATAGAATACTTAAATACTTTTTTTTTGTTGTAAATAAATACTTATATTACCTACATACAGAACACTCAGAATACAATATTAATATACAAATATTCTGTGCGTTAGCGCTCGGCCTTTGTCGTCGAACTTCGTTATAAGTTTAACAAACATAAAATATTTTACAAATTTATAATTTAAAAAACCGACTCCATGACCCTTAGGCCAACTAAACGCACTGCTCTAATAAAACAGCGAGGTTTCGGGGTAAACGAAAATATCATCACACTTTTTAGATTTTTGTTGATTTTTTTAAAACCGTTGGATCGATTTCTATAAAATTTATATGGAACCACCTCTGAAGTGATCTACTATCTATCATTCGTTTCAAATCGATTTATAATTTGTATGATTCGATAAATAAATTTATAATTAGGACGCCACTATTTTCTAACATTCGAGCCAGCCCTGTTTTTATAAAATTTCCCTTTGCTGGGCGTGGGTCTATTCTCATTGTGGGAAGAGTAAGGCCGTAGTCTACCACGCTGCCCACGTACGCAGACTTCAATCATCGCGTACCTAGAACTTTTTTAAGTTTTTTTTTCAGCGATTGAAGTTATTGGCAATCCCACTAATATTATAAATGTGAAAGTTTGGATGAATGGATGAATGTTTGTTACTCTTTCACGCAAAAACTACTGAACGGATTTGGATGAAATTTAGTATGGAGGTAGCTGAGACGCTGGATTAACAAATATGTTGCTTTTTATCCCAAAAACATGTAGCGGGCAGCAGCTAGTACCCATACACATACCTAACTTAGAAATTACAGAGGTGAGTACCGTGGTATTTGAACCTAGGACCTCCAAATTGGAAGCCGGAAGTAATCTATATGTTTCTATTATAAGGAGGAAACATCTGATTGTTTGTTTGTATTGAATAGGCTCCGAAACCGCTGGACCGATTTCAATCACTTTGATTTATTTACAATAACAATTCAATAGCTAATCTTTTCTTTGTAAGCTTTGCTCTAACTTATTTTCCCTGAAACTACTTTACGTATCTCTGTGAATATATCAATATTATAAAATTCCCAGGAAATAGCGAACACTTTGTGAATGCATTCCCAAAATACATCGTCGCTTTGTAATGTAAATTGGACACTTTCGTTGGACAGCTGGCATTTGTAAAACGTTTTATACCGTAGGTACTAAAACTAAAATATCTACCTCTAGTCTCCATATTTTCTAAGATTAGGTACCGAGAACCTAAGAGTAGGTAAAAAGAATAGATAAAGTTTCTCGACTCGTGACGATCAGATTTGTAGCTAATTAACGCTTTCCGAAAAAAATTGTTTTAAAAAATGTTTGTCTATTATTTAATTCAAATTATTTTCTAATAATTTAAATTACTATAAAGGAAACTCATCAATTATTACCGGCTAAATTCCTACTAATAGTTTGTAAAATATATTACATTGACATTAACATTATGTCAATTTATATTTTTACAATAATAGTTTGTTACATGAAGTAACCATGGAAAATGACAACCGTCTCTTTTTCCATTCACATACATATCTTTTGCGGATTATATTAGCAAAATAATTAGCAGATAGATTAGTCTTGGGCAATTTTTTAGAGTTCCATGTTTCAAAAGGAACTTTTATAAGATTCCTTTATAAGATTAGAACGTCTTCAGAACATTTCTCTTTGATCTAGAATCATGAAATTAGGCAAGAGAAATAGTCGTAGTCATAACAAATACCATATTCATTTTACATAAAGCGCCCAAAATTTAATAACCCGCAACAAATCACGAAAGAGATTATTTTTTGCACGGATCTAAAAAAGTACTATATTAGCAGAAATAAAATACAAATATCGGCTAAGGACCTCATTACACGCTTGAAACTTCACATCAACGTAACCCCGGAAACTCGGAATAATTCGCATCCGAATGAGATTGGCTAAAGGAATGCAAATTACAAAGGGCATGTTTATACAACAGTCGGATAGTTCTGTTTGTCTAGGCCTGTTTGACATGGATCACTGTTTTTGTTGAGGGCTTTCTAATACAGTTTCAGCCGATAATTCCAACATGTGAGGCCTTTACTTGAACTGCAGTTTTTCCATTGTATTTAGTACAATGTCGTATTTCTTTTGAAATCTGAAATTTTACAAAAGTGACTTTAGGTGATTCGATTTCCATACAAATATTTTTTTCCATTTATGGACAAATGGAGCATAATTTTACAGTGAAATCACAGCTACTGGCATTTATTTTGGTCTTTATTTGTAGTAAATTACAATTGCTTGAATAAAACAGTTGATTATTAATAGTTTAATTTTATTAATATAAATGACTTTTTTTTAAAATCCTTGAAATATAGTAAAAGTTGATGTTGGTTAGATATTAGAAACCGACATACCTTGCCTTTACAGAAATCAGCAGTAGTTGGCCACCCCCCCGTGGGTTCCCGCCTTGTCGTGGCGGGGGGGCTGAGTAACCGTGACTGGTCACCACGGTGAAACTAAGCGGAACCCGAGGTGGGGCTGCTTCTCCGGGTGTTCCCCCGGGCCTGGTAGAAGCGGCCAAGTAGGTTGCGGACTGTGTGGGCGGTATCGCAACTGAGGCGGGCTGCAGTGTCGAATGGGAGACACTGCGGCTGAGGGCTGGAGGCCGCGGCGGGAGAGGACTGTCGGTGTTTCGTTGCCGCTTTCCCTACCTTCCGCGGCCTTAACGGGGCCGCCACCGTTTGATGGCGGACGCGGTGGGGCTGCAGGGGAAGAAGAGTGTCGGTGTTGCGTTGTGCCGCTCTCCCTGTCCTCTGCAGCCGTGGTGGCAGGCGGCGGGGCCACTCACCTGACCCGTCGCATGAGGACCACTGGCGTTCAGACATGGGGTCGTCTGGCGCCAGTTGTTATAGGTCCTCGAGGTGGGTCACGACAAGCCATGTTATGGCATGTCGCGACGGCAGGAGGGGCCCGACCCCGGGAGGTGGCCTGGCGACGGGCTCTCCACGTGTCCCTCTGATGAGCTGAGGGCGCAGTGGAGGAGCCGAGTGGGAGGGGGTTGCGGAATGGGGGGAGTGCCGGTCTGGCGATCCCCATTCCAAGCAACCAAGTGGCAGGCGGCGGGGCCACTTATCTGACCCGTCGCATGGAGACCAGGGGCGTACGGACATGGGGCTGTCCGACGCCCATTTGCTGGTTTGGTCTCCGAGGTGGATGACGATGTGTCGGGTGTTCGGACACATCGTCATTGTTGCGGGGTGAGCTTAGGCTCCCCGAGGCGGGTCCGCGAGGACAAGCGCTGTCGAGGCCGCGGTAGAGTGCGAAAGCGTGCCCGCAGCCTCGACACAAAGCGCCGAGGTGGAACACTCCAGGGTTTTTAGTGGGTAGGCCGTCATTAGGACGGAGAGTCCCACATAACCACCGTGCCCGCCCCAGGGCCGGTGGTATACACAAAGTATTTTCCCTGGACAAAAAAAAAAAAAAAAAAAAAAAAAAAAGCAGTAGTTGGCCAAGTAGGTTTTTATATGAAGGCAGAAAGTAGAATGTTTTATTGATTTATTTGAATATTTATTTTGAAGAGTTGTTTCCTGTGTTTCTCCAAATAAACCGGTTTCGAGTCGCAAATGATTTGGTTCCTTCTAGGCAAGCGTGCTCCATCACAGATTGAACGCAAGCCTATTTTCTGATAAAAAAAGTAAGCGTGTCTAACCAAATGTACACAATCGTGCCGCACGATAAGTTTCAGTTCCGCCTGCAAGTGGGTGTTGGTCAAGAGTACGTAAATATTTACACCTAAACTCGACTTTTGTTTAAGATTGATCCTTCTGTATGCTGTTTATTATTCTGTGGCTTCGTCTTAGTTTTGTTAAGTGAAGTTCTGGGTACCGCTTCAACATTTATGGCGTTTTGTTTTGATACTAGGAGAGCATTTTGTCCGTGTCACTGCTAATCATCAAAAAAAATCGTACAACGAAATCCAATGGAACGTTTCAGGGTTCTTCCGACATATCATCTACTGTATCAAATATTTGACGTTTCACCAGATAGATATGTAACACACGGTCCTACACAAACATCCTTTCGTAACCTTTTCGAGTGAGAAACAATGATGGTATAGCTAGCTGTTCTAGTCGAAAAAGTTCGTATGTATGGAACAGCTGATTTTTTATCTGACTATTTTAGATTTGTTCTCATACTAAAAGTTGTTCTCAATGATGCGTAAATGACACCATTTGGTTGACACCCTAAGCTTGTACCATGTATATGAATAAATAAATAAAAACCTATCATAGGAAATGTCACACAGCGTCATCTAGCCCCAAACTAAGCAAAGCTTGTACTATCGGATCCAAATAACTGATAGAGTACTTACATTTTTTTGGTATATAAATACATACTTATCCCATCCCACTAATATTATAAATGTGAAAGTTTAGATGGATGGATGTTTGTAACTCTTTCACGCAAAAACTACTGAACGGATCTGGATGAAATTTGGTATGGGGGTAGCTGACACTCTGGATTAACACATATTATGCTACTTTTTATCCCAAAAACATGTAGCGGATAACACCAGGACGCAGATAGTAATATTATTATAAAGGCGAAATTCTGTGAGTGTGTAAGTGAGTTTGTATGATTGTTACTTCTTAACGCTTAAACAGCTGGAGTAACTTTGATGAAATGTGGTATGGAGGTAGTAGACACCCTGTATTAACACTAGGATGGATTAATTTAGGCTACTTTTAATCCCGAAAAATGTTGTGTTTACGTGGGAACAGCGCGGGGCGCAGCTTTTTGTTTATAATGACGAGTACAGTGAGATCCTTACTATTGATACGTTTAACCTATAACCGAGATAGTAGAAGTCGATAGACACAATTAATGGTTAATTTGTAGTGAATGCTTAAGCATTTTTTAACAACACAACTAACAGATACTACTTTTTGGAAACTAATGGAATCTTTTAGATAAAATGTTTGTACAATTAATAGTTTCTTTGCCTTAGACATTTGCCCGTGGGGAACGTAACCAATTCTAATACATCAACTAGACCTAGGTGACTCTAACGTAAAAATAGTCTTTCTTATTCTGTTAGCTTGTTTTACTTTAGATAAAGGACCTTTGTGTTTTCATACAATTACCTACTTCATTTTGATAACCCTAAGTGCCCTGTAATAGAGAACAAAGGATTGCTAGCGGTATCTTTCTAGATAATAATAACGCCCTGGGCTATTATTCTTGGAATATTATATTGTCAGTCATTGTGGTCTGATTTTCGAATGAAATTCTGATATAATTCAACCTACAAACTACTAACGCAATGCCCTATAGGAATGATAAATACAATAACGCGAAGTTATGTGACGTCACGATACATTATAATAGTTACTATGAATTGTTAAGGTGGCAAACTTGCCACCAAGATGGCAAGAATAGGCCGAGTAAGTCTGACTCACATTCTCTGAATTGGATTCTGAAATATCTTGCCATCCCTATTTTATTAAGGGGCAATTTGGACGACGACCGATACTTTTATTAATTTATAGTTTCGGCTATATCCGGTGGCCTTCATCAAGGAGTAGATAAAGCAACAAAACAGCTGTTATGTGAAGCAAAACATGGCCGCATTCGTGAAGTACCTATTCTGGTTCGACTCCTTTTCTCCTTTTTCAGATGTGGGGTTTCAACCTTTGTCCCATGACCGCCACCTTGGAAAAAGGGCTACAAATGGTTTTATGGATTATCTGACAAAGTACAGGTCTCACAAAAAAATAACGAAAACATTTTTTGTTGCAAATAAAATTCTCTACAACTTTGGTCTACAACTTTTAGTCGTAGAACCAAAAATAAAAAAGTTATAATTCAAAATCAATGAAAATTTGAGTTTCTATTGGTCGTTTTAACTTTTTTTTTCTGATCATTTTACAAAAAAAATATATGAGACCATTTTTATGGAGGGGTTTTTAAGGAATACTTTTCATTATAAACTTTTTAATTCTACCTACTTACTTATTACTTTCGGCTGACTCTCATCTTTTCATCGTTTCTAATTCGCACAAGAACAAGTTTCCTGGTTTTCTTGAGATATATATATTATATAATTAACAGATTTTTAATGTCAGAAGGAAATAGGTGACTCCTGAATTTACCTAAACTTCGGCCACGTAATCGCTTACCATCGGACGAGTTGGCCAAACGCGGACTTAATTGCGAGATATTTTTCACTTTTAACTGTACGATATTTTTCTTATATTTGCGTTGAAAATATTGCATTATTTGAAAAAAATTACATGAAATAGTGAAAATAGTTAAAACTATTAGTTAGGTAATTTAATACTAATTATTTATTTATTTGTGTGTAATTTAGTGTGAAAGTAAGTCTATATTTAATATCGTAACGTATTAAAGACTTTTTAACTAAAAGTTTTCTTTCAGTTTGTGACTTACGTTTTTAGTACCTACTTAATTTAATATTAATTTATTTTCATGTTTACACGCACACGCTTAAGTAGTTTAACTTTTCGAACAGACTCTTAACGTCTTTTTACTTATTTAGTTAAACGACCAACGAGGTAAAATATGCACGCTTTTAGCGGTATTTATCTAAATTATGCACGTACACGTGAAGTCCTTTTGTGTTTGGCCGCTTTTAAACCTAGTAACCTACTTTTTTGTTGTAAATTTGATAATACATCGAGACTTATTTAAACTAATCGTAGAAGGAAATATTTTTATGTCAGAAATACTTAACGAACTTCTTACTTACTGATATTATAAATCCAAAAGATTTTAAGTAAGCGTGTATGCTGTATGTATATGCTTATGACTTTTTAACGTTATAGGTAATGGCTCAAGAAATTTGAGTAAGACAGCTTCATAGCCAAGATAAACGCATATATCATAACATGTTCCGTAAACCCAACACCACAGGGCGCTGTCAGTAAGTTTTAACACTACATCCGTTTTAACTTACTAACCAAGGGAAGTCTCAATCAGTGGAAGGCAACACACGAAAGTACTGCAGAGAAAGCAATTTGATAAAATGGCAAGTCATTCATTATTTATAAATAAATATCGTAGGAAATTTCATACAACGCCATCTACCTACCCTTTGGCGTGTGTACCTACTGACGTGCAATCCGTAAACTTTACTTATTTTTACTCCTTTTATATACTAATATACCTAACTATTAAGAGATTTTTTTGTGTTCTGACTCTACGAGAAATCGGCACGCAAGCATTTTTTACATGCTTCTAAGAAATATTCGACGAAACCAAGCCAAGTTAAGGCGATTACTGCCCGCTGACCTTTAAATACAAGCTTAACACTGAAACCTGACCCGTGAACAGAAAAATAACGAGGATCGTAATTACTCAACAGCCAATATTCAAACGTCCGGCTGAGTAGATATTACGAACTTTTCCGATATTTTTTTCCTTTACACAAATTTTAGGGTCTTCATTGTGCTTATCTTAAAACAAAAACTAGACGAGGCTTCATCACTGCTTTAGCGCTCATTACTTTCAAACATTCGATGGCTATTATCGATAGTAATTGTAATTTCGTAGCTACAGTACCTTTTATAATTGAGGTGGGGTTTTGTACTGAAAACGATCGTATATATGATTTATTACTACTTAATACCACTCTCCCTACAAAATCTACGGGATTTTTCAAAAAAGAACCACCAGGTTCAAATTTTTCTTTACACTAAACATAAAAGTAAGTGAAAAATAAAATCATTGGGAAGTATTCTTACATAAAATATCTGCCTATTTGCTAGAAATGGTTTGGTCCGATTTTTATCATTTTTGTTATCTTTTTCTATTACAATATTAGGCTGTTTTTCTATAAGTCAATATTGACCATTATTAATTTATTACCTGTTTTATTTTGCACTAGTATCATATTATTGGGGTTATATTTTCACTTTGTTGACACGGAATTTTTTACGTACTAGTAGTACTTGAGGGTAAAATATCTGATACTGCCGCAGTAATACCTACCTAGACATCTTTCTACTAAGGAAATTTCAATATATATTTATTATTTATTTAATATAGAAATAATTTGTATAAAATTAAAATAAATAAATTTGGTTTTGGTGACTCAGTATGGGTCCCTGCGTCATCAGAATAATGCAACGACTCTTTTCCTCTCTACTTGCATCAAAATAAAAGAAAATTTGAAAAAGACATTTATTCGATACAGTAGTATAAGCACACTAACAAAAAACCATATTATGCCGAAATCTCAGCTTGGTGCTGGTTTTCAGATAGACCCTTCAAATTATTTTAGTAAGTAGGTAGGTAGGTAGTAAGTTGTGAAGATAGAGCTTCGTTCCAGTTTCTAAGTGTCCTATAAGTGTCATAATATACAAGTTGTCTCAATATAGCCCTATAGGTACGCACATGGTCGGCTTGCATCACAGTACTCTTGGGGAACATTTTTCAGCTTAATACCGTCGAGTCTGTAGGTACATATTATTATATTACTTTTGGAATAAAGAGTTTGAAAGTGCCGAGTAGTTTGTAGAGCAATCGCATTTTCGTGAGATTAAAATGTGTTTTTTTGTAATAAAATTAAAACATCAGATAGATTTAAATGCAACATTCCAAAAATCACATTAGAATTAATAAAAAAAAAAGAATTGTTAGGAAAAAATTATGGTTGACACGCTAGGTTTTTGACCACTGCTCATGTGATTACATGTGACGGTGTAGCTTAAGATGGTAAATACACTTAGCCTAGAATAGAATTGACTCTTAAGTGAGGCAGCCGGAACACAATCTTTAAGGAAAGATGAGGGGAAAACACGCTTTTGACCAGCCTAATAGATAAACCTAATAGTAAAAAAATCCATAGAAATAAATAGCAATGCAAACTACAATTAAATAACAAAATCGAGTTATTGATTCGGAAACCGAATCCCTGTTAATGTTCTACATCAGAAAATGAACTCAGATAAAGCATTTGATTGTTTTATAATTTACTTCACAGGTAAGGTGACTCGAGAATCCAATCTACTCTAACTGTTGAGTGATTAAATGTCGTCACTAATCGATAGCTTGGTAATTGAATGAAAGAATGACAATAATTTCAACAGGGATAAAAATAGTAGGTTTAATTATATTTCCCTCGCTCGTCTGTTTTGCCTTACTTGGGCTACGGCTAAATATGAACTACTAGTCCCTTTGATGATAATTATGATCGTGCCACTCATGTATGTGTGTGGAATTTGGCTTAACATTATGATTAATCATTTATATTGAAGCCTCCAAGTAGTCTACTCTTTAGTTTTATTCTACTTTAAGGTATTTAGAAAACATGGCTACGTATTCTATCGATGGTGTTGTTTGCGAATCCTTATTTTATGGATACCTATGTGCTAATTTGATGGGCTTTTAATTTTTTCAATGATTTCGATTTCTTCTGCCAAAGTATTCGTGCCCTTACGATAGACACATACAAAATATACATTTTGGGATTTAAGATATCGCACACACTTTCTCATTCATATATTATAATACCACCGTCAATAATTTATACAGACTGCGTGAGTTGAGTTGGTGAGAGAGAATGATGGTGCTAGTCACCCGTAGAAAGAGACTCGGGCGCAGATGGCTGGCACATGACCGTCGGTCGTATGCCGTCATAGTGGGGAACTTGGGGGGGTCTGGGGTACTCAGCCTCCTAGTTAGAGCTTCCCAAGATGACGTTTGGTGGGAACACCAATCGTTAAAATGATAATGAATTCATAAGCTCATTATGGATTTTTACTGATTATAAAAAAAGGCTTGTGAAAGCCATAACATGAACTATATATTGTTTTCCGATTGATACTTTTGTCGCCAAGTGTACCAACTAAGGTTCTAATGAGAAGGTGTCGACGCCCCATCACAGTAATTATAAAAAAAAACATACTTTTAAATTTAAGTCAAGCAAGTACTGAACAGACTTAAAGCTTTTATGCTCGTGTAAAAAGAAAGCAATTCAGACTGCGCTGGGTTTTATTTCAAAGGATATCTTCTAATTTCAAGCTGTTTGAGTGAGTTTGCGTCGGTTTAAGTAATTGTTGTTTTTGTTGTGCAAGCAGCTCAAATATTATTAAATGATATTGCTTTTGTTTTTTATACTTGAAACAGAATAAACGCTAAGAAGAGTTAATTAAAGTCAGTGTTTATGTTTTTGCTTTCAGACAAGTGTTAAATGCCGTAAAAAGGACAACTAATTAAATTATTATTATTAAGTTTTTCTATCAAGTTTTCGCGTTTATAATACGCCACTCAGAAATTCCATTCCCTGAACGAATCGGTGTTTTAAACACACTACTTTCACAGCCTATCAAATAACGTAAACAAAACAGTAGCGACGGAACAATATGCAGTTATCGTGTAACAATTACATTGGCGTGTTAGAAACAACGCGGCGGCCAGTTACACTAACCGTTATTAGGGCGTAATGGTTAGATTATAATTATAACAACCAGGTACCTTACAACTTCTTATTTAACGCTGCAAGAAGTTACTATTGAAATATTTTTGTTATTTAATGTCGATCCCCTCAGCAACAAGATTAATAAATAAAATTTAAAAAACACGAATGCCCAGAAATAAATAAATTTATTGAAAAACAAATTAAGCTAATGTCACTTGGGATGATCTAAGGGTTCTAAAATGCCCATCCAAATCTGTTTAGGCATTTTAAAGTTATGGTGGAATAAAGAAACCCAGATACATAATTATGTATAGGTATAGATAAATACACAGGTACAAAAGTTAGTTGTAGTAAAGAAATTGGCCTGAATTAATTAACTGTTTTGTTTAATTTGGCATTTTAATTAATTGAGTTTGACTTTTAATAATTGACTTACATATGTTTTAAACGTAAAAAAAATTGAGCAAGAAATATGTGATTTAACGTAAGTTAAGCAACTAAAAACGTTACGTGGCGTACGGTTTTTTATGTGAAAGTAATGAGATGAACGAGATTCCTGATGGTAAGAGACAACGCCTGTCTATGACCATTGCAGCGACACACAGAACTTTGAGTAGCAACACAAAGTCTAGGGCATCGCTGCTTTGGCGCTCATCACTTAAGAGTCTTTGATCATTAGCGATGATAGCTCAGTGGTTAGCGCGGTAGGTTCGCATGCCGAAGGGCGTGGGTTCAAACCCCAACAATGAGCTTAAGCTGCCGGTGAAGGAAAACATCGTGAGGAAACCATAGCATGGTGGTAGGGTACTTTCTAGTACTCGGCTGGCTAGCTACCACCCTCAAGTTGAAAATCTGCCGCCAAGCATCTAACGGTGTGTTCCCGCAGCCTCACTTGAGAGCCAGTTCCATTCCAGGCTAGGTGTGCTTTATCATCTTCGACCACACCTTCACCTAACATCAGGTGAGCTGTGGTCAAACAACTAGCCTGTCAAACATTAAAAAAAAAAAAAAAAAAAAAAAGATTTTGTGCTGTTACAATGAAATAGCTATCATTATCATCATCTGGATGCGAGCCGCTTCCAACCGGTCTTTGTGGAAGTCAATGGGGGAAATGATGATAATGATCATCAATAGCCTTTTTTATGTAAGATTTACGAGATGAATGAGACGCTCGTCTGGTGGTTAAGAAATAACGTATGTCCATGATCATTGCATCGATACAATAACTTTCGAATAGCAAAACAAAGTCCAGGGCATCGCTGCTTTGGAATCATTAGGTACTGCTGGACATAGAACTCTCCTCTCCCAATACACGCTATACAGATAAATCTTCGACTACTCGATACTAGCCTCTGCCACCTTACTTACCTACAATAATCATTTTATTTTACTTAGTGGTAGGTTTCCTTAGCGGGAGGCCGTCTAGGTAGGTACCACCGCAGTACCAGATATTCTGCCGACAAACAGTAGTGTGTAAACATTACTGCGTTCTAGTTTGAAGGGTACAGCAACTGGCAAAATTACAGGGCTTTTAAGACTAACCATCAAAGTCTCAAAGTAAAGAGAGCCAAAGCAGCGCTGCCCTAGACTTTGTGTTGCTACTCAAAGTTCTGTGTATCGCTACAATGGTCATGGACAGACGTTATTGCTTACCATCAGGAGAGCGACTAGTTTGTATTAAATAAAAAAAATTAACAGATTTCTCTTGATTTAAAATAGAATGTAATCAAGATATTTTCTATTTTAAATTGAACTCTTTTTTTTATGCGATAAACCATATTACAATAGCTATGGCCACAAACTTTGATTGGATAACTTAAACTGATAATTATGTTTATAAATTGCGAATTTTTTTATAAACTCCGAATTTCGATATCAGAGTGACTCATAGGTACTCATGTGCTTGTAGGCCTAATAACCCAGATATCAGCATCACGATATTTGGACAAGAGTAATGGCTCCAGAGGACTACAATTATTTTTAACAACAATAGGTCCTTTGTTCGCCGGATCTCGCGACCCTTCCATTTGCATCAAGTAACGACTAACGCGATTTGTGGTCTGCGTACCGAAACGAATTTGCTTTTGAAATTTTATTTATGGACTAGCAATTTACGTAGTACACTTTTTTATCATGGTTTAGAAAATGGACGTTTTTTGATTGGTTTGCAGATACGTGATTTTTATCAGGTTTTTTAATATAATAGTAATGAGAGGAACGAGACGCTCTCATGATCGTAAAAGATAACGCTTGTCCATGACCTTTGCAGCGATATACAGAACTTTGAGTAACAAAACAAAGTCCGGGACATCACTGCTTTGTTTGCACTGCGTTCATTACTTTGAGACGTTAAACGGTTAGTCTCAACAACCCCCTAATTTCAGTATCTGCAGTACCCTATTTACCGTACCATATTTTTCAATTAAACAGATTATTTTACTTTTACGATTTCTGGATTGGTTCCATATCGAACATTGTTCATAATAATGAGCATGACAATGACAATTTCATCCCAAGCTTATAAACCTGTACAATTGTCTTAATATTACACACTAATAGTTAAATGAGTAGATCAGCTCCGTCTAGTATTGCTACATTTTTCTAAAACGCTTTGTCCACATCGAGCAAACATTTTACTCATTGCTATTATAAATGGTTACAAAAAGTATCGCATGATTATGTTAATAAAAAAAATACATTCACAACTCTAGTATTCGAAATCAATCAAGAATAGGACCGTGACTGTGTCGTGGACACGGCTGTGAGTGCGCGAATATATTGTGTACATTTTTGAACACTTGTAGTCTTAGGGTTTTCATCCTTTAGCTATTGAGTGGTGTAATTAAATTTTGGATGTAGATGATAGATATGTAATCACAAACTGTATTCCTAAATTTTGTTATCATCAGTTTTCTAAATTAACTGCATAGAGGTAGCAAGCATAGGTGTAAGTATAAATAAGGATTGTGTGTATGCCTCGAGCATTCATGCTCACCACCGCAGGCTCTTTCTTGCGGCGTCGTCGTGTGTCGGGTCACTCTCTTCCCTCAGATATGGTTGAGGAGGCCGATGCCTGACATATAGTAATACGTCATAATCGTGATGGGGTGCTGCTCGCGGGTCGCTGGTCTGCTCGCGGTATACACACAAACTAGTACATTTTTTTTTTTTTTTTTTAAATTCAAAATAGGTTCGCGTTTGACCACACTCTGCCTGATGTCAAACAGTAGTGTGGTCCAAGATGGAGCACGCTTACCCAGAAGCTCACGCTTACATTAACCTTAGATTAAGACAAATTAAACTAGCACCCCTCTCCCTGTTTTGTATGTAAAGTAAAAAAGATATTGTAATTTTAAAAGTTGACAAAGGTCACGGGACCCTGCTGTATGTGGAGCGTAAATCTTAAACAACAAAAATAATCAAAAGAGGTATTTACGTTAACAGTAAAATGACCCCTATCTATATAGGCCATAGTATAGGTTATTCCTATAGTGAAAATCCCTTAACATAATGGCGCTGGAAAGCTCATTACCGTTCGTGTGTTGATAAAAAGGCGGAACATTAATTACATTAATCCGCCACCAGGTGGCATTAGCGGCCGCCGGTTTATTACTCCCGTGATTAAACCCTTTTATCATTGGAGTTATTTAGGATTAGGCGTAATTGGAATGAAGCCGATTTGTGATAGAAACCTTTGATTTTCATCCTGATAAGATATGTGCAGATATATTTTTAGATGCTCCTTATCTACAGCTTTTGACGTTAAAGTCATTTTGTTGTCGTGTTGAATTACATGCAATCATTACTAAATTGGAAACTTTACCTCCTCAGTGACTCTGATTACTAAAAGTTGGCTGTCAGCTCGGATTTTCCCTGTAGAATAATCAATAATTATGTCAAGAAAAAAGACCCTCTGGACGGGCAATGCTTGGTCTCTGTATATGGTCAAGATGGTTTTGCAAAAATGTATACTTTTTAAAGCTTAAAAAAAAACACATTATTAATATTGGTTAAAAAAATCTACAATGTTTTGTGCACAATTAAGTATCTGTGATAAAAATAATTAGCTTTATAGAAAACAAAATATTCTTTAAAATGTTTAATATCTCTGATAAAACGGAGTACGCCTACGCGTCGTCTAAATCAAACACGCATAAATCTAGCCTCCCTCGTTATTATGTCAAGCAAAGCGATTTATGCTCTCCAGATTTTCACAGAGAATATCGCATGTAAATACACGGTTTGCTTACAGAACCCGTGGATACATCAATGTGCCATCTTATAACAAGCTCGCATCGAAAGATCGCGTTGAGTAGACGATATAATATTTTATAAACCGAATAATGTTACGAGAGCATTTGCGCTGCAAGCTTATTTTGATAGAATGTTTTCGTATTAAAAGCCAGAATAGAAATAGATTTTCTAAGGACATTATCATTTCTATCTTATACCAATTGAGAAAATTTCATGAAGACAGTTTATATGTGAATTCGCAGGGGTGTGTTATTTCTTGATGCACATTATATAATGTTTTATTTCCAATTCATTTCCCGCAAAACAACTTTGCCAGACTACTAAGTTAGTTACATACTTTGCACGACTAAAAAATTCGTGTTTTCTACGTAAGCTGTCCTGTTAGCTCATTTGCCAGTAGGCCTTTCTTCGAGAGTAGAATGGTGTGGGTTGGATTCCCACTCAGGACTAACATTTGTGTAACGAACATAGAAGTTTGTTCTGTGTTCTGAATGTATTATAAGCATGTATTTACAAAAAAAGTACATAAGTATACTATCAACTATTTGGTTCCCATAGTACAAGTTATCATTAGTTTGGGGCTAGATAGCGCCATGTAAAATATCCTTCAGTAGGTATTTATTTTTATATTCTATTGTTTAGAAAAAAAAAAACAGAAATGAACAATATTGATGCGTAATACAATTAAACAACGAAGAGCGAAAAGGCGTCAAATTGTAAGCTTTTAATCTTTACTCTACTGACAAAGTAGTAATATAAATTGACTATTTAAAGCTTTCAAGCACTGAACGTTGCATCCAATTTTAGATTAGCTCGTTTTAGAATTCTAACTGTAGCCTGCATCCGAAATTCAGGGCACGATTCAAATTAAGTGATAAAGCGTGCTGAGAACGCCGACTGTACTCGGCTGTCACTTGGCAATAACCAGAAAGCAAGGACTTTACAACCTGTAGACATCTCTCTACAAACAAAGTGGCGCAGATAAATAAATGATAAATAATAAATAAATATTGCAGGACATTACGCACAGCGCCATCTGACCCCAAACTAAGCAAAGCTTGTACTATAGAAGTCAGATAACTGATAGAATACTTAAATACATTTTTTTTGTAAATACATACTTATAATACATACAGTACACCCGGACACAGAATAAACATTTAATTTTTTGTTTGTACCACAAAGTTAATTTGTCCTGGGTGGGAATTGAACCCACGCCCTTCAGCTTGAAGCAAACATTCTACCAAGGAACCAACAGGGCTGTTAGATAGTTACTTATTTTAAATTCTCGTTAGTAAATAATTACAAGCCAATATCACAGTGGCATTTCTAAACCAATCAAAAAAACATTTAGCAAATAAAGTAAACACAAAAAGGAACAATAGTAAGTAGTTAATGTTAGTAATAAGCTGTCTAAATACACTATGCTCTGATAGTTGACTGAATTGTTAGCGCTGCAAATGAAAATACAAACACACACTCATATCACAAACACCCCCATCCATCCACACAATTCTACCGCCTACCAGTAAGCATTCCCAATGTCACAAAGTAATGAGCGCTAGAGCAGCGATGCTCTGTACTTTGAAAAGCTACTCAAAGTTCTGTGTATCGTTGCCATGGTCATGGACAGGCATTATCTTTTACCATCAGGAGATCATCTCGTTTGTTTAATTTTTTTAAATATACATAAACACACATACACACGCGCGCGTACGCACACACACACTCCATCAATTGGTTAAGTAAGAATTATAATTATGTACACCAACAATTTTATGAATTAATGCAGCATATACCCAACTGTGTACACCAAAGCGCATGGAAACAAGTAATCTGAAAGCTGGGTATATGGGGTTCAAGCTACAGGTTTCACCTACTTTGGGGCCTACGGGAACTTTTTGTAATTTAGAGTTTTACTTATATGTCATTGTTTTGTATACCAATTGTATTGAATTTAATTATTACGTCTACAGAGAGAAACGTCGCTGCCAGGAAGCAACGACGCAACGACCGACGTTAAGCTCTATTACTACTGCACTGTAAGCTGGTCAGTACATTGGATCATGAGATAATTTGGATCGGATTAGGATTAACAATTATTGAGCTCTTTAAATGCAACGATATTCCAGTAAGCTCTCACAACCATGCCAGACAAAGCGCATTTCGCCTCAATTTTAATTGCTTTTACTAATTTCCAGATCAAAATTCAAGGCTTTTTGATCTTGCCTGGGCTCAAGTACTGACGGGTTTCTTGTATTTCGTCGTTTGAATTGAGCCTAACCAACTTACCGACGAAAAATTTGCCTTCCAAATGAAATGGCAATTATAGATGGAACCGAGACCTAAACTCACAAAGGAACGGTTAAATTGCTTCGTTATAATGTTTGATTAGAATCGGAAGTTCGTGCAAACGCAGGTATAGTTCCTGATGGGTAATTTGTTTTGGCTTGTAGTTACTGTGTGTAGGTGATGCCCACAGACAGACCTTGGTCTGTCCATATGAATGTTACAGTCATTTTTATCAGTAACTGTTAAACCAAAAATTTCACGTGGCTTTTGATGAAATTAGAGTTTAAACAAGATTTATTTGAAAAAAATCCCTAATTTTTTTTGTCTACTCTAATTTAGAATCTGATGCTTTTAGATGTTGCACAATGCATACAAAATTTTCGATCCGCAAGTTTTAGCGTTTTAGTAGTTTTCAAGTTTATATTACTGTCGCAATTGTTATGGCAAATCAGAGATTTTATTCTGTTGTATGATTTTATTTTCCAGATATGTCCTGCCGTGTTCATATCATTAACAAGATGTATGTTTACATTTAAACTTGTGGCATCGTGTTTGACTTGACAAACAAGTCATTAAAAAAAAATTTGGTTAAAGAGGATAGTTGTAAAGTAGAACAATTTCATATCATGTAGGAGGATATATTATCAAGCAAATAACGGTACGCTGATAAATAAAGATATACCCTTAAAACGTTAGAATCTTTTACTGCAGTCAACATTTTTATTTTGCTTAAATTTGGCAGCATTTTATTACAGAAAATCGTAATTTTATTCAACATGAATGATATAACAATTTGCATAATTAAAGTATAAAATAGATTTCAGTAATTTATTTTTTTAAATTATTCGTTTGAAAAAATAAGAGACTGTAATAAATGTTTTTACTTGAAAAATGAACTTGTTAAGAAAATAAACCTTTTTTAAAAATAAGTTTGCATTTGCCCACTAACTCGCTTGATTTTATGCGAAGATACGGTTTACGGTGGAGCAAGTTTGCCTAAAAGAAACCGATACACCCGCGACATGGGAGCACCTAATTGTATCTATCAGGGAACACCCACTCGAGCAGCAAATTCTATTGTTTAGTGGTTCGTACAATGACGGTAGGTTTTTACAAGAAGTCTAAAAATGTAAAGACGACTTTAATATCAGGGTGTTTATATTAGAAATTTTGTTCTGTGACGATAAGATAAGTACATAACATTGACTCCGTAACTATAAATTATCTGAGTATTCATAGTGTGTAGCGATGATAGCTCAGTGGTTAGCGCGGTAGGTTCGCATGCCGAAGGGCGTGGGTTCAAACCCCAACAATGAGCTTGAGCTGCCGGTGAAGGAAAACATTGTGAGGAAACCATAGCATGGTGGTAGGGTACTTTTTAGTACTCGACTGGCTAGCTACCACCCTCAAGTTGAAAATCTGCTGCCAAGCATCTAACGGTGTGTTCCGGCAGCCTCACTTGAGAGCCAGTTCCATTCCAGGCTAGTTGTGCTTTACCATCTTCGACCACGCCTTCACTTAACATCAGGTGAGCTGTGGTCAAACACCTAGCCTGTCAACCATAAAAAAAAACATATCGTATCGTAGATATGTATACTTATATCTAGATATATCTGCGATATACATAATTATATTGATCGTTTCTGACATCACTGATAAAAAAGATATGACAAGGTCGGTTCATTTTGAAAATATGACTTGTTCCAATAACGCTAAAGTGTAATAGCCTATTAGATGTAGGAAAACATCGGGTAAGTCCCTTTTGTGAAAAGAAAGGGAAAGGATATGGCGCTAATGATATTTTACCTTAATAAGAAGGCTATGTAGGGGTGAGGTCTTGCCTTAATATTGAGGCGTATGCTTCTATCAACCCATTCTACGAAATAGTGCACTATATAGGAAAAACACGAGGGTAAAAAAAATATTACTACATTAAAAAGAACAAGAAAAGTGAATAAAAAGTATTGGAGGACATTTCACACAGCGCCATTTACAAGCAAAGCTTTTACTATGGGAACCAGACATGTACCTAAAATAATACTTATGCTTTTTTTTTGTTAATAAATATATAGGTATATATAGGTACAGAACATTTACTTGGTGGTAGATCTCCTTAGCAGGAGGTCGTCTAGGTAGGTACCACCGCAGTACCAGATATTCTGCCGCTAAGCAGTAGTGTGTAAACATTACTGTGTTCCAGTTTGAAGGGTACTGCAGCTAGCGAAATTACTGGGCTGTTAAGACTAACCATCGAAAGTCCAAAGTAATGAACACCAAAGCAGTGATACCCTGGACTTTGTTTTGTTACTCAAAGTTCTGTGTATCGCTGTAATGGTCATGGACAGGCGTTATCTCTTACCATCAGGAGAGCGTCTCGTTCGTCACATTATTTATCACAAAAAAAAAAAACCAGACTTCGAATAAACATCTAAGTTCGTCACACAAACATTCTGCCACCAACCAGTAATGTGTAAATATTACTATTATTCCGGTTTGAAGGGACAACAAGCGACTGGTTGCTAGCAAAATTAAAGTGCTACTGAGACTAACCATTTAAAGTCTCAAAATAATAAGCGCTCATAACAGCGATGCCCTGGACTTTGTTTTTATATTCAAAATTCTGTGTATGGTTGCAATGGTCATGAACATGCGTTATCTCTTACCATTAGGACAGCGTATCGTTCGTCTCATTACTACAACATAAAAAAAAACAAATGTTGGCAATCGAACCCATGCCCTTCAGCTCTCGCAGCAGAACTACTACCAATGTGCTAACGGGGCAGTCGAAATGCTAGTTCCTAATTAATCAGTAGTATACATTTATTTCAACAAATGAAACTATGTTGCAGGCCAAAGTCATATCAGAGGCCTCCTGATGGTATGTTAACTAAGAAAACATTAAGGCTGTACGAACTAAAGATAATCATATAAAATTAAAATTAAATTCGTAACTTTGTTTCAAGCGCTTGTTATAATGAGATAATAACAATAAACTTCTAATTCAAAAGTACTTACTAAAACCACATAGGTATACTTAATACCAAAAAGCTCATTTGCGAAGTTAACATAAAGACTTAACGAACTCTTTGAAGAGAAAGCTTTCTGTAATATTTTATTCATGGCATTCATATTCCGAAGTAAAAGCGGCGAGCGTCCCATGAGGTTACGAAAATTGTAAGCGATGAACCTAAAGGTTGAGCTTTCGAGCAAAATGAACAAAAAGTAGTAAACTTCCTTAGTTGTCAGCCGACTGCCACAGCATACGGACGCGCGCGCGATTGATAAAAGCTTTCAGAATCAAACAATACGTATTATAAACCTCAAACGAAATACGCGTGAATGCTTAATTATTTTTAAAGGTGAATTTAAAAGTTTGTGATATGCGCTGTAAATGGATTAAACATTGAGGATGTACGGCGTGTTGGTTGTTATTTGTTTATTAATGGAAGGTAACTCTTTCACTTTCAGTGGCTTTTAAGTTAGTTAGCATTATTATTGGTGAAGCATGATTATTAAAGAAGACAAAGTAATCAACTTTTAAAAAAATATTTTTGGTGTCCCAATTTGGGCGCCATAACAGTATAAATTTAGACAGTCTAGATCTATTTAGAAAATATAATTTTAATTTATTAATTAATTACAATTTCCTCCTCTGACGGATTTTTAGATAAAGTTTTTTGTAGGTATACATTTTGTAAATAGTATAATTTTTGCAATAGTAATTTTAATTAAACTTAAAAGAAAATAGAAGAAATACATTGTTGCCAAAAATTTACACAATAACCTGAAAAGTCATAGTTTTAAATAGTATTTAGAAAGTTTTTAAGTGACACATTTTAATCAGGAGTTGGAGTGACGAAGTCAACCTGCGTTATTGTTTGTTATTCTAATACGATATTCTATCACAAAACAATTACTACTATGATAGTTATGATCAACTATGAGCCAGTATTTGTAAGTTACATACCATACTCATTTATAACATAAATTATCATTTACATTATATATTAAGCTATGTAAATGTTTTTAAAAACTCTTGTGGCCCCTGCGACACAAGTTCTTACTTAGTGCAGGGCACCTACAGTAGTGCTATAGAATCTAGTATGCTAATTATAAGGTTTAATTAATTAATGTTCATGTAATTCGTATAATGGCCATAAACAAATTTATTATTTATTATTATGTATAAATGTATACGGGCATAGTTTATTATAATGCTCTAGGTTGCTTATGACTGCCCTTTTGGCGCATTTGCCCCCTCACCTCTCCTCCAAGAGCTGAGTGGGTTCGATACCCACTCAGGACGTAGATGTTTGTTCTGTGTCTGGGTGTGTTCTGTATGTACTTACAAAAAAGTTTATTAGTATTATATCAGCTAACTGGTTCCCATCATATAACTTGTGGTTGATGGTGGTACATCTCCGTAGGTACTGCCGCAGTACTAGATATTCAACCGCTAAGCAGCAGTATGTAGATATGTTCCAGTTTGAAGGGTACCGTAGCTAGGGAAGTTACAGGGCTGTTGAGTTTAACCATCAAAAGTCTAAAAGTAATGAGTGCAAAAGCAGCGATGCCCTGAAACTCGTTTTACTACTCAAAGTTCCTGTGTGTTGCAGCAATGGTCATGGGCAGGCGTTATCTCTTACCATCAGGGAAGCGTCTTGTTTGTTTCATTTCTTTTACATTAAAAGCACATAACACTTTGCTTAGTGTGGGGCTAGGTCCTGTGGGGGTAGATGTTCTATTATGTCACATGACATGTTTTAAATATTAAATATTAGAAAAATGAATAAAAGCTGCATTTTGATCGTAGTTATTATTTATTATTATGAGTAATTAAAAGTAGAAATCTTAAAGTAGGTACGGAGTTTTTATCACGCCACGACTCGTCGCTACGGCAAATTCGGCGTGTATGCGAGTTGGCGGACAAATTGTCACCATAGCAGAATTAACAAACGAGCTAGCTTGGTTCGTGCAGATTACAGCGGATTGCCATTACACAAAAAGCGTGAACCAGAAACAGTTAATTTCCCTCTCTTTTGCTCTTATTGGTGCGCTGTGTCCGCGCATGTCTGTTTGCAGTTAATGAAGAATGTTATGTCTACACATAATAATTAGAACAGCACGAAAACTATAACGTGTAACTATAATTTTCTATACTGTAATAGTAAGTACGAGTACATGACCATGTGAGCCTTTTTAGCCTACCTTTCAAAATTTAATTCCAGCACGATGGTATGAATATTGATCTTACTTTTACATACCTTGAGATATAACTGTGTCGTATGCCGCCGCAAGGGGTACGTTCAAAATAGACGATGTTTTTTTAATGATCACTTCACAATTTCGTACCTGAAGATGAATTTTTCAAAGGAAATATCACCAAAAACGAAAATACGAATATACGTCGTTGCCCTTCGACTGTATTGGAAAAACTGGGGGAAGGGCCTGCCCTAGCTGGGTGAGGCGCCGTTCTGGCTAGACAATGAGTCATAGCCTGGAGACAGCTAATTTAGTGATGGACATGAACATGTTTTGAGCTAAGAAGACTCTATCTGTCACTCGTAGACATTCTAACTTAGCTACTGAGTAGTGCACTCTAGCCAAAGTGGTTGTGGTTGCACCGATATCAATGTGGCTGGCGCTGGTCTTTTCTCTATTTCTTTCAGGGCTACTGCTTGGCTTACAGTACTTTTCAATTTCTAGCACCTAGATGTATCGCAAACGCACTGCATTAAGCTACAACACTAATATTAGTCCTGAAATGTGGTGATTGGTTTTACTTTGTCTCATTTCATTACTTGCCCTTTTACTTGGCTTGTCAATTGTTCCAAAAATGGCTTCACATATTTATTTATTTGTAGTTTTTTTTACGTGAAAGTAACGAGACGTACCTACTAAACGCTCTCCTGGTGGTAAGAGATAACGCCTACCCATAATCATTACAGCGATACTCAAAATATACAGTATACAAGTTACAAAAGAAATTCCAGGATATCAATGCTTTGACTCTCATTATAATTATTATAGTCATTCGATTGTTAGTCTCAATGACCCCAAAATTTTATTAGATCCAATACCTTTCACACTGGAAAACAGTAATGTTTACACATTGTTTGGCTTTAGAATATTGGAGTAAAATAGTAGTTCTGCAAGTAGTCGTGAGAGTCCTTACATTTCTTTTTTTGCGTACGTACTTTTTAGTCCTTACATTAATTTGCAACAAATAAAATAAATAAATAATAAATATCGTGGGACTATATACACAGCGCCATCTGGCCCCAAACTAAGCAAAGCTTGTGTGATGGAAGTCAGATAACTGATAGAATACATAAATACTTTTTTGATGAACATGATCCTTATCCTCTTCGTGAATTCATCATTGGTCGGTTCCAGAGGTTTATGTAACTTTGTCAGTATTTCCGCGTTCGTAGTATTGAAGAAATAATTTCATAATACATAAAGAGAGTTGCTTCATTTTGCAATTTATATTTTTACCATAGTTTGCTTCTGTAGAATTTTTTTCGATACAATAGAAATACGATTCTTTTAGAACATCTAACAGTGACTGGTAGCGAAAAAAAAAGTGCTCGGTAGTTATCTCAGTGACTTGAACTTGCCTATGTATTCTTTAATGTGTTTTATTTAAGTAACAATCAATATTGTATGTCCGCAAGGACAAGACTGTTTTTAAGTACTGGTATATGACTAATTATGTATTTATAATCTAATATTGTTACACAGTTTTAAACAATAAACATTTCTGATTTCTGAAAAAAAAAAAAAAAAGTCGGAAATCACACTGAGAGCTTAGGTCTACGGCATTAAGGTCAAATAACAAGAGTACCGATGGGATCTAAAAATGCTGATGATCGAAATATAGGCATCTTCTCGGAGTTCACGGTTACAGTAAGTCAATGAATGTACTTTATGCTCGTTTTTATCTCCCTAGTATCTCCATTCTAGTGGGTAAGAATCAACGATGGAGATGAATCGAACTTGTTAAAAAAAAAATATATTGGGATCCGAAATTATAGACAGATTAGAGTTCAAGTCAGATCCCTTACAGAATAATTTTATCACTTACAGAACAGTTTGTATTTTTTTAAATTAATTCGATCAAAATTTACAAAAAAAATTTTTTAGATAAATCTCGATATCGTCATCATTTTCAGCCAGTTATCGCCCACTGCTAAGCATAGATCTCTCTTTTTGTATGCCATTTATTCCGGTCCTGTACTAACCTTGTCCAGGTTCGACCCGTGACCCTCACGATGTCGTCGACTCAACGAGGTGGTGGGCGTCCGCCGCTTCGTTTCCTATCGATTAAACTCGACATGTACCTATATACCTATTTATAAGAAGTAATAATAAAATGCTATTTTGTTCGGTATATTATTAGGTAAGTATTTCAAAATTTCAATCAGGGATGAATGAGCTGAGTAAGGGGAAAAGGCTAGAGTTACAATAAAGGATGGAAAAGATATTGTTACAAGGCCAACAATGGTTCCATTTCCTGATTTTCGGCATAACAAGATACTCGTAATAATATCCGATTGTAGTCTCCTTATTGTGTTGACTCTAATATCCTAAAGTGGGACTATTGTGATGTTTACTTTACATGGAAAATGTTCTTATTGGTCGCGTAATATTTTCTTTGATTAAATAAATACTGTTTGATTTTATTAGCAAAATAAACTATTGTATATCTCATTTCATCGGAAATAAAATGAACATGTTATTTGGTAGTAAATATAGGGGAAAATGAGCGGAAACCTGTGAAAAATATAGTAGCAGTAGTATAAGTGAAAAAAAGTGCATAGACAAAATATGTAACTACTCATAGTGTCAAAAAACAGTTTAATTTAGACCCAAGGTGTCTGAGTGTACTGTATTTATTATAAGAATATATTAATCACAAAAATGATTAAAAAAATATTTAAGTATTACATCAGTTATCTGACTTCCGTAGTACAAGCTTTGCTTAGTTTACGGTCAGATGGCGCTGTGTGTAATGTCCTACGATATTTAATTTATTTATTTACAGACGAAAAACTTTTATTGAAATTTTTATCCTACTTATTATCACACTATACTATTCTGCCGCTAAGCAGTAGTGTGTAAGCATTACTGTGTTCCGGTTTGAAGGGTACTGCAGCTAGCGTAATTACTGGGCTGTTGAGACTAACTCTATCAAAAGTCTCAAAGTAATGAGCGCCAAAGCAGTGGTGCCCTGGACTTTGTTTTGTTACTTAAAGTTCTGTGTATCGCTGCGATGGTCATGGACAGGCGTTATCTCTTACCATCAGGAGAGCGTCTCGTTCGTCTCATTACTTTTTACATAAAAAAAAACAACACTAATATTATAAGGGCGGGAATATCGAAATATTTTGAGTACTTTCTCCTTTGCTACAGAGGCCTTGCCATTGAAAATTCTTCGAGTAACCGTGCCTTCGTACCGAGTGAGGGGGCAGCCGGCTCAGCTCGAGTGCGAGTACGAACTGGGAGCCGACACACTCTACTCGGTGAAATGGTACCGAGACAATGAAGAGTTCTACAGATACATGCCCAAGTACGAGCCACCGAAGCACGCCTACAAACTCGAGGGGATCAAGGTTGATGTGAGTACGTTTGTGTGTTTTTTGACAACTAGTTAATGCCGTCAAGCCTCGTAGGCTTAGGACAAGGAGTACTAAATCACAAATTATAAACTCTTCGATTATTTTGCAGATACATAAATCTGACGACAGAAAAGTCATCCTGTACACGGTGACATTGAAATCTACGGGACTTTACCGCTGTGAAGTGTCAGCAGAAGCGCCCAGCTTTGCTTCAGCAGCAGGAGAAGGAAAAATGGAAGTTATATGTGAGATATCACTTGTTTGAGTGTTGAGTTAAGGCGCTGTAGGTTGTCAAAACGGTTTCGCAGTTATTATTATTTATACACCCAACAGCATCGTTAAACAACCCGGGGTTGTTCAAGAAAAATGTGAATAAGTATTTCCAAGGCAAGCGTGCTCCATCTTCGGCCACATCATTGCTTTGCACCAGGTGAGATCGTGGCCAAACGCACACCTAGTTTGATCTAAAAAATAATAATACAAAAGTTGTAGTAACTATACGCTTAGTAAATAGTAATTAATCTACACAATATGATAAATTTAGGTATTTATGTAAATGTAATGTGTTTCTCTAGTTAATATACCCCGTCGTTTTACCAAGTCCTATCAATACACGTAGCGTCACCATCGCGAGTCGGACCAGATTGGCACAGGACCGAGGCAGATGGAATAACAAGAGAGAGGCCTATATCCAGCAGTGGGATAAAGAAGGTTGTGGATGACGATGATGATGACTTACACCAAGGTTACTTAGAGGAGATCACTCTAAGGGATAAGACCGCCAATGTTTTACTTCATTAAATGTTTGGATTATTTCTGTTCTGTAATCTTGGTATAAACAATAAACTGAGCTATGTGTACATAGAAAAACAGTGATTCGCGGGGTAGGTTACAGTCACAGCTACTTTCAAACAATAATACTCGTAAGTATTTGGTGAATAAATGATGTATTTGTTCTAGATTTACCACGTGAACCTCCTCGGATCACTGGAAACGAACAAGAAAATAGAAGAGGAGATACTTTATTTCTAAACTGTACGTCAGGACGGTCGTACCCAGCCGCAACTCTTAGTTGGGATATAGACGGAGAGAAGGTCAGTAAAACTTAAATCTAAAATATGGACTAATATTTAACGAACCCTTCAAACTCTTTTGTGTTTTGCAACCATTCCATTAACAAATAATTAAATAATGCTTTAACTTCTAAAATACTTTAACAAAACTACCCTTAACTATTTTTTACTGTAAGATAATTTAATTTTACAGATAATGAATTCCACAGACTGCTGTTTCTAAATGGGTTTTGGTTTTATGAAATACGAAAAGTTTCGAAACGATAAAAATTGTTTTGATTGTATTATCAGTGGATAGCAAAATTCAATTTTAAGCGTTTTATTTTTTAATTTAAAATAAAATTAAGAGTTTTAAGGATTCGTACGTGTTTTTTTTGGCATCGCATTTTGCGCATACTACCAGTCGTGTCGACTAGTTTATATTTTCAAGTGGGTTCTTTATTTGAAGGGTGTCCGACGGTATTATATTTCTAAGATACGATTATGTATCTGGTAGAGATGTTATATCTCTATTTGTCTATTTGCCCATCTATCTATCTGACATGTCTGAACTATATCTTCCGAATCGTAATTACAATTTGGTTGACATTTTTACAGAATATCCGTTGCTATGGCGTTATGAAAAATAATTTAATATGCTCATGAAGTAACGTAATTTTTTTATCTATCGTATCGTAAATGATAAAACAAATAAATAAATAAATAAATATCATAGGACATTACACACAGCGCCATCTAACCCCAAACTAAGCAGAGCTTGTGCTATGGAAGACAGATAACTGATAGAATACTTAAATACTTTTTTTTTTTGTAAATACATACTTATAATACATACAGTACACCCAGACACAGAACAAACATCGATGTTAGTCACACAAATGTTAGTCCTGAGTGGGAAAAGAGTAATACTTGTTGTGAAAATTGTAACAACATAAAATTGATAGATTCAGGTGGATTTTCATTTTGTGTGTTCAAGTTATATATTTAGTGTATTTTCGTTTGAAAGTCATGTCATGCTTTAATAACATTAATGATGTGGGTTTAATTTGAAATGTATCTTACTTGAAGACAATCAAATATTTTTTTTTATTACTTTGTTCCGGAAACTATCCATTAGAGAAAAGCTAGGCATAGCTCTTTCCATAGCTTGCTGAGCGACTTTGAACCTATGAACTGATTCAACCTTGAGTGTCCATATGTCATCGCCGTAGGTCATGACTGACATACTGGATATAACATATATATTTACTTGTTTCACCAGCACTTGCATGTTTTTACTTTACTTAAAATAATTTCATAAATGTTTAAGTTTAATGCAAGCGAATGCCATTACAGAAACGCTGAAAGGCTATTAAGCTTTTTTCATGAAAATTATATTCATGTATTCATATTTTTTTATTTTGCATTTTGACTCGGTCTGACTATGAATAGATATGAATATGTTAGATGCAGCTGTTCTTTGGTTAAAATGATAATATCTACTGAATATATATAGTCATTTTATTTACTCTTTACAAGTCTATTTATACAATTTATTTTCAACTAGCGACCCGCCCTGTGGCTTTGCACTGGTGTATTTTTTTAAATCGATTTGATTACAAAATATTTATTTTATATACTTATACAATAGTGTAGGATGGATAAAATACATAATAAAGAAATACATCATCTGTGAAAATCTAAACTGTCTAAATATTACGGTTCATGAGATACAGCCTGGTGACAGACGGACAGACGGACGGACAGCGGAGTCTTAGTAATAGGGTCCCGTTTTACCCTTTGGGTACGGAACCTTAAAAAGATAGAAGAACTGCCGACAGAAGTGAAAACTTAAAGTACGTCATATTAGCATGTTAGTGACTCGCACCCATAAGTTTTACGACAACCAAAAATCGCTCAGCGCGGGTATTAGTTTTCACCTCAAAAAATGCTCTAGGAGTTTACTAATATGGCACTATTTATTTTCTAAATTGATCTTCTGGCTCCATTTTATCCTATCACAAAGCATAATTTATGGTAGTCATTATTGAAACAAACTAAATGAACCTAATCTTAAAAGGCTTATTATTTTGCTGTGGAATATTTCCTTCATCCACCTTTTGATTTCATCACTTAGATCAATTTGATGGTAATGAAATCTAATGATTGTATGTTGTATTGCTACAAAGACTTCATTATTTTTTTGCAATTAAATTTTCAAAATCACATAATCAAAAGTAGTTAACATAATAAAAAGATTAAAATTTACTTGCAACAAAGTCGTTTATTATGTAAAATTATTAAGGTGAACGCCGCTGACGCTCTCCTGAAGGTAAGATGTTAACGCATGTTCATCACCATTGCAGCAATACACAGAACTTTGAGTAGCAAAACAATGTCCAGGGTATCGCTGCTTTCGTGTCCATTACTTTGGGACTATCGATGATTAGTCTCAACAGTCCTGTAATTGTGCTAGCTGCAGTACTTTTCAAACTGGAACACAGTAATATTTACACACTCTTGCTTGGCGGCAGAATACAGAATATCTGGTACTGCAGTAGTACCTCCTGCTTAGAAGATCTACCACCACATAAAAATGAAACTAATTAAATAATGCGTATTATTTCAAAGGTGACAGATCCTGATCTCTTAGTAGAGTACCCTCCTACTCATTACTTGCATGGCCTGATGTCGACGGCACTAGGGCTTCGAGTACCAGTTGGAAAGACGATGGAAGTCAGGTGTATCGCAAGAGTGGCGCCAGCGTGGCGGGAAGGAAGTGAAGCTGTGGTTGGGAATAGCCTCATATCTGACAGCAAAGAGGCTATGCTTTTAGGTGGGTATTGATTCTGGAATGTT
Source organism: Biston betularia (assembly GCA_905404145.2). Classification (NCBI taxonomy): domain Eukaryota; kingdom Metazoa; phylum Arthropoda; class Insecta; order Lepidoptera; family Geometridae; genus Biston; species Biston betularia. The sequence goes on from FR989868.1 coordinate 5,518,785, forward strand.
TTAATGGATACTATCTGGATGCTTTCCACTCGCGAGTGAATCAGTTTCTTCTAAGCTACAAGCTCTATCGTAGACCGCATCTTTAATTGACATTAGGTGACATGGAGGTCAAACGCGGCTTGCGTCATTATAGAACTGATCGAAGCAGAAAATTTCACGATACGGCCATTCGGCCATTCATACTTTAACTTTTAAATGAGATGAGACGATACTAACTACTCAGCAACAAAATGTTTGCGAGATATTTAAGATTTATTAAAGTGGATTTGCAAGATCCACTTTAATAAATTATCTATTTTGTAATGCAATTCAGCAGAATTCAAATTCAGATCACGTCGAAATAAACAAAGCGCATGCCCAAAATGAAACATAATTTCCATCAAGTTTCACAAAATAAAATCTAGAAAATAGAACAATACAGAGCAAAGCCACTCGTGCTTTTAGTTGGTTTGTGTGATGTGGGTAGGTGACTTGATTATTGATGTGAAGGTAGTTGGAAATAAATGGGGTTCTTGCATGGCACTCGGTGTTATTATTTAAGCTCCCCAAATTAACATAAATTACATGGCGCAGCCGATTCAAATTATATAAAAACAGACTGGAAATGAAGCATTAAGGATTGAAAAGCCGGAAAAAAGTGAAAATTTAACGATAGTGAAAGAGAAATACAGAAAATCATGGATTCAATGCTGCAACCGCCACCGCCATTTCTATTCGAAAAAGATTTGGCAAACGTAACGTCTGGAAATTTAAGTATTCAGTGGTCAAAATGGAAGAAATCATTTCTTATTTATTATAGTGCGTGTCAACTCTGTGAAAAAGATAAAACAGTTCAGGTAAACATTTTGTTACACATAATTGGAGAACAGTGTCGCGATGTCTACGAACAGTTTCCGCCAGAAGTTACTATCACAGTGGAAGGATTACTGAAGAAATTTGACACGTTTTTCACGCCTAAAAAGAATATAACAATAGAAAGACATCGTTTTTTCACTCGTAATCAGCAAGAGCACGAAACTGTAGAACAATACTCATTCGAACTCAATAAATTAGCATCTTTCTGCGAGTTTAAAGACCTGAAAGATGGCCTTGTGAGGGACAGATTGATATGTGGTTTGAAAGAAGAACCGCTGAGGGAGCGACTTCTACGAGAATACGATTTAACACTGACAAAAGCCTTAGATATTTGTAATGTAGCAGAAGTGTCACGGGCACAGGCGGGCACGTTAAAGTCAGAGTACAACACCGAGATGGCCATGCATTGGGTGCAGCAGCAACATTACGGCGCTAGCGGTTCACACCAAAGCCGCGCGCGCGCACCTAGCGGACTGCAGCGGGCCGCTCCAGCCGCGAGCGGGCACCCGCCCCACACACGGAAGGAACAGCGAACATGGTCGGGCGCGCGACAACCACTCGCGCCGCGGCCTCCGCAAAGAACCACGATGACGTCATCAAGAGAACCCCAGCAACAGGGTGATTACATATGTGAATATTGCGGAAGTATACACGTCAGAAACAAGTTCAAGTGTCCGGCATTCGGCCAAAGGTGCGTAAAGTGCAATCGCATGAACCACTTCGCGAGAGTGTGCCGAGTATACACCGTCCAGGGGAGCTCCATAGATCAGGTACGTGGATCCAGTTGTGCGGGCGCGAGCGATGACTGGTGTGTAGATATACTTATAAACAACAACAAGATTCGATTCAAGCTGGACACTGGAGCTGATGTAAATGTTTTGCCTTGTAGATTTTTGTCGCAAGTAGGAGCTACTGAGAATGATTTAATGTCCTCTAATCTAAAGTTAGTCAGTTATTCCGGCGGGAATATAAAGATTCTAGGCCAAGTCAGATTGAAGTGCGTATGTAAAAACAAACCATACATCGTTAAATTTATAATAGCCGATGTGACGTCACCGCCGGTTTTAGGTAAGAGATCGTGTGTTGAGATGAATTTAGTTAAGCAAGTTTTGTCAATACGTGTTAGTGAGATTAAAGAGCAACAAATATTTAGTGAATATCCGGATATATTTGATGGAGTGGGTTGCTTGCCGTGCGAGTATAAGATAAGGTTGGCCGCGGACGCGCGACCCGTCGTCCACGCGCCGCGCAAGTTGCCCATCGCGCTGAAAGATAACGTGAAGCGAAAATTGTCGGAGATGCTCGAGCAAGGAGTTATAGCGAAAGTCGAAGGGCCCACGGATTGGGTAAACAGTATGACAGTAGTTCAAAAACCGAATGGAGACATTAGAATATGTCTGGATCCGCGAGATTTAAACAAGTACATTAGGCGGGAACATTTTAAATTGCCTACACTAGATGAGATCACTTCAAAACTTTCAGGAGCTAGGTATTTCAGCACACTAGACTGTAAGCACTCTTTTTTTCAATTAAAATTACGTAATGAGTCAACCGACCTTTGTACTTTCAACACGGCGTTCGGAAGATTTAAATTTTTACGTATGCCATTTGGAATCTCGTCAGCTTCTGAAGTTTTTCATAAAAGACTGTACGAATATTTTGACGATATAGAGGGCGTGACATTGTTTGTTGACGATTTGCTCTGCTATGGAAAAACCAAAGAAATTCATGATTTACGTCTTCGGCAAGTTTTAGACAGATGTCGACAGATAAACATTAAGTTAAACAAAGAAAAATGCAAAATTGGATTAACAGAAATAAAATATCTGGGTCATACAATTTCACAAGACGGCATACGCCCCGATGACTCACATATTTTGCCGATAAGAAACATGCCCAAACCACAAAATGAAAAGGATTTAGAGCGATTTCTAGGATTAGTGACATATGTTGGTAGTTTCATACCTAATTTATCCGAAAAAACGCACAAACTAAGGGAACTTTTAAAAAAGGAAGTTGAATGGCATTGGGATGATGTACATGATAAATGCTTTGAGGTATTGCAGCGGTGCATAACAAGCGCGCCGGTATTGCAGTTCTACAACGTAGATAAGCCCGTCACTATCTCTGTCGATTCCAGCAAAAATGGTTTAGGGGCGTGTTTAATGCAAGATGGAAAACCGGTTTGCTACGCATCGAGGTCATTAACCAAGACGGAACAAAACTATGCGCAAATCGAGAAAGAATTGTATGCGTGTGTATTTGCTTGTGAAAAATTCTATACATATATTTATGGAAAGGGCGATGTAACCATAGAAACCGACCACAAGCCTCTGATAAGTATAATAAGCAAACCGATCGCCGGAGCTCCGGCTAGGTTACAGCGAATGCTAATTAGATTACAGCCGTATACTTTTAAGCTCGTATACAAACCAGGAAAATATTTATATGTAGCAGACACACTGTCGCGCGCTGTAGCCCCGTCCGCCGAACAGAACGAGGAGCCGCGAGATTATTTAGAGGAGCGAGCGCAGGTATGCGCAATAGCGGCTAGTAATTGCTTGACAGATACGCATTTTATAGAATTACAAAAATTCACAGGCCAGGATGAAGAGCTACAGGCACTTAGGAAAGTAATAATGGATGGGTGGCCGGCGCACAAGTGTGATATTAAAGATATTGTCACTCCTTACTGGGACTATCGAGAGGAGTTGACCGTGGCATATGATTTAGTATGGAAAGGTACGAGAATTGTTATTCCGAGATGCATACGAAAAGATATGTTAAAGAAAGTTCACATAGGTCACCTGGGTGCAGCAAAAACTAAACTCAGGGCGCGCGAAATCATGTTTTGGCCAAATATGAATACTCAGATTGATGATATGATCTCGCATTGTCAGGCATGTTTGACTTATAGGAAGGAAAATAGCAAACAGCCGCTTATCTCTCACGAAATAGCCTGGGCAAAGATCGGTGCTGATATTTTTCATTTTAATAATAAAAATTACCTTTTAGTGATAGATTATTTTAGCAAATATGTAGAAGTAGAAGATTTAAGTAGCATGACGTCACAGTGCGTGATAGACAAAATGAAAAATATTTTCAGCCGCCAAGGCATTCCGGAAATTTGTTTCAGTGACAATGGGCCCGAGTTCGCGTCTAGGTTGTTCAAAGATTTCAGCAGAGAATGGAAATTTGAACATATCACGTCGTCTCCGCGATACGCACAATCGAACGGCCAGGCTGAGAGGGCGATTCAGACGGTTAAGTCAATATTACGTAAGACATTATTCGACAGAGCGGATTTTAGACTCGCGTTGTTAGAATTTTTGAACACTCCGATCAGTGATAAATTGCCTTCTCCGTCGGAACTACTAAATAGTAGGAAACTTCGGAGCGTACTTCCGTGCTCTGCAGAACTATTAGAACCGAAATTAAACGACACACGTCAAGTACACACCGAGTTGTACAGACGGCAACTTATTCAAAAGAAGTATTTTGATAGAGGAAGTAAAAATCTTAAACCATTACTTGTAGGAAATAAAGTTAAAGTTCGCATGGGCAGAAATTGGGTAAACGCTCAAGTGACAGATGTAAAAGGGCCAAGGTCATACTGGTTGAGGCTTTGTACAGGTACTTTAATACGCCGGAATAGAAAACAAATCATTCTCGATAGCTCTTCGCGCGATGACGTTTGCGATAGAATGCAGGCTTATGAGTACGATGACGTAGCGGCGGCGCCGGCGCCGGCGCCGAGCGCCAGTTGTTCGCGGAGCACCTCCAGCGTCCAGCAGCAATGCGAATGGCTAGCGGGGGCTTCCACTAATTATGTTACTCGTTCTGGCAGGACGGTGAGAGCTCCTGATCGGTGGGGATTCTCCTGACGGGACGGTTCGAAATAAGGATTTTTCTGTAGCGGCTAAACAATGTATTTACACTTTAATTAAACATCTATTTAATTTGGAAAATGTTTACTCTTGCCTACTATGATTTTGTGAAATATACCTAACATTATAGAGATAAAGCAGATTTTGTATTGTCTAATAGTAGCAAATATTGATAATAATTATTATTATTCTACTGACATATAGATGTACCTTGTAATAGTAAATTTATATAATAATGAAATAGTTGTAATTATGTATAATGATTTATTGTATTTTTGACATGTTTTTCTTTGACATTTGTTTTTTGATATTATTTTATTCTCTTGACATTTAAGGTTTTTTATTGGAGACCTAATGACATATTGACAAATTGAATTTAATCGAAAGTAGACTAAAGATGATTAATATGTAAAAAAAAAAAAAAAAAAAAGAAGAGTGGATTGGTACTGCGAACTAATTTTGATGTAGGTATCTATGTTTCATGAGATTGTGTTTGTGTTAGCTTTAGTTAGTCCTTAAGTAAATTGAAGTATAGTTGATTTTGTTTGTTTTAAAGAAGGAGGATGTGATGTGGGTAGGTGACTTGATTATTGATGTGAAGGTAGTTGGAAATAAATGGGGTTCTTGCATGGCACTCGGTGTTATTATTTAAGCTCCCCAAATTAACATAAATTACAGTTTGTGTCCTTGTTTTCTAACAGAGTTTATTTGTTACAGTGAGGAGCTCAGCGGAATTGTCTACCTTAAGTGCAACACTGTTAGCATTTTCATTCACACTGTCCCTGGAAGCTTTGATACAATCTCAGACATGATTAATTTTGTTTATTTTCATTAAAAATGTAATTTTCAAGCAAAAACGCAAACCAGGAGAGTAGAAAATAGGAAAATTTTACGAAATGGTACAAAGAAATATAGCATGCAATATGAAGCCAGTGTAATTGATTTTTCTTCATTATATTGTTATTGATTCGTGAGTTGCGGTATTTAAATTGTTAAGCTGTGCCTAAGTTAAATAAGTTTAAAGAAACTACTTTACTCCAAAATCCAGACCACTGACTGAAAAAGCAGCCATACTACATACTACTGAGACTGAGCTGTCACCTCCGCCGAATGCCAGCAGAGTTAAGGGCGAAAAACACTACTGACAGAATATACTATTAAAAACTGAATATACTGTTATAGTTTTCAATGTTTAATACTTTTCCTTTGCTTAAGTATTATAAACAATTTTTTTTTTTCGTAAATCTGTTTTACTTATTCAGTTGGTCATTATGTAAAATGTACAATAATGTACATATCTATATAAGTAGTGTATAATTACGTAGATAATTGATTAAAGATTCTGTTCACAATGCTAAATTTAGAGCACTTACAATATAATGTAAATATTATAAAAGTGTCATTTAAAATGCCTTCGGTACTGAATAAATTGTCAACTTAAATATAGTACGTACTTTTAAAATAGATAAGTACTTCTAGGTTCAGAAATAAACTGTACAAATATCTATATTAAATTATTATGTATTTTTAACCCGGTGATAACTTCAAAGAAAAGGATTCCTTGACTTTCCCACCTCAGAATTTCTTTTAGTTTTTTGATGCGTGAAAAATGCTTACACGCCCCACTCAACTCCTTGATAAAATTGGAAACCGATTAGGGTGCTGTTATACCCGCGGAATACGTGTCGAGTTAAAAAAATATTCGGTCTCTATTCAAATTTTTAGGACGATATAATCGGCTGACTATTAAACTTTTGCCTAGTGACTTTACTTCATAATACACAATAAATATTTCACATAAGTCTGTTTAGTTTTCTAAACCGTGAAATTGATTTTTATACATTTTTGTTTTATTTATCACTTTTATTAGGTTCTATTACAGGTACCGTACCATCCAGTGATCTTTTTAATTCTCGTTTTTGGGCAATGTCAACCAACTTAAATTAATGAAAATAACAAAAGGGTCATTTACGAACGCCCTTCAACCACACAGGCGAAACAAAATTTGTTTCGCATCTAAGAAAATTTTCAACAGCTAACCTAACCTAACATAGATTTTAATTCTCATTTTAGGGCAATGCCAACCTCACTAAAACAAATAAAAGAACAAAAAGATCATTTGCGAAAGCCCTTCGACCACACAGGCGAAACAATTTTTTTTCTCATCTAAGAAAATTCTTAACAGCTAACCTAACCTTACATAGATTTTAATTCTCATTTCTGCGCAATGTCAACCAACTAAAATTAATGAAAATAACAAAAATATCATTTTCGAACGCACTTCAACCAAACAGGCGAAACAATTTTTTTTATCATCTAAGAAAATTCTTAACAGCTAACCTAACCTAACATAGATTTAAATTCTCATTTTTGGGCAATGTCAAACAACAAAAATTACTAAAAAAACAAAAAGGTCATTTACGAACGCCCTTCAACCACACAGGCGAAACAATTTTTTTTCTCATCTAAAAAAATTCTTAACAGCTAACCTAACCTAACATAGATTTTAATTCTCATGTTTGGGCAATGTGTAACAACTAAAATTAATGAAAATACCAAAAGGGTCATTTACGAACGCCCTTCAACCACACAGGCGAAACAAATTTTATTTCGCAACTAAGAAAATTCTTAACAGCTAACCTAACCTAACATAGATTTTAATTCTCATTTTTGGACAATGTCAACCAACTAAAATTAATGAAAATGACAAAAGGGTCATTTACGAACGCCCTTCAACCACACAGGCGAAACAATTTTTTTTCTCATCTAAGAAAATTCTTAACAGCTAACCTTTTTTTTCTTTTTTTTTTTTAACCTTACATAGATTTTCATTCTCATTTTAGGGCAATGTCAACCAACTAAAATTAATGAAAATAACAAAAAGGTCATTTGCGAACGCCCTTCAACCACACAGGCGAAGAATTTTTTTTTCGCATCTAAGAAAATTCTTGACATCTAACCTAACCTAAGATAGATTTTAATTCTCATTTTAGGGCAATGTCAACCACCTAAAATAAATAAAAATAATAAAAAGATTATTTTCGAACGCCCTTCAACCAAACAGGCGAAACAATTTTTTTTCTCATCTGAGAACATTCTTAACAGCTAACCTAACCTAACATAGATTTTAATTCGCATTTTTGGGCAATGTGTTACAACTAAAATTAATGAAAATACCAAAAAGGTCATTTACGAACGTCCTTCAACCACACAGGCGAAACAAATTTTATTTCGCAACTAAGAAAATTCTTAACAGCTAACCTAACCTAACAGATTTTAATTCTCATCTCTGGGCAATGTCAACCACCTTAAATAAATAAAAATAATAAAAAGATCATTTTCGAACGCCCTTCAACCATACAGGCGAAACAATTTTTTTTCGCATCTAAGAAAATTCTCAACAGCTAACCTAACCTAACATAGATTTTAATTCTCATTTTTGGGCCATGCCAACCAACTAAAATTAATGAAAATAACAAAAAGGTCATTTACGAACGCCCTGCAACCACACAGGCGAAACAATTTTTTTTCTCATCTAAGAAAATTCTTAACAGCTAACCTAACCTAACATAGATTTTTTTTTTTTTTTTTTTAACCTGACATAGATTTTCATTCTCATTTTAGGGCAATGCCAACCAACTGAAACAAATAAAATAACAAAAAGATCATTTGCGAAAGCCCTTCAACCACACAGGCGAAACAAATTTTTTTTCGCATCTAAGAAAATTCTCAACAGCTAACCTAACCTTACATAGATTTTAATTCTCATTTCTGCGCAATGTCAACCAACTAAAATTAATGAAAATAACAAAAAGATCATTTTCGAACGCCCTTCAACCAAACAGGCGAAACAATTTTTTTTATCATCTAAGAAAATTCTTAACAGCTAACGTAACCTAACATAGATTTAAATTCTCATTTTTGGGCAATGTCAAACAACAAAAATTAATAAAAAAACAAAAAGGTCATTTGCGAACGCCCTTCAACCACACAGGCGAAACAATTTTTTTTCTCATCTAAGAAAATTCTTAACAGCTAACCTAACCTAACATAGATTTTCATTCTAATTTTTGGGCCATGCCAACCAACTAAAATTAATGAAAATAACAAAAAGGTCATTTTCGAACGCCTTTCAACCACACAGGCGAAACAATTTTTTTTTCTTATCTAAGAAAATTCTCAACAACTAACCTAACCTAATAGATTTTCATTCTCATTTTAGGGCAATGTCAACCAACTAAAACAAATAAAATAACAAAAAGATCATTTGCGAACGCCCTTCAACCACACAGGCGAAACAATTTTTTTTTCTCATCTAAGAAAATTCTTAACAGCTAACCTAACCTAACATAGATTTTAAGGAGCCAAAGCTGTATACGCGCGCGAGTGCGGGGCATGGGTGCCGCACAAATAGCGTGTGTCGTGATGTGCCGGCGTGCTCTGGAGTTCTACCTTACTGGTGTCTTCCTGTACAGTGTCACGAATATTTCAGCACACGGAACTCAAGGATCATCTTCAGATGCCTGACCACTTTCACTATCAATATCTATGAAGACAAGGCAATTGGGGTATCTGACCTGATCAATCGTCAGAAATACCGAATTTTAAGTAAAACGAATTTTTTTTCATGGCTTAGTCGCTGCAGCGTTAATTCGCTTACTGACGTTTAAAATTTGTTGTCTGTATTTAAATTTCAATGTGTGTTGGTCTATAGCTATTAGTTGTTGTAGTGTCTTAAAGAAAAGATTATACTTTCAAAAAAAAGTGTTACAATCACGTTAGTTTCTATTAACGGATTTATAAAAACTCAAACGTCCGGGCGTCTGTAGTCGCCCAAAATTTGTTGCGAGTTAATCATTAGGGCGACTATGGCAGCCTCGCTGATTTAGACTTTGTAATCATGTTTTTATCTTTCACAAAGTTTAAAAAGCTTCATGACTTGTACACTAGATAGTTCTGTATAAAATTCCGTGTCTATGGGTCGGCAAAACAGCATGCTGGATATGATTTTTATCATTATTTAAAAGACTTGAAAGGACTATACAGGCTGTTTCAGAGAAGTGTAGAACTACAGAAAGTTATGTGACATCTCACTGTGAACAATTTTATTGTGAGGCAATCTTAAAAAAAAATCAGCTCTTCCCTAGAAAAAAATTATAAACCTTTATGAGAGTGTACTATTATAGAGCAACTCTTTTTTCCATAGTTGTTAACATCGGTTTGATGGCTGAGTTCGGCAAGTAAAAATTTCATAAAGTAATTAGTTATTGATACGAGTATTATTTTGATTGTTTGTTCATTGTATCATGAACCCTTATTATTATTATAACATGATTCTATTAATAATACTTACTTTAATAAACGTAAAAGAACCTTACGAAGTTTTAGTTTCGTTTTTAAGAATGTTTTCACATAAAGATAAGTATGTTTCATTTCGTTTATCACCAAAGCCATTTCTTGTAAAAAAATGTCCTTCATGTCGTATTTCTTTTGCTTGATGATCAATAGACGTTGGTCACGCATATCTAACACGCAACTTGCCTAGGTCATGCCTTTCTCGAACAGATTAGTTAGTGTATATTCTGACCTAGCTTTAGGAATTCGGGCACGGCATAATATGAGTAGACGACGACAAGCACAATTTTCTGTAAATGAATGTTTATTTATGAAATAAACATTGCCTCGCGGTTTCGATTGTTATACCTAATACTATGGGAATTGTAATGGTTTGAGAAATATAAGATAACGTAGTATGACGACACTTCTCAGCATTCAATGCAATAGTGACACTATTATCTATTAATTTTTTTTTAGTGTTGACAGGCTAGTTGTTTGACCACAGCTCACCTGATGTTAAGTGAAGGTGTGGTCGAAGATGGTAAAGCACACCTAGCCTGGAATGGAACTGGCTCTCAAGTGAGGCTGCCGGAACACACCGTTAGATGCTTGGCGGCAGATTTTCAACTTGAGGGTGGTAGCTAGCCAGCCGAGTACTAGAAAGTACCCTACCACCATGCTATGGTTTCCTCACGATGTTTTTCCTTCATCGACGGCTCAAGCTCATTGTTGGGGTTTGAACCCACGCCCTTCGGCATGCGAATCTACCGCGCTAACCACTGAGCTATCATCGCTACAAATTGATGTAACAGTAAAATAAATATTGTATAGCATTACGCACAGCGCCATCTAACCCCAAACTAAGCAAAGCTTGTGCTATAGAAGACAGATAACTGACAGAATACTTAAATAGTTTTTTTTGTAAATACATACTTATAATACATACAGACCACCTAGACACAGAACGAACATATTTTGTTTATACAACAAAATGTTTGTCCTGGGAGAGAATCAAACCCATGCCCTACCAATAGTTGGCTCAAAAGGGCTGTCAGTTGCGGTCTACGCTCTATGCGATGGTAAACGCTCGCTAAGAAGTAAACGATTCACTGGATATAAATAAATAAATAAATATCGTAGGACATTACACACAGCGCCATCTGACCCCAAACTAAGCAAAGCTTGTACTATGGGAATCAGATAACTGATAAAATACTTAAATACTTTTTTTTTTGTAAATACGTACTTATAATACATACAGTACACCCAGACACAGAACAAACATTTGTTTTATATCACAGAATGCTTGTCCTGGGTGGGAATCGAACCCACGCCCTACAGCTCTTGAAGCAGACATGCTACCAATGAGCCAACAGGGCTGTCAGAAGATTGTATCTATCGGAAAACAGCCACTCAGGCAACGCAGTTTACTGTTTCCCAGTTTGTGACAAAACTACTTCGCTTGTTTGCAAACTATCAACTTACATAAATATGAATAAACTGACTCAGATACTTTACTAAAAATAGTAAAGTGCTCAGTGTTTAAAAGCTTTTGTCATCTTAAGTCGTCCCTTTCATTAAGCTACCACTAAGTTATCTACGTTTGTCATGAGTAAGTCCCGGCCAGGTTTGACTTAAGTTTAAAGTATACTAATTAGGTGGATAATGTGAATCTTAAATATCCTAGCTTAAACTCTATTTTGAAGCGCGATTTAAACTAACGTCCTGTACCTAATTTATCTTTGAGAGCAGAAAAGTAAAAACTTTAGTGTGTCATTAATTAATTGTCTCATTTTTTTAAAGAAGATTTTATTATTCGCATTTCATTTAAGTGCTCTTAATAACTAAAATTAACTAGTCTATTTTTAATAGGGGTTTTTATAGTGAAGTTGAGATTTTGCAAGTAGCTCAACCGATGTCCATTCATCTTGTCTAGTATTGGGTAATTTCTATATAAGTACTATAATAGTCAATTTTCATAAAATTTATGTTTTTCCCAGTATTTTTTGTTAGAATTCCGATCGATTAAATCTGCTTTTTGTCGTCAAATCGGTTCTAAAACTTGTATTATATTTCACAAATAAAGAAATAAGTCCTTAACCACATAGTAAAACATATTATAATAATATTATCCGTGTCTGTAGTACACAATTGTTCATTGTAGTTTTTAATAGCGTAGGTACTTGTACATTAAAAAAAAATATATTTAGAAATTATATCTAAGGTCAGAAATATATAATTTCTACTTTTTTCTTTGTTTTAGGCTTCGCTCCTTGTGTATTTTGCTAGTGTCACTATTTTGATATTACCAACTAGGTATTTTAGGGGAGTTTTTGGCGGGAATTTTTGAGTCACTGCATTGTATTATATTCGAATAAATAGGCTTGCATTTGACCGCCATCTCAATTGCGGTCTACGATGGTGCGCGTTTGTGTAGAATAAACCATTTCACCTGCTTGTCTAATAAATAAAGCAATTGCTACGTAGGTATAAGGAAAGCTTTATAAAAAAGAAAACACATTTTCTTTATTTATGCTGTAAAGGCTGAATCACGCGTTTATCAAGACTTAGCCATCTAGTTGTCTAGAAAGGTGCTAAAACGGAATGTCCACCTCGCCGATGTCACACGCGAGGCTAGGCGCGATGTCACTGGTCATGATAAGATAGGTACAGGAATTAATGGAGACAGGAGTTTAGGTAGTTGCTTCGGTGCCGGTGCTCTGAAAATAAAATAAAAGCAATGTTTTAGGTTTGGTACTTCTATTATTTGTTTAGTGATTTTAAAAGTGATATGTCAAAAGACTCCATGGAACAGGTAATGAATATAGTCGCGTGATTTATTTAATAATAAAATTGTAAAGGCGAACGTTTCCCTTTATATTTATTTTGCCTTGAAGCACAAACAGCTGGAAGGATTTGCAAGAAATTATGCTGAGGTGAGTCTTTATTTTGTAACAGTACCTACAGTTAGGTTACATTTTATTTTGGGAAACGTGGATGAAACCGCGGGGTGTAGCTAGTTTAGAAATTTTATTGATGTCGATACCAAGCTCGTGACGCAAGCACTCAAGCTAAATAGTCACTAACAAATTTTAAGTAATAATACCTAATATTACCTTCAAAACAACAAATTGTGTGCATTATGGGTATCTGCGTCATGGCTTAGATACGACTTTGCCGTAGCCGAGGTTCTTAATGATATTAAAAAAATACACAGTAAAAAGAAGAAAAAAAACTTAATAAATAAGTGAGGACTAATGGTAATTAATTTTTTTATGACAATTAAAACATATATTATTTCCAGAGATAATATCTGATGTTAAGTGACGGCGTGACCGAAGAATTTTATTATAAAGCACACTTAGCCTGGAATGGACTATTAGTATAATAACTTAAAAAATAATAATTCCAGGCTAGGTGTGCTTTACCATCTTCGACCACATCTTCACTTAACATCAGGTGAGCTGTGGTCAAAACATCTAGCCTGTCAACAATAAAAAAAAAAAAAAAAAACTTAGAAAATAAACCGGTGGATATTTCATACAGCGCCATCTGCCCCCAATTAAGGAAAGGTTGTACTATGGGAATCAGATAACTGAGAATGCTTTCTTTGCGAATTCACACTTACAATGAACACCCTGACATAGAACAAATATCTATGGTCATTACATAAATGTTTATCCTGTGTGAGAATCGAACCCTATATCTATGAATCAGAACTACCAAATGATTTATTGTTTACAGAACAGTCAGTTTATAGAGATCATATACGCTAATACCTACGAAACCCATAAACTTCTGTCCCCTATCACCTGTCTCCCTCTCTATCATTTCGATGGTTCGGATCATAATAAAAATCATAACTGTATATGTAACAGGATAAATCGCCCCCTCATCGTTCTATTGAATCTTCAATAACGGCATGTCCAATATCATACACATCGAGCATGTTATACCGCTGTCGATCATCTTTATCCATACTTACTAAGTAATAACAATCGGAAGCGGGCATCGAGTTGAGTTAGTGGGGCGGGCGCGGCTCTGTTGCCCCCAGGCAAACAGGGATGCAATAAACCCGACCAGGCTGCTTCGTCTCACTGTCTTAATAGCGCTTTTATCCGGACCGGGTTACACATGTCGCTTTGTGAGCGTCTTAGAACGTGCCTCGATGCACTTTGTTTGAGGTTCAAGATCTATTCTTTGAAATATTGGGACTTAGCTCTAGACGCAATCTGCACATACAACATTGATACGTTTATAAAAAAAACAAAGTCCAGGGCATTGCTGCTTTGGCGCTCATTACTTTGAGACTTTCGATGGTTAGTCTCAACAGCCCAGTAATTTCGCTTTTTTTTTTATATAAAAAGACGAACGAGACGCTCTCCTGATGGTAAGAGATTACGCCTGTCCATGACTATTGCAGTGATACACAGAACTTTGAGTAGCAAAACAAAGTCCAGGGCATCGCTGTTATGGCGCTCATTACTTTGAGACTGGATGGTTAGTCTCAACAGTTACAGCCCAGTAATTTCGCTAGCTGCAGTACACACTTACACACTACCGCTTGGCGGCAGAGTATTTGGTACTGCGGTGGTACCTACCTAGACGACTTCCTCCTGTTAAGGAGATCTACCGCTATCTGCAATACCCTTCAAACTGGAACACAGTAATGTTTTGAAAACTACTGCTTGGCGGCTGAATGTCTGGTACTGCGGTGGACTTACCTAGACGACTTCCTGATAAGGAAATCTACTACCAAGTAAAATTACATACGTTTCGCCTTTGAACTATAGCGTGGCCTTCATAACATTTATGTATGTACCTATGCACCTATATAAGTTTAACAATCTCGGTACTCCAAAAAAACGGTACAAAAGTTAAACGAAATACAATCTTTGGGTAGATCGAGAACTGCAATGTGCAAAACGCTCTACTCGTTTCAAAGAATGTGCATGTATTCCGAACAAAGCTACTTTCTTGCATAAACGTTTTGTCTCTACTCCATTTTGGAGCTTAGAGATAGGTATTGGAAACCTACTCTGAAGGTGAATATGGTTTGCGACGTTCACACTAGAGTTATATAAAGCTAGATACATTTATCTATTTTATGTCTGATAAGCTAGTTCTTTGACCACAGATGATGTTCAGTGACAGTTTGGTCAAAGATTGTAAGCACATCTAGCCTGGAATGGAACTGGCTCTCATGTGAGACTGCCAGAACACAGCGTTAGATGCTTGGCGACAGATTTTCAACTTGAAGGTGGTAGCTAGCCAACCGAGTACTACAAAGTAACAACAACGCTACCAACATGCTATGGTTTTCTCATGATGTTTTCCTTCACCGGCAGCTCAAGCTAATTTGTTGGGGTTCAAACCCACGTATTTCGGCGTGTGAACTGACCGCATTAACCCCTGAGCTATCATCGCTACAAAATATATTATATAACTATATTGATTTTATTGAGGCGATTTGGTATGGAACGCCGGATCGGATGGGCGTTTCTACGGCCAGTTAGGTAAATGGAGCGTAAATAACCAGAATTAGACGTATACAATGCTACGCAGATTAGTGGTACAAAGCCGAAAGGACAGGTCACAGCACTTATAGTCAAAAATTATTTCGGGGTCGATGCCATAAGAGTTTTTGACGATTATGATTACAACAGAGCTTATCTTAGTTGAAATCATTTCCACCATCTAATCATTTTATTTTTTGAGTGCTGCGACCTCCTTTCGGCTTTGTGCTATATTTCTTCATAACCCGCATTTAAAATGTAATTTTAAACGTTTGTTTCAGGCGGTTGCTCGAAGTCTTGGATGTTTGATGACTTTTCTCAAGGAATGAAAACAGGGTGCGCGTGATATATTATTTAAAGCAATTCATTTAGCCATTTGATTAATATGACCGTATATTTCTTTTTTTTAATAATTTATTTCCAAAAGTTTTGGTTCACAAATTTTGTTATCTAACTTAAATTTAACTTAAAAAACTTACAATACATGACAAGTTAGACTGCTGTAAGCTCATTTGGTAGTAATACATAGGTAATTTTTTGATCATATTCCTAGTAACACAATAACGTATACATGTATAGGTATATGTTTACAATTTACGCTACATTGCGTGCTGTTTTCATATGCAGTAAAAATAATTACAATTTTTATTAGTATTTTTGCAACGAAACAACTTTATGTGGATAGGGTTAAATACGTACAGGAATTTACACGATTCTTATAAACAATAGTTAACAGAATTCAGGTAACTTTAAGAACATAGGAATGATTTGCTACAACGCTTGAATATATAAATATTCCTTATTGTTTTATTGTAAGATTTTCGTAGAAGTAGATACTTACTTAGAACATACTTTAAATGTTACTATTAGTGATCTATGTAAGAACCGGTTCAATATTAAATATTTTAAATTTAGTGTAACATTTATCTACTACAAACACATAATTACACAAGACAAGTGAAAACATTTACAGACACGAGTTGCGTTTGAAAAAAATGGGCCCACTTACGTTATTCTGGTTTATTCTAGCTCTAGTGGTCTCGCTTAGCCAGCTTGTTCGTCATTAAAGGTACAAAACAAGTCGGTTCACCCCGACCTTACTTTTCGTAATATTCTGCTGACGTAACAAGGGTTTTGCTATTTTTAAATGACTTTGGCAATAGGAGGACCAACAAATAGCGTGGCTTGCAAACGGCGAACAAGCGTTCATTAAACACTTCTGAGCAATTACACGAGCCGCTCAAAACAATGTTCCTTTTGTTTATATTTCGGCCAAACCAACACGACTAAAGCTTCGACGAAAAGTCTAAAACTCTTCATACACAAGCGAGACGCAAGCGTTTTAGATGAACGAAAAGCAGTAAAATACTTTGCATTTTTGGAAAACACAGAAACAAACGTAAAATGTTAAATTCAGTTTTTTTCATGTTGAATGTTCTGGTACTCGTAAATAAACATCATAACATAATTATGTCAACATTATAGCATAATGATGTCAATACAATGGAAAAGTCAATGAAATAATATGTCAAATATATATATTTTTTAATTTTTTTTTAATGGTTGACAGGCTAGTTGTTTGACCACAGCTCACCTGATGTCAAGTGAAGATGTGGTCGAAGATGGTAAAGCACACCTAGCCTGGAATGCAACTGGCACTCAAGTGAGGCTGCCGGAACACACCGTTAGATGCTTGGCGGCAGATTTTCAACTTGAGGGTGGTAGCTAGCCAGCCGAGTACTAAAGTACCCTACCACCATGCTTTGGTTTCCTCACGATGTTTTCCTTCACCGGCAGCTCAAGCTCAAATATAAAAACAATATTGTAATAGGTAGTAACTTCTAGCTTCTAAAGAGTGTTGTAACAATCCGAAAATATTTATGTTCCACTACATTATTTCACTTTCCCACACTTGTACGTATAATTTGTCACTTTATTATTAACACTACTATTTTTAAATATAAGGCTAAACACTCAAAATAAGTAACATAATTATTCGCATTCCTGAAAAAACTCTTTAATTTGTATTTATAATCATCGTAGTCGCTTACGTGTTGCCTTGATTTGACTGAAGCTTAAACGCAGCCCTTGTGCAAAGCGTAAACATAGCGAGCCGCGGACCTCGGCTGTCCAAACACGAATAGTCGAAAGGATTTTCGGATACAAGCTATGTATTTAAATTGTCGGGATACCGACGCGGATAATGTGACGACGCGTGCAAAACCAACGAATTCTATGTGTCTAGAAGAGAGCTTTATATTAAAAAAAGTGAGTGAAGAACGGTCAACCAATCCAAGGAATTAACTACGCGATTGTTCTAAATTACGTTTACGTCACCTATACAAATAATGTTACTTGATAGTTAGGTTGTAAGTAAAATTTATTAGTTGATTTCACTTCTGCATCGTATAGCATTATATTCAATAAATAAATATCTTAGATTTTAAATATTAGTAACCCTGCTTCCGAATATATAGTTATGTTGTATACACTTGTTTAGGCATATAGTCTGGCTCAAAACTGTACCTAGCAAATTATGCATCTGTTCTGACTATGTCCTGTTTTGTATAATTAATAAATAAAATAAAAATTAATTGTCATCTAAAATAATTTAAATCTAATCAATTGCATGTTTTGTCATGTTACGAAATTCTATTTTTTTTGGAGTAGTACTGAGATATCTACACTGTTCTCCAGTTAAGCTGAAGAAACCATGTTTAGGTACATAGTAATAGATAATGTGATCCGAAGAAATCGGTGAGCGAGTTACAGGGGTAGTATTGTCACTGTGTGACTAACCCCCTTTAAACTGGAAGAAGATAAAAGATCCACCACCACCACCACCACCACAAGGTGGCATAAAAAAAAAAAAAAAAGAAAAAGATATCAGAGAGCAAATTTATTGGTCAAGTAATCCGCTGGGTGTAGCTAGCTAGTTTATGAAGAAAAATTCTGCAAAGTCTGTAGTCAATATTATATCTAGCCAATAGTTGTAATTTATTTCGTTCGTATACATTATATCTCAGCTCAGGCTTCCCAGACAACACTGGGAGCGACTGGACAACTTCTGAGTAAGTATTTCAGAGCATCTAAATCCATGTGATATACGCAAGTAGGCAAAAATTTCCACAGATACCGAACTAAGGACGCTTGCAAAGGGGAAATCAACATTACTTTACAGAATTATCTTGGACTAGCGGACGTCTCAAGGTTTCACTCGCGTAGTTCCCGTCCCCGTGGGAATACAGGAATAAAAAGTAAGCCTATGTCACCCGGGGATAGTGTAGCTTCCCAACGGTGAAAGAATTTTTGCAATCGGTCCAGTACTTTCGTAGCCTATTCAATACAAACAAACAAATAAACAAAAATCAAATCTTGCCAAACGTTTGAAAAAATCTCGTAGTTTTTCTAACGGTATTAAGAACAGTTTATAAAAAAATAGTTTGTTAGTATTTTTCTTTCTACAGTATTGGTAAAACAAAGTCTTCAGATGCTACCGCGACTTCTTAGTTCGTCCACATGGCCCGCATTTGCAGCGCACCACAGACGGTCGATATCTATTATTCATTCATAAGGAGCACTGCGATATTTACTCTCCCATTACTGTGGCCCCAAGTCGCGTTTCTTGCATTAAAAATTAAAATCGAGTCCGTCTCGAGACAGCACCTTCGAATAAAAATGTTTAGGGAATGAACTTTGAACTAAATAAGCAAGCTAAGTCGCTTTGAAACATTTTTCGCTCGGTTTGTTCTGTTACAATCTGAGAGAAAACTTCTTATCTTAAAATCTAAGTGCAAAAAAAAGAAACTTAACTTAAACTTAATCACTCGAGAAAATGTTCGATAATAACTATCGTAGTCTAATAGAATAACATTGTTTCAAGTTAATAACATTGGTGTTTTTTGGTTAGAAAAAAAATTGTATACTTATTAACCATGCCCAGTGTTTTGTATGTATGTTAATTCAGAGGCCCATCTCAGAGCCAGTGGTATACGCAAAGTCTGATACCTGAAAAAAAGAGTCAATAAAATATCTGCATTCGAAATTACAATGTTAAGCAATTACAACGTAAAGAAGTAATAGACATACATAGATATACAAACAATAATTTTTATAACATTGGTGTGAAATTGTGCTTTCTTTAATAAGTAGCTACTCTGTACACTATGTAAAAGAGACAAACGTTAAAAAAGTAGTAAAATTAAAAAGACAGCAAAGTAACTGTTAAAAAAAACCAGAGCAAAACACACACAAAAAGTAAACATACCAACTGTGAATTCACAAAAAAATATGAAAACAATTAGCACACAGAAAACGCCAGCAGCGACCGACAAAAACTACCCGCCATAGATAATTTACTTTCAATCGCTGCAGGAACCAACGCGCAAATTATTACACGTAGCTCTATTGGGCAAAATATTTGGGAAATGCACCATTTTCGACAGGCGGATGAGTTTTTACAATTCTCTACAAAAATGTGACGACTATGCAACTAGTTTCAGATATATCGTTATAATTTTACGGACCACGTTCAACCACATTGTAGGACAGGCAGTTCTAATCTTGCCTCGTTGGGAAACCGTCTGGCTTCCAATCTGGAGGTCCTGAGTTCGAATCTTACGAAGCGAATCTCTGCCGCTAAGCTAGAAGATCGCTGTGTAGTAGTCTGTGATTGTCGTAAAATTGCGTGTCAATGTCAAACATTGATCGGGGAAGACAACTCAATGATTTAGTAAGTGATAACTTATCGTACTGTGCCTGCACAGGTTAACAAACCTATTTTAACGTCACGAACGGATAAATTGCTGCAATCTCGACGACGCTGGGCGCGGATCCAACTCAAGGATTCCTTTCACTCCGCTGATTTAACGAAACCCAGCTTTTGCTTCGTACGCCTATTGTGAATCGTTATTAGAGCTTTACGGGTCAACTGTTTCGTAGAGCGATGTTGAGGATCGCTAGCATTGCAATCTACATTCAGAGATATAGTTTTTCAATAATCCGTATTAGTTTTTATACGAGTGTGCAAAAAAGCAGTAGGGACACTCGGATCCTACTATGGAAACTAACGTGGTTTTGTCATATTTTTGTTTTACTTATTACTCTCGTTTGCCAAACTAAACGAACACACTTTAGACGAACTAAAGTAACCGACATAGCCCAGCGAATTAGAAAGTTGAAGTGGCAGTGGGTAGGGCACATAGCACGCAGAACTTTTTTTTTAATGTAAAAAGTAATGAGACGAACGAGACGCTCTCCTGATGGTAAGAGATAACGCCTGTCCATGACCATTACAGCGATACACAGAACTTTGAGTAACAAAACAAAGTCCAGGGCATCACTGCTTTGGCGTTCATTACTTAACTGATAAGCAATGGGGCTTAAAAGTTCTGGAGTGGAGACTAGGGATTAGCAAAAGCAGCGTGGAATGCCCACCCACAAGGTGGACATACGACCTGATAAAGACCGCAGAGACGCCCTGATGCGAGCCGCATCTAGCCGTTAATTATGAAAATCAACGGAGATAACACCTGCCCATGACTATTGCAGTATAAAATGTAATAAGTACTTATTGAAAATACAAAAATATGAATTAGCTCGGCAACGCGTACATAATTATGATTTGTCCCAGAAATCTTGCCGTTCCACGTAACCGTAAAGACTAGAGCTACGTATGAAATAATCTATGAAGCTATGATGCTATAGTAGTCTTGTCTGAAGCAGCCTTTATCGGTTACAACAGCTGCACATGAAAGCTGAACTTCATTCTAAGCGTATGGCTTGTTTACATCCGAGACTACAATGTCACTAAACTCAACGCTCTACTGCCTATCGAAGTTCTATGTTACTATCTGAAGTATCAAGTTGATCAGTTATTGTATATATAATATATTATGTCATACGTATTCGCTTGCTCTGCTCTGTAGATTAAAAGGAGGAGTCTACATAAAACTGGAGGGATTTACGTGTTATGAAATAAAAAGTAGTTGGTACAAGTAAGTACAAGTATACAAGTTGGGTTTAAGTATTTCCTTTCAAATTTCATTCAAATTCTTTTACTCGTCATAGCCTGAAGAAATAACATACATAGGCATTAGGCATACAAGCACTGACGCATGCACGCACGTACACACACACACACATACCTATGTATATTGTATGTATCTTTCGCATTTATAACATTAGTATATTTATATGACTGATCTTTGTTATGATCATAGTATGGGGTTTATTCAGTAACAAATAAGTAGATATCATGGACATTTGGTTTGATTCTAGTTTTTTTTAAATATAAACGTAATGAGACATACGAAATGCTCTCCTGATGGTAAGAGATAACCCAGAACTTTGAGAACAATACAAAGTCCAGGGCATCGCTGCTTTAGTTCTCATTACTTTAAGACATTGAATAGTTAGATTCAATAGCTCTGTGATTTCGCTAGCTGCAGTACCTTTGAAACTGATTACATAATTATTTATAATTAAACATGAGTAAAACAAAAAGGATTAAACATCAAATAATTTTGCTTTCTGTGCGCATAGCGCTGGTATAGTTTAATGGCAAATCAATTCGAGCCAAGTATGCCACTCCGTTCAGCCAATAATGTTAAAAGAAAATTTCCTCCCGAGATTCAATATGCCACATACCTTTCTTAAGGAATTCGTACTGGTACGGCATCAATCGGCCTCAGGTCTTTTTATTGATATTTAGAATGAGGGTCAACCAGTCTCAACGAATTCTTTTAAAACTCATTGTTTGCAAGGTTTTTCGAATTGTTTGTTGAAATCACTACCCATCACCAGTGACCTCCATCACCCATAATATATAAACACAAACAATATATTGCGGGCAGTGGTACCCGCAATATATTTAAAGTTTAATCTAGACGTTGCATAGATAAGTCTACGAAATCTTAAATACAATAATTGTACAATACAGAATTATTCTGAGAAATAAAATCTTCCACACGAATAAAACTAAAGCACACACTTTGAAGTTTTATCTTGCCATAGAATAATCAAGTTTACAGAAATGCATGCCTTTGTGTGTTTAAAAAAAATCCCTGTTATTACCTAATGGTTAAGTGCGTAGTTTTTATTATTTATATTACATATTATATGCATTTTCATGACATTTTGTAGTTACAATGTATTTGTATTTTCTAAGTAGAACAAAAACCAACGTACAGTGTATCTGTAGGTTTGCGTATTGCATTGCATTGTGTATGGTGTTGTGCGCGTGGTGTGGTGTGGTGTGTGGTGTTTTGTGATTTCGTGTGGCGTAGCCTAGCGTAGCGTGGCGTGGTGTGGTGGCGCAGGATTATTTATTTATTATTCATATTAGTCAACTACTTTTGACTACCTAGATTATTTGTTTCATTATCAGGACAAACATTTTGAGTGATGAGCATAAATGTTTGAGTATTCTGTAAGTATTATAAGTATGTATTTACCTACAAAAAAATAGTAATATCTAAGTATTCTATCAGTTTTCTGGTTTCCATATAGATGGCGTTGTGTGAAGTCTCCTATGATATTTATTTACTTACTTAATTTTTTGTTAGTGAAATATGTGAATGGAGTGATAATGATGTTTGAGTTTAGTTTTTGTAAGTTTATATCTAAGTGCTTAAAACTAGTTGTTAGATTGCTTGTGTTTGTTTGCGTTGCATTTGTTCGTTTGTTTGTGACTGTTTTGAATGGGTTAAAAATATTTAGAAGGCAGGAAAAATCAGCGTCTTTTCATTCAAAAATGTATCCGCAAACCAGTCATAAAGCCAGCCAGTCCAGTCTGGATTAATGCGCGGCCAACTAGCACGTATAATGCCCGCCACTAGCCTCGGCTGGCTCTAATGGGTTCCATTACGTTGCTTGCCACCTGCGCTAATGGTTCAGAAATATTTAATTGATGAGTGCTGTACGGATTTTCCGATTCACATTTTTCATGCACAGCCTCTGTCTCGTTAACCTTCTATTCTGATGGCAACTGCAGACTGTAAATTGCTGACGGCTGTCGCTTTGCATTGTACTTACTGCTTGCGACGAAAATCATACTTAATGTGTAAGTTACTATAATGAATAAGTTAGAGAATAAAAAAATGGATAAAGTATAGATTTAGTGTAATTCATTAAATCTGTGAAAAGAATTAAAGGTAAATGATTCGCCTTAATAAGCCATTAAGGCGAATCATTTATCTTTGATAATAAATAATTGTTACAAAAAAAGTATATGCTACAAAGAGGATTTTCAAAAAGTATACGTTCTTAACTAGAAGACAATCAGAAGCAAAAAAAAAAAAAATAGAATTGAAAAGTTAGCAAAACAAGACAGTAAGCACATACAATATTCCTGAAAACATGTTTATCATAATTCAAGTAAAACTTTAGATATGTACGAGCCACGTATTGCATATTCACCCCAAAGAAAACTTTGCCTTTACCTACTCATTTAAAACTTCTTAACTCGGTAGAGAAGTATCACATGAATGCAAAATTACTGCGTTGGAAGATTGAGTGGCGTATATCTAATTTACATTAATTTTGATGAACAAGACTTGGTTGACTTTAACCGGAAATTAGAGAGGGTCTAATAAGGTGTTCTACTTGTACAGGGCTTCATTGTGAGTTCCTGCACTATTAAATATACCCGACAGCACATAATCTCAGGCTTATGAATTCTTTACTAAGTAAAATGGTTTATGTGTTGCAAGTTTAGGGAAAATTTAATATTTTTAATGATACCAGTATAATTATAGTCATTGACGTCACAGTAAAACTAATATGGCGGAGGTTACAAACTAAATTCAAACCTATAAAAATGTGTTAAGCATGCTATTTAGTCATACACTTTTTTATTATAATGTTATTTAATATAAAATTTATAACTCCGGTGAGTCGACATCTGCAAATTGGACTGTTTGTTTAAGTTTGGCAAAGGCCTCTTACATTTCTTTCCATTCTTCTCTATTTAGCGCTACTCTAGTTTTCCCTGTTGTTGCGTTTGGATATACGTATACGTCTATGTTGTAGCGTTTATTATAAATAGGTAGCGTTTGACTGCCAACTCGAGATGCGGTCTACTGTGGAGCACGCTCGCCTAGAAGAAACCGATTCACTCGCAACTTGAAGGGGCCCAGGTTATTTTTATTTATATCACAGTGTAAGGAAGTCGGCGTTTTTAACTTTCTATACACATAAACCTACTAGACCTAACCTACTTAATTAAAATAACTTTCCTCTGCTTTTATCTACACTGTTATTATGAGGAAAGATTTGATTTTTTGTTTGTTAGAATAGGCTCCGAAACTAATGCTGAAACGGTGAAAAAATAATTATTTCATCATTAGAATGCTACATTATCACTGAGTGACATAGGCTATGTTTATATTGTTAATCGAGTTTTGTTTTCCCGTGCGAAGCCGGGGAAAGCTGCTAGTTGTATATAAAGTGAAACAATATTGTGCAATTAAAATTAATGTTTTAACTTGGTACGTAAAAAGTTGTAGCTTGTTTTTTTTTGTAATGCTTGACAGGCTATTTGTTTGACCACAGCTCACCTGATGTTAAGTGACGGTGTGGTCGAAGATGGTAAAGCATACCTAGCCTGGAATGGAACTGGCTCTCAAGTGAGGCTGCCGGAACACACCGTTAGATGCTTGGCGGCAGATTTTCAACTTGAGGGTGGTAGCTAGCCAGCCGAGTACTAGACCACCACCATGCTATGGTTTCCTCACGATGTTTTCCTTCACCGGCAGCTCAAGCTCATTGTTGGGGTTTGAACCCACGCCCTTCGGCATGCGAACCTACCGCGCTAACCACTGAGCTATCATCGCTACGAATCGCTTGTTCATGATACAAAGTGATCAGACGAACTTTCTTTTGGAAAAATATGAACTGAATACTTTTACTTAAAATATACTTTAATACGTTCAAAATATATACTTTGTATCCTACTCTAGTATTTTTAAAGCACACAATGAACAATTTTGTTGAGCGATACGTTTCAAATCTGTTAATATAGACGTAATACAAGAATTAAGACAAATATAATCCCATTTTAACTCGTAAGTCTACTTTGAAACATTTGGCACTGAGAGAAAGCTTAACGCGAATTTTGAAATGGCTTTATTATTTTAAGCTACCTGCCTCGCGTTACACCGTCTTCCCTTCATGATATTATAAGGCTTCGCCCTTGTCTGCAGGTAATTTTGGAGATACTTAGCAATTCATTAGATGTTTCAGAAATGTTTCTTTAGAGTTTAGAAATTTACCTTTATAAACATTGTGAATTGAAAATTATATATTGTATATGTAAATATTGCAATAATGGATTCTAAAAACGTTTAAGTTAAAAAACATGTTTTGTAAATACATACTTATAATACATACAGTACACCAGACAGGACAAACATTTGTTTATACCTTTTTTTTTTTTTTAATGGTTGACAGGCTAGTTGTTTGACCACAGCTCACTTGATGTCAAGTGAAGGTGTGGCCGAAGATGGTAAAGCACACCTAGCCTGGAATGCAACTGGCTCAACCACACAATGTTTATCCTGGGTGGGAATCGAACCCACGCTCTACAGCTCTTGAAGCAGACATACTACAATTTTTTTTTCACACAGCGCCATCTGACCCCAAACTAAGCAAAGCTTGTACTATGGAAGTCAGATAACTGATACAATACTTAAATACTTTTTTTTTGTAAATATATACTTATAATAGATAAAGTACCTACACCCAGACACAAAACAAATATTTGTTTATAGCTCACAATGTTTATCCTGCGTGGGAATCGAACCCACGCCCTACAGCTCTTGAAGTAGACATACTACCAATGAACCAATAGGGCTGTTATACATTATAACGGTAACTTATTATAAATGACATACAAGTTGTCCTATAAGTTACCGCAGAGTAATTAAAATAAACAGTTTAGGTGAGACGCAAGGTAGGTAGGTTACATACAGTTACAGACTATTTAACAGTTAGAATAATAATATAGACATATTATCTCCTGCTCCTGCAGGAGCACTATAAGTAGAATTCTGATACTACGTTTAATAAATAAATAAATAATAAATAAACATCGTAGGACATTACACACAGCGCCATAAGACCCCAAACTAAGCAAAGCTTGTACTATGGGAATCAGATAACTGATAAAATACTTAAATACTTTTTTTTTGTAAATACATACTTATAATACATACAGTACACCCAGACACAGAACAAACATTTGTTTTATATCACAGAATGCTTGTCCTGGGTGGGAATCGAACCCACGCCCTACAGCTCTTGAAGCAGACATGCTACCAATGAGCCAACAGGGCTGTTTATATGTATCATTATACACACCATTCAAAATGTGCAAGCAACATTCTCGTTGCAGACATAACTTGAATACTTTAAGTTACAACATGAGCTCGGTTACCACTCCTCTATAACTTTTGGGCTAAACTTTAAATGAGATTCTAGAGAAACTCGTGACATTTATTTGTTACTTGCTGCGCCCCGTGGTGTTACCCGCTACATGTTTCCGGGATATAAAGTAGCCTATATGGTAATCTAAGGTATCAACTACCTCCATACCAAATTTCATCTAAATCCGTTTAGTAGTTTTTGCGTGAAACAGTAAGAAACATACATACAAACTTTCGCGTTCATAATATTTGTAGGATAGTAGGCCTGCACTTTGAAGAGATTGAAAAGCTATATAATGTTTTTTTTATGTTAAGGATTCCCTATGTTTAAAAGGACAACGGCCATCAGCTTACATTCACATCCTAAAGATTTTTTTTGAAATTTCTTCGGCTTTTTAGATTAGTTATTTATTACTGGTTATTATTTTCAATGTTGCTCGTTTTATTTACTTTGATTATGTTATGAATATCACTAAAATATTTAATATCTATGTAAAATACTAAACAAGGTGTGTACAGTTGAGTTGAATCTACGTCATATAGTACGTAACGTTACCGATTTTGTATAAAAACTTGCTCACATTTAACATTCGTGATGCTCGTTACACGTGAATGTCTAGAGCATCTAGCTTTTTTTTTATGGTTGACAGGCTGGATGTTTGACCACCGATCACCTGATGTTAAGTGAAAGCGTGGTTGAAGATGGTAGATCACACCTGGCCTGGAATGGAATATTTGTTGAAGTTTTTATTCTCAACACAATTTTTAAAACCGTGATGGGGCAACGCAGCCCCGCCCATCTGCAAACAATGAATCAAAGTGTCCCGCACAGACCCGGCAAACTATCGCGGCAACGCTTATGTCCACAGTCAGCTTTGTGCTCCTGTTTATTCACACTCCAACTTTTTGATTGTCACAAGCGTACAAGGAAAATGCAAGGTACACTTACTGTAGTGTTTAGTTGTGTTGTTTACTTGTAGTGATGATAGCTCAGTGGTTAGCGCGGTAGGTTCGCATGCCGGAGGGCGTGGGTTCAAACCCCAACAATGAGCTTGAGCTGCCGGTGAAGGAAAACATCGTGAGGAAACCATAGCATGGTGGTAGGGTACTTTCTAGTACTCGGCTGGCTAGCTACCACCCTCAAGTTGAAAATCTGCCGCCAAGCATCTAACGGTGTGTTCCGGCAGCCTCACTTGAGAGCCAGTTCCATTCCAGGCTAGGTGTGCTTTACCATCTTCGACCACACCTTCACTTAACATCAGGTGAGCTGTGGTCAAACAACTAGCCTGTCAACCATAAAAAAAAAAAAGTTACCAAAGCACGGCCTTAGTATATTTTTATTTATGAATAATTATCCAACAATAACCTAATAATATCGATGAGTGAATACAGATTTTTACTAAGTGGCTTAGATTTCATGTGTTCTGATTTAGTTAATAGCATCAGTGAATCCATTGTTGGTGTAACAAATATTTTTAAAGACCACGAAATAAAGTTAAACAGATATTATGACAGCAAATAAACTGACCCGCCAAGCTTCGTTGTGTGTTTATATTGTGCTATGCTTCGAGTATTATATTTCAACCATCCATTTTTTTATGTCAACAAAAAGTGAGAAATTGAGAGCAATATTAACACATTTGGTATGTACAAGCTAAGTGTAAAAAATTCGTAAGTTCGTGCTCACTGTTTTTAAATAAGATTTTTTCTTGTTTTATGAATGAAAACTTATGTGTTTGACCACAGCTCAGCTGATGTTGCCACGGTGTGGTCAAAGACCACACCTTGACTGCAATGGAACTGGCTATCAAGCACATACCTTGATCTAAATTTCTGTGCTATCAAGTGACGCTGCCAGAACACACTGTTAGGTACTTGGCTATAGATTTTTAAGGTGAGGGTAGTAGCTAGCCGAGTACGAGAAAATACCCTACCACCATTTTTTGGTTTCGCAACGTTTTCCTTCACCGGCAGTTCAAGCTGATTGTTGAGGATTGAACTCATATCCTGCGGTTTAGCTATCATCACTACAAAATCTTTCGTTTACGTAATTTGTTATTTTAGCAAACTTAACTGTGTTATCTAGCGTATTAGATACGTATCAACTGCCGCGTTCAGCTCGTAGAATTTGCAAATAATTGGAATTAATCAAAGTGTTCCGTCTTGTGCAGACGTGAGTGAACTAGAACGCTTATGTTTACATTTTGTTTTGAGCTTGATTTGGCAACAAAATTCTTATATAGTTTAGTACGTCAGTTTTTTTGTTGAAATTTACGTTCCATTCTACGTGGTGAAAAGTGACGGCATAACAATATTTGTTTTTGTCCTTTTAATATTTATTATGTTGACACTATGTTATTAAACTTTATCCGCTGGGTGAAACGAAAAACGTTTGAAATGGTTAGATTAAGAATGCGTAAAATCATTTGTTTAAATTACATTTCATTTATTTGTGTGTAGTGCAATAAAACGTACGATTAAAATACCTTTAGGATATTCCGTTTTTTTCAAAGGACTAAGGTTTTTTTTTTGTATAATGATAAGTATGCGTTTGACCCGCGACAACACGATCTACGATGGAGTATGTCTTCCTAAAACAGTCATAAATACATTAACTGAAGGCTATACGGGGTTACTTGTATTGGTAATAGTTAGCGGAAAGGAAATCTTCGTATTCGTCATTATGAACATTATGAGACCAATCTATTAAAAAAAAAACGAAGTATTTTTTAACATGTTTTCTATTAACGGCGAAGTAATGTTTTGTGAATAAAAATAGTCGATGTAATCCGTGTTACGGTCATTGATTACTTCGTATATGAATCACCCACACAACTCCAATTCACACCTTCGCATGATCAACTCAAATCAATCGTCTATTTTTTGCGTTTCTTCCCAAATTGAGCTTCGAGAGCACTCCATGCAGATTTAGGTTACCTACTTCGTTAACATGACTGAAATGGGTACATTTGTTCGATTTGTTCGGAAATTGTTTACCAAGCGTGTAACAATTGTAATGGCTACTACGTCGTCATATTATTGACTGTCAAAAGCCCCAAAACCCCAAGTGTGTGTTTTCTGATAGATTCAAACTGGGTGCCTACAAATTGCGAGTGATTGGTATCTTATAGGTAAGTAAACGTGCTACAACGTAAACGCATCTTCGTGAGATGTCGGTCAAACTTACATTCATTTGATTGATTACATAACTACACATTTCATTGGGTCTTAACTTGTAAATTGCAAAAACATTCGCCGTATCCGACCCCATAATGTTGTAATGAAAATACGGTTATTTTAGAGATATTCTGTAACTGTGTAAAATTATAGAGATAAAAAAGGAAAATAAGGTAAGTACGCATTGATTCCCCCATTGCCCTATTTAATACTCGCCACTTTTTATCAACCCATTTGAAATTTTCACATCAAATGACTAAAGAAATATTGTGAACATGTATCAGATTTTGATTCGTGCAAGAACGATCGCACGGCTTCATAGTTCCTTAGGTAATAACATTCAACTAAGTCATATAATCGTTTTATGGCTCCATGACGTTCCAGTAGGAATAGCGAGAGATCCGCAATGCGGTACGTTTGGAGGAAGAAATAATCTTCTTGGTGACACCGCATCCGTTCTTGTTATGAGCTTATTGCGTACAACGAAGCAACAGTGTCATCAGTGTGGGAACTTTAAATAGTGATTTGATACTCGCGTTATGCGTTAAAAATTAGAGTAAGTATCAAAATAATAGAACAGTACCCGGGTGATAAAGCTTTGCTCAGTGTAAGCAACATTTATTGAATACTCGGAAAAACGCGTTTTCCCAGAATTGAGTTACCTAACCAGATCGATTTTTCGCCCACGAAAACGTCATACATATATCAAATTACATGGAAATCGCTAGAACAGCTTTCGACATCTCAAAAAATAAATAAATAGAAATATATCTTGTTTAGTATTTGATATAAAATATGGTGAGTACTGAGTATCTTGTAAGTGAACGATTTATTTGAATAAAAGTTTAGCAAATTGTTTAATACAGAATACAAATACAAGTAATATCATCATCATCATCATCATCATCAGCCTTTTGTAGTCCACTGCTGGACACAGGTCTCTCCCAAGACACGCCACTCAACCCGATCCTCGGCTTTTCGCTTCCATCCACCGCCAGCTGTCCTACGTATATCGTCACTCCATCGAGTCTCAGGGCGTCCTACGCTACGTTTGCCAATTCGCGTTTGGCAACAAGTAATATACATATATTCTATTAAAACAGAAACTAAAAAACCGTCCACCATAAAATTGTATAAATACTGTTCTCTACTGGAGTGTGTTTCCGCAATCGTTTTGTGAGGGACAAACAAAAAAATCTAGAGCTCACATATTGTTATAACACTCTTCAGCCTACATGTATTTATGAAGAAAATCTTACAAAATTCCGTGTCATAATGTAAGGTGTCGTTCCGTGTCATAGTGATGGCAATGAACTGCCCGAAATGAGTGAATTACCGCTTGACACGATGTTTCTGATAAAAAGTTAAAGAGACTTTAGTTACATGAAAAAATACTTTTAAATACATTTTCATAACAGCAAAAACGTCAGTTTATCATCAGGATTAAATCATAATTATACTACAAACAGTTTCATTTGTTAACGTTAAACTCATATGTATTATTTTGTGTGCACTCAAGTCCCAGTGATAAACATGATTATTTGGCCAAACCATGAAAGTTTACAGTCTAAAAAATTCCTATAAAAATGTTAGCTAACTCTGTGATCTAAATCTGCCCTGCTTAGATCATGATCACTTTGTTAAGAACAAATGAATACTAAAAGAAGAACAACGTAAATCTTAATCCAAGCATTAACATCTTTATTTTTTTTATTTTTATGTTTGACAGGTTAGGTGTTTGACCACAGCTCATCTGATGTTATGTAACGGTGTGGCCGAAGATGGTAAACACACCTTGCCTGGAATGGAACTGGCTCTTAAGTAAGGCTTCCGTAACACACCGTTAGATGTTTGGCGGCAGATTATTTATCAACTTGAGGGTGGTAGCTAGCCAGCTGAGTACTAGAAAGTGCCCTACCCCCACGCTATGGTTTCCTTACGATGTTTTTCTTCACCGGCAGCTCAAGCTCATTGTTGGGGTTTGAACCCACGTCCTTCAGCATGCGAACCGACCACTAACCACTCAGCTATCATCACTACAAAATTGCATCCAAGATTAGTTTTAGACAGTAAATATAATGTATTTTTCTCTTGTCTTATTTTGCTAACAAGCAATTTGATTATACCTAAATATGGTTTCAATCACAATGTTCTCACAATGAGAAGAGACCGGCAGTAGGCCTGTTTATAAAAACAGGGCCGATTCGGTATTCGGAATTTGGAATGTTTTTTCAAAAAGATAACAACAATAAATAATAGACAATGGAATGGAATAAAACGGAATTTGCTGTTCTGAGTGGGTATTTTATTTCCCGATAGATACAATCCGGGGGCTTTCAAGTAGCGAGTGAATAGGTTTTAGTTGACAAGCGTGTTCCATCGTAGATCACACTTACATATGCTGCATACATTTCATTTATTCATATTCTTAAATTTGCACTTAATATTAGGTTAGTTTTTAAGGTACAATAGTATATTTCAATATTTGGTATGATTTTGAACCAACTTCAAACTGTCTATTGAGTTTTCCATAACATAATTTTCGCTTTTTAGGCCGCTCACGGAGTCCCGTCTCTGCAAAGCCACAAAATATTCAAACAGAATACAAAAAGTGTTGGATAAAGCAACTATCGATATAACGATAAAAATAGAACACTAACAATTGTAATGAAAATATATTCAAAACACATATTTTTTAGGTATAATAAATAATGAGGACATGATCAATATTTTAGTACAAGCGATTTATGTTAATTATTTTTAAAACACATTATAACAAGCCCATTACATTAAAAAATCTTACTTAATTGACGATGAAATGATTTTAATCCTTTATTAATTATGTTTGTGCCTTTACATGTAAATTATGATTAAACTTACAAACATCATACATTAGATTACGTTACGTTTTAAATTTATAGATTGCTTTGTCTAAATTTAAATAAAGTTTGAATTTGATTATTGTAAAAATATAATGTTAAAAACATTCTATTTTTCAAAGGTAAACAATTTTAAATAGTACAAATACAACAACAAATAAATAACCAAGTTTAATAATAAAACATCTTATCGACAACTTTGAAATAATATAGCTTGTTTCTCAACACTAGGCCAGACTGTATTCAGTAGAACCCTAGGTGAATAATAACTACTACAGCCACACGCCTCATTTAGCACAAGGGTTGTGTCTGGAGAACTACTTCAGGTACTTTATTCGATGTGCGAGATTTTAGTTTCATTACTTTGAGACGTTGGGGTTTTGTATGCCGTGCCTGTACTGAAGTAAATATTTAGAATTATAATCTTCATACCTTGAGTTTGTCGCTATATTTTCATTTAAATAATAATCCTTTAGCAAATATACATACATGGATATAAGCTTCGGGTGTACTTAGCCAAAAGGGGTCATTGTACTCATTATTATGAACAACTTTTAAAATTTGTTGCCCTCATACATATGGTCAAGAGTCAACGAACTTTGTTTACAGAAAGTTGATTTTTATTTCCAATGTAAAAGTGATTCATAATATAATTTGAGTACAAAGACCCTCTTTTCAGCTAAACATCCACAAACCAAACTTATATCCCATCCAGGATAGGTGTGGTTTACACTCTTCGACCACAACGTCACTTAACATCAGATGAGCTGTGGTCAAAACACCTAGCCTGAGAAACATTAAAAAAAAATTGGAATGTTTGAATAGATACCTTGAGATAGGTTTTATAATAAATTCTTTTGAACATTGGCTTTACAAACCAAGTAAGTAAAAGTACCTACATGTAAAGAATGTAAAAATATTGGAAGTCGAATTCAGCCTACTTATAATTTATCGTATATTAACGTGAAACTTGACTATGACAGTCGCCTCGCATTTTTCGAAATGATTCGAGATGAATTTGCTTCGAGTGAGACGTAAACAACTCGATTTACATCTTCTATGCAAGATTATTCACGGCGACTTCGACAGTCCTTATTTTATTGAGAACGTCAAATTGCGTGTCTCAAAGTAATGAGCGCCAAAGCAGTGATGCCCTGGATTTTGTTTTGCTACTTGAAGTTTTTGTGTATCGCTGCGATGGTCATGGACAGGCGTTATCTCTTACCATCAGGAGAGCGTCTCGATCGTCTCATTACTTTTTACATTAAAAAAAAAAAAACGTGTGCCATATCACTCCAGAAGCAGAATTAATAAAACTTAATTTTGGTATTTCATTATGCCCAGTTAGGTGAGGTCGCCTTGAATTCAACAATGGTGCATAAGCGTTCATTTTACAAGGATATCAGTAGCAGTGTGAACATTTTTGAGACAATTTAAGAAGCAAGCTGCAGAGATGCTAATTCCTTAAAAAATGAAAATGTACCACCGCATCCACCTTAGGATGTAGATGTTTTATTTTCTGTACGCTTAAGATATTTTTTTCCTTGTTTGTTCCTTTAAAACTTTAAAGCGAGTCAAATTTCTTACAAGTTGTGTATTTTTTTATGTTTGAACGGCTAGGTGTTTGACCACAGCTTATCTAATATTAAGTGACGATGTGGTCGAAGATGAAATGGAACTAGCTCTCATGTGACGCTGCCAGAATGCATCGTCAGATGGTTAGCGGCAGATTTTCAACTTGAGAGTGGTAGCTAGCCAGCCGAATACTATAAAATATCCTGCCACCATGCAATAGTTTCCTCACGATGTTTTCCTTCACCATCAGCTCAAGTTCAATGTTGGGAGTTGAACCCATGCCTTTTGGCGTGCGAACCGTCCGCACTAACTGCTGAGCTATAAATAACTGAAATAGTAAAAAGTGCCTCTACCACCAAGCTATGGTTTCCTCACGATGTTTTCCTTCACCGGTAGCTCAAGCTCATTGTTGTGTGCTCAAGGGTTCGAACCTACGTCTTTTGGCGTGCGAACCGACCGCGTTAACCACTGAGCTATCATCGCTACGAAAACGTATGCATCAGAAAGTAACGTTGTAATAATAATAATAATATGCACCTTTGAATATTTCAATAAAAAAATATAATTACTCGTATGTAATTCAATAAATATAATCGTTTATTTTTAAAATATCGTTTTACGATACGTCGTTGTCGTACATATACTCATACGGTATACATGTTTACCACGAAAAGTTTGACGTTGCAATGTCTTGTAAGTTTTCATTCAGCAATAATACGTAGGTGACTGTATGCCACTTACACTAACAAGAGAGACGAAATTTGACAACTACAGAAGGGAAACTCCAGAAAATAATTTTAGCGGAAACGCAAAAAAAAAGTATTAGGTACAATACATTGTATTATTTTCCAAATATGGTTTATGAGGTAATTTATTGGTGTAATTGGTTGTTTTGTCAAGTTTTTAAAACTGCTTTGAAACTTTTATTAAAGTCACAATTATTTTACCAGGACTATTAAAGTGCCAAAGCAGCGATGCCTTGGACTTTGGTTTGTTACTCAAAGTTCTGTGTTTCGCTGCAAAGATCAGGCGTTATCTCTTACCATCAGGGGAGCGTTTATATAAGAAGACGATGCCTTTTCTAAAAGTCGTATTTGAGACAGTATAGTAATTCTATTACTAGTTATAATTTTCCTTGTATTCAAGTTCTTAAATCATTGTAATATTTTTAAGCAACATTTTTTATATTTTTGTTTTGACGATAACAATAACTTCCTAATCACTTATTAACTGCCTTTCCGCGTAACCCTGTACAGACTTGAGTCTCTGTTTTATCTTTAATCTAAGCCACTAATGCCCGCACGGTGGAACGTAAACCAGATACGGCACGATCTGCACTAAGTGACACTTGACGTCTCTACCAGGGCCGATGCGCAGGTTTTGTTTTCTTTTTTATTTCCACCCACTCTGATACAATTAAAAGGTCTTTGATCTTATTTGATAGACTTTTCACGGAAGGTAAATTAAATACACAGTTATCTGGTACGCCATTCTATCACGTTTCTAACTAACTATCTATAATACATAGATATAACAATTTAACAATGATAATTACGTTAATACAAACACCAAAAATTGGTTTTAAATGGTTAAACGTACTATGTGTGTATATAGGTAACCATAGTATGCATTACGCTAAACTAAGTTATAGCTATGTACAAAAACAATCACGAAAATATGTAATATAAAGCTAAATTTTTTTGCACCATGCAAAATTTTTGCATGGTGGTAGGGTACTTTCTAGTACTCGGCTGGCTAGCTACCACCCTCAAGTTGAAAATCTGCCGCCAACAATCTAACGGTGTGTTCCGGCAGCCTCACTTGAGAGCCAGTTCCATTCCAGGCTAGGTGTGCTTTACCATCTTCGATCACACCTTCACTTAACATCAGGTGAGCTGTGGTCAAACAACTAGCCTGTCAAACCATTAAAAAAAAAAAAAACAACAAAAAAAAACTGAAAAACAACTAATTCATTATTAGTAACTACACATTTGCTTCGTACTTACACATTATATCAAATAAATAGGAATAGAAAAACAACTTAACAATGAGAAAACAATATTTGCCACGCTCTACAGTATTATCGAGCTGGTAGAGGAAAATGTTTAGCCAATATTCTTTAAGCCTTATCTAGCTACATTGACCAGCAATGACTTAATCCAACAAAGGCTGTATTCATAGCGTGAACAGAACTATGCTACGTAGTTTTATTGTTTTAGCCTCTAAACTTGGAAAATATATTATCATTTTTACCCCTGTCACGCAAAAATGCGTGTTATAAGCAACACGTGTATATGTGTGTATAAACGGCTGAACCGTTTTTATTCAGTTTTTGTATTTTAAGTTCATTTGAAACTTCCACCGCAATAGGCACAAAGTTGTGTTGGGGCTCCAAGGGCGCGTATTGAAGCCGGTCTTTAAATAAATAAACTATTTATAAGCAATGCCCACACTATAAGAGTACGTAGCTACGTAGCAGTAGGTATATACAGGGGTATAAGCTTCAAGTGTTATTAAGTCAGCAGAGAGTCTTTGTATTCATCACCATCAAGGGCGAAATTCCAAAATTGTAAAAATAACTCAGATAATGTTTTTAATGATGAACACAAATTACCATGTTATTTTATTTTGGCTTAGTACACCTTCCCCTAGACCAGTCCTGTGTTTATAAACTGTTCCAGTTCTGGACCTCTTCTCATTGTGCGAAGGGTAAAGCCATAGTGCCAAGTGTGGGTTGGCAGACTTAAATCCCTCTAATAGCCCTGTATATGGTAATACATTATTTTGATACATTTTTTTCGGTAAATTTTTCACAGCTTGGGTTACATTGTTGAAGTTTCCATACTGTTACTATTTTTTAAATAAAATATAGCCTATATCCATCACGGATAATGTAGTATTCTAATAATGAAAAAATTATTAAGATCGGTCCAGTAGTTTCGAAGCCTATTCAATACAAACAAAAAATCAAATCTCTTTATAATAATGTAGAAATATATAATTCAGCCCGTTTTACCACAGAACAACTCAAACCACACTTAAATCGTGTACGACCAATATAAATACATCCTTACAAACAGACAAGAAAACTAGATTAGATACCAGAGGGACCTCGGCGGTCCGTTCGTGTACTCTACAAATTAAAACTTACCTTCACACTCTATTTGTGAAACTTTTAGTTAAGAGAAAACATTTTTATCTCGAGTTGTTTGAGATTCCGAGAGGAAATTTTACCTTAAAATGAGGTAATATATTGTGGTCTTTCATTAGACACACAAAAAACATTTTAAATATGTTACTAATGGTTTTCGAATTTTCTGTATAATTATAGTTTAAATAATTTAAACGGTAGGACAGAGGTAATATGTTTTGCCAGTTACTTCGTATTCGATAACATTACTGTTTTCTTAGGTAAACGCTCCCCTGATGGTAAGAGATAACGACTATCCTTGACCATCACAGTGGTACCTAGAACATTAACTAACAAAAGTAAAGCCCGGGAAATCGCTGCTTTGCCGATCATTATTTTTAAACATTGGTCTCAACCTCTATAATTTAGCTAACTGCCTTCAAATCCTAACACAATTTGTTGTGTTATCTTGGTGTGAACAATAAAGAGTTATATATCTAACTTTGGCATTGCACGGGTGCAATGTAGATACTAATGTGGTGCATATGCAAGTATTATACATTTAAACTTCCTCTTAAATCACTCTATCTATCTAAAACAAACCCGCATCAAAATCCGTTGCGTAGTTTTAAATATCTAAGCATACATAGGGACAGAGAGGAGCAACTTTAATTTATACTATGTAGTGAAGTGATCAATTGATTGATTCAGGCGTTACTTTTCGGAAGTTCATTTTGAATATTCAACGTATATATTTAGTATATTTCCGCTTAACAGTCGTTTCAATTACAACAGTGATGAGTTATCTATCTGTCTAGCACAGTAATGTTTACACACTACTGCTTAGATACTCAACATCTGATACTGTGGTAGTACGTATACAAACTTCTGCTACTACATATTGCCATCTAATTGGTGTTTAGAAATTGATGATAAATATATTATGCCAAAAATTAACTCGTGTGTTGTTTTAACAACGTATGCGCTTTTTAAACACACTCATACCTCTTAATGTTTTTTTACCATAAAATAGATTTTTGTGGCGATGATAGATCTCAGTGGCTAGCGCGGTAGGTTCCCATGCCGAAGGGCGTGGGTTCAAACCCCAACAATGAGCTTAAGCTGCCGGTGAAGGAAAACATCGTGGGGAAACCATAGCATGGTGGTAGGGTACTTTCTAGTACTCGGCTGGCTAGCTACCACCCTCAAGTTGGAAATCTGCCGCCAAGCATCTAACGGTGTGTTCCGGCAGCCTCACTTGAGAGCCAGTTCCATTCCAGGCTAGGTGTGCTTTACCATCTTCTACCACACCTTCACTTAACATCAGGTGAGCTGTGGTAAAATATCTAGCCTGTCAACCATTAAAAAAAATATATAAGTAGTTTCCGGAAAAAATATTGATATTCATATTTATGTTGTGACTAGTTAGTTATTTAGACTAAGTTTTTTGTATACATTTTGTAAATAGTATAATTTAAGGTATTTTTTATTTTGTTTAATAAATAATTGTGTGTTGTGATTATGTGAATATTGGAATTTTGACATACATCAACATGTAATTTTTAAACTTTTGCGACTTGAACATATAATTAAGTTTATCACCAGTCCTAACCGCGCACAAAAAATATTATCGGGCTTATTTTTTGCGCCGTTAAAACCCGGAGATAAACATAATTGTAAATCGATATGAAAAGAAATAATACACTGAAAAAATGACTACGTACTATATGATTTTTTTATTATCATCCTCTTACACAAATGAGAGAATACATGAAGCACAGCAGTTTTCTACTCAATGCAAATGAGTACGTGAATCACAAAACAACATCGTCATCATGAAAGATTAGACAGAAAGACAAATGGAGGCAGATATCTACGAACATTACACACATTGTACCAGTCGTATTGTTCTCAAAGGCGGCTGTTCTTTTTTTTCTTGTTTTCCTTTTTTATTGCTCCATTTGTGCCAAGCCTGGCTTGTGTCTACTTTCTCTGTTGCAGTGTATTTACGTTGACAGTATCTGAGGGTTTGCATATGAAGACGTGATGAAGTGTATTTTAACGTCAACTTTGATTAAAACTACTAGAATATAATTATACACTACAGTATGCAGCGGCGACCTTAACTGTTGCGAGGCCCGTGGCGACAGATCATTGTGAGGCCCTTCTTCTTTGAGTCCGTTTTACTAAAAAAATAGTTCGAGTGCTCGAGTGGCTGTAACATGCTTGCACTAATAATGGAACCGTGCGTTTAGAGGGGGTTTTGTTAAGTGCGAGGCGCGAGATACACGTACATATATGGTATAGACTTTTTTCTACGAGGACGCGAGGCCCTTGCAAGAGCGAGGCCCCGGGCGGTTGCCCTGCTTGCCAACCCCTAAGGCCGCCACTGACAGAATGAATAAAGTAATATGATTGATGAATTTATTATTTTTTACATACTACGTCTCCATGTAGTAGACAACTGAGCATTACCTAGTAAAAATGGCAAACTAATTTTGTTGAAGGCACATAACAAACTCGACGATCGTTAAGTACTGCAGTTTTAATGTTGTTAAAAGTAAAAAAAATTGAAATAATCCAGACTTACATACTTTCAGCTTTTTATTATACTAGCGGACGCCTATAAAGAGAAAAGATTTGATTGATAGTTTGTTTGTAATGAATAGGCTCGGAAACTACTGGACCGATTTCAAAAATTTATTCACCGTTGGAAAGCTACGCTATCCTCGGGTGACATACTTTTTATCCCTGTATTCCTACAGGAACGGGAAATAAAACCGCGAGGCGTCCGCTAGTTGTGGAATAAAGAAACTTACATACATGCATGGACTCTGAAAACATATGTTGCTAAATTTACAAAAAAACATTGCAAAAAGTTATGTTTCGTAACATGCGCCAGTTATAGGCATACACAGTTTGATAAACATATTGCTTGCAGTTTTAAGGAAATAAACTTGCAGTTTTAAAGAGTTTCTAAACAATTTTATTTTTAAACTATGACTTTATTTGATTTCTTTTTCCTTTTCGTCTTTTAATTTGCTTAAGACTTAATAACTGTCTCAAAAAATATTGCTTTATGTTTTCTGTGCTTCATGGGGCCTTAATTAGGGTAGACCACGCATTTAATTGAATAAAAACATTGCATAATTAACCAGAGGCACAGAAGCTAGTAAGGGATGGCGGCGGACTGTGTACGTTTGCCTCAAAAAGGTTTTTCGGAAGTTTAAATAGGTCTAACGTGCTCTTTTATGAATTTATGCTTTGTTGAAACGGAAAACTTTTTCTAATAACCTATCTTCTGGAGTTTTGGCGGGAAAGCGGAAAGAGTCGTGTCGCCCCATTGTATATTTTCCCGAAACTAGTGTTTTTTCGAGTGTTTATGTATAAAAAATGGTGGTGTTTTGTTCATAAAGTGCCGAATCACAAGCGCGAGTGTGGGAAAATGATATAATGTGGTGAAACATGACTTTTCGTATTGCTTCCATAACTCCATCGAAGCTTTATAGTAAAGTTGCCACAACTTTACTAAAGCATGACTAGACTTGACTGATACGGACTGGGCTTGACCAAGACTGGACTTTGACTTTAACTATTGCTACGAGGCAACTTAAGAAACTTGTAAACATAAAATACTTGACACTGGCAAATGCTCAAAATGCGACGCTAAAATTAAAGAAAAAAAAACCTATCTTCTTGCAATTTAGTAATGTGACGACTTCCTGCTAAGGAAATCTAACACCAAGTAAATAATCTTACATTTAAATTTTATTTTATTATTATTTTTTTCATTATAACAGTTTAATTCGACTATCAAGCTAAATTATGAAAAAAAGTATAATAAATATCTTCAATTAATTAATTTAATTTAATTAATTAATTAATTATTTTAATGTTACACATTAATCATCTGATACATGTTCATATAGCAAAAAAAAAAGTGTTACAAAAGCATTTATTACAGCAACAAATTTTCGACAATTTTAACTCGGCTTAGGACATTGGTGACCTCCTGACATATCCCTTTAATCCATTTATCTTGTTATAAATCGCCAGCGTTGACCCGTATCTATATCCACTCTCTTTTTATAGCTCTAAAAATATTCTTAATTGACGTAAGTGTGAAAAGGG
This sequence comes from Biston betularia, assembly GCA_905404145.2. Classification (NCBI taxonomy): domain Eukaryota; kingdom Metazoa; phylum Arthropoda; class Insecta; order Lepidoptera; family Geometridae; genus Biston; species Biston betularia. The sequence continues at coordinate 5,560,695 of FR989868.1, forward strand.
TACTCAACCTTTCTAATAATGGATATGAAATCATTTGGAAGGTTCATGGTCTGGTTAATTCGCGGAGAGGCTAATGTTAGATTTGCTTAATTGAGCGAGGATGCTTTAATTCTTGTGTGGATGCCAGCCAACAGTCCTTTGTGATATTTACTTGCTAATTGTCTTACAAGAATTTTAATAACATTACAAATAAGAAAGAATGATTTTTTTTTACTGTTGACTGTTGTTTGAACACAGCTCACCTGATGTTAAGTAACAGTGTGGTTGAAGATGGTAAAGCACACCTAGGCTGGAATAGAACTGGCTCTCAAGTAAGGCTGCCGAATCACACCGTTAGATGCTTGGCGGCAGGTTTTCAACTTGGGTGTGCTAGCTAGCCAGCTAAGCACTAGAAATTACCCTACCACCATGTTATGGTTTCCTCACGCACGATGTTTTCCGCAGCTCAAGCTGTTGGGGTTTGAACCCACGCCCTTTGATATGCAAACCGATCGCGCTAACCACTGAATCTCGCTATAAATGTACGTGTGATAGTGTAGCCATGATTTCTCACTGGTTAGCGCAGTCAGTGTACATGCTAAAGGACGTGGGTTCAGACTCCAACAAATAAATCAACTTGAGCTGCCGGTGAAGGCAGGGGTGAAGTAAAAAAACATCGTGTGGAAACATAGCATAGTGGTATGGTACATTCTAGTACTCGGCTGGCTAGCTACCACCCTCAAGTTGAAGATATACCACCAAGCCAACGGTGTGCTCCGGCAGCCTCACTTGAAAACCAGTTCCCTCTTAACTACACCGTTATTTAACATCAGGTGTGCTATGGTCAAATGGCTAGCCAACAACCAACAAAAAAATATTGTTGGTTTGATTTTTTTTCTTAATACTCTAACAACCTTAGCGATTTGGATGAAATGCATATAGTTTATGCCTGGAATTGACATCTTGAAAAAATGCGAGGGGAACCTAGAAATTACTCAGGTTATTTGAGTTAATCAGGCTCAGTAACAAAAGTTCATGTGTTCGAAAATAGTTTGAATGCAAAAAGTTCCAAGTGTTTTGCTTCGCATCCGCTGATTACTTTGCAACTGGCAGTTGGACGGGAGCAGCTTTAAAAATGCAGTCAGGGTTACCACACTATATTATATATTAGTGATAATCACAAAAACCGTTTCTTTTATGAAAGAAATATTCATTTTACAAAACCAAACAAACAGAAACAGACAGTTACAAATTAGGGGCTCACCTTAGCATAATACTGGTTTTACTAAGTGGTATGACCAGCGCTGGTCTTCCGGTGAGTTCTTGTAAGTAAAGCAAAATACACACAAAAAATACACATTAAACAAAATAATTAAATTATTATCTTTGACAAACTATTTTACACATTTCTCAAATTGACTCGGAAATTTGTAATAAAAAAAAATGATTATACTTCTTAAGTAGTGTGACCCTATTTAAATCAAACTTTTAACATGCTACCGCGACCGTGTAAAACGCAGTTGCAAAAGTTTCTTACTCAAGGCAAACATCACGCCAGCCGCGCCGGTTCGAAAGTGAAACTGGCCATCGAGAGTTTTTTATTTTTAAATGCTGCTTAAAAAAGTCAACGTATACTTTTTTTTTTTTAATTTGGCGGGAACGTTATGCGTTATGTATTTTCCAACAAGCTTGTTTTTTTATGGGAGTATTTTTTTTACATTTAAAAATAGTCTTGTTTTATTCACTCATTATTTTTGCCATACATCTGGAGCCTGCAAATCAATTATGGAATGAACTCTCTTCATCCGTATTCCCGCAGAGTTGCAAAATTATAATCTTCAAAATGCGTGTAAATAGAATCTTAAAAGAGCAGCGTATTTACGTAATTTGTAATGCTCCTGGTATTGAAGATATTCATAGGCGACGGTGATTGCTAACTATCAGGAATTGTCTGCTTGAGAAAATTAAAATTGCATAACGTTTTTTTTGGTGGTGTTACTTAAAGTCCATAGAAGCTTTTTTTTTTAAAACCCTTTTTTACTTGATTGAACTAAGACTTTTAGCGGGAACGCGGAAAGAGTCGTATTGCCCCATTGTATTCTTTTCCAAAACTAGTGTTTGTACATAAAATTTGTGGTGTTTTATTCATAAAGTGTAGTTAAGCTCAGTTAGTATGGGAAAGTGATGTAATATGGTGAAACATAAGTTTTCGTGTTGCTACCAAAACTCCATCAAAGCTTATTGTAAAGTCGCCACTACTTCACTAAGGCATAACTGGATTTGACTGGCACGGACTAGATTTGACCAAGACTGAACGTTGACTGCAACTATAAATGTTAGACATGAATTGCAAAAACCGAAGACGAAGCACTAGGGGTGACTTTACAGCTTTAGCCAGCCCAATAGGTCCATTAAATAAACAAAAAAATTGATTGAACTAGTTGCTTCTATAAAGCAATCTACGTTTATTGTTTGGTATTGTTTATTTTTTATTTAATAGCATTGACCAACATTTGCTTTTAATTTAATCATTGTTCACCACACGTTGACCTCTGCTTGGTTTGAACTGCCAGTTAGTTCTCAAGGGAAATTAACTTTCGATGGATGAAGGTCGTGAAGGTAAGAATTCTATGTTGAGTTTACTACGCACTTTCCTGAAGGAAATGTTGCTTTATTAAAAAGCAGCCTACACCAACATTCACCCCTTTAGGGAATTCAGATATGAGCAGGCCACTTTGCCCGAGGAGAAAGATTTCACTGGACGTCAGAAATTAGTTTGCGGAAGAAAACAAACCATGAAATATAGACCACTGTGTTTGTTTAAACTACATAAATGGGCGTTATTATTTTACATTTTTAACTAGGTCAGATATGCCGATAATATTAGTGCACAGCCTTCCCTAAAAAAGTGATAAAGCAAAGTCACAAATACTTATGTATTTTACCAAAAATGTTGAATTTGGAACAATAATTTTTTGACACCGAAGAAATATATATAAACTACAATAAAATATGACTTACAGCTCAGTAAATTTTAAGCTTCAAAATAAAAAAGGTTTAAATGACATTTCTCCATAGAAATCATTTCAGAATTTCAGATTGGCCCCATGGCCAATCTGAAAGTATATATAGCTTTTCAAATAAATATTATAAAGGCGAAAGTTTGTGAGTGTGTGTTTGTTACTTTTTCACACTCAAATAGATGGACCAATTTTGACAGTGGACAACAGATTTAAAATTTTAAATAGCTTTGAAACTTTATAAAGGTCAATCGAGGCAATGATTTCCTCAGTTTATAAGAAGAAGAAATCTTACAAGATAGTCGCTGTTACCAAATTGTACGGAAATAAAACAGTTACAAGCTTGGTTGTTACACAATCCCGTTTTGTTGCTTGTAAGATGTATATATTTATATGTCAGCCAAATTGTCCCCGACCATTAGCGTTCGGGGAATCGTGTAAGTAATAAAAAGTTTCGGGAACGTCTTAAGAGCTTTAAGTGTTAATGTTTATTTCTAAGAACATCTCGTAACCATGTTATAACATTGCACGAATACATAGGTATACGAACTTGGAGCTAGTTATCCTTTTTATAACATGATACTTAATATGTTTATTATCAAAATAGTGATATAAAATAAATACATAAAATAAATACATGAATATTCTAGCATATTTCACAGCGACATCTAGGCCCAAATTGAGTAATGCGTGATATAAGATTTAACAAAGCAATACACATTTTTGCATTTTTATTATGGAATTTTATGTACTTGTACTCGGGGTGTACTAAGTCGAAAGATGATAATTCTTTTACTATGGACTATGAAATAGTCCAAAAAAAAAAACAGCAGTTCCATAGAAAAAGTTTATTAACCAACAGTAAAAATGTTGTCGAAAAAATTATTTGTCAATTTTTGTGCAGTGTCCATAATACAAGTTCATTAACATAATTATGTACAGTGACTTCCTTATAGCTTAGTATATTCTGAGCTTTTAGTTCGGTATTAGTGTTTTAACTTCTTCATATGCAACAATCATTAAAAAGTTTTTAAATCTCGACCACGGAATAAAATAAATATAACTAAAGAAACAAGAAATCAATTACCATCTCACTTATTAAAATCAGATGTTTAGTTTAGGCTCTACGGTGGAAAATATACGTAAATAAAAATACATTAGTTGGCTGCTTTTAACATACTTATCTCTTCACCTTGGCTTTTTTTTTTCTTTGGTTTTGGCGTCGCGTTTTAGCATTTGCCAGTGTCAAGTAATTATATATTTTCAAGTTTCAAAAGTTAAATAAGTGCCATCGTAGCTAGTTTTAGTCAAAGTCGTCTTTGTCAAGTCCAGTTCGTGTCAGTTAATTCCAGTCATGCTTTAGTAAAGTAGTGGCAACTTTACTACAAAGCTTCGATGGAGTTTTGGAAGCAACACGAAAACTCATGTTTCACCACATTATATCATTTTCCCACACTCGCGCTTGTAATTCGGCACTTTATGAATAAAACACCACCATTTTTATGCATAAACACTCGACAAAACACTAGTTTTGGAAAAAAATACAACGGAGCGACACGACTCTTCCCGCGTTCCCGCCAAAACTTCCCACCTTGGCTTTATCTTCGTCGCATACAAAAATTAGTACTAAGTAAGTTAAATAGAGCCAGGTAAGTGCAATAAAACAATTAGCTTTTGTATTCTTTAGATAGCTTATTTTTTATGGTTAGGTACCAAACAACGGCTACAAAGACATTGTAACTCTGCCAACACTCGATATTACCTTAATTGGCCTCGTAAAAATAATTTCTTCGGAAAAGTTGAAATCTCGCCGCATTATAGGGAATCAATTGGACAACCCTTGTTGCCGATAACACTGCTTTTTATTTCATGGGGGTAATAGATTCCCCCATAAAGTTTGCGTTTATGGTCGTTTACTTGCACGATAAAATGTTAACTTGGAAGAACGTGCGCCAAATTTTTACTATCATCGGATTTTTCGGATCAATGTATAAAAGTGACAATATGTTTCTTCATCGAAAAGTGGTATTGTAGCAAAACAGTTTTATACTATGGAATGTATTGTGAAAATTGAAAAGAATTTTCAACTACTTTCATACTATATGCGTTTACAAAGAATTAATTAAATCAAATAACCAATAGAATAGAATATCACTTTATTATACACCAAAATCAAATTACAATGAAACACAGATCACAATGAATACAAATATGAAACGAATAAAATTATAAAAAAAAGAAGAAGAGATATATAACAAATCGACGTAACTAAACATTTTAGTTCAAGTACATTCGTTATCTTAGAAATAGTAGGTATCTATTTGTAATAATTAATTTTTTAATTATATAATTAATTTTTTGTAGCGATGATAGCTCAGTGGTTAGCTCGGTAGGTTCGCATGCCGAAGGGCGTGCGTTCAAACCCCAACAATGAGCTTGAGCTGCCGGTGAAGGAAAACATCGTGAGGAAACCATAGCATGGTGGTAGGGTAATTTCTAGTACTCGGCTGGCTAGCTACCACCCTCAAGTTGGAAATCTGCCGCCAAGCATCTACCGGTGTGTTCCGGCAGCCTCACTTGAGAGCCAGTTCCATTCCAGGCTAGGTGTGCTTTACCATCTTCGACCACACCTTCACTTAACATCAGGTGAGCTGTGGTCAAACAACTAGCCTGTCAACCATAAAAAATAAAAAAAATAAATTAAACTTTCGCGATTAACACATATCTCATTATATTTATCACCGGAATTTAATCGCGCATAAAATACTATGGAATTGGTTTTGTTTATTTGCTTCCACGTTTCCGCTATGTTGCAAAGCCGTGGCCACGAATGTCGGCTATTATACTGTTTATTGTATATTTATAAAGTAGGCAGCCTCAACTTAGCACTTTTTTAATTATTGTGATTTTTTGTCTAAATTTTAGTGAACACCCTATCAAAATCCGTCGCGTAGTCTAAAAACCGGCCAAGTGCGAGTCGGGCTCGCGCAGGAAGGGATCCGTAGCATTATCTATAAAAATGACAAAAAAAATCACGTTTGTTGTGACCCCTTAAATATTTATTTTATTCTATTTTTTAGTATTTGTTGTTATAGCGGCAACAGAAATACATCATCTGTGAAAATTTCAACTGTCTTGCTATCACCGTTCTTGATATACAGCCTGGTGACAGACGGACGGACGGACAGCGAAGTCTCAGTAATAGGGTCCCATTTTTACCCTTTGGGTACGGAACCCTAAAAAACGAATACGCGAGATTCGACTTCATTTTGTTTTCCATTTATTGAAATATTGTAAAATTAATTAGACGTGCATCGTACGTACCGTTCTCCATATAATCCCACTAATCCCATTGATGGATGGATGTTTTTTATTCTTTCACGCAAAAACTACTGAATGGATTTGGTTGAAATTTGGTATGAAGGTAGCTGAACCCCTGGATTAAGATATAGGCTACTTTTTATCCCGAAAACATGTAGCGGGTAACACCGCGGGGCGCAGCTAGTAAGATATACATTTATTTCTCCATGACCATTGTAGCGGTACCCAAAACTTTTGAGTAATAAAACACAATACAGGGTGTCTCTGCTTTGTCGCTCATTACTATGTGAAATTCGATGGTTGGTCTCAATTCTCTTCTAAATAATCCTGTAATGTTGCTAGCAGCTGTACCCTTCAAATCAGAACATTGTATTGTTTACATACTACTGACGGCAGAATATCTGATATTGCGATGATACCAGGGTGAAATCCCGGTAAGAAGATCTACCACTTAAGTCTGATGTTTATGTCGTATCTGTAATAACTGGGAAGTTTTATTTTTGGTGTGTAAATATAATGATCCGAGCTAAAAGGGTTAGGTAAGGCAGGGCGGGTTCAATTACATACATGCCTACCTACGAAGTGACACCTGTTACATTCCTATAAAAAATAACTGTTGGGAGTTTTGGTGGGAACGTAGAAAGGTCGTGTCGCCGCATTAGTATCTTATTTTCTTACTTTTTTTTGTTTGACTGTCTCGGTCTTTGACCACAGCCCAACTGCATACTAGAAAGTACTCTACCATCATGATATGGTTTCCTCACGAGGTTTTCCTTTACCGGTGGTAGCTCAAGCTCATTGTTGGGGTTTGAACCCACGCCCTTCGGCATGCAAACTGGCCGCGCTAACTACTGAGCTATCATCGCTGAGCAACGTTGATTGTGCTTTTTCGACTGTTTACTTATATGTAATTTATAATACAGTGGTGTTTTATTCATAAAAAGTGTAAAATTGTAAGGAAGCCCGTAGTAAAGTCCCCACTATAGCATAACAAGTCTTGATCTTGATTTATTTTGTGTGACTTTAACTGTAGTAACTTAGACTTATTTAACTAGTTTTATCATAAATACTCAAAAATATCGAAATACTTGACACTGGCAAATGCACAAACTGTGATGCCAAAAACAAAGAAGAAGCAATGTTGTTACGATTTTATACGAAAATGTCATTTTAGATAAATTAAAAAAAATAACAACATATGTACCTAGGTTATCTTATTTAAATTAATTACGCTATTTAATTAGTTAAGGTCAGTATAACAATGAATGAACATTAATACTTAATAAGTTATCTATTTTACTTATATGACCTCATAAATTAAAAAGTAGTAGCTCTGTTTTATGGATAGTAGGGCGTAAATTCGATTCCCACCACAAAGTATAGATATTTTTTCAAAGATGCTTTTTCTGTCTGGGTGTGTGTTATAAACATGTATATAATTATATAACAACAAAATAGTAGTCTAAATATTCATCAGTTGTATGGTGCTCATACGACTTTGTCTAGTTTGATGATAAATGATGCTCCGTGGAATGTTCATTTTATTTACTTACATTATTATTTTTTAAATTGATCCTGTTTATTATTCACTGATGATAAATTGTAGTAACTTTTGTTTTTATGCATAAAAAGTTTTTTTTTATAATACGACTATTAACTGTAACAAGGTCGTATAAGAGCTTGTAACTCTACCATATTTTACCTGAAATTTGAATTCAGGTTTTTATCGATTCTTCGATAAATATCGATATTGCGTTAAAAGACCTCATTCGAGTTTTATTGCATAAGACCGGTGAAAGCATTATGCATTGAGTCGTAATCACGCACAGCGTTGCGAGTACTCTTTTACAACCTACCTCCTTGTTTATGCTCACAGAAGCGATATTAAGATTCTTTGTTGAGATTAATTGAGGCACAATTTAGAAACTATCATTGATGAGGAAGAGTTCTTTTCGCACTGTTCTCGTAACTCTTTAACACTGTGAGCGACGTTCTTTAGCTGTCATGGCCTTGTGGGCACGTTAAGCGTAGGGTGGGGCCACCCTTCTGCATAGGCGGAAAGTACTTAAGACCTGTCAACCTTACTCATTTCGGGGTTCTAATGGGCAATCATTTTTAATTTCTCAATTAAGGGTACACGATAAAGATTTGTTAAAATCACAAAAATAAATCTAATGTGGTTTTGCTATTCGCAAAAAGAAGAAAAATAGGGCGCAGTAAAATATTCTTTCTGTGTTAAAAAATTACACGTGTTAATTTTTTACTGAAATTGGGCGAGTGTTGTTTGGGATGTAACCTCAAAATTTTACGCCGAAAAAGCTGATTTTGTTAAAGTTAAGTACGACAAGTAACGATAGGAAAATGAAATAGGCAGGTCCAAGCAGAAATTGTATGTAGAGATGGACAAAGAATAAATCTTCGTCATCACTGTAAGGTACAGCTAGCAAGCTACACTAAAATTGATAAAGGTAAAGAACTCCTTTACCTTATAAACAAAATTCTTGAAGCTTACGAATAATGTTCGTTGTAACATCTAGCCGAAGGGTTACCAACATATTGAGGATAATAAAGGCTGTCCCAGGAGTGAGCCCAGCCACCGTCCGATCATAACCCAATTACAACGCAACCACGTTTTTATGGACCTACCGCCGCAGGAAAAATATTATACCTGTTTGCGGAAAAGTCGAGGTCATTATTTTTTGTGCCGACGTTACCTGATGTCGTTAGTGATGATGGAGTTCGAAGTATTATTTTCATGTAGGTGACGTGATGTCACGTATTTTTCATTTTAATCGTTGTAGAGTGGCATTTTCCAACTATTAACAATTTCAGATTGTGTTGTTATGTAGTGTACTTACGTAACATTAAATTTTTGAATAATGAAAGTGTCACTTAGCGTAATTGATCACTCAATCAAGTCTTTTAAAAAAGTTAAAAAAATTGATTCGGTAGAAAATTTAATCAAAGATGACATTGAAAAACGGATTTTCAAGACCTATAAATAGATTTGTTTATGGTTTACTGGCTACTTGTTTGACAACAGCTCACCTGGTGTTAAGTGAAGGTGTGGTCGTAGAAGGTAAAGCACCTCTTAGCCTATCTCTATCTCTATCTCTGTCTCTGTCTCTGTCTCTGTCTCTGTCTCTGTCTCTGTCTCTGTCTCTGTCTCTGTCTCTGTCTCTGTCTCTGTCTCTGTCTCTGTCTCTGTCTCTGTCTCTGTCTCTGTCTCTGTCTCTGTCTCTGTCTCTGTCTCTGTCTCTGTCTCTGTCTCTGTCTCTGTCTCTGTCTCTGTCTCTGTCTCTGTCTCTGTCTCTGTCTCTGTCTCTGTCTCTGTCTCTGTCTCTGTCTCTGTCTCTGTCTCTGTCTCTGTCTCTGTCTCTGTCTCTGTCTCTGTCTCTGTCTCTGTCTCTGTCTCTGTCTCTGTCTCTGTCTCTGTCTCTGTCTCTGTCTCTGTCTCTGTCTCTGTCTCTGTCTCTGTCTCTGTCTCTGTCTCTGTCTCTGTCTCTGTCTCTGTCTCTGTCTCTGTCTCTGTCTCTGTCTCTGTCTCTGTCTCTGTCTCTGTCTCTGTCTCTGTCTCTGTCTCTGTCTCTGTCTCTGTCTCTGTCTCTGTCTCTGTCTCTGTCTCTGTCTCTGTCTCTGTCTCTGTCTCTGTCTCTGTCTCTGTCTCTGCCTCTGTCTCTGCCTCTGCCTCTGCCTCTGTCTCTGTCTCTGTCTCTGTCTCTGTCTCTGTCTCTGTCTCTGTCTCTGTCTCTGTCTCTGTCTCTGTCTCTGTCTCTGTCTCTGTCTCTGTCTCTGTCTCTGTCTCTGTCTCTGTCTCTGTCTCTGTCTCTGTCTCTGTCTCTGTCTCTGTCTCTGTCTCTGTCTCTGTCTCTGTCTCTGTCTCTGTCTCTGTCTCTGTCTCTGTCTCTGTCTCTATCTCTATCTCTATCTCTATCTCTATCTCTATCTCTATCTCTATCTCTATCTCTATCTCTATCTCTATCTCTATCTCTATCTCTATCTCTATCTCTATCTCTATCTCTATCTCTATCTCTATCTCTATCTCTATCTCTATCTCTATCTCTATCTCTATCTCTATCTCTATCTCTATCTCTATCTCTATCTCTATCTCTATCTCTATCTCTATCTCTATCTCTATCTCTATCTCTATCTCTATCTCTATCTCTATCTCTATCTCTATCTCTATCTCTATCTCTATCTCTATCTCTATCTCTATCTCTATCTCTATCTCTAGCTTTATCTTTAGATTCATGAAACAAAGTAGATTATGTGGTTATGTTACTATACATTTTGTTTCATGTAATGAAAGCATTAACTCTAAAAACAGCAACCTTAATCTAATTCGAAGTACGTAACTCCAAAATCAAGCTTATTTATAAACTCGGTAATCGTCTGTAACTTCACTGAAGGAAGAAAAAGTTTCTATCTAATTTATATAATCACAAAATTTGATCGGTTTCTGTCTGCGAAAGACTGCTTCTGGACGTGATCAGCATGCTCTCAAATTATGAGAGATGAAGGAGAACGTGAAATTGTTACGCTGTGGCATAGGACACAAGAAGAAGGCGGTGTAATGTTAAACGAGATTCAAGCACCTACTTACTTATACATATTGATATGTATTTTACACATAAATATATAAAGCCGGCATGCTGAGAATCAAATTTTGTGTTCACAGCTAGATTGTGGAACTCTGCCAGAGACCGCGTTCCCTGAAAGTTGAAAGATGGATGTCTTCAAAACTCCAGAGTGAATTGGTTCTTTCTAGGTCGTATTCTATTTTAGAATGCATCTGCTTAACATCAGGCAGGTTGTAGGCAAACGTAACAAATATTTTGAAAAAAGGATAATTAACACTGTTCAATAATGAAAATATTTTGGCCTATAAAATAGCGGAGTCTTATGTAGTTGATGAATTAAAAATCACCTATTAGCTATTGTGAACTACGAACTGAGAACTGTTTTATCAGGACATTTCTGTAATGGAACGGAGATATCAAGGCCGCTAGAATGAAGCAATGCTTTCAGACTACTACTTGTCTTTCTGTAGGTATGCTCAAGAATTCACTTGCAAGAGAAAAGCAAAAATACGCAGATCTCACGAAGACATCAATTGATTATTATCGCTATGTATTCAATCGCCTGGTTAATGTTTTTTCATAAATTTAGGATGTAGCTATCATAAAAAGAATGATCAAACTGTCAGTGTTGTTTGTATTTATAACTTAAAAAAGAATGCATGTCATAGAAACTAGTTCTAGTAAAAAAATCTTTGTGACATTTGTTTTTCTCAATCTTAAATGAAAGAAATTTAAAAAACTTTGCTTTGGTTAGTGTTAAGATTTAATTTATAGGGAAGACGCTTATAGCATAAGTCAGGTCTGTAGTATGAAAATGTATTCAGGTTGTCTGAGTAACAATCGGTGACAGCTGTATAAAGCGACAGAATACGGCAATTTATCGGTTATATTCAAACAGTGTATTGCATTGCAAATCCATTCAGAACACGTAAGTATGTTTCACAGACTGAATCTCAACAATATTATTAACCGAGAAATGCAAAGTTTTCAGAGTCTACTGGACAAATGGGGTACACTAGATTTGTCCAATATTCAACAACAAACTACCTAAGTACTGTTGATCCCATTTTTAAAAATTTGAACAATTGATACATTAGACAAAAAAAGCTATATGGCTTGCTTTTCGCCTGATGGTAAGCGAAGATACGGTCTACGATGGAGCTTGCCTAGAAGAAACCGATTCATTCGCGACTTGTAGGCATCCGGTTGTATCTATCGGGGAACACCCACTCGTTCAGCAAATTCAGTGTTTATTGGTTCCTACGATAAAGGTAGAATTGAACCATTTAGTTTGAAGTTTTTGAACATCAAATATTTTTCATGATTTCAGAGTAAAGTTTATTCGCAAGAATGAGTGAAATTATCTACTTTCGGTTTAATACACTCTAAGCTTACAACCTTGTATAAGCAGCTGCTGTCCGTAGCAGCTGCTACATTCGCATGACAAGAGAATAAAAAATGCTACGACGTAGCAACACGCTACGGAGCTATAAGAACTAATAGTTTAGTATAAACTAATTAAAAAATAATGTAAAGTTGTAGAATGAAAGTGGAAAAAGTACAACAAGTTCCTTATAAATATAATTAAAATAAGATCAACAATACTCTTTGATTCACTCTCAACATTGCTACTACCTAGTCCTAGCGTAGTTCAACGTATTAGCAAGCTGAAGTGATAGTAGGCTGGGTGGACATACGAGTACATGTCGCAGAATCGATACCCACTAAGATGTGATCTAGAGTATAGACCACGTTAAACATTATTGGCTTGTAAACATTATCACGGGTTATCCGTACATAACTGTAATGACCTTTACTTGGTGGTAAATCTCCTTAGCAGGAGGTCCTGTAGGTATCACCGCAGTACCAAATAGTCTTCCGCCAAGCAGTAGTGTGTAAACGTTATTGTGCTTCAGTTTGAAGGGTACTGCAGTTTGCGAAATTCAAAGTAATGAACGCCAAAGCATGCCTTGGACTTAGTTTCGTTACTCAAAATTCTGGGTACCGCAGCAATAGTAGTGAGCAGGAGGTATATCATCAGGAGAATTTCGTTGGCCTTACAACTTTCATATTTAAAAAAAACCTAGATTTTGTTTGAAGTCCTATCAGAGTAAGTCTTTTACAATTATGCAGTACATGTACATTGTACACGCTCTATTATGCTGTTGAATTTAGCTTTTGAAAATTTTGCTCTATAAGATAATTAAAAAAAAAATTGTAGGTACCTACAACACGAAAAAAATTAAAAGATATGACTTGATAACTGTAGATAAGATATTCACAAAATGTAGACATTTAAGGATTAATAGTTAAGAAGATTTCTGAACAAAAATTTCAATAATTTGTTTGTCGGAATTCCAATTATTATCAAGGTCTAGTTTCAAATACCACGGCTGTTTTGAGTTCTGTCTGAGTATTAATCATGTTATTATTTGTATTGTTACATGGCGTAAAAACACTAAAAGGAAAAAACAGTAAAATTTGTGTTTTCGAAAATGTGTGAGATCAGCAAACCCTCACTTTTTTTTTATTTATTTTTTTATAGTAGATAAGCTTGCGTTTGACCGCCATCCCGCCTGATTTTAAGCGAAGATACGGTCTATGTTGGAGCACATGAGCAAGGTGGTGAGCTATGGTTTTACCCTTATCATGAGAAAAGACCCATTCCCAACAGTTGTAGAACAGTTTTAAAAACAGGGTTGATCCTGTAGTATACGCAAAAAAGGCAATATGTATAAATGAGTATCAGGTATCATGAAATATTTAATACAAGGAAGACAAGAAACGCAAGGTATTGTTTTAACAAAACTTTTGTTATACCTACCCAGAGGTTTATAACACTTCTGAGGTGTTAAATAAACGATTCCAAACTTTGAAATTAATATCAGTACAAAAACATTTTTGTTTGCATTAATATTAAATGTTCAACGTATATATTTAGTGTATTTCCGCTTACTCGTTTTAGTTACAACAGTGATGCGGATTTCATTTAAAATGTATATAACTTGACGACAATTTTTAAAGATCTATCCGAAATATTGCAGGTTAGAAGGTATTGAATGGTAAGAAGTTTTGTTACGTCTAGCTGATATGGTAGATTGGCTACTAGAAATTAATAACACAAACAAATATATTTAACTGCATTGTCTCGCTTTTGACTTATGTTTTTTTTTATACGTAAAAGTAATGAGACGAACGATACGCTCTCCTGATGGTAAGAGAAAACGACCATAGCAGCAATACACAGAACTTTGAAATAAAGTCCGGGGCATCGCTGCTTTGGCGTTCATTACTTTGAGACTTTCGATGGTTAGTCTCACCAGTAATTTCACTAGCTGCAGTACCGTTCAAACCGGAACACAGTAATGTTTACACACTTTTGCTTGGCGGCAGAATATCTGGTACTGCGTAGTATACTGTATATTATATGATTTTTAGATATAAACACAATTATTTATAAACTAGAAATCTTATTACAAGTTTAATAATAAATAATTGTGTTCTGATACAATTATTCACCGCAGTTAACTTCAATTATAAAGGCAGTTAACAACAGATTTTGATTGAGCTGTGAGCACTTTCAAAAGAGCGTGACTGTCACTGTTTATCTCGCGTAACTCCTAAACAAAGGTGACAAAAGCGTTATCGATGCTGAGAGTTACCAGGTAACTCTAAGTATTGATAACGTTCTTGTCTACGGTAACGCTAGGGAGCCGATGCCTTTGCTGACCTGCAATAAATTACAAAGCTTATCCCTCTCGCTGGATAAATCAAACGTGAAGGACGAAATGGGATCTGATGATGGCTGTTTATTTCGATTTGGAACGGGCCATTAGAGCCAATCACTTTGAATTTCAACGGCCCTTATTACGGGCGAATGCCTACTGACAGATCCCATTTGTAATTGAAATTTGAGATAGTGTTGTTGTGAGGCGATTCCTGAAATATTTTTTTCCTTTTCGTGTGATTCGCTAAGAATTTGGAAGGGAAATCACAAGTTACGCTAATGTAAGAAAATATGTAAAAGCATCTCTTTTTATGTAAAAATAATGAGACGAACGATACGCTTCCCTGATGGATAGAGATCACGCGTGGGATACACAGAACTTTGAGTAGCATAATCAGGGCATCGCTGCTTTGGCGCTCATTACTTTGATACCTTCGATAGTTAGTTTCAACAGCCCAGTAATTTCCATAGCTTCAGTACTTGCAGTGTTAGTACCTTCTACAGGGTTCAATTTTAGATTTCCAGATCAATTTTATTATCACTAAGACTTTTTGTTTTATAGGTTGACAATAAATAATTTTAAATAAGTTCGTATACATCTAAGTAAACCAGTTTTCCATTGGACCAACTATGCCATTTTGAAAAAAAAACACTTTTTTTTCTGCTGAGTGGGCCCGTTAATTTTTTCGAGATTTTAGGGCCAGTCTGTCCCATAGTAAAAATTCTCTACACTGATCGGTAGACCCCCTTTGTGTTAGTATACTACCCTTGAGCGAAACACCTCGCATATAAAATTTGCTACAATTTTTCTCTCCTAATAAAAATAACAAAAAGATCAATCCATGTATATGATTAACAGCTAATTAATTAACTATCTGTTTGTTCTGTGTCTAGGTGTTCTGTATTTATTATAAGTGCATTAAAAAAGTATTTAAGTATTCTATCAGTTATCTGACTTCCATAGTACAAGCTTTGCTTAGTTTGGGGTCATATGACGCTGCATGTACTACGATATTTATTTATTCTAATCCTGAATTGGAAGTTACTTGATGCATAATTATCTTAACACAAAATATAGACAATAGTGTACAATAATGTACACATTCAGCACGAGGCATTACAGAAAGTTTTCACATAAATCAGTGGGTTAACTTTATTAAACGACTCTCGAGCGACGTTCGTTTGGAATTCCCGTCGAGTAACTTAGTGGAGTATCTCTTGGTAAGTGCTAGGTTTGTTGCAAGAACACGTAACTGATGTCAACCTAGACATTTTCTTAAAATCTTTACGGATTGTACGTGTGTGGAAGTTAGACAACTCTTATTTTGAAATGTTTGTTCTTTATAAAATAATCGTAACATGTTTTCTTTTATTTTTTGTGAAGAAACCGTAGCATGGTGATAGTGTACCTACTTTCTAGTACTCGGCTGCTTAGCTCCCGCCCTCAAGTTGAAAATCTGCCGCAAGCAACTAATGGTTTTATTCTAGGCTAGGTGTGCTTACCATCTTTGACTACACTGTCAGTTAACATCAATTACGGTCAAATACCTATATATAATAAATGAATAAAAATACACACACAGAGAGAGAGAGAGAGATATGTGTCTTTTAATTCGAACCCTGGACCCAGGATTGGCAGACAGACGGTCTTCTACTTAGCCTGAGTGGAAGTGGTCGTATTTCTATAGTTAATATCAATTACTGTATGCTTAGCTAAAGTTAACATTAACGCGTTCTGGCGTTGGCGTTATCACTACTGATAACTGGTGGCGAGCAGCCAAATGGTTACCTAACGGCTTTCATTTAGATGTCGTGTAAATTTCAAAGGCTGTATGTAGTCAAAATTGGTTTTGCAATACGCTTTCTTAGCGAAATGCATACATTTATGATTAAAGGAACAATTTTTTTAACAATACTTTAATGGAAGTCATGGTTTTAGAAAAAGGATAAATATTTCTGAATCTCATACGAAAGTTATCTCCAAAATTAATATTGAAATACAATTTCTCATTTAATTTTATATCAAGACGTAATAAATTAAATCAGCAATGGTTACGATACTTTATTTAAATGAGCTATTCGATTTTGTTTTGTTACGGTATAGTTTTAATGGCATTTATTTATCTTACTATAAATCACATATATCGACACATCGAATTGAATACCATATTTTTGCTCCTTTGGCAAGGTTTTGAGAGCTCAGTTGACGTCAGGTCACGGCAATGAACAAAGATGGACACCTGTACTAGAGAGAAACTGTATTGCAAGTAAGGCTGCAGGAACACAACTGCAGGCAAGTTTTCAACTCTATGGTAGTTGCTAGCTAGTCAAATTCTAGAAAATTAACTGTAAACTACATATATACCTTAAACACTTATTAGAAAGTACTTACCACGATGGTATTTTTCCAATGTTTTTCTTTATCATCAGCTTATATAATCATTTGTTTTGGATCCACGCCGTTCGGCGTATGTTACCACCACGCAAACACTAAGCTTTCATCGCTTTTTTTCCATCAGCAAGAGTATCGATGGGATTGATACGATATATGTATATATACCTACCTGCTTCCTAGTTAACGATGTACTGCCAAACTGCAAACTAGATTTCGCATTTGTAGGATAGAATATAATATAACTTACTTAATTTACTTTAACAGTTAAAAATAGGTACTTTTGAGTTACCGCTCAAAACGCTGGATGCGAGCCGCTTCCAACCGGTCTTTATGGAAGTCAATGGGGGAGGCCTATGTCCAGCAGTGGACGTCCTACGGCTGAAATGATGATGATGATGATGATGACTTTTGAGTAAGGAAAAAAGGAAAAATTTTCGGTTATTAAAAAGACAAACCGTAACTTCAATCAGTAAATACAGAAAAAACGACTTCTTTTTAAAACGAAAGAGAACAGATGACCCTAAAAGACCATCAGTTCAAAGAAAAGTTTTCAGGAAACGCTCGGGGTATCTACGAGTATATAATAAAAAAATGCCTTTGTTCACGTAATTTCCACTGATCGATATTGCTTTGTTTGGTCCCGAGCCAGTTTTTATTTACCAAAGCGTAATCAGATTTTCCAAATAAGTCGGTAAGTCGGAGCGCGGGCCTCGGGTCACAAACAGGGTTTTAATAAAAGTTAATTTATTCAATAAAAAGCCTCGAAGATTCCGCGAGGCAGCGCGCCTGGCTCAAAATTGGTATCTGGATCGTTCATGATCTATCAATGGGTGTGTAGAAATGCTAATATCAGGGAGGTGTCGATATTTAACATAGATTACTGAACAATTAGGAACAATGAACAATGAATATTTTATTTAAGGACAAACAAGATGAAAATTCTTTTATTTGTCAGTTGAAATCTGTCCTAGAAACCAAAAGTTGACGATTTTTTGAATTATTTTAACGACTAAGTATTTAATATACTATTTTTTTTAATGATCTTTAAATAAAACGTCCTGTAGGTACTTCTTCATTTTTTACTCTACACTAATGAGGTCATATTTATTAGCTCTAGAAATGGTATATTATAATTATGTACATACATATTAGTCCTGTACCTGTACATATTGAGCAAAAAATCTAAACATTTTTCTAGTAATGATAGTTCAGTGCGCGGAAGGTTCGCCTGCCGAAAGGCGTGGGTTCAAACCCACAATAAACAATAATGAGCTTGAGCTGCCGGTGAAGAAAAACGTCGTAAGGAAACCATAGCATGGTGGTAGGGTACTTTCTAGTACTCGGGGGGCCCACGTTCAGCAGCGTACTCGTAAGTTTATGTTTAATTTTAACATTTTTCTAATTGACATACCGGTCAGTTTTTATTGATAGAAAAAGTTTTGAAACTCAAATCTACAGAACGCCGTTAGCACTTCACCTGAAAGAAATATAACAACATTTTCTTATAAGAAAAGTTCAATTTGATGGCAAGACATAATATATTTGCATTTTCTCACCCCGTTTCCTTATCTCAAGAGAAAACAGTATAAAACAACTTTCTCGCTGAGTAACTTTGCGAGCGTTTGAACCGGGGAAGTTTCGCGACTGTCCAAATATGGTTTCACCTTTTTATTCGGAATACTTTTCAAATAAATCAGTAGGTATTGCAACGAGATCTCGAGGTGCTCCCAACTCTTTGTTATAAAAGTTTGCCAGGTGACTCAACTTGAGGTGAGTTATTCCAATGTCTTGTACAACTTTACAGAATGAGAAATAGTGTTATGTTATTTCTGACCTATACTTGAAAGTTCTACTTTTCATCCGACTACTCCATAAAGAGCGAAATTTTATTGCATGAATAAAGTAATGTTTTTGCTCTCCACGTTTTCAGGGGGCAAATCAGTAAACTGAAGAGTATAATATTATATAACTTTTTTTCCACACAGCTCTCAAACTGTGTCGAAGAGAAAAACTAAAAAAAGAATGTTCAGATCTGTCATCTTAAATGAAAAGATTATGTTTAGAAATATGTCTATATCAAAGCTCAAAAATGTCTCTTTGTATCTCAGAAAAATGTTTGATCTTAATTTCATATTAAAGATCGGTTATATCATGCATTAATACAAGTAGAGACGCGTTCATCTTCCACTTGGATTATAGTTGAAGTTTGTAGTTGAAATAACTTTGAAATTCCAGAGGTCAATGAAACCTACGTATTTTCACGAGATCAAAGCCAAGTAAGGATAATAAGATCAAATACAGAGTATTCAAACACAAGGTTCTTCAAGTTGAATGGTTTCACTTACTCTGAGTAGGTATCTATCTAGTCAGCTATCGAGTAAGACCCTACCTATCTATGTAGTTAACAACTGGGAATGGATAAATAAACTTTTTTGTGTCTAATCTTAAAAATGCATTCCAGTATCAAAACTATTTTACAAAACAAACATTTCATCTTAAGAGTTATTTCTGTTGATTATACATTAATTTGATTAGCCCAATTTGCTTACTACCATTATGATTTTAATCTATTAAATAAATCCATATAAGGCTATGTGTTTATGTGTTTAGATATACTAAGAAATTAATGCTTTACTACAATTATTCAAGAGCACGTTTGTTGATATTCAAGTCAATCTTCTTCTTTGTGTTCTTCGTTACTGAAGCTCGTGTCCGTCTTCAAATGCCTTCACCGATTACCAGCTGCTTCCACAACACTCTGTCTTCGGCTTGTCTCAGGGTAGAAGTGACGGAAAGTTTTGTAACCGCCTTAATCTGATCAGACCATCGAATAAGTGATTGACCCCACAGTCTCATGCCCTTAATCTTTCCTACTAAAACCAGTTTGTCTAAATCCTCCGATCTCCGGGTAATATGACACAATTAAATAATAAATATATATTCATGTTCTTCGTTATATTTAAATGCATAATTATTTTCTAAATATTTAGCTACTATATGTATTACTTTTATTAGTTTAAATGTTTTCAACTCAATAGTGTTACAACATCTCCCGTCTGTTCTTAAGATGTTTCGTGTTTTCAAGAGATCGCTTTAGAAGGTCGGTGTTAACTCGTGGCACAAGCTCAAAAGGTTGTTTTATTTCTGTACTTTTTTTTTTCTATTTTTAGTGTGCGCAATAAAGAGTTTCTATGTATCTATTTATCTACAATATTAATAATAAATTATTTACTAATGTAATAGTAATGTTTTTTAATTTTTAATTTTTCGTTTAAATACTAATGGAACTGCGGGGCTCGTCAACATTGCTTTAGATTGGGAACATACGTACTGCATTCCGGTAGCTGTCTCTCTATAGTTACTGTAGATACCTATAATTGTAATCCACTCGCATGTTGTGTAATCAGCATTCCCTGCTTGTTTATTTATACTGTTAACAGCGCCTAGCTTCCGCTAATGATTTAATTTGGCTATGTACATTTTACAGTGGTCACACTGTTGAGCCAGAATACGCAATTCTCTACATGAAACGAACTGTGCTAACGAGCTTGCACCGTGTTTGTAACTTACAACTGTTCTGTAGTTATGGAGAATGCTTAGTATTTTTTCAATTTTTTATTGTTGACAGGCTAGGTGTTTGACCACAGCTCACCTGATGTTAAGTGACGGTGTGGTCGAAGGTGGTAAACCACACCTACCCTGGAATGGAATTGGCTCTCAAATGAGGCTGCCGGAACACACCGTTAGATGCTTGGAGACAGATTTTCAACTTGAGGGTGGTAGCTAGCCAGCCGAGTACTAGAAAGTACTCTACCACAATGCTATGGTTTCCTCACGATGTTTTCCTTCACAGGCAGCTCAAGCTCATTGTTGGGGTTTGAACCCACGCCGTTCGGCATGCGAACATATGCATGTATTATACATACAAACTTTTAAAACCTCTTGAACTACTCTGTCTATTGATAGAAACTGCATTAAAATCCGTTGCGTAGTTTAAAAGATCTAAGCGTACAGATGGCGGGAAGCGACTTTGTTTTGTACAATGTAGAGACGAATGAAACAAACATGTCCTAACTAAAAATAAGTTATACTAAGAATTTTTATATTATTAGAATGTGATTGACAGTAAGTGACAGTGGGCAGTGATGGAAATAAAAAAGCGGAAGATTAAATTAGCGTGCATTAGAAGCCGCCTATGCCCAGCAGTGGACTAAAGTGGGCTAATGACGATGATGCAGGTACTTACTTAAAATGTCTTATTGACAAACGCAGCAAATCAGATAGCTGCTCCTCGACTAAAAGGTTTCATTCCGCTCTCTCGATGGCTGGTTTAACAATAAATTGCACGCTTTTGTCAACCGACAATAGAATACTTTTATTACATACTTTTCTTTGGGTCAATTTATCTCTTGCAGGAAACATTCTTCTATAGATTACATACTAAGAGACAACATACTTTGTATTTCTATTTTTCTCGTCTAACGACTTCCTTAAGTTGTGTTTTTGGAGCTACCTTCTATTTATGTAAACAAAAAAAAAAATTTTTTTAGGGCTTACAGGCTAAGTGTTTAAGTGGGTAGCTAAGTATTTTATAGTAGGCTTTTCTGTAGGTACTTGGTATACTTAAATGTTAGTGCCATTTTATTGTAAATTGGTTACCTAGAAAATAGCGTTTTTTGGAGCTTATGTTTTGAATTCTGTTTAAATCTGTTGAATTGTTTCAGCGTAAAACTGACTTATAATATTTTTGTAATCATTTTAACTTACAAATTCAGCGTAAAAAGGCTAATAGACTACAAACTTTTGCATTTCTATAATTTTATTTGTGTGATGTGTATTTGTTTATTTCGTTTAAAATATAATACCAGTACGTATTGCGAAACTTAAAAATGTAATTGTATAATACTATTAGTAATACTTCCCTAATACTGTACTATAATAGGTAGTAATACTAGCGACTCGGCCCGGTTTCGCACAATATTAATTTTGACATCTTCTTGGAATGTAATATTGTAATTAATTAATTGTATATAAAACACCTGAAAATAGCGAAATAATGATGAAACCTGCATCAAAATCCGTAACGTGGTTTAGAAAAAATAAGAGGAGAAACAGGCAGACGAGAACGGCAACTTTATTTAGAGATTCAGACAAAAACATACTTTATACAATAACAGAGTAAAGAAAGCAACATTTAGATTAGTCAGAAATAACAATTTGCGAACGAAAACTATAACGAAACATGCTACATATAAAATACACAGATAAAAGAACCAATAAAAGCAGGCGTTAGACGTAGCGGAAAAGACGTGATTCCTTGAATTCAAATGAGTATGATAAATTTGCAAGCTGAGTGACTCTCGATGAACAAAAAAGGCATTTACTGAGTATTAACAAAAATATTAGATACCATTACAACAGTTTGTGTGTTGTAAATTATTGTCTATTCTAAGTGTATTTTCAAACATCAGCTAGCGAATAAAATTGTGGTGTGTCTGCGCCGTAAATTCCATTATTACATTTCTATTAATCTTTGTACTAATTAAATACGCGATTTGAATACGCCGACCTCTAACTAATTTATAATTCTCCGTGGTGCGACAAACTCTCTTTGCTCCGAAATTATTTTATCACATTTTACCCTAAATACTAATTAACCGCTTAAAACTTCTTTTAGTTTTGAGCATTTAAAAACTCTTTGTCACTTAGACTATCTCTAAAATTAATTACAATTTAAATTTGTTTCTTTATTCAAAATTCTAAATTGAACTTGTTTTCATAATCTACTTGTGTATATATCTATACTATTATAAAGAGGAAAGATTTGATAGTTTGTATTGAATAGGCTCCGAAACTACTGGACCGATTTCAAAAATTCTTCCACCGTTGGGAAGCTTCACTATCTCCAGGTGACATAGGTTTATCCCTGTTTTCCCACGAGAATGTGAACTACGCGGGTAAAACCGTGAGGCGTCCGCTTGTGTGGTATATTTACTAATATACATCCATTTATGTGTATATATAGTTTGATTGCCATGTTAGGTAATTTATTATTATTACCGAAGCTGTAAGGCGTGAATTTGATTCCCACCAGCACAAACATTCATGTTACGAGAAATGTGTATGCTTTTTTTGGTTGTTCTGTATGTGTATATATATATATATATATACAAGCATGTATAAAAAAAGTGTTTAAGTATTCTATGAGTTATCTAACTCCCATAGTACTTAGCTTTACATAGGTTTAGCTTTGCTTAGTTCGGGGTTAGATGGCGTTGTATGAAATCTTGGCTCATGCTTATTGTTTGAGTTTGAACCCACGCCCTTCGGCGTGCGAACCGACCGCTCTAGTGATTAGAACTATCATCGCTAAAAAATGATTGTCATATTTGTATTGAAAAGAGCTCAAATTATGTCTGAAATTATACACTTATTGAAATAACGCAGTGCATTGGACCTACGTTTAATTCAATAAATTAAACTTTAAAATAATAACTGGAACTGGTCACCTGTTTTTCACGGATGCCTACAGGCAATCAATAAACAGTATGCTCTGAAATCAGACTACATTCGTAATTCGGATGGATAGGTACATTATATCCACGGAATTACCAGATTTTGTCAAACGAACGACATCTCTGTATAATACAAAACATTACTGTATTCCGGTTTGAAGGTTAATGCAGCTAGCAAAATTACAGGGCTGTTGAGACTAAACATCGAAAGTCGCAAAGTAATGAGCGCCAAAGCAGTGATATCTTGGACTTTTGCTATGCAAAGTTCTGTGTGTCGCTGTAATGGTTATGGACAGGCGTTATTTCTTAATGTCAGTCTTGTTCCGTCTCATTATTTAAAAAAAAAAACATAAACTACTAAAACCTTAGCTCTAATTTTTCGTAGTCGGGTGAAAAAAAAAATTAGTAAAAGATTGAAAAAGATATCTACTTGTCATTTTAAACGTTCTTGGGTATTATTTGAAGATTTAGCACGATTTTCAGTTCTTATGAGATCAAAAAGCGATAGAATTGAATGCAATCACGTTAAGTGCACTTACATTTTTGTACAAATCTTTACCTCTATCGGAATAAGTTGAATGTTAGAGAAGTTACGAAAAATGTGGTTTCATATTATAAAAATAGTTTCATTTTAAGACTGTCTTACTTATTGTAAAAAAATATTTGTGTTATTGTCCACATATACAAGCTCCACATCAAGATATGAAATTATTTAATCTTTTTATAATCTAATTATTTTTCATTCTTTTTTTTTTGTCAAATAATGTATAAGCCAGTTTATCTGGATATGATGTGAGGATTCTAACGATAACCCAAACCTGTTCAGGCGTTTAAAAGTTATAGAGGAATAAAAAAACTCATTTACATAAATAAATAACAAATATCGTAGGACATTACACACAGCGCCATCTGACCCCAAACTAAGCAAAGCTTGTACTATGGAAGTCAGATAACCTATAGAACACTTATACTATACATACTTATAATTAATACAGAACACTTAGACACAGAACAATCATTTTTGTTTATACCACAAAATGTTTGTCCTGGGTGGGAGTCGAAACCACGTCCATCAATCAGCTCTTTAAGCAGACATACTACCAATAAACCAACAGGGCTGTCATGCACATGAGGTATTTGGGCAGTCGTTTAAAAATTGCTAGACCATGTATGAAAGAAGAAGTGTAGGGGTTCCTTAAAAGCCTACTGACTCTCTAAAAATAGTACACTATTTTAAAAAGGGGAGGTGAACCGAGTAATGTTAGATTACTTATTACCTATAGCGTAGCTGGTCAGACTCGGTACAAGGACTCGGTTTTTGGGGCTGTATTGTCAGTGTACCTGTGAATTCAGGAAAAACCATGTTAACGTTCCTTGATGGTATACTAAATAAATAAATATCGTGGGACACACAGCACCATCTGACACCGAACTAAGCAAAGCTTGTGTGATGGAAGTCAGATAACTGATAGAATACATAAATACTTTTTTTTGTAAATACATACATATAATACCATTGCATTGCATGGTGGTAGGGTACTTTCTAGTACTCGGCTGGCTAGCTACGACCCTCAAGTTGAAAATCTGCCGCCAAGCACCTAACGGTGTGTTCCGGCAGCCTCACTTGAGAGCCAGTTCCATTCCAGGCTAGGTATGCTTTACCATCTTCGACCACACCTTCACTTAACATCAGGTGAGCTGAGGTCAAAACACCTAGCCTGTCATCCATAAAAAAAAATACATACAAAACACCCAGACACAGAACAAACATGATTGTGGTTATTCACAAAATGTTTGCCCTGTGTGGGAATCGAACCCACGCCTTACAGCTCTTAAGACAGATATACTACCAATGAGCCAACGGGGCTGTCTACATACTATTTTTTTTTTTTTTTTATAATAGATAGGATATAGATATCAAAGCCCTATGCTTCTAAGCGTTGATTTTGCTAGTTCGTCCCTGTTCTAAACGCGATGTTGAGTTTGCGTAGCCGCGAATGTTTGGCTTTTTTAGGTAAAGTGACGAAACATGTATTCCTGCGTTGAATAAATGTTTACGGCACTCACGTGCTTTTGTAAACACAACGAATAAAGACAATAAAAGTGTTTGAAAGCTGCGGGTGGCAAGGTCACGATGTATTTGAATATAATTATCATATCATACATGCACTGCTTCCATTATGATGATATTGGCAGCCCTGTTTTATCCTCTGTGATGCTGAAATCTTTCTATATTTAACTTCAAAAGGTTATTATTATAAGTTATTTTATTTTAGGTCAATTCTTGTGTGTTTATTATTGCCGGCCGCTCTCGAACTGTATCGGGACCTGGCCAAACGTCTAGAGGAGGCTTCAGGTGACCAGAATGCTGGTATCTACTTTGGTCAAAAGCTAAGAATTGCCATCCAGCGTGGCAATGTTGCCAGCATTCTGGCCACATATCCCTCCTCTGACGGTTTTTTAGACTAAGTTTTTTGTATACATTTTGTAAATAGTATAATTTAAGGTATTTTTCTTATAATACATACAGAATGCGAGACTGAATGTCATTACCAGTTAATTTATATTCCAAATAAATTATTAGTACTTTGTACAAAAAAAAAAACTTCAAAAGGTAAAGAATGGAGTTCACATTGAAAAGTTTTGCGTAAGACAAGAATACTATTCCAAATGTATGTCATCCTAACTAATTTTCAATATTTCACTTGAATAACGCATTAATAAAAGGTAATTTATTCCATAAAATCTCGTTGTTGGCCTGCCATCGTAACGAACGGAAAATGGAATATTGATGGTGCCAGAATTAATTTTAATTTTCGCCTTTAAAATATGCATTTATTCTTCAAATTTTAATATTGTATTCATCGTTGAAATTGAGACTTTATTGCCAATCTTTCGAAATACATGATTGACATTTTGTTCAAGCTAAATGTTTTACAGTAGGTTAACATTACATACTTAACCATAGCATGGTGGTTGGGTACTTTCTAGTACTCGGCTGGCTAGCTACCACCCTCAAGTTGGAATTCTGCCGCCAAGCATCTAACGGTGTGTTCCGGCAGCCTCACTTGAGAGCCAGTTCCATTCCAGACTAGGTGTGCTTTACCATCTTCGACCACACCGTCACTTAACATCAGGTGAGCTGTGGTCAAACAACTAGCCTGTCAACCATAAAAAAAATAAAAAAATACTAAAATAGTTATTAGATACTTATCTTAATTTGAAAAGTGAAACAAAATTATTTATAATTTAATTTAATGTATATAGGTGTTGTTAGTCAAATTAGCCCATACTTAGAGGGTCCAAGTCATTAAATAGTTTTACTGAACAGCTTATCATGAATAGGTTCTGTATTGGTATTGTTTTTGCTCGACTCATATAATTAAACAGGGTTATTAAAGCGTGCTGAGCCAAAAAGGGTGCACTGTACTCATCATCGATTTCATTAACAATTTTCAGCTCTGCATCGCCCACTGCTGAGCATGCTTCTCTTCTTGTACTCATCTTGTTGCTGTTCATTTACGATAACGTTTACCCAATCAGCTTGTGGATGCTTGACTTTATAATAATAGTTATAATAATCATTAATTTTAGACCATGTAACACTGTACGTCCATATTACACTTATTAAAATTGAAATGTAAAATTAAATGTAAAACTATGTTTCCCAGTTCACATTATAAAACGACTACTATGATCACAATCCCACAAATAAACAGCATGCCCATACATTTGAGCAAATATAACACACACTTTTTCTGTTTATTTTTCAAGATTTTTGAATTGTATGATTATGCTTAAAGTAAAAGCTCTTGATAATAATGATTATTACCAAGACTTTTACTAAAAGAACTTTACTTTACTTTTTTCTTCTTTTTTACTTTTTTTTTAATTATACTCGTGTGTATAATTACTTCAGCTTAGTATACGATAAGCTTAACCCTGTATCATTTCCTGTGTCATTGGGCATCAAACTTGAATATTTTACAGCCGCTTAACGTTGAATAATGGAGAATTTACTAATAAGGATTGTTCTGCCATGGATAAGCTTCCTTGCCAAGCAGACGAGTTTGCTTGAAGAGGAAAAAATTCAAGCGTCAAAAGCTCAGCACCCAGTAATCCCAACTTAACGACGTCACGTAATATTAAGGACTCAAGGTCTATCCACAGAACAGTAAAACAAATTGCACGGATTACGCACTCGCCGCCCGGCGAAGTAATAAAAACTTTAATGTCATAAGGCTCGCGATAAAAAATGTTTTTCCACGTCGACTTGCGAGAATCTCCTGTGACACTCAGTTTTATTTGTGAGGTATTAGGTTGACGTGCGCACTATTTTTTTGTTGCAAAAATGCAAAGCTGCCGCATGCAGCATAACAATTAAAAATGTATGTCATTCAAAGTTATAAATCTCCGTCACGCGCTTAACGATTACGCGATTTTATAAATTTCAATTTATCAATTTTCAATTTAAGTTATGTGTATATTGCCGCTAACTTTGCATGCATGCTCAGTGATTACTGCAACGAGAAGAGGATATAGTTCAGTTCATAGTTCATAACAAATTTTTAGTTTTAGCTGTCGGATAAGTTTTTTGGAATTGTCTTAAAATAATAAAATTTTGATAATTATGAATCCTCGTATCTATTGTAACCGAAGCGATTGTAAAGCGGTAATAAGCTAAATACATAACTTGAACACTCAAAATTAACATCCGCAAAGTAACGCCTTAACCAATCAGTTATTATCGTAGAAAAAAAGTTCTCGTCGTTAGCTTTCCTAATAAGACCAAAAGGGGAAAAATATAGTACGACATCATGTGATTGTAAAAGTGAAGCAAAATTCTGAACTGCAGCTATGGTTCACGCTTCCATTACACGTCTATTGTACTCGGTCGTATCTCATTAGTTGTACGACAAAGTATAGATTTCCAAACAAACTTAAAGCTCAAGTGCAAAATTTATTTTAATTCCGCTAAAACCTTGTTTATGCTTTCAGTTAAGAGTTTTTGAGGCACAAAGTTGGACTATAAATTCGTGCAATAAACAGATGGTGATATTATTCATTACGTTTTCAGAGTTTGTTTTAACGACCGTACCTTTTATAATTACTGGCTTTAATAAAGGTTGTTTTGTATTTAGGGGGTTACCAAAAGTTAGCAGATCTCGATATTGAACTTTCAAGATTTTGAAATCAATTTAGCTTCGAACTGGACGAAATCTAGTTAATATTGTAACTTTCGGTGACGTACATTTTGCATAATCTAATCTACTTTGTCCATTCTCCTATCCGATGGCCAGAAGTTCGAAAATACAACAATGTTTCGTGGTTGACATTCCTAATACTTGAACAAAATGGTTTGAGTTCATTTTTTTACAAGCCGCCAAACAGTGTTTGAGTACCTGCAAGAAAAACGATTCACGCACGACTGTGAGTGAATCGATTTCTGTAGAAAAATCGTATTCCATTGTCGACCGCAACTTCGTAACATCAGGAGGGATGGCAATCAGACGTGATCGATAAAAAGGTGAAGTATTATATTGACCGATTTCACTTCTATGTATTTTTATTAACAGTGTAGTTCAGTTATTATTGGTTACTTAGATAGTTTTACTAAATAGTATTACAACATCTCCTGTCTGGTTTTAATCAGCACCTAATGTGTTTTCCGTTCTTGGTTGCCTGGAAGATATCACTTTTAGCGATAAGGACCCCTCTTGCGGCTCTAGCTCATAAGATTATTTTGTTTTCGGTACATGTGTTCTATTTCTGATGTGAACAATAAATCATTTCTATCTATCTATATCAAACTAGCTGCGGCCCGCGGTGTTATCCGCTTCATATTTTAGGTATAAAAAGTAGCCTAATCCGGGGTCTCAGCTACCTCCATACTAAATTTCAGCCAAATCCGTTCAGTAGTTTTTGCATGAGAGTAACAAACATCCATCCATCCATCCGAACTTTCACATTTATAACATTAGTGGTAGTTATAATATAGTATATATATTAGAATATAACAAAAAAACATAAAATAAACAACATCTTGTTTATCATTTTAACATCAAATAGGCATTGTATTTAACCTAACCACCTTTTCAAACGCAGCAATTTATCTTTGCTATATTCTTTGAATTTAAAGTAAGAAGAAGCAGTAGAGACAATGTGACAACTCTTAAACGTAACGGCTCCCACGCGTGTACTCCTAACCACTCTTAATTAAAAACCCAAAAATACCTACAGGAAAATTTAACACACTTAGAACATTTATATCCTTTTGCAACTGTATCTTTAACTTGAAACTGTTACTTACTCTGCAGCGCATTTTATTGTAACTTCAGTAGTATCTGTGTCATAAGTCGATGTAGTTACTGTTACTCATTCCATGATCTTTTAAGTAAACAGATATAAATCTTCGGCACAGCTTTCGTAATGGGTTTTCTTATGTCAACACATTGAGTGTTGCCACATAGTAGGAATAAACTTCAATTTCCGCATAATTAGAACAAAACTTTTTTGTATGAAAAGTTGGACTAGCGTTCGACCACAAGTCGCCTGGTATTAAGTGACATTGAACTTTGGAAAATTTTGTTCGTTAAGGTATATAAAAACCAGTGTCAAAGTGAACTCAGCTTAATCAACCATAGAAACAAATCAATCAAAAATGTCTTCAACATATCACGTGTTTTCCTTTGAAATGCCTTTTAAATCTGACACATGCTTTTCGTACATTAAAACAATGTTACCCAATATCAAAAAATACCTGTTTCCCCTTCTTTTAATTTATTCCCTCCCTACAGGAAACAATTTAAGATATTCCTTCTTCAAAAAAACTTTCCTTCGTTTCTCCTAAGCTACTAATCCTCTTAAGTCAAATTAAAGACGTGTCTATCAGCGCATCTTATCCCTTTGCATGTCGTCTAGGCTATTAATAGATATCACAATAAAATGGTTACAGTGAATTGCACAATCTAAGTTATAACTTGAGTGTCATGTCGTAGTAAAAATTTGTTTCCTAGATATATCTTAAGTATGTGTGCTTTATCTTCGTCTAGATAATAATCGCTTATTTTCAGGAGAATCTTTGAAAAAAGTATCAGTAAGACAATAGGACAGTGTCAAAATCTCGTCAAGTAGCAGTCTAGTCTTAAGCAATGATAGCTCAGTGGTTAGCACGGTCGGTTCTTACGCCGAAGGGCGTGGGTTCAAACCCCAAATGAACTCCTCATGGAAAACAAAATGAGGAAACCATAACATGGTGGTAGTGTATTTTCTAGTACTCGGCTGGCTAGATAGCACTATCAAGTTGATAATAATCTGCCGCTAAGCACCTAACGGTTTATTCCGGCAGCCTCACTTAAGAGCCAGTTCCGTGCCAGGCTCTACGATGCTCTACCATCTACGACCATGACGACACATAAGATCAAGTGAGCTGTGGTCTAACACCAAGCTTGTACACGATAAATAAATGATAAATAAGTAACTGGGTCTTTGGTTGTTTTTCTCATTCCTTACTACTACAAAGTATAAGTAATATTAATATCGGTATAAAGTTGCGTAGAAAATGAGTGACAACTCATTGGTCCTACAATTTCACTAGAAATATGGTAACGACACACATTAAACACATGCATTTTTGTGACGTATGGCCATGATATGAAAAATTTTAGGACAAAAAGTCTTTTCTACGCATTATTTTATCTGTAGGTACAATAAGAGTAAAAATTCTTTGTTGGTTTGATTGATCTTTTTTTACACAGCTAGAGAAAAATAAATTCACCAGAATTTTGACATGAATAAAAGATAAATGAACAACCGATAACGGTTTTTGGTAGATACGGCCGCCGTTTTAACTACTTTTTGTGTTGCTGGCAGCGAAAGCATAACCCAATTTCTATGAATTAAATTGAGCTACAGAAGCTTATGATATGGGTCCTACATTTAGGACACTCGGGAATATTATTTATTGTTACGAAGTCGTGATTCATTCGAACATTTTGTATAAGGTTACGACCCAAAGGGTTCGGGTTTGTTTATCTTCAAATTCATGTTGCTTCTGATAAATATTGCTTACTAGTCGCTCCCTGCGGTTTTAACCGCTAGTAGAATATTATTCTTATTTTAGAACTAAATAAATAAAAATATCCTAGTACATTTTACAGATCATCATTTAGCCCCAAACTAAGCAAAGCTTGTACTATGGATCACGGATAACTCATAGAATAAATAAATAGATATCGTATCGTATCGTAGGACATTACATACAGCGGCATCTGAACCCAAACTAAGCAAAGCTTGTACTTTAGAACTCAGATCACTGATAGAATACTTAGATTTTTTTTTTTTTGTAAATACATACTTATAATAAATACAGAACACCCAGACACATATAACAAACAAACATTTATTTTGTTTATACCGCAAAGTTTTGTCCTGGGTGCGAATCGAACCCACATCCCTTCAGCTCTTGAGGCAGACATTCTACCAATGAACAAACAGGGCTGTCATATATATTTTAATACTTTTTTGTAAATAAATACTTTACTAGGTCGTCTGTCCACCTTGTGGGTGGAAGTCCTACGCTGCGCTTGCCGGTCTGTGGCCTCCACTCCAGAACTTTGCAGCCCCATCGGCCATCAGGAACGCAGGAACGCGCTAGATGCAAGCCGCTTCCAACCGGTCTTTATGGAAGTCAATGGGGGAAGTCTATGTCCAGCAGTGGACGTCCTACGGCTGAAATGGTGATGATGATGATGAAATCAATACTTACGCAGAACAAACACTTATGTACATTTAGTAGGTACTAACTCCACAGATCAAAATAAGTAGTACAGATATAACATTTAGTAGAAAAAAGGTGAAGATTTCTTGTTTCTAGCTCGATATACGGAGAGTACTCTTACACAAAACACCTTGATGTTTTTTTTTATATTTATCCGTTTTTACGCCACATTATATTTGAACAACTTTTTAAAATCAGTGTGAAAACCCCTCTATGTGTGTTTTACCCGTCTTTCGATAGCAGAAAGAGCAAATGGCAACACTAAAGTTATAAGCATCACCATCATTCTAACAAACGTACAAGCAGTTTATGAGTTAATTAGTAATACATCCCGACTTTTAACGGTCATGTAAACATTTAAAACCATATCAAAATTCGTTGTTTATAAGCACTACGTTGTTGTTTATGAGTAGTCCATGTTTAACAGACAGAGAAATTTTATACTATATAGTGTTAAAATACTAGGTTAGTATGATCGCTCCGACTCTTCAATAATGGTTGAAAGAATAATGAATGGAAATGGAATGGCATTTTACATAAATAGTTAGCTGTACCTTATTTATTTCCTAGAATAGCTTTTGTTTTTTTTATGTGAAAAAGTGACAATCAAGAACCTACAATACCTGAAGTATTGTCAGTGCATTGCTATTTGAAGCGAGGTAGATTAAAATTCGGTGAAAAAACCGAAAGACTGGTGCGCAGATGAAACAGTCGATTAGATCGATCGGTACGAGACTTCCACGCGTCTATAATATGTGAGTGGAAGTTCTGGCGATGGCAGCCGGCACGATAGTAGATCCGATGTAGAGGGATACGCTCAAAAAGTTCATCAGAACATTCCCCATTATAATATCTGTAGAATAGACTGAGCGAACCAATGTCCCGGCGTAAGCTCAGCGGTTCCAACCTGGAACCGCTTGTTTTCCAATTGTTAAATGGTCTACGGTACAAGCATTCACAATATTATCTACGACTGTTAATCTAATACAGTGTAAAGAAGTAACAAATGAATGTGCGCGAACACACACTCACAAACAAACTTTCGCGATATAAGTGAGATAATGATGTGCGTAATAAGTAGTTTAAAGTTTGAATTTGTTTATTCACATTCTGAGTCGTTCGGATACAGAAAGCTGATGTAGCTCTGAAAATAACTTTCCTACAGTGGAAGTAGGCAGACCATGACGCAGTGGTTCCCTCACGATGGCAAACGGCCTCTCGGATAACCCAGACGGAGATTGAGGCACAAACTTGACTCGGTGCGATAGATACATTTAGAGCAATCGGTAGTCAGTTTAGAATAAACAATCAAAATTAACTGGTCATCACATCTCATTTAACTCACTGATTAGACAAACGAAGACTTCAATGGTTTTATGATGCTGATAAATTGTAACTGTTTTCTTTTAATGAACTCTAATGTCATGAAGTCAGTAATTTTAAGCCAAATGACCATTTTAAGGGTAACCGAAATTAGTTTTTTAATCTACCGCGAGTTACGATAAACCTCGTTTTTTGTTCTAGGACTATTACTTGCTCGAAAAGATCTGAGGAGGGACTAAAAATCTTACATTACATCACTATAATTTCACGTTAAATACAACACAGTTAAGTTTACATAGTGCTACAACAGAATGTCTAACAAACCGGAATATAATGTAACGTAAATTAATCACACTACAAAATCACTTGAGGCATTGAGTTGTAACGATGTTGTTGACTTACTGCTGATAGTATATGTTCATTAATATTTGATGTGGCACTGTTTATTTGGTATTGAAATACGCCTTGTCGCCGCGGGCTGTCATAGTTGGAATCAAATACGAAATAATGTATTACGAATGAGCGTTGACAATTTTTTTCAATATTTACATGTAAGCGATAAGTAAAAACTAAGCTTAAGAACTTCAATTTTAGATAATGTTCAGTGCAGTATCATAAATTTTGCCGTCAATAAAATTTTGTTAAATGCCTAAATGATTTTGTATTTGTAGGACAGTACACACAGCGCCATCTGACCCCAAACTAAGCAAAGCTTGTACTATGGAAGTCAGATAACTCATAGAATACTTACATACTTTTTTTTAATGTAAATACATTTTTGTCCCACTAATATTATAAATATGAAAGTTTGGATGGATGGATAGATGCTTGTTACTCTTTCACGCAAAAACTACTGAACGCAGTTTTTTGTTTGGCAGTTAAGTCAGTTTATGCATGTCAACTTCGGTTTTTGAAATTTTTCTTAAACTATTTTAGCTAATTTCTATAAAAATCAATAGTTTTAAATTACGTTTTCGCTTTTTTTTTTTGAAGTATTTGTATATTTGATCAGTTTTAATGAATGAGATTTTGTCTATCAAAATAACTACTTTAGAATATGAAACGTAAATTAAAATTACTAAAATTCGTAGAATATCGCCTTTAGCGCAAGTTTAAAACGCATTACATTTACTTGTCTTGTTTTTATGTACTAGTTTAAACACCATCGATCACTGCAGTTTCGAGTTATACACGCCAAAGTGATCGATTTGCGTGCTCTCCTTCAATATTTTGCAAGTTTACGAACCATTGATATATCACTACTCGAGCATACCTACTCAATATTGATTTTTAGAGATACATTTCTTTTGGCGCTTTAGGGAATTCTAATTAAAGTTTTTTTTTCTCTGTCATGAATTGCCATTAATGAAATTTTGTGGAGTGCTAAAAATTTGTCAAAAAATATATCTTTTTACAATATAGTTAGGTTATACTGACAGCCCTGTTGGCTCATTGGTAGTACCTGCTTTAAGAGCTGTAGGGCACGGGTTCGATTCCCACCCACCCAGATTCCCATTATTTGTGGTATTTATACAAATGTTTATCATGTGTCTGGGTATTCTGTACTCTGTATGTATTACTAGCTGCGTAATCCCAAAAATCCCGCGGTGCTACCCGCTACATGTATTGGGATAAAAAGTAACCTATGTGTTAATCCAGGGTCTCAGCTACCTCCATACCAAATTTCATCTAAATCCGTTAAGTAGTTTTTGCGTGAAAGAGTAACAACAATCCATCCATCCATCCAAACTTTCACATTAATAATATTAGTGGGATACTTCAACTATAGTTTCTGCTCCGGTGGCCTTTATCACGGAGACAAAGCTGAGTACAACGCGCGCGCGGTCTCGTCTTGCTTCACACTGCTCGCCACTGCTCGCACGTGAAAACAGCGGTTGATGCGCCAGTGCGGGTGGGTGTAGAAGCGTTTAGTGCACCGAGATGCGCCGGCGCGGTACCGGAGTCTTTCTTTTCGGTGTCAGGATTATTCCAGCACACAGAACTCACTGCGACGTCTTCAGACCCACCTCACCATCCTCACGAGCTCCATGAAGACAAGGTCTCCAAGTCGGTGGCAGATTCCACTTACGTACCATCTCTATTGAAATTAGGACGTTTACTCATCTCTATGGCCTCCCGGACTTTTCGAGGCATAAATAGAACTGCTCACGAGCTAGCACATCTGCCTTATCCAACCGGATATGCAGCGCAGCGAGTCCGTCAAATGTTCCGTCATCGCTGAAACGGATGTGGCCACCGGATGTGTCCGAAACTATAGACATAGTATCCGATATAATAAAACGTGAGAAAACATAAGTAGAAAAGCTTTAAGATGTTTGTGAAGTTGTAGTGACATATTTGAAAGTAGTAATACGAGTAAAACCTATGACTAAAATATATCACTATTGGCCTTTGTTCAATTTGGACGCAACGTAGCGTGATAACGATAAAGGAAATGCGATGAAACATTAAGATATCGCTTCTTATCCCTATATTTATTTTCTACGATGTATAGAGAATATAAAGTAACACAGACACTTTTTTCTTAAAAGGCCGTTTATTTTATTTAGACTGTACGACAATGGTATTAAATGATATAGAATAATTATTGTTTTCTACACAAAATTCGCTTGTCCACCCACAAGGTGGGCAGACGACCTAGTGAAGACCGCAGGAACGTGCTGGATGCGAGCCGCTTCCAACTGGTCTTTATGGAAGTCAATGGGGGAGGCCTATGTCCAGCAGTGGACGTCCTACGGCTGAAATGATGACGATGATGACACAAAATTCGATGAAATTGAGAAAATATGCATTTAGTTTAATTTTGATTAAAAAAAAGCTCTTCTGATGGTAAGCGATATCAGCTGTCCATGACCATAGTAATCATACCTAAAACTTTGGGCAACAAAACAAAGTACGGGTCACCATTGCTTTGGCGCTCATTTGGTTTTATTATCAATAGCTCTGTAGTGTCGCTAGTAGCAATACTTTTCAAACTGGAACACTCAAATGTTTATGCACCACTGCGTAGCGGCAGAATATCTGCTAATATATTACGGTGGTACCTACTTAGACAATCTCTGACTAAAGAGATGTTAGATATAGTAGATAAGAAAGATGTACTCAGTATTGATGCCTCGTTTTGTCCAGTCTAGTGTTTCAAACGAGCGTTCGGAAACAATTTCGGGGATATTACATACCCTTGTCTCACGCCTCGACGTAGACGTTTTCAACATTAAGTTGCGGTTGAACATAAAATTTACAAGTAGGTACCTATAATTATAGATGGTTATAATACTATTGAGCTGATCTGATTAAGGAATTAATTGAAATAAATAATCCATATCGTAGGACATTAACTGAAAGAATACTTTTTTTTTTGTTACTTCTTTTTTAAATACACTTCAGACACAGAACAAACATTTGCTAATGCTTATCCTGGATAGGAATCAAACCCACACCCTACAGCAACTACATAAAACAGTTGTACTACCAATGAGCCAACAGCTATAAACATTAAATATGTAATATATGCTTAGGTATATATTAAACTAGCAGACGTCTCGCGGTTTCACCCATATAGTTGCCGTTCCCGTGAGAATAAGGAATAAAAATTAGTCTATGTCACCAGGGGATAGTGCACCTTCCCAACGGTAAAAAAAATTTTGAAACCGGTCCAGTAATTTTAGAGTTTATTCGTTATAAATATACAAAAATCGAAAAATGTAAAAATACAAATCGTTCCTCTTAATAAAATTAGTGTAGATGATCTCGGCAAGTAAAATGCCTAATTTAAAAATACATTATTATTTATGTAATTGTAGCATAATCCGAGTATAGCAGGAGAAACCATGAGGGTCGATTGTGAGCTCATAAAACTTAAAGGGACCTTTTACTAAATTCAGAACAGACAATATCCCAACACTTAAACATACACATAAATAAAACATTATAGTCCATCCCATTTGAGCTATGAATCCTTAAGAAGCAGATTTCCATCTCAAAGATGAATCTGTCGTTTTAGAATTTATATTCTCCATAGAAAGCAAAATGTTTCTTAAATAAAATATATGGATACCTATTCAGATGTTAAATAGTCTAAATTTGTGACTGGAATTTAAATCCTTCAAAAAATGTTTATGTATTCACTCCCGCAGAATTAATATACCTATGGATAAGTACCTTATACCAGTATAATTGCTATCTAAAAAGTTTAAAAGCTGATTTAGTTCAAACATAATACAGAATATTCTATTGTACGCGCTCTCACCCTTTGGTACCTCTGAAAGGAAGATTGTTAATCATTACATAAAGTTACGCGGAACGGTACCCCTAACCTGAAAAGAAGTCATGTGAATAGCTTTTACTATAGATTCACGAAAAAATAATCAGCTATAGGTACCATACGTTTAGACTAAAGTAAATGTAATTTTTAATGGATTAACAGATATTTTTTCGTAATTTCAGGATCTGTCTCATTGTAGTAATTGTTGCTTATAATGAGTACATTTACCTCTTTAAGCTAGGTACACTACTACTACTTACTAAGGCTACTTATATGCATACCCCCGTACACATAATTAAGTGGTTTAAAAAAAATCGAGAATGCTTAAAAGTTTGCTAACCCCTGTAGATATAATAGAAAGAATGTAAAAACTTTACCTATGCTAAAAAAGCTACACTATGTATACCATCATTGCCAACGTCATCATAAACTATTTTACTATAGAAACTGACGTTGTTTTAATACATTGTTTTACTTTGCGGGATTACTCATATTCCTGTAATACGCGCAGCGGCTCGCAGTGCGATGCAAGATGAGACCGCACGCGCGTTGTACTCAGCTTTGTCTCCATGAAGAAGGCCACCGGATGTAGCTGCAACTATAGTCGGAGTATCCGAGATAATTAAACGTATAGATAAACTACATCGCATAAGACATAGTCCCCATAAAAAATAAGATAGATAGTTTTACTTGGTCGTCTAGGTTGGTACTACGGCAGAACCACACATGAGTACATGGTGGACATTCCCCACGTACGGACTAAGCGCTTCGATTCCACATTCTTCATACGCACAGCGAGGATGTGGAACTCTCTGCCAGCGTCAGTTTTTCCCGCGAAGTACAATTTAGGTGTCTTCAAATCTAGAGTAAACAGGTTTAATTCTTGGTAAGCGTGCTTCATCTTGGACTGCATCCGGCTTAACATCAGGCAGAGTGTGCTCAAACGCGAACCTATAACGTATAAAAAAAACAGATATTCTGCCGGCAAGCAGTAGTGTATAAACATTACTGTCTTCCAGTTTGAAGGCTAGCGGAATTACACGACTCTTAAGACTAACCATCCAATGTCTCTAAGTAATAAGCGCCAAAGCAGCGATGCCCTGGACTTTCTTTTGTTACTCAAAGTTCTTTGTACCGCTGCAATGGTCATGGACAGACATTATTTATTATCATCAGAAGAGCGTCCCGTTCGTCTTATTACTTTTACATAAAAAAAAAAGATATTTATGTTACACATTCCAACATCTTTTCATTAATTTTTATTTTTTTATTATCTGATGTGCACATAGGTTTCTCTATCTATTATAAAAGACTAAAATCATAATAATAATTATGATATTCGATTTTAGGCAAAATAATTACCTATTCAGCTCGTAATAAGCTAAATTAGTCAGACGGACCAGCCACACGATACAAACAACGTTTGCGGCTTCCTCGCTCGTCTCTGCCGATGGCATATTATCCAAAATGTTGTATTATTACTAATGCAAGCGTGTTTACGACTGAATTAGATGGTAAATTCAAATTTGTTGAAAATGCGTTCGTAAATTATTTCCGATTCATACTATTTATCAATTGAAATTAATTTTTGAAGTGAGATCAAGGGAAAAATGTAGCTGGACTGTAGCTTTTTAACTACTAAGACTAACACAATGTCTAGTCTTCTCGTCGCCTATTTATTCCGCACAGCTAAAGTTTCAAACAGTTCTTGAAACTCAAACAGTTTTTGTAGCAATGATAGCTCAGTGGTTAGCGCGGTAGGTTCGCGTGCCGAAGGGCGTGGGTTCAAACCCCAACAATGAGCTTGAGCTGCCGGTGAAGGAAAAACATCGTGAGGAAACCATAGCATGGTGGTAGGGTACTTTCTAGTACTCGGCTGGCTAGCTACCACCCTCAAGTTGAAAATCTGCCGTCAAGCATCTAACGGTGTGTACCGGCAGCCTCACTTGAGAGCCAGTTCCATTCCAGGCTAGGTGTGCTTTACCATCTTCGACCACACCTTCACTTAACATCAGGTGAGCTGTGGTCAAACAACTGGCCTGTCAACCATAAAAAAAAGTTCTTTCTTGTCTAAGATGAATTTCAGTGTCAAAAGATGGACACTTAAATTGGATCAGAGTGTTTGTAGTGGAGTGGAGTGTGTGGGAGTTGTGATTTTTTTGTCCAAATTAATGTAAAATTGATAAAGATCTTTAACGGGCGTAAAATAAAAGTACAACTAAAGCAGTTATTTAAATTACTATTACATTAAAAAAAAAAAAAAAAAAAAAGTTATTTAAATTAAATTTTGGTTCCGAAAACGTGACAAAAGTTTT
The DNA here is from genome assembly GCA_905404145.2 of Biston betularia. Classification (NCBI taxonomy): domain Eukaryota; kingdom Metazoa; phylum Arthropoda; class Insecta; order Lepidoptera; family Geometridae; genus Biston; species Biston betularia. The sequence goes on from FR989868.1 coordinate 5,600,934, forward strand.
TACGCAAATTACTATAGATTCATAAGTTCAAAGTCACTTCATGATCTATGGAAAGAATTATGCTCGACATTTCATTAAGAGACCGAAGTAATTTGCCGAGTGACCAAGATCGTCGATATTTACACTGCGGCTGTATGGCTACTCATATTTGTCAAAGAACCGATAATTGTTAGAATTAACAAATTTTATGTAGGTACCTAGGAGATAATGTTAGAACAAAATGTTATTTTGCACATTTTGTTCTACCAACAAATCTGTGTAATTTTATTTGAAGGTAATAAAACGAACAAAACGCTCTTCTGATGGTAAGAGGTAACGCCTTTCTATGACCATTGCAGCAAAACACAGAACTTTGAGTAACAAAACAAAGTCCAGGGTATCGATGCTTTGGCGCTCATTACTTTGACGTTTTTGATGGTTAGTCTCAAGAGCCCTGTAATTTCACACAGTAATGCTCACACACTACTGCTTGGCGGTAGAATACCTAGTACTGAAACGGTACCTACCCAGACGACCACCTGCTAAGGAGATCTGCTACCGAAGAAAAATGTATAAAAGTAATGTAACAAAGCATAAAAAAAAACAAAGCATTATTTTAAGTTTGCTAGTTTAATTATACTTTTACTGTCCTTTTTATAATCCCCCTAACGTTCTTTTTTGCTTTGTTAAAAAATCATAACATTATAATGTAGTTGCAAAATAACAAATAAGCATTCAGTGAACAGAAAACTTTTCCTGTTAGTGATTTTCCATGGATTTCTTAAAAGCCGGAAAATTTGTTCAATTCACCCTTTTGCTAACGTTTGACATTTTGATACAAAAGAGGTTTACAGTTCCTGATGTTGGCGTAAAGTTTATTTAACTTTGCTTGCTAGTTCTGTGTTTGTTCTGATATTGTGTTTGCTAAAAATATTTTCTGTTAGCGAATGTAAAATAGAATCTATTTATTTCGTTTCTGCAAACATTAATGTTTTTAAAGCATCTCAGAATATGTACACATATCTATCCGTTAGTGCGTCTGTCTGTCTGTTCTTTATTCCTTCTATCTGTGCTTCTGATCTTCATCTGTAACCTTCGTAAGTATCTATTTTTGGAATCGTAATATTTAGATAGTTAATGCGATTTCATACAATTTATTATAATGTTAGTTAGTATGACGAACGAAAAGGCGTGCGCGGTATCGGCCGAACTGCGCCCACTTACACGTTGCATTTTTAAAATTATATGTACTTCCTACGCCCGTCGTCTTTGTTGCTTTTCAGATTGCCTGGCATAGGGTGTTCTGTATGTATTATAAGTATGTATTTACAAAAAAAAAAAGTATTTATGTATTTTATCAGTTATCTGGCTTCCATCACACAAGCTCTGCTTAGTTTGGGGCCAGATGGCGCTGTGTGTATAGTCCTACGATATTTATTTATTTATTTATTTTATTTATAGTTTGCTGGCCTATTTTACACATTTACATACTACCCTAATTTACAGGTCATATCCCATAATACATAAAGCTTGTGTTAAGTGTAGGTACATAATAGTTTATATCAAAAAAGTTTTTCCAAACTTATAGTATTATAAATTAATGAATAAATTATTAATAATCTAGGTTGTAAGTTTTGATACAAACGTAAACAACTTGTAAAGCGTGTTCAACCTTTATTTAAGTGTTTTTGTTATTTCTAGGATAGGATGAACATTAGAAATATACAACTTTGACATACATACGTTTAAATAAAGATATTTTGATGTTTATTTTACTGGATCACCAGATTATTAAGTCAATGTTTCACCTTAATACCTAAATAGCAAATATACAGGTACACCAAACATACAACCATACAAACTAAACATGCTGTCATGGTACAGAGCACTTTGCTCGCGAGCTATACTTAGTTTGATTGCTTTTTACACGACTATCCAAAAAAGGAGTGTAATGTTTTCAACATTCATGTGTGTGTACGTGAGCTTCTTAAATACATTTGGATAAATGACATTGCTCACAAGACATCAACCCTAGAAACATTTATAATTATATACATAGGCTATAATACTTAAAAAAAAAAGAAAATGATTATACATTTTCATCTAGCATTGAAAAATTGTAACTATGAGTATACAACTTTACGGTCACATAAAAAAATCCTCCATAAATTCGATGAAGGGTTATTGTACTGGTTTTTAGAACAGCAATTTTTTTTTTCACCATTTCGGTGTCGTGCCCATAGCACAATAACTTGGGGCTTATCAAGTTGGAAGGGCCACCTTAGTGCGCCCCAAGTTTATTACCCTGTATAGTGATTTCGTCATCACTTTCAATCAGACAATCAAATCATTTCATCAGACGTACTCGAAGGTATATAGCATAATATACCAGCTAAAGGTTACAGCTACAGACGCATAGCCGAAATCCTTAGGGGCTCCCTTGGACTTTGTCATGTAAATCAGCCACTTTGCCCCGAAGAGGTATTCGCACTGAAATATTATTTCACTTGTGCATAGCGATGGGTGCTTTGAACTTTATATCATTTTGATTAGGTCTGCATGATTGATTTTATTTGCCTGTAATTTGATTGCAATGAATAAAAATAAATCGCTCTCACAGAATGCAAGATTCTTAAGTAATTTGAATGTTTTCGACCCAATCTAAATATTATGTAGATTGGATTAAAATTTCTACTTTTTTGGATTTTATAAAACTTTAGGTTGAATAGAATAGAATTGACTGTCCACTGAAACATATATATCTTGAAAAATAAAATCACTCTCAATGCAATGATAAGTTAGAGGTAGTGCAGCGATGATCCTATCGCTTAAAATAATTTCTTCTAATCTAACCTAAAATATGCAAGGATTTGTATTTCAACTACATTATAAAGTCATAAATGTCATTAAAGTCAATCTGCTAATATTATTTGATTTCCAGCTTATTTTTTTGCAAAAATCATGTATAAAACTTAAAAATTCCTTAATATCCATAATTCTTTTGATATCGGCGCAAAGCAATCAATTTATGAAAATAGTCGCCTGTTAAACGAATAAATTAACATTTATTTCTAAGAAAATGGGAAGGAATATTCAGATTTTTCTTTCAATTTTATTTTAGAGTGCTCTTCTTTATGATTCCCGTCGATATTGAATATTCTGATCTAGTCGCGCTCATTTACGCAATGAATATTGAGGAACCAAACTGTCTGGAACACTGACACTGTTAAGTTACTCTTACTTACTCGGTGGTAGATTTCCTTAGCAGGAGGTCGTCTAGATAGGTACCACCGCAGTACCAGATATTCTGCCGCCAAGCAGTAGTGTGCAAACATTACTGTGTTCCGGTTTGAAGGCAGGGCATCGCTGCTTTGGCACTCATTACTTTGAGACTAGATGGTTAGTCTCAACAGCCCAGTAATTTCGCTAGCTGCATAAACCCTTCGAACCGGATCACTACCACCAAATTATTATACAACCATCGTTACATACAACTTTTACACTGTAATCGTGAAAGTTGGCCGTGCATTTTTTGAAGGTCAATGACATTTTCCTATGTTCAAAATTATTTATTACGATTTCAAGGTGAAACCCATAATAGAGTATTGTTCATTTTAATTAATACACTTAAGTTAATTCCACTTGGAGCTACAGTTTTGCGTAGCCCCTCATGGTTCAATGTACATTGTATATGGACACGAAACGCCTTACTCTCAATTTCATTCTTCTTCCTTAACAATGAAAACCAAAGTATATGACTGTATTTATGTCAGACAGTTTTCTATGTCACAAAAAAAAATGCAAATTTACCTAAAATCTATGTAAAAATTTAAATACTGCGTAAGTATTGACACTCTTATACGACGAATTTTACCATCGTTATTGAACACGAAAAGTTTGAAAACACCCTCTTACACTTTTTATTCAATTTCCACAAGTTGGCATAAATATACACAAACGACCTAAATAAACTTTGAAAAAGTTTTGTTGTCGTAACGGGAACATCATTATCAGTACCTTAGTGAAGTTGTGTACATTAAATATATGAACGAAACATGCGGACAAATATTAATATTAATTTATAAAAATAATCATAAATGTAGTATGGTCTAGGTAGGGACCACCGCAGTACTCGATATTCTGCCGCCAAGTAGTAGTGTGTAAGCATTACTGTGTTCTGTTTTGATAGATACTGCAGCTAGCAAAATTACAGGGCTCCTGAGACTAACCATTGAAAGTTTCAAAGTAATGAGCGCCAAAACAGCGATGCCCCGGACTTTGTTTTGCTGCTCAAAGTTCTGTGTATCGCTGCAGTGGTCGTGGGCATGTATTATCTCTTATCATCAGAAAAGCGTCTCGTTCGTCTCATAACTATTACATGAAATAAATAGCATTAGGTATTTAATTGAAAATTAAGTCGAATTTTGCGTGTGTTTTAGTTAGTTATTAGTTTCACTGACATTTTAAATATTTCTTTCGGAAGGTTATTAACATTTGTGTAAAGACGTGGCAAGTAATATACAGGGTTATACACTTGAGGTATACTAATCCAAAACAGTGTCATTGTCCTTACGAAACTTTTACAATAGGTAGTTGGGCTCATTTCTAAAATGGGATATCAGTCGTTGCAAGTCGAACATATGAAGCAGTAATTTTTTTTCGCGGTTTCTAAAATAATATCAATAAATATTGTAAGACATTACACACAGCGCCATCTGACCTCTAACTAAGGAAATCTTGTACTATGGAAGTCCGATAACTGATAGAATACTTAAATACTTTTTTTTGTAAATATATTTTTTTGTACGTACAAACTTTATAAGTATGCACAATTGTACCTACATGTAATTTTTTGGTGTGAACAGTAAAGAGTGATTTTACATATATGATTTTAGCAACGCAATTAAAAAAGCATATTTATTTATATTTGCGCTCAAAGTTATGGCTAAGACACGAAATGCATGTTGGGACACTCTAGTCATCAATTATTAACTTTGTTACCAAACTCGGCTTAACTTTGATAAAGGTAAGTTCTAATTAATTCAATCTGGCTTGTAACCAAATTGTTCGGACCTCGAACACCTGTGTTGTATATAACTACTTTAGCTTAGGCTGGTAAAGCTGTAGTATTGTCGCAGAAGCAACAGGTTACAGAAGACAGTACTGATCCTATTATGACACAGGATTTATCATAAGATCATGTGGAGTGAATGAAGCGAAATGTCGGCAAAGTTAGTGACATGCCAGGCTTATTGTCTTCTCCGTGGTGCTCAATCTTCGACCCTGTTTTCGTTCAAGTGGATAAATACAAAAAAATTTGCTCTAACATGAAAACTGACATAATTATGATTCATTTTCGTTTTAGTTAGACGAAATTACTCACGTTGGGTCAAGTTATACTTGGAGTATAGTTTAGTGTTTATGCAGCGTATACCCAATTGTGCACAGGGAACTGGGTGCACAGGGCCCAAAATACAGGTATCACCTAGTTAACCCTAACCAGCTAAACTCGCTAGAACTTATTACCGTATTGAGTCACAGAAAAAAAAAAATATTATCACTATTGACCACATCAAACAGAAGCCAGACATGCGCATCGTACTTACTCAGCTTCGGTTATTGTTTAATTGTTAAATAGTTTGTCGCTAAATATGGATCAACACCATTTAGTTAGTTAAAATTAACCTAGATGGTGTTGATCACCGTTAAAACGCGCTATCGTTTCGTTTACCAATTTAACTTTCTAAATTTCTTATTTTTGAACTGTGTTATTGAAATTAATTACATGAGTTTGCTATCTTGCTCTGTTTCATTTCACATTATTTGTCTGGGTTCTGTACATGGTCCTTCGAGCCGGATATTTATATTTTTTTGGAATAGGAAAAATCCTGCATGGGATGAATTGGATGAATTTCCTCTTTTACAAGTTCTACATTTATTTAGGCTGCTGGCATAGTAACCCCACTGGTTGAGATGAAAGATGGAGTGATGAATGAGTATAATATCTGCTTCGATTCTGTGAAAAAGGTCTCCGAATCTGCCGAAAAAATAAAGGTAAAGGTAATCAAACATGTGTAATTTCGTGTAATTAAAAGGAAATTATGTTTCTCGTAATAAGTAATATTGATAGACATTTCACGCAGTATCATTTACCAACCAATCAAAGCATTATACTATAGGAGCTGAACAACCAATAAAATACTTTTTTTTTAATTGGATCTCTAAATCATAAAATGTCTACATTTAAATAAACCACGCAATAAACCGTGGCACTTATTGAAAAAGTGTCATATTTTCTACTGAAAAGCAGTCAACGACATTTTTTTTGCTATAGTGGCATCATAATTACTTCTTTATACTAGGTGACACGAAACGCCAGTGATTTAATGGTCTCATGTCTCAGTTATGTAAGAAAATTATACAATTTGAATTGCAGTGTTTTTGGTCAACACAAGCAATTCATAATAATAATTGTACTCATTGTGCTTATGCCATAAAACAGCTCAGTCAAAAGCATTGAAAGTTGAACCTACCTACTAAACTACAATTAATTAGACATCGACGTTGAAAGTTTACACGAGTTTCTCTCTCATTGGTTGTTTAGGTTTCTATAGTCAAAAACTTTTGGGATGGCAAAACATGACCAAGCAACTTTAGGGTTGCTGTTCATACGAACTTTTTAGCTAGACGAAACAATGCCGACTTGAATTAAATATAGTTGAATATCTCTAATTGTGTCCAGTATGTTCAATGTTCAAGTCATCACAAATTATATATTATTCTAGAGAGCTAGTTTAAAAGTTATACTTACTTATGCCAGGTGTCTTCATGGTAACAGTGATAATATTTTGTACGGTGCTAAAGATACGGTGCTTTAATCGATTACTATGTACAATTTTATAGCGATGATCGCTCAGTGGTTAGCGCGTTCGGATTGCATGCTGAGAGATAATTAATTAAATAAATACTTGAACATTAAAAAAAAACTTTAAAACTGTCAACAGTTTTAGATAAATTCGATAGTGGCAACGCAAGTTAAAGCGTTTTAAAAGTAACGTCACCGCCTAACACTTTTCGGACACCTCCATTAGCATCCAAGATAAAAATTCTAGAATTTTTCAACTGACAAAAGTTTGTCTGAACTTTGGAGTTGAGCCATTCATCTCGGTGACATTTTAAGTGGGTCGTAAGTGGTGCAGATGGATGTCAAAAGGTGTCTAAGTTGCGGTAGCAAGTGACTTATGAGTTACCTTTTATTTTGAAAATAAATTCCATTTTCTTGGCGGGAGATCCCCTTTGCAGGAGGTCGTGTAGGTAGGTACCACCGCAGTACCAGATATTATTCCACCAAGCAGTACTGTGTAAACATTGCTCTGTTCCGCTTTGAACGATACTGTAGGTAACGAAACCACATAGCTGTTTAGACTAATCATCGAAAGTTTCAAAGTAATGAGCGCCAAAGCAGCAATGCCCTAGATATTGTTTTGCTATTCAAAGTTCTGTGTATCGCTGCAACGGTATACGTTATTTTTTACCAACATATGATGACCATCATAGACGCTCTCCTCGTTCGACTCAATACTTTAATATAAAAAAAATAAGTCAGAAATTTTTTAAATTATTTTTTAAACTATTCATGCCTCGCGGTTTTCTTTGCGGCAACAATATCGCAAAAGCGCTAGTAGTAAACTTATTGTGTTCACATATAAAAAAACATTCTTCATTCAGAACAATCGAACAACTATTTACTCATGACAAAACATTTACGTATGATATGCTAGAAAAATTGCGTCATCATCATCATCATTCCGTAATCTATCTAATTACAAATAGCTAAATTTATTTTATAATGAATTAGGTATATGATTTAGTTTTGTCATTTGAATGTTACTTTATTATTTATTATTTCAATTCTTTATGACTGGATTTATTCAAACTAATTTAACGAAAATAGGTGAATAAAGACTCCTTTTATCTATTTGTACTATAGATACAGTTGCATATTGTATTTTGATTTATGTTTTAGTGATAATTATGGTGATGGTTTTAATTTTAAATTACAATTGATTATGAATTTGATTTTAATTTAATTTTGATTATGGTTTTTACTAATTTAATTTTGATTATGGTTTTTATTTTGATTTTAATTTTATTGATTTTGTTTTTGATTTTAATTTAATTAATTGTATTGATACATTTAAATGCATGTTGTGCTCCTTTAAATAAGCAACGCAAGCAGATAGACAATTACTTGAGTTATGTAAAATTATAATAATAATCATTGTAGTTGCTAATATGAAGTCTCAATAAATAAATAAATAAATTACATATTTACTGTTAAAACAGAACAAACTAACCGATATATAATTCAACAAACAACGCATTAATAACGCACACAAAATTTTGCTAGTCAAATCTAATTGTTGCATAATTTCTGACTTTGTCTTCGGAATACATCTTCATAGTTCTAAATTAAGCAGCCCACTTCGAATTGTTTATGTTTTCTTCAACTAAACAAGTTCATTATAATCCAAGTTAGGGGTTACTATATAGTAACCCTTCCCTAAAGTCACGCTAAATTATGGAAGGTCCAAAGTTTTCGTACACTAGTCTTACTGAAGGACAAAAGTCATTGCTGCCACAGAAGAGAAATAATGAGAAAGCTTTGGAAAGCAACTTGATTATATTCATGTATCTACTTGAATAAAACAGTGGCTCAGTTGTGTATTGTAGTTGGGCTTTAAGTGTAAGTACTCTAAAAAAAGTAGGTATATAAGCATTTTATTAGTTATCTGCTTCCCTTAGTACAAGCTTTGCTTAGTTTGGGGCTAGATGGCGCCATGTGAAAGTGTTTTGCAATATATTTTTTTTAATTTGCGATGACCATTTTTTTTAATTGAACAAGTAACTAGACAAATAAGTTGATTATACACCAACGATTCAGGTATATGGACATTGACGGCGCGCCAATATGTATGTTACTAAGCATATTTGCCGCTTTGTCTTTTTTAAAAAACGGAACTAAATTCAACTCCCAAAAAAGAGTTCGAAAAATAATTAACTTAAACTTGCTAGGTTTCCCATAGGCTCAGTTTTCAGGCTTGGGTATCTCGATATCCTTAAAAGAGTGTATGTCGGACTACCGGGAAGCAAAAGGCCGTCCAATGTATAGATGGAAGAATGAAGAGCTGGAACTCAATACTTGGCGTGATGTATGTAGTTTGAGATCGAGAAAGATGGTGCTTTTTATTATCGAATATCTCGACACATTTTAGGTTGCTGCGACAGCAAAGTCAGTTTGACATCGCATTAACTGTCAGTCGATTTATTTTACAAATAGAAGGGCACTTTGCGAGATTGTCGTAGTGCATTAAAAAATAAACCTTACAGGTGCAATTTTTACTTATATATGTATAAATAATATGAACACAAATGATTCAAAGGCCGCTTTCTAATTGAATACACAGAAGGTCCGCTTCATAACTCAGAAGTACTTTTGCTTTGAGTGCCTGTCAAACCCACAATTAACAAAATTTTTTTGCAAATTATATAATAAGAACAAAAACAAGCAAACAAGAATATCGGAAGTGTTAGCGACGCGCTCATTATTAGTAGGTAGGTAGCTTAAGATAGTTTTAAGTTACGGGTAGGCTGCGGATGTGCCGCGGCCGCCTGGCTCCCGACCGTTGTTCTTGTCGGCCGAGAGGAGCGAGCGGGTGCATGTAGTGTACCGCGCACATATATCCTTTAAAATCCCTCGGTCGATAAGCTCATTTGTATTTTTGAAAAATAAATACCTCATATAGTGTTTTATAAAAGTGTTTTTCTTAATTATTTATGACCCGAGGCCATTACAAACTCAACAGGAAGTATGCTTTGAAAGTTTCAAAGCAAACTTCTGATGTTCATTTCAACATATGTTTTCAAAGTTTGTATGTTTATATGTTGCGCTTCTTTTATGTTTTAAAATAAACCCGCAATCCATTTTTTTTTATGCAAAAAGTAATGCGTCGAACGAGACGCTCTCCTGATGGTAAGGGATAACGCCTGTCCACGACCATTGCAGCGATACACAGAACTTTGAGTAACAAAACAAAGTCCAGCATCGCTGCTTTGGCGCTCATTACTTTGAGACTTTCGATGGTTAGTCTCAACAGCCCTGTAATTTTGCTTGCTGCAGTGCCCTTCAAACCGGAACACAGTAATGTCTACACACTACTGCTTGGCGGCAGAATAACTGGTATTGCGGTGGTACCTACCTAGACGATCTCCTGCTAAGGAAATCTACCACCAAGTCCATGCCAGGTCCAGTCCACCAAGTTCTTTTACGTTAGTAAATAGTTACATATCACATTACAATAAAGACACTGTGTGAACTGTCTATCTATTCTTATATGCTTAGGAAATACTTTATGGTTCACTATCACTATCACTATGCTAACCTCAGAGTAATTTGGTCACATTTATTTAACACCGAGTAAAATTGTGTCGTGTAAGCTAAGATTTACGATGAAGTCATTACGTTTTATGGACCATAATTGATAGAGATACAATCTCAGGGCTACTGAAATTGCAAAGTGGGCTTTCAAGTCCATTGAACTCCCACTTAAGTTGAGCACAAAGAAAAATAGCTTGTATTAACATAAACGACTCGCACTGTGGTTATTAATTACAAAACTTTATAGGCATACGGCACGCTAACGCTCTTTTACTTCGCTTACTTAGTCGAACCTACTGCCTTACGCTTACCCACTCGATGAAAAGCACAAAAAACAGGTTACCAAAACTTACGTAGGTATAAGATTCTATTTTATCACAAAGTTGTTGGATGCCAGGCAAAGTGATTGAATACACCTGATGTGAAGTACCCAATTATGTGGTCGAATTTAATGTAATGGTGATTTAACATCACCGTCACTTAACATCATGTGAACTGTGGTCTAACACCTAGCTTGTCGAAACAAAACTTGACTATTTCTCAAAATGAAAAGAGTCTCGTTTTAATTATTTGTTTAAAGCTACTTGATATAATACATAAGTTTTACTGTGCTACTTATGCCAGTCCTACGCCCACATGTCCTCTTTATATCACATCACTGTCACGTTTACATAAAACAAAGACTGTTATTCTAAACGAGGTTTGCCTCATGAAATTCGCTTCATCAAACGTCACTTTATATCTAACTGATGTGATAGGGGTCCAACCCTATTTGAAATTATTCGTAACTATTGTTCATAATCAAAATTATTGAGTAAACACAATAAAGTAAAACTAAATTTCGGTTGAGAGTATTCTAAATTACGTTGAGCATAATTAAGAATATTATTTGTAGCGATGATGGCTCAGTGGTTAGTACGGTAGGTTAACTCGCCAAAAGACGTGAGTTCAAGCCCTAACATTGACCTAAAGTTGTCGGTGAAGCATACCACCGTACCGAGCAAACCATAGCATGGCAATAGGGTACTTTTTAGTACTCAACTGGCTAGCTACCACTCTCAAGTTGAAAATCTACCGACAAGCACCTAATGGTGTGTTCTAGCACCATCACTTAAAAGGCTTGATGTGTTTACCATCTTCATCCAAACCCTCACTTAACATCGGGTTAGCTGTAGTCAAACAGTTAGCCATTAAACAATTTAAAAAAAGCTTCATATTGACCGATAAGGAGACCAAAGTCCAAAAAGTTTTTACGGCCACTTTAGATTCAAACGTGTGAATAAATTTAGTTGTAGCCAGAACTGTTTCAGTATTTGGATCAGCTAATTTAAGCCCATCAGTAACTTTTGGAGAACGGTGTGTATCAGAATGTGAAGCGGCTGGCAATCCACCGTGGAAATGCTATTTGGAGCAGACTGGAATAGTGCCGCAGCGGTGATTCGAAAACCTAAAATTAACAATAAACTACTCGTAATAAAAATTATGTCCTTTCACTACCTTAATTGATTTTGTTAAAGTTCAAAGCGACACACTCCGAAAAAATTATAACAAAAATCTGGTAGTAGAAAGTAGTGTACACTGTACATTGTAGTAGTTTTTTATAGTTTATGTTATTTTTCGAAGTGTATATAATAGTATATATACAGTGTTTTTAAAAGTAGTGTTACTACACTTGTTAATAATACTGAAGGATGCAGATCAACCTATCGATTAGATCTTGCATGGTGGTAGGGTACTTTCTAGTACTCGGCTGGCTAGCTACCACCCTCAAGTTGAAAATCTGCCGCCAAGCACCTAATGGTGTGTTCCGGCAGCCTTACTTGAGAGCCAGTTCCATTCCAGGCTAGGTGTGCTTAACCATCATCGACCACACCTTCACTTAACATCAGGTGAGCTGAGGTCAAACACCTAGCCTGTCATCAATAAAAAAAAAAAAATTCTTTCATTAATGCCAATAAAATTATATATCATCATCATCCCCACAGCCTTCTTTATCCCACTGCTGGGTATAGGCCTCTCTCTTTTCACGCCATCTGCCTCGGTCCTGTGCCAATCTGGTCCAGGTTCGACCCGCGACGGTAACAATATCGTTAAAAAATATATCGTTACTAAATTTTAGGGTTGAGTTACCTACTATATTACTCCTAATCAGTCCGTATATTAGTGATGCTATTAAATATAATATGCATTTTATTAAAAATTAAATAAACTGTTTATGCAGAATCAACTTTGTTTTGTTACGTTTTTCGTTACTATTTGAAGGACGCTATCTAAGAAATCTAAGAAAGCCTGGTTCATCTCGTGTCTTTAAAAAAAATCGTAAAGAAATCCAACATATTCTTGATTTATTTGTAAAATTTCTTACTTTAAAAACCAACTGCACTTTATTCCATAAACTTTTATAAAACTAAAACCCATTTCGGCTGTCTTGAAAGTTTCAGCTATACGTACACGTATCAAGCAACCAATTCTAAAGATCTCTTGTCCTGAGTCTTGCCTCATAAATCCCCTGTCTTCCGTATCCGGTACGTTTATTATCCGGCTCCTACCAATTTGGCCGGTTCCACTGAATTCTCAGATATTATACAAGTGGTACGTGACTTCTGTTCGGTACAGATTCAGCAGAGAGCGTTTGGATATCGTCACGATTATAGTGGTTTTGTGCATTTGAAGTTACCATACAACTTTTGACTATACTGAAATGATGAAGTGAAATTGAGGGATTATTTTTTAACAAGCGACCCGCCTCGGCTTCGCACGGGTGCAATGTATATACTAATGTAGTGCATATATGATGGAAACGGTATTAAAATCCCTTGCGTAGTTTAAAAAGATCTAAGAGAACAACAAAAAAAATTTAAAACTAATCCTCGAAAATTTATTATAAGCAAGTTTGTTTAATATACATAATTACATAATATAAGTATGTTGATAAATAACTACTTAAGGTATTGTTACATTTCGTTGAAACTCTACTGTATGCAAGATAAATTAGATATAGAAAATCTTTTGACAGACTTCCGCAAGCACGCCAACTATTTTGTATTCCCACACGTAAGTAGGTACCGGATGCTGTGAATATCCTACCACAAGCATGAGGTAAAATACTTGAGTCAACTCTGTAAACAGATTTTCGAGGAGTTGATTCTTAATTACAAATTCCTTCACCGACAAGCTTCCTTTAGGGAGGGATATGAAAACCGTTTTCCATGCAGTACAACGAATTGGTGGATGTAAGGCTCAGAAATAATCCTTATTTTCATTGTATGAAAGTTCATAATATACTAACTTTTTGTTGGGATGTCTGTACACCAGTTTGAGGGTAAATGCTTAATTAAATCATCAATAAAGAAGTCTCAAGGGAAGCGAGGTCGGTTCGTGATATATTGCTCGTCTTACTTAAATCGCTAAGAGATAATGTTTTTCTGCAACAAAATAAATCTTAGAAGGAATTGTTTTTTAGAGTTTTCTTATTTGTAACCTAGCTACTAATTTATATCATAAGTTATTTTAGCAAAAAAATTAGCACATTAATATTTTTTGTGAAAATTAGTTTTTCTGTAAGTAGGTATGTTTGTTAATTCTTCATACTGTTACGGCTTAATGAATTTGGATGAAATTTGCAAAGCAGATGGCTTATACTCCGAATCAACACAGGCTTTGTTCTGTTCTTGAGAATGCCAATGAAACTACAAAAGAAGCTCTAAAGCCATAAAACAAAAAAGCAGCATAGAAACAACGCTACAAAACTGCTAGTATCTTCACAATTTTAGAGAAAACTTTTAAAATTGAATATAACTAAAATGATCCCATTTTACTTAGTATACCCCAAGCTTATAGCCCAAAACAGCAATCAAGTAAAAAAAAACAAAGATAACACCTACCTATGACCATTGCAGCGATACACAACTTTGAATAGTACAACAAAGACCTAGGCATCGCTGCTTTGGCGCTCATTACTTTGAGACTTTCGATGGTTTGTCTCAACAGATCTGTATTTTTCTGTGTGAAATACTTGTAACTATAGTTCAGAAGTTTACGCGCTCAGAGCATACGCTGAAGAGTTCACAGTAGGTTAAAATCCCAATAATGAACTTCAACTGCCATCATTAAACACCGTTCCAAATGTACAAAATCTCGGAAACTGCAACGCGAGGTAACCTCTCATTACAAAACAACTAACTTTAAAAAAATGTGACTAATTAACTTTGCAAAAAGTATGCCTAGCTTTGTGTAAACTTATTCCAATGAACAGCTGATATTCTTTACCTGCTAATTTTAAAAGTAATTGCTGTACGGTTTACCCTACAATTTCCGAACAAACTCGTCAAGCCTACGATAACAAAATGTATAAAAAATTACAGTACCTTACGCTTGTTTCAGTTCCTATAGTTACAGTGCAAGGCGAGCTAATCTATTTTTCATATACTTTGCTATGAGAAAACTTGACAAAAGTATTTAGGAAATTGCCATGTTTATGCCTCAGAAGTGGATTGTAAAAGGTTAATTAAAACCATTGGCTTTGCATTCCGAAAAGCTGTTAAGTGATATTTTAATCATCGAAGTCATTGTACTTTTTAGTGTATTACAGTAGATACAGACGAAATGACGGATAGTAAAAATCCAGTATTTAAATGAGTACGCCACGATACACCAAAACTACTGTCTCAAGCAGTAAAATTAAGTAATACATAGTAATTACTCGTAGCACTAAGCGTTATATTGAGTAATTTTTTAAATATTTAAAGGCTTTTTGGAGATCATTGTTCTCTGTTATTATGCAGTTTGCGACAACTTTATTTTGTGTAGTACAAATTTATAAGTAATTATAGTAAAAAATTAGTGTTTTTTTTAGTGCTTCAAAATGTCTTGTTGTCAACACCAGAATGCTATCGTTTATACCTACATATTATGTATTTTAAGAATTAGGATATGTTATGTATTACTATGGATTATATGTTACATAAATTAATAAAGAATTATTCAATCAATAATGCTGCTATTTATCTGCACCTACACTTACACCCTACACTTTTCTCTGCGAACCATTCTTTCAGTAATTTCGCATTTAAAACTTTATGGAATCGAACCTTTCACATAAAATTGCTCGTAATTTAATTTAGAGCTTAAATTATGAGTTGAAATTGACGGGTCTGCTATTTCTTTAGATAGTATAAAACAATGTCGATGTCTGCGTCAAATCGCGTTATTTTAATTAAACAAAAAAGAACATCTATAATAAAAAATTCTTGAAATAAATACCTACTATTTACAAATGCGTAAAAACAAAACCTAATCTAAATAATAGACCAGAGGAGGGCAATATGGCCAGAATGCTAATGACATTGCAATTAGCTAAGTTTTTCAAGTCAAAAACTTAGCTAGTAGTGTAGGCTCATAGATCATACAATATTTGCTTGTCTTACACCAATTACACGCACACAAATACGCTAAAGCCTTACGTCACACATGTACTTGTAACATTGGTGTCATCAATAAAATATCTGTATTTGTACCAAGGGCCAAGGAGCCCTGACTCGTTCCCATGCAACATTATGGCTGTTTTCTTCTTATCTGTACTTAATGTTTTGTTGAATTCCAGACTAAACTAAAATGTGAGTGATAAAACTGCTAATTGTTTAGGTATTAGGCATGTCTGCAGTCAGGTGCACTAAAGTTTTATGAGTTAGAAAACAATTTGTTCTTGTAATCAGCAACAAATAGAGTCAGCAAAAAACGTAATATAATTTAAAATGTTCTTTTGTTTAAAGAGTGCTTAATTGTTCATGTTCCAAAACTGTAAATTAGCTTCTAATTTAATAATAATATCATACAATTTCCCTCATATTCGAATCGTTATACTATATTTATGTGCTACCCACGAACTTGCGAATAAATTATATAATTGAACCAGTTAGCCAGGCTCAAGTAAAGTATGAGTTCTATGCTCTCGCCACTTAAGTTGGCCGATCATGAAAAAATTACGCGATCCTATTTTGTTTGCCCGCGCAATAAGATTCACACTCGTTTAAGATTTTCCTCACTAACTTGAATGCTAATAAGAACTGGGTGGGTATTTTTATTTCTCCATTTTTTCTTTTTTGGTCTACAATCTGTCGCCTTTACTAGTGAGACTTTAAGCAGTTGGTTTGGCTATTGTATTTTGTTGATTTTGCGTTATTTTATTCTTGAAGTTAGAGTATGTCCTGAGGGATCTCTCCAGAAGATCATCTTGTTCTGGAATATTGGTATAATTTCTGTGTTGTAATAAGTGGGAGGCTGCCCCCTAGAAAGCTTCGTTTTTGGTATCGCTCTTATGCATTATGCCAAAGCCAAGTGATTATAAATTTGAAGTTCCTAATTTGATAACACAGCATCATATTATTATGCCTTAGTCATAGACAAAGTCAAACAAAGTAACGCAATATGAAATCTAAGTCATACCTTTTTCGTAGTTTCAGAGTCGGTCTCCTAGAAAAAGTTGTTAATTGTAAATAAATAAATAAAATAAAATTAGTAAATAGTATATTTTCTCTACAACTTGTATACATTTGAATGACATAGACCAAACTTCGTAGCATTCGGTGGTATTGCCGTGCGAGTGCGAGGTCCATTGCACGAGTCCAAGGCCTATGCCTATGGTTTGCGAACCACGTGTTCAAGGGCTCTTTTTAATATCCATCTACGCTCACTTTCACTGAACGTACCCCCATCTCTCCCAAACAATTTGATATGATCTTACCAATACTGCTTTAGAGTGTTACTAACCTATCTCTCTCTCTCTAAGCTCTATAGCTCTATAGTTTATTTCCGCTTAACAGTCGTTTCAGTTACAACAGTGATGAGGATTTAAACACTCAAAATAAACTTCTGCAAAGTAACGCCTGAATCAATCAATACTGCTTTAGACAGGTACTTCTTCCAGTACCTAATGATATTCTTAGCAGACCAATGTCTTCCTGTTGTACAGAAATTTTGCTAGGATTCATTTTACTTCTACTGCATATGAATTAATCGTATAAACATTTTCTATTCTCACAATTACCGTATTAGTTCTATTTTAAACTAAGTAGGTACGTCTAATTTTTTTTTAATTTGCAAGTTATTTTATTTCGTCTGAAAATTGTCGTCATGGTAATTGATACCTATATGTATACGTTAAATAAAACATTACTCGTATAAAAAGGCTTTCATTGGCTGTACTTTGACATTGCATAAGCAAATTTCTTCTAAACGGACTATTAGAGATTTTTAGTAACGGATTATTATTATAAGAATAGAATAAGGACTTTCCCAATGCACAAACCAAAATGAACATTACAATGAAGATGAATTTATGGGATATTATTTTCTTTTGCTTTGTAATTCTAAACTACACTTATTCATCCGCTGACTCGGACTTCAAACGGCATTCGAATGAACTACCGGTAAGTGTTTGTACCTTTTTGCCCTGGTAAAAATCTTTAAGAATACCCCGGGGGGCGGAAGGTGAATACGTGAAAAACTCCGCTAAAATAGCAGCTGAACCATTAAAAATTGGGGTGTTCTTTCTCAGAGCTTGCAATTCTGGCCACGAAAATGAGAACGCATGCGCACTCATCCTTATCCCCAATATCGCTTGTCTTATTCAGGCACTAGTAGCTCAGTAGCTTATGCTTATGGTTTGACATGTCTGTGCCGTGGGATTAGCAGTTTGACGTTTTCTCAACCAGCCCCCCGTACTCAGAGTTATTTCTACTCAGAAAATAGCTACACGTCATATTATCATATCGTATTCCTGCGCAATAAGGTTCGCGGTAACATAGCTTTTTCACAAGTTTTTTTATGGTTAGTTTCTAACATATATCGTAATAAGAAGCTGGGAATAATAATAATAAAATAATAATATAGCCTATAGGTACGTGAAGAATGGTGCTAATCACCAAAACTGATCACGACTTCTCTGTCAAAAGAATAAACAATTCAGAAGAGCTATTAAATGTGTGTAATTGTGTTAACATAGTTGTTGGTTTTGCAGACACCTGTACAATTAGAAGAAGCAGTTGCGACTAACATCAGCGACGCATCTTACGACTGTAACCATAACTACAATTTGCTACTTTGTTACTTTAATCGCATAAAGATAGGAAAATATTTCTGTAGCGAAAAATTTAAAAATTTCATATTTTGCGTACTGACTGATAAACGGAATGATTACGCTAACAAATATACTGGCCTTTGGAAACCTGAAAAAATTTCTAGTATATATCCAAAAAAATGTAAAATTTTTAAACTGGTGACGTATTGTAATAAAAAAGTAAAGAAGATGACCGAGCTATCCAATTCTACTGAAAAGTTTTTTGAAAATTACAAGTGCGTCCAAGATAACACACTATGCGATCCTGATTTTTCAACAGCAAACGCAACATCAGTTGCTCCGTAAAAAATGGCAGGAAACAGTAGATTTTGTTTTCGGTTTCAGAGCTGGTTTCATAGTAAAAATAGAAAAACAAAGATTTTTCTTATTATTAATCATGAATATATTGACCCCATTTATCTGATATTATATTAACCCTATATATTGTATTTTACAAACAGTCGGTTTTTATAAAATTGTATTTGTAGTTTTCTGTTGAATAATACCTAGGTACAAATATTTTACCATGCCACTTTAGGTGTTTCATACATATAACTCTTTACTGTTCACACCGAGAGCACAGGACAGAAATTTAAAAAAAAAATATACATGTTTTCTGCCTAAAGGTAAAATAGCGTGATTGGATGTATTGTGTATATCATTATTACATGTTTGTGTTATTGTTGTTTTGTTGCATTCATTATTATTGTTGTGCTAAAATTGAGGTAAATAGTAAACATTTATAAATAAATAATTTTACTCACAACGAGATTTTTTTTAAATGTTTTACCTACAACCTATTAGTTCACTAGGCATGGTTTTCACGGCCGTTACAGGTTACACTTGTGTGTGGTACGACCTATCTCTGGCAAAAATAAATTATAGGACAATAGATATATAATTAGGGTAAGAACATTTCTTTTTTTTTATTGTTGGCAAGCTAGGTATTTGACCTAGCCCGGAACGAACTGGCACTCAAGTGAGACTGTCGGAACACTGTGGTGCTACAAAATATCCTACCACCATGCTATGGTTTCATCACGATGTTTTCTTTTACGGCATCTCAAGCTCATTGTTTGGGTTTGAGCCCACGTCCTTTGGCGTGACCGACCGCGTTGTTCACTGAGCTATTAACAAATTCCTTTGCAGAACCAAATTGCAGGAGGAAACGTGTTCTAGAGTGGAGACCACGAATTGGCAAACGTAGACGCCCTAAGACTCGACGATGTGGCAATAGACCTTAGAATAATTAGAAATGTGTTAAAGCGAAATGCCGAAGATATATATATATCGTTGGACATTACACACAGTGCCATCTGGCCCCAAACTAAGCAGAGCTTATGTGATGGAAGTCAGATAACTGATAGAGTACATAAATACTTTTTTTTTGTAAATACATACGTATGATACATACAGAACACCCAGACACAGAACAAACATTTATTTATTCACAAAATGTTTTGCCCTGAGTGGGAATCGAACCCACACCCTCCAGCTCTCAAGGCAGATATACTACCAATGAGCCAACGGGGCTGTCAAAAAGATGCACGCACTTGTGACGTTTCTTTGGAAAAGCCAGCAGTATACTACGAACGAGGCTGATGATAATAATGATGGTTTGTTTCACAACTGATGTACATCTGAATGACTGTTTGTTCAATGTATCTATTTTTTTATCACAATCGTAGGTTTTTAATTTCCTCATTAAGTGTCATCGTAATTTATTATCTAACAATAAATAAAACATTATAGGTACACATAAATAGGTTTTCAGTGGCTACATTTTGACATTGCTCAACTAGCTTTCTTAAATAAAACCTACTTGAAAAGTAGGACTTGATTAAGTGTTTTTCTTTTTTTGAAAATTGACACGACAACGACTATGTATTTCCAAAATATTGTTTTAGTTTGCATTGTTGTTCTGGGCTACGCCTATGCTAACTCGAAATCTGACTTTAAACGTAATGCTGCTGAACCACCAGTAAGTTTTTATACTTATCGTAAAATCTATGTTATATAACGGTTTACTTATACCTACCAAACTGCGACCTTACAATCTCTAAATCGGTTTCCGCACGATGTTTTCCTTCACCGGCAGCTCAAGCTCATTGTTGGGGTTTGAACCCACGCCCTTCGACGTGTGAATCGACCTCGCTAACCACTGGGCTATCATCGCTACGTTTGGTAATGTACCGCTTTGATAGCCTAGTATACACATTCATTTTCGAAATCAATAACATGCTTCCACTTGATGGCTTGAGTGAATCGACTTTATTAATTAATTTAACAAAGAATAGTTTCAAATCAAAGATTTTGTACATTTAAATAAAATTATGTACATTAAATTTAAATTATATCAATTTGTTAACCGACTTCAAAAAAGAAGGAAGTTCTCAATTCGTTTGTATTTTCCTATTCGTTACTTCGGAACTTCATTATTTATAATGGATTTCAGAAGTTCCGATTGAAAAACATTTTTTAATAAAAAAAAAACTTTCAGGTTGATCTTGTAGAAATTTCATCATAATAGGTTCAGTAGTTCGATTTTTAAACCAAAAGCAATAAAACCTAGACGCATTTGGGTGTAGTGGTATGAAGTAGGTTTTATTGTTTGTAAAAATTTAATTATTGTTCTTGCAGAGAGCTGTACAACTGTCAGAAGATGTCGTGACCAACGTTACCGAGGCATCTTACAACTGCATCGATAACTACAATTTAATACCTTGCTACTTTAATCGAATAAAGGGAGGAAAATACTTCTGCAGTCAAAGCTTCCAGTACTTTGTCTTTTGCGTACTGACTGATGAACGAAACGATTACGCTGACAAAGATACCGGTCTTTGGAAACCAAAACATATTGCTAAGATATTTCCAAAAGAATGCAAAATTTATGAACTGACGACGTATTGTAATGAGAAAGTAGAGAAGATGAATATAACCGATCGTGTCGAGAAGTACTTTGAAGGTTACAAGTGCTTTCAAGATGACACAATGTGCGACCCTGATCTACCAACAAAAGCAATGTAATATGTCTTCTCTGACACATGCAACGCATGCATGCAAACACTGCAATTGATAATTTGAATAAATGATTTTATATTTTATAAATGTTGTAAAAAAAAATATGCTCGTTTTATTATTACACTGACCTACCATTCCTTTTTCTCATCATTATAATAATATCTTGCAGTTCAGAATAATGCTCAATAATAATTTAAATACTTTTGTACTAATAAGTACAATTAAAATAATTTCATCCGTCTTAAAATAAAATTAACGACGTCAGTAAAATATTAAAAAAGTAAAAAATCTATGCAATAATAGTATTAAAACAGACACAGAACAAACATTTCTTTATCAGAAAATGTTTTTTGAAATTGTTTGTTTTGGGTGGGAATCGAACCCATGCCCTTCAGCACTCTTGAAGCAGACATAATAATAAAAATAAATATATAAATATCGTAGGACATTACACACAGCGCCATCTGACCCTAAACTAAGCAAAGCTTGTGTGATGCATGTCAGATAACTGATAGAATACATAAATACTTTTTAGGTAAATGCATACTTATAATACATACAGAACACCCAGACACAGAACAAACATTGGTTGATACATAAAATATTTGTCCTAAGCGGGAATCGAACCCACGCCCACGCATATCTGCCTCAAGAGCTGAAGCTCTTGAGGCAGATATGCTATCAATGAGCCAACAGGGCTGTCACATAACACCAATGAACCAATAGGGCTGTCATACACTGATTTTGTGCAGCAATATACAAGTAATGAGGCGAACGAGACGCTCTCCTGATGGTCGAACGAGACGCTCTCCTGATGGTCGAACGAGACGCTCTCCTGATGGTCGAACGAGACGCTCTCCTGATGGTCGAACGAGACGCTCTCCTGATGGTGGAATACGGTGAATGCAGATACTTCATTTAGTTTTGCCGGTAGAAAATAATTTATGTCCATGATCATTGCAGCGATATACAGAACTTGGAGTCGCAAAACAAATCGCTGCTTTGGCGCTCTGATAGTCTCAATAGCCCTGTAATTTCACTAGCTGTAGCCGGAACACAGGAATGTTTTCATTATATTTCTTGGCGTCATAATATATGGTACTTTTTTGTAAATGTGTGTTTATTTATAAGTAATGAGACGATCGCGACGCTCTCCGGATGGCAAGAGATATCGCCTGTCTATGATCATTGCAGCGATACACAAAGAACTTTGAATAACAAAACGAAGTCTAGGGCACCGGCACTTTGGCGCTAAGACATTCGATGGTTAGTCTCAATAGCCCTGTAAATACGCTAGCTGTAGAACCCTACAAGTCGGTACTGCGGTGGTACCTATCATGACGACTTCCTGCTAGAGAGATCTACCACCAAGTGATAAAGTAGGTAAATATATGTAATTTAGTAAATAAATTAAAAATTCCTACCGTGAACCAATAAAAAAATTATATGTCATGAAAAACGTCATCAATGACGAAATCATCTATAAAACAGTCATGCATATTCTCTGTTCTGATGTTTTCTTCAAGGCTATTAGGAACATTTTAAAAAGTTGACTAATGCGGTTCAACTGTTCTCCAGGTAAGCGCTTACGAACTAACTTGATTTCATTTTTAACCGACTCAAAAAAAGAGGAGGTTCTCAATTCGACTATATGTTTTTTTTGTTGTGTATATTTTTGCTTGATAGGTCGTAGTTCAGAGGTGGTCCCATATAAATTTCATGGAAATCGATCGAGCGGTTTTTAAAAAATTAACAAAAGCCTAAAAATTGCACGATGATATTTTCGTTTACTCCGAAACCTCACAGTTTCATCGGAGCAGTGCGTTTAGTAGGCCTAAGGGTTATGGAGTCAGTTTATTTAAATTGTAAATTTACATAGGTATTAATGAGCGCCAAAGCAGTGGTGCCCTAGACTTTGTTTTGTTACTAAAAGTTCTGTGTATCGCTACGTTGGTCATGAACAGGCGTTATCTCTTACCATCAGGAGAGCGTCTCGTTCGTCTCGTTATTTTTTACATAAAAAAAAAAAAAGGTATTATCATTTATAGGGTTGCAGTTGACTGCCATAATTATATTCTGATGTAATGTCAAGATAGGTGCTATCTACGATTACCATAAGATTAGCACAAATAATGAAATAGTAATGTTTTTTCAGTAATAAGCCTACATTTTGTGAGTCATTAATTACTATGATAAATAAATATCGTAGGACATTACTCACATCGCCATCTGATCCCAAACTAAACAAAGCTTGTACTATGGAAGTCAGACAACTGATAGAATACTTAAATACTTTTTTTGTTGTAAATACATACTTATAATAAATACAGAACACCCAGACACAGAACAAACATTGTTTACGTCACAAAGCATTGTTTATGCCACAAAGTTTGTCCTGAGTAGGAATCGAACCCACGCCCTTCAGCTCTTGAAGCAGACATTCTACCAATGGGTAGAGAGCCGTAATGCACCTATAATACATATCATAAGATATTTCACACAGTGCCATCCAGCCCCAAACTAAGCAAAGCTTGTACTATGGGAATCAGATAACTGATAGAATACTTAAATACTTTTTTTGTTGTAAATACATAAATATAATACATACAGAACACCCAGACACAGAACAAATATTTATTTATGTCACAAAATGTTTGTTTTAGTTGGTAATTACACCGCCTGAAATTTAACTGCTTAGCGGTTCGTTTGATAGTATTTTCCCCTTGATATAAGACAATAACGCTAATATACTATATTACTACTATACTATACCTATACGGGCCGGGTAAAATTAGATCAAGCAGCTTTGAAGAGCACGTTAGTAAAAACTCAAAAAAAAAATTCAAATCTATTCCGTTCCATTGTCACAATAATGATATTATTTTACTGATCTAAATACTATGTACTATTTGTTTATTTCCCTGTTTTCTACTCGTTCTTGAATCCTTTCCATTCTAAAGTTGCTTGGAAGAGATCACTTACGGCGAAGAGGCATAAATGTGTTCGAATTAAAAATAGCATAGACGATAGCTAGGGAACCCTACTATAGGCGTATTACGATGCCTAAACACATTAATACTAAAACAGCTACTAAAGTCAATATCTTTTTATTAGACGTGTTTTGTTCATTAGCTAGCTCTAAAACTTCGCAAATATAAAGTCTTACAGTTACTAGTTTCGGCAAAGCAACAAGCAGTTTCACTGGAAACAGATCTGAAAACGTATTTTTCATTATTAAAGTTTTTGGGTTCTAATTTTAACTAAAACGAATATGTATTATTTCAAGATTTCAGTATTCGTTTATTTTGTAAACATTTGGTGCTCTGAAGGGCAATCGGATTTCAAACGAAATCCTAATGAACCAGCGGTAAGATTGCAATTTTAGATATAATTTCAAACATTTTATCTAGGATACAAATGAATACCTAGCATACTCCATCTGGCACCATACTAAGCAGAGCTTGTGTGATGAAAGTCAGATAACTGATAGAATACATAAATACTTCTTTATTTTGTAAATACACACAGTGTGTATTTACAAAAAAATAAGTATTTGAGTATTCTATCAGCTATTTGGTTACCATAGTACAAGCTTCGCTTGGTTTATATTTATCTAGTTGATATAATTGTTACAGAAGCAGGTAAGGCTACCAAAAGAGGTGAACGATGCTATCCTGGAAGCATCTTATAACTGTGTGGATTACAAAACAGCGTCCTGTTACTCTAGACGCATCAGTAATGGCGGATATTTCTGCAGCGAAAAGTTCAAGAACTTTGCTAATTGTGTAAATGAAAACACTGCATTGGCCGACAAAGATACTGGTCTCCTGGATCCTGATGTACTTGCCTCTGCATTCCCAAAAGTATGTCAAATTTATAAGCTGACTGTGTTTTGCAATAACAAAGTTAAAAACATTGCCGACTATAGCGATAGGTTGTTTGAAAGTTTCAAATGTTTTGTAGATTATGCATTGTGCATCCCTAATTTCGTACCTGAAAATGTTTAAAGTTTCGCTGATTGATTGTGTTTGATCTTTCTCCCTCAAAATTGCAACTTAATAAAAATGATTATCATGAAATGGTGTTTCATTCATTAAATTTTCATATTTACCTCTTAATTGTTATTTTAATTTTTCATATTTTACAGTGTGTAAACTGTCTACACTAGCCACTGAGCTATCATCGCTTATACTTTGACACTTTTTACATTACTCTAACGTTAAAAGAATAATACATTTAATGAAACATCATTTATTTTATCAATGCAATTATTACTAAATACAGATGAATGTTCTTAGTTCGAAAAGATTTTTTGAAGTTGCAGGAATCTGTAAAAACAATAATAAATTTTATTTAAATGACAAAAAAACTGTAATAAATTACTTATATGAGAAAAAGCTCGTCTTTGTTATACTTTGTTACACGACTGCCCAAAAAAGGAGTGTAATGTTTTCATAGTTAGTACGTATGTGAGTTTCTTTATTCTACGATAACTATGAAATGCCTGACCAGGTTTTAATGTATCATTGGAATTCTTACATAATCCCAAGCGACGCAGAATATAAATTTAAAAAAATGTTAGTAGATATTCGTGTAGTTGTCACTTTTCATAAATACGTCTGTAATATGTTACCATCACGAGAATGTTTCGTTTGTAATTATTAAATTTATAAAATACTAGCGGGCCGTCCCCGTTTCGCACGGTAAAACAAAACTCGATTAACAATACAAATATAGCCTATACCACTTAGTAATAATGTAGCATTTAAATGATGAAAGAATTATTCAGATCGGTTCAGTAGTTTCGGAGCCTATTCAATACAAACAAACAAAAAAAAATCTTTCCCCTTTATTTTTTCTTTTTAGTGTAGAATGTAGAAGTACAAAACTCCTTACCAGATGGACAAAAAACATTTTCATGTAAAGGCGAGACCATGTGACTCGCACTGTCAAACAGTTATCAGATCTCATGTAGAGCCAAGCTTCAACTCTACACGCCCTAACTTCACAAACTCTACTTTGGTGTTTGATCACAGCTCACCCTATATTAAGTTACGGAGTGGTCGAAGGTGGCAAAGTACACTTAGCCTGGAATATTTTTATAATATAAAAAAAAAACATCTAATAATATCTTTCTACATGCCTGCGAAGTTTATACTTTATAAATCTGGACGGAAGAAAATTTTCCTAGAGCCGATTGGCTATAGACTTTGTATGGCAAAAAGACTGTCAGTCTAAATGAAACGAGTAAGGTATAACAAGTTACCAGAGACTATTAAAACCACCACTAGTAATGCAATTATTTATAATTAAAATAAAAAACCTTCTGATAGAGAGAACATTGTGTAGTAAAAAATAATAACTACAAAACGACTATGACTATTATACATTTTTTTTTTTTTTTTTAATGTAAAGAGTAATGAGACGAACTAGACGCTCTCCTGATGTTAAGAGACAACGCCTGTCCATGACCATTGCACTAATAATACATAATAATTTTTTTAGTAGTAGTATGAATAATTTGACTAATTTATTGAATGATTGTATTCAAAATTATAGATTGCTTATTATGGATTGATGATGTTATGACGATAAAAAAAAATCTAATTTATATTATTCGTGATTATAGTATTATATAATTGTTGCCCATTTACAGCTAATTATTTCATTTAAATTTGTGAACTGACAAAAAATATGAAGCATAGTACTTACATAGTTTGAGTATATGTTTTAAATATGACAATAAATTATTCTATTTTATTCTATCAAAGCAAAAAAAAACCGGACAACAAACAAATAAAATAACGTTATAATAAAATAAGCTTTTAAAAATTTCGTAACTAACCTTTTTGCTGTAATCATTTTTCTTCGCTCGATCCAGCGTCACATGCTGTTAAAATATATTTTTTTTAATTTTAATATTACTATCGTACAGGGAATATAAAAAAAGAAAACAAGCGATACTGCTGGATACTACTGACTATATATAGTTTCAGCCACATACAGCGGCCTTTCCGGTTTTCTAAATTTGTATATACAAATACAAATGTATCATTTTATTTTTCTTGGTATAAAATTGTGGTAACTTACGGGGACATTGGTTTATAGGAATGCAAATTCCATTTTCGTCGCGGGCAAAACCATCCTCGCAGTAGCATTGTGACACACATTGTATGTTCACTATTGGACAGTTATATTTACTTTCTGTGTCAAGTTTTGCACAGACGTTATCACATGCAGATCCACAAGAAAAATATTCGTTAGGTCCATTACATTTCCCTGCAAAATAGTAAAAAAACTTGGTTGGTATAGGTATGAACAAAAGCAAATGTAAATGAATTTTGTAGGACATTTCACACAACGCCAAGTAGCCAAATTAAGCAAAGTTTACTATGGGAACCAGATAACTGATAGAATAATTTATATATCAAAGGCAAACATTGCCAAGTCGGTGGACACGGGTCGTGAGTCATCAATGAGGAACTAAAAATGAAAAAAAACAGGGATTTTCCATAATAATATAACTAATTAATTCATGCGTTACTTTGTGGAAGTTCATTTTGAGTGGTCAAGGCTGTGTTGAGTGATCAATAGTTACCCTAGATTCCAGATAAGCGCTTCAAAACGGCCCGAAAAATAAGAGCACAAATACCTTTGTGGTCTTATTTCAAATTAGTACGAACTACGTCTAGTTCCAAACTAGAGTGAGCACGAAATTGTCAACAAAATGTTTTTGACCTAGATTTTAAATTTCATATTAGAATAAATATTATTGTACTTATTGACTTAATATTTTT
The DNA here is from genome assembly GCA_905404145.2 of Biston betularia. Classification (NCBI taxonomy): domain Eukaryota; kingdom Metazoa; phylum Arthropoda; class Insecta; order Lepidoptera; family Geometridae; genus Biston; species Biston betularia. The sequence goes on from FR989868.1 coordinate 5,629,285, forward strand.
AAGCGCCGTTTAAAATTTATTTCTTGCCTCTCTCCGATGACAAAGGGAATTAAATATAAATAATTTTGTAACCTTGATTAAACTTTATATTTGAGTGTTAAAAAGTTTATAATAAACTGAAGTTGGTAACATTATTAAACTTTTTCCTATGTTTCGTAGTAAGAAGTATAAATGTTTAAGTGTGTGCAGACGTGTCCACTTGAGTGATTTATTTTTGTTCCTGTTTCTTAACTTTTTAAACGTAACATAGTGACGTTTGCCAGACATAGCGCCAGAAAATTCGAATCCCCTACTAAAGAAATCTACTGCAGTACATCAAATAGATCAGCCCGTATTATATTACAAAAAATGTTTTTTACTTACAATATGGACACATTTCTTCCAATACACAAGTGCCATTGTCAAGCCTGTAATACCCATCTTTACATTTGCATCCTTTATTACACTTAATTGGATCAATGCAAAGCATGGGACCTCCTACTTCGGAACAATTTCTCCATCCACACCCACCATTGGTACAGGGATCGTATTCTTCTTTGTTAGAGTCATTACAGCGAGGAGCTTAAACAAAAAATCATAATTACATACTGGATTCATGTTAAACTTGCGACACCTGACTTCGAGAGTAGGGGCAAAATGTAAACTAGCGCTGTAAGAACTTAATTCTTACAGCCTAAAGCTGATTTTGTCCTTTTCACAATAAATAATACAAATTATATTTATGTTATTTTAAGACACAGGTATGTGTATTTTTCCTTTGACAATAAAGATGTTCTTATTCTTTTGTTGAAAAAACTTTTGATTAGACACTTTGAGTTCAATGTTTTTTTTTTTTTAGTTTTAATGCACAAAATAAAGTTCTTATCCTTTTTTTTGTGCTATAGGTGTCAAACAAACCGACGGGTTGTCTGATGGTAAGCAGTCACCGCCTCCTATGGACCTTTCTATCTAATCTTTCTTTTCATATAGTATTTCTATATAAAATTTTAAAAATTTAATTCGATTTTTCATCGCATTTAATTTGCTTTGAATTTTTTTTGTGATCGGAAAAAAGGAACTAGTTTTTAAGAGTATTTTTAACGTATAATATTTATATGTACTTAACTTACAGCGTTACAAGTTTGAGCTAAGCTACTTACAACAGTCGTCACGTTCAACACAACTTTGGGTATTGATATCGAAGTAAAACCCGTCTTTGCAGTCGCATTTATTTAATTGTGGCACGCATGCTATTTTTGGGCAAAATTTCGGATTTATATAGTTGTTAGGACAACGTCTACCGCAATTAGTACCACATCCAGGTTGCGCGTTGGAATCGCCTCCACATGAAGCTAAATAAACAAATAAAAAAATATATTATTTACCAAAATTATTATAAAATACTTAAAGTGATCATGGCAACTTTATAAATAAAAGTTGTGATTTACGTATTACATTTTTATGCTCAAATAAATCATTATTATTCTAAAAAAAGAAATCTCCAGCCGCTTAGGAGCTATATTGTCACATAATTATGTACACAACATGTTAAACAGTAACTGTTCTTTTTTTTATAATAATAATGATTTATTTGAGCATAAGAATATAAACAGCGAAAAAACAATTGCAAAAAACAGATTTAGTTCTTTGTCTGAAGAATGACATAACCAAGAGAACTGGTAGTTCTAATCCAAGCCAGGTGTGTTTATAATTTTCGACGTCTGAATTGACGGTGTTTGTCACGTCTTAACATGTGAGCTGTCAACTATATCCTAGCTATGATTCAAGTAAATCTGTTTAGTTCTATGCCAATTATTATCTGCTATTTTCTAGTTCATGAACAAATGTGAGCTATAGAAGATCTGATCTTCCATAGTCCAATTGAAGTCAAAATTTTGTATTCTGTTTCTGATGACGGGTGATTTTTAATATTAAATTTATACATGTCAATCAAAAGTTGTGAATACTTACGACATTGTTTGATAGGTATACATATTCCATTTATATCTCTTACATAACCATTTTGACAGACACATCCTTTTTCACAAGGTTTGTCGCAGTCAAGTGGAAATCCAACATCAGTGCAATTCTTGGCTCTGCAGATTGGGTTAGAGCAGTCTTCAAAAACTTCATTTTTACCGCAAATGTCAGCTGCAATAATATTTTTATTAACTAAATTATCCCCATAGTTTTGACATTAAGGTGGTTCGATTTCCATACAAATAAATTGTTGCCATTCATGGGCAAATGGAGCATAATTTTACAGTGAAATCACAGCTACTGGCATTTATTTTGGTCTTTATTTGCGGTAAATCACAATTTTACAACCTTAATTAAATTTATTTGACCTAAAAAGTTAAAAAAATACTTAAGTAAGTACGTAAAGACAATGCGCAATGTATCTTAGGAAAAAACAGTATGAAATTCTGTACAATAACAACAAAATAATGGATATATGGAAACCATTGTGTTGAAATTCATAATTGTGTAACCGTATTCCGCTATTGTATGTACATATGTAGGACTTTAACATTTATTCATTTGCCATTTGTATTGATTATATTTTTAATTATTTATTGTTAAGTATATTTGGAGCACGAACGTGGGCAATGACGTGGGTAATTATCATTATCAAGGCAAAGGTAAAAAAAAGTTGATGTTTTTAGCTTTAAAATACAAAAATATTTTTGGGAATATTCTCCGCCAAAGTCCGCTTGTACACCTACTCTGTTTGTCCTTATGTCACAAATAAACTATTGTCATAAATATATAAATAAATGTTTAGAACATCAATAATAGAAATCGCAGTTTTTGTGGATTTCATGCGTTTAGTGCGTACATTACGGGCAATAACCACTATGTAGGTACACGTGACGTTATAGCCTGGTAATAAAAAGGTATTAAACACATGACGACCAAACAAAGCAAGAAAAATCTTTGTTGTAAATTTAATTTGATATTAGTACTTACTGCATTGTCCTGCAAGAACGCACTTATCTTGGTTAGAATCATAATAAAAGCCATCTATGCAGTCACATGCATCGACGTAGCATATTCTAAGGCACGGACTAGGTTTGATCAGATCTCGACAACGTTTGCCACAGTTCACTCCACATCCAGATCGGGCATTAGAATCGCCACGGCATGAAGCTAAAAAATAAATAAAGTAAATATCGTAGGACACTACACACAGAGCCATCTGACCCCAAACTAAGCAGAGCTTGTACGATGGGAGACAGATAACTGATATAATACTTTTTTTTTGTAAATACATACTTATAATACATATCTATAGTTCCCCCAGATACAGAATAAACATTTTTATACAACAAAATGTTTATCCTGGGTGGGAAACGAACCCACGTCCTCCAGCTCTTGGAGCAGACATACTACCAATGAACCAACAGGGCTGTCATCAAATCATCATCATCATCAAAATCGTTTTTTTTATTAATTTTTTAATATTAGCTATCTATTATAGTTTCGTGCCTGCAAATCGGAATTCGGAAACGGGATCGTGTTTTACAAATGGCATAAATGGCAAATTTATTAAACATTGGAAGAACAGTAGTACTAAAAAAAAAAAGAAGTGATATGAAAACTACTTACGACATTGGTTCTTTGCTATACATTTTCCGTTCGAGTTTCTTACATATCCGTTGATACAAACGCAACCAGGTTTAGTCGAACACGTGGCTTCGTCTTCAGTCGAGCAAGATCTAGAGAACCCTAATTCAGCACAATGCTGTGGCTCACAGTTTGACCCAGGACAATTTTCGTAGCGTTCATTTTTGGGACACTGATATGCTAAAAAAGGACAATTATTTTTACTGATTGACATACTTTTAGTATTCAATACTCACGGCATTCCTCCGGTTTAACGCATTTATTGATAAGTTATATCGTAATAATATCCTTTTTTACAATGGCAACCATTTAGATAACATATGGCTGGACAATATATATATTTATTTTTTTATGTCAAAAGTAATGAGACGAACGAGACGCTCTCCTGATGGTAAGAGATAACGCCTGTCCATGACCATTGCAGCGACACACAGAACTTTGAGTAACAAAACAAAGTCCAGGGCATCGCTGCTATTAGTTCAGTATTACTAATATCGGAGCAATGCAGTTAATATCGCATCCAGGTATATGTAAATATATATATTATATACATTAGGACCATCGCCACAGAAACAAATTATCTATCAGTGTAAGCTATTGGTTACCGCAGCGAGAAGAATAAGAATAAAGACTTGTGATTATTTTAATTTATTTAGATATTATTATGTTTATAGTCGGATATTAGTTATAATATTTCGGATTAGATTTTTTAAATTGTCCTCGAGTTAGTTAATTTTTAATCGAAATCCTGATCACTGTTGTAACCAAAACCACTTTTAAACGGAAATACGCTATATAATTATATACCTTGAACACTAGTTAGTAGATTAATTTATTCCTTATACTTACTGTCGGCATCACATGAACTGATAGGAATGCAAGTGTTGTTTTTAGCGCGAGCGTATCCTCTCTCGCAGTAGCACATTTCATTGCATTTAATATTGATTATTGGACAGTTATCCTGACTTTGTTCACTGAGAGTAGAGCAAACATTGTCACAAGCACCACCACATGAGTAGTATTCATGTGGACCCCTGCACATTTCTGTATGGGAACACCAAGTATTAAGCGATATAGAATATTTTTATCATAGACATTTTCTGAGTAAACTTTACTATACTTACTGCATTCCTCTTCAGTTATACATTGTCCAATTTTATTTTCAAAGTATCCAGGTTTGCATCTACACAATGGTTCACAGTCTTCTTCTTCTCTAATAGGACAGATGTAAGCCCTGTCTAAACTTTCACAAGTTCGTGGCGGGCAATTCCATGAACATTCGCTGTATTCATCTTTTGGTCCATTGCATGCTTCTGTTATCACAAAGATTTGAAATTAAAAAAAAATCTGTCTATGACTTTGTCCGCGTCGACTTTAGAAGTGTTGGTAGCAAAAAAAGGTATAGGTATAGGTTGGTAGGAATAGTTTCATCCACCATGACTCTTGTGCTATAGACAACAATAGCTATAGGTTTGCCTGTATGAATTTCAAATTACTAGTAGATGAGTTGTTATAATCTTCTATTGACATACTATTTTTACATTGACATGCTTTGTGATTTTAACATGTTTAATATTATTTTTAGACATGAATAGAAATATGAATTGTGACTTTGATGTTATCAATAAAATATTTGTATTTGTATTGATTTAGATTACAGAATAATGTAGAAGAAACATCTATACCAAATTTCAATCGACTACGTTCTGTGGTTTCGTTTTTTGATATTTCCATCACCATAAAAAATATAAAGTACCTATCTGTGTGCAAAATGACAACGAAATTTGTTCAGTCTTTTTTTCATTATTGAGTAGCAAACATTTAATCATAAAAACCTTGTTTACATTTATTTTATACTTTTAATTATGTAGAAAGTACGATCACTTAAAAAATTTGGCGAGGGAAGGATTCAAATATAAACTATTTTTATCGAAAAAAATATGTGCCTCTATGGACTCCAAAATGGCGTGACCAATTTTGAATAAATTTTCAAGCAATCTTCTGATTTAACGGGTGATCCTTTGAAATTTGGTAGTGATTAGATAAACATTTTCGGGTCAGCTCGCCGTTCATAAATAAACATGGTATTTACAAAAAAAATATCTGGTCGGTTATCTGGTTTCTTTAGTTGCAACGTTTGCTTAGTTTGAGTTTGGTGGTTGAACTATTTGGGTAAAGTTTCATAGTATTATCCGCGATTGCTGGTTTTAAAAACAATCTGACTACGGATTCATATGAACTAGTAACACTAAAAAGTAAACCGCAGTATACAAGCGGACACTCATCAGTGGAAGACTATACAGACAGATTAAGCATTTTAGTACTAATCGTTAATAAAATACCTAATTGGGTCTATACATCTGTAAATGTATTAGCCAACTGAACTCTCAAGGTAACTTTCTTTACAGCATAAAATTTCTCGATCTTTTGTGATTTATATTTTTTTACTCACCTGGGCATTTTTCTTCAGGAACACATTTACCGTTTCTTGCTCTTAAAAATGTGTCTTTGCACACGCATCCTTTTTTGCAATATTTAGGATCCATTTTAATGCAAGGTACAGGTTCATCATATTGTGAACAGTTTCTTGCTTGACACCCGCCGTTGATGCAATTAGAGTAAATTTCATTTCTGGGACATGTTGGTGCTGTAAGTAATTTTTTTAATGATTAAAATATCAATAGGGTATTTGATTGTCTAAAAAATAAATTTCGTATTATTTTAATTTTCGATCAATTTTTAATTTACATTTATTCTTTTCTTGGTTAAAAATTAAATAATAAATTAATAGTTCCCAGTAAAACGTATATTTTTAATTCTGTGACCACGTGACTCGCTCTGTTATAAGTGCATATTTTTACATTATTATCCATTGAAACAAGATCGAAACCAATCCTATGAAAACTGACAGTGAAAAAAACAGTGAAATGACAAACAAATGACAATGAAGAAAACAGTGAAGTCTTCCAAATTTCGGTTTTTTAGAGTTTTATGCATGTATGTGCACTTTGCACACAATTTGCAAATCATTTTCATACATGAAAAACTAATTCTATTTTATGAAAGTGAATGTTTATTTGATCGTATTTTATGCGCTGCCGTACATTTCATCCGATTACGTGAAATTCATCTTCATGTTCATGTCACTACATTTACATTAAAAAATATATATAATATGCGAGTTACTTACTACAGTCTTTAGGTCTAACACATTTCTTAATATTGTCGTCGAAGTAATAGCCGTCTTTACAGTTACAGCCATTCAGAATACAAGAAAGAGCACAAACGCCAGGTTTTTGGCCAACGTTATAACAATGCTTATTGCAGTTTCCTCCACAGCCTGGCTGCGCGTTTGGATCTCCCCCACACGATGCTGAAATTATGATGTAACGCTTTTTTATTACATAAACCTTGTTCGAGTCAAGGAAATGGAATTGTAATACAATCGCATCTCCGGAACGCATATACATTGATTATGCCAAAAGATTTTATAAGCTGACGGAAAAAATCACCACCGCGAGCTAACTCGCTGCCCACGCCATCTACTTTAGACAGGAGTAAACTTTATAACTTAACTAACTTTTACTCTATAAGTATTTGCTGTATGGTTTTTAACTAACGGACTCGAAACAATAACGTTGATAAGAAAATACAAATAACTTATTAACAGTTTAGGCAAAAAAAATATCAATCTTAATCTTATTTCTTCTTTTATTTAGTGCTAGCTGTGTTACCCGTTACATGTTTACGGGATAAAAAGTAGCCTATGTGTTAATCTAGGGTGTCAGCTACCTCCATACCAAATTTGATCCAAATCCGTTCAGTAGTTTTTGCGTGAAAGAGTAACAAACATCCACTATACAATACTTACGGCATTCATGCGATGGTATGCATATTTCTTTGTTATTTCTAACATATCCAGGCTTGCAACGGCATCCTGGTGTACAGTATTCAGGTTCGATGTTGTCACAAGTGACAGGGAAACCGAGATCATCACAAGTCTGTGCCCCGCAATGGGCGTTAGTACAATTAGTATATTCCTCATTTATTCCACAGCTTGGAATTGAAACCGCTATAAATAATGTAAATTTAATTAATATTAAAATCACAACTGTGCAGCTCACGTCAAAAGTAAAAATATAAGATACTAGCTGCTCGTCCTGGCTTCGCACGGGTGGGCATTTATTTTTTAATTAAATTCTAGTAATAAATATAGCCTTTGTTACTCAGGGATTACGGCAGGTTAGCATTCTAATTCAGAAAGAATTTTTGAAATCGGTCCAATAGTTTTTGAGTTCATTCGTTACAAACATACAAAAATAAAAAATACAAAACTTTCCTCATTACAATATTAGTGTAAATTCAGGTATAATAAAAAATATTCTTACGGCACTTTTCAGGTTTAACGCATTTAAAAGTTTCGTCATCATAGTAAAAACCATCTTTGCAATTACAACCGTTCAGTTCACAGATGAGAATACATGCTCCTGGTTTTTTGCCAATATCGGAACAATGTTTATTGCAATTTCCCCCACAGCCAGCTTGGGCGTTGGGATCTCCTCCGCACGAAGCTAAAATTGTAACAAAGATTAAAGCTAACATTTTTCGTAATAACATAATAATAATATGTTATTTCTTTCAATTATTAAAAAAAAAACATTTAAACTATACCAACAAACCAAACCACAATACCAATATACTACTTGGCAATTATACTATACTGATTGCGGCCCGCGGTTTTACCCGCTACATGTTTTCCGGAAGAAAAGTAGCCTGTGTTAATCCAGAGTCTCAGCAACCTCCATACCAAATTTCATCCAAATCCGTTCAGTAGTTTTTGCGTGAAAGGGTAACAAACATCCATCTAAACTTTCACATTTATAATATTAGTTGGATTCCAAATAGCTTAATAGATAAAATATAATCATAGACTTTTAGTAGGTGAAAGCACCGTAGCACGCGTGAAGGTAGGAACCTACTCGTACTATAGAAGCCCATTTGTAAGCCTTATAATTATAAAAATGAAATAAAGACAAAGACATAAAGATAAATGATTAGTAATGAACTGTGTTTAGTCTACTTACGGCACTCATTTGATGGAATACAAAATCCTTCTTCATTCCTGGCATACCCTTCTTCACAAAGACATCCTTTTTTGCAGTATTTAGGGTCTATTCTTGGACAAGATAAAGGAAAACCAACTTGCGTGCAGTTTTCAGGACTACAGTTGCCTTGGGTGCACTCGCTGTACCATTCATTTTCTGGGCATTGTGGAGCTAAAATAGTAAAAAATATTTAGTAAGATAGTAAGAAGTATTTTACCGAAGTCGTTCAGCTGAAATCGTAAAATAATAGTTCCAAACGCTGGCCCAATTGCCGCAATGTATGGCCAGACTTAAACGTTGGGTAAACAAACTTAAACGTTGGGTAGAGGCTAGCATTTTGGTTACGTGTACGACCAGAGCTGCCAGTGAAGGAAAACATCATGAGGACATCATAGTATGATGGTTGGGTACTTTCTAGTATTCAGCTGGCCTAGCTACCACCCTCAAGTTGATAGTTTGCCGCCAAGCATCTAACGTTATGTTCCGGCAGCTTCACTTGGGAGCCAGTTCCATTCTTGGCTAGGTGTGTTTTACCATCTTCGACAACACCATCACTCAACATCAAGTGATATGTAGTAAAACACCCAGCCTGTCAACATTGAAAAATAAATCTTACATGGTAACTATTGAAGTTAAGTTTTAACAATAGGTACATATACGACACTCTCGTTATATTAGAAGCAGAATAATAAAATTGTAGAAAGTGTTTGTAATAAAAAGTGTAGCATAACCGTACGAATCGCCTAATCATTATTATGGAGTTTGTCGGTCCGTATAAAATTATTACATCACTTATTTCAACTTCAAAATGTTCATTGTTTACATTGTACTTACTGCATTCTTTAGGCAAAACGCAAAATCCAGTGTGTTCGTCTAAAAAGTATCCATCTCGGCAATTACATGCATTTTCGTAGCAAACCTCAATGCAAGCTCCGGGCTCGCTCCCGATATCTCTACAACGTTGATTACAGTATACTCCGCAACCTGATACTTTATTACAATCACCCGCACAAGAAGCTGTAATGAATAAAAAATATTATTTGATGGATATAAAAACCTTACATCGGCTTAAAATTGCATAATCAGGTTTTTCTATGGTTGACAGGTTAGAAGTTTCACCACAGCGTACCTGATGTTAAGTGACGGTGTGGTCGAAGATGGTAAAGCACACCAAGCCAGGAATGGAACTGGCTCTCAAGTGAGGCTGCCGGAACACACCTTTAGTTGCTTGGCGGAAGATTTTCAACTTGAGGGTGGTAGCCAGCCGAGTACTAGAAAGTACCGTACCGCCACGCTATGGTTTCCTCACGATGTTTTCCTTCACCGGCAGCTCAAGCTCATTGTTGGGGGTGAACCCACGCCCTTTGGCATGCGAACCGACCGCGCTAACCACTGAGCTATCATCGCTACAGACTACAGGTCTATCGAATACGGGAGGAAATAAATAAATAAATAAATAAATAAATATCGTGGGACTATACACACAGCGCCATCTGACCCCAAACTAAGCAGAGCTTGTGTGATGGAAGTCAAATAACTGATAGAATACATAAATACTTTTTTTTTGTAAATACATACATATAATACATACAGAACACCCAGACACAGAACAAACATTTGTTTAATCACAAAATGTTTGCCCTGAGTGGGAATCGAACCCACGCCCTACCGCTCTCAAGGCAGATATACTACCAATGAGCCAACGGGGCTGTCAAATAAAAATAGAAACATCGTAGCAATGATAGATCAGAGATAGTGCATTTATGGGCATGGCGTGAGGTCAAATCCCACCCATAACCTTAATCTGCGGGTATTAGAAAACATAGTAAGGAAGCCATAATATTGGATACTTTCTAGTACTCGGCTGTTACTATCATTGAATTGTGCACTTTCGCTGCTCGCACCTTGCTCGAGAGCAAATTTCTATTTCAGATGTTACCAACTTCCACTTACAACTATTAATAATTTACAAGTATAACTTGTTAACTATACAATAATAAATGGAGACTTTTTCTTGGTCTTTTTAATGTAATACATCTTGGCTTCGTTAATTTATCAGCATTGCTTTCTAGTTCAGTGCTGTAGCTCCAAATTATGGTAATATAATATTACATCTAGAACTAAGAATTTCAGACAATGAATAATGCAATGTGATTATTATAACTAAACGTCATAAAATTTATTAGTTTAATCTAGGGAAAACGAGAGCCACATTAGGGTCTGTCTTTTTTAATACGTATGATCGCTAGCGGATAAGACTATATGTTTCTCTCTCAATAATAGTTGCTAAATTACTTACGACAGTCCGATTTAGGTATGCAAACTCCTTTGTAATTCCTAACATATCCTTCTTTGCAAAGGCATCCTTTTTTGCAAAAGTTAGGATCTATTCTCGGACAAGGTATTGGGAATCCGAGTTGGGAACAGTTTTGAGGGTTGCAGTTGCTTTGAATGCAGTCACTGTAGGCTTCATTGAACGGGCATTGTGGTGCTGTAAAAAAATGATTTCTAGTAATAAAATATCGGCAAATATTTAATGCCAATACCAATTAGAAAGTCTGGGATGTTTTATGTGTATGCCAGCACCCCAATCTTCTGCACCAGATTGTGCTTAATTGTTTTATTATGAAAAAATTATGCACTCTCTTTAGATGGTGAGAGATAACACTTATCTATGACCTACCCAGTAGTATGTACCTTGTATTAGACCCCAAAACTTTGAGTAAGAAGTCCACCCATTACTTTAAAACATTTCATAGCGAGTTTTATATAATAGCTATATGTATTTGTTATCTAAAATGTGTGTGTTTAAGCAAGATAGAGCTTTTATACGTGCATTTTATAAATTATCATCATTATCAGCTTACTAAAGTCACTAACACTACTACTGGACATTATGCCTCACACAAAACACGCCACTCAGCCTGATCTTTGGCTTTTTACTTTTACCCGCTGACAGTTGTTCTACGTATATCGTCTGTCCATTCATTCGCAGGATGTCCTACGATTACCAACTCGTGGTCTCCACTGTAAAACACATCTACCTCAGCGATTATTAATTCTGCGACAGATATGTCCAGCCCATTGCCACTTCAGCTTGTTAATTGCAGAGTTGTGACTTTAGTTCTCTGGCGAATTACTTCGTTCCGGATGCAATGCCTCAGAGAAATTCCAAACATATTTCAAATGTTGGAGAGGCACTTCACGAAAAATAATGAATTTTAAAGTTTCATTAAATAAATATAAATTTTGTGGTACATGACTAACTGCATTGTTGTGGAAGAACACATTTTTTAGTATTATCATCTAAATAATAGCCCCGGCGACAATCGCATGAGTCTGGGTAGCAAATGAGATTACAAGCGCCGTCTTCTTTTCCAATGTCTCTGCAGCGCTGATTGCAGTACACACCACAACCAGTTACGGCGTTGGGATCCCCACCACACGGTGGAGCTGTCAAATTTAAAGAAATTATTATTACAGAAAATAACATAATGCTAATAAGATACTTGACAAAAATATCCATGTTGGTAAAATAACTTGTAGTTATAAACTTCGCAATCGTGACTGATAATTCGATAAATTAAATTTTATAGTAAAAGGCATCAAATATAATTATGTCGTAATTAGTTCATGGTAGGGGTGTATTAGCTACAACAAAATACCTAAAACACCATGGTATGAAAAATTTCAAATTGGGTTCGAAAATTTCTATATGCGTGTAGGTAAGTTTTTTGCACTATGATAATTATAATATGAAAAAATGCAAAAATCTCTTCCGTTATTTTTTTTATTTCTACAAATGATAAATATATACTATTATGTTTTTAGGTAGGCAGAGATCTTTCCACTTACTATTCTGGTACACATATTTTACTTTTTCTAGTTTCATTAGCGTTTTCGTACATGCTCGTTGGTCGTGGGTACTATAAACCTGATTTCCCTTTTAAACTTCTTGAATTTGATTATGAAACGTTCACTGACGGCGAAAAAACACTCACTAGCTTAGCCAAGCCAGTAAAGATTTGCACTCATCTTATAAATTTCTTTCGTGAATCTTCTTTTACCAATCCTCTCCCCTCATCACCCTGTTCCTCATCCAGCCCATTAATGTCACCCCAGTTTTCCTTTTCAGACTTTTTATTTCCACAGCACATTAAACTTAACCTCATACTTTTTCTACCGAACCCAATATCCACAATCTTACATAAATAAGTGTACGAGCACTACACTATGCACAGCCAGTCGTGCCTTTGTAATCATAAATAGGTATCAATAAATAGAAGTGATTGACTAATATAATAATTTATTATCTACTAGCTGTAACACATGATTTTACCCGCTTTTCGGGAATAAACATAAATCTACGTGCTAATTCAGGGAATAATATACATTCCAAAACACATCCAAATGTGGCTAGTGTTATTCATCGATATACTGTTTGTTACTAAACTATTGAAGCGGTCAACCAGATTTGAGTGAAATTTAAAATATAGAAGGCTTTTACTAACTGCTTACAATGCGAGCTATGACAAAAGACTTTCGACTCAAGAAAACGAGACAAATGTATCCATGTCCTTACTCAAGGGACCACGCGAGGATATAAAATAAAATTTAAAAAATGTCCGCGGTGCATACTAACAAAACTGGAATGACACCTTGTTACTTTTTATTCCAAAAAAAACATGCATTCGCCTAGGATAGTTTGTGAAATCGTGGGAGACTTCCCCAGTAATCTTGAATAAAATACTTACGGCATTCGTTTTCAGGTATGCATATATTGCTTTCATTCTTGACAAATCCGTCAATACATCTACATGCAGGCTTACATTTAGAGCTACCGAGCTGCGGGGGAACCTCACAGAGTATAAGGGCTTTATCAACCCCACAAGCTTGTTCAGGACAAGGTGCTGGGCACGGATCGTAAACTTCATTTGGCTTTCTACATCTAGCTGAAATGTTATAAATTCATTATAAGTATGTATTTACAAAAAAAAAAGTATTTTAAGTATTCTATCAGTTATCTGTCTCCCATAGTACAAGCTTTTCTTAGTTTGGGGTCAGATGGCGCTGTGTGTCCTACGATATTTATTTATTTATTTATTTGGTTTAGTTGGTGTAAAGCCCAAGGAAGTAATCATAACGTGCCTTACGTTATGATTTCTTCCTATTATTCTTTTTATTAGTTTTAACCATTAACATTTCCTATTAAAAAGATACTACATCTAACAAAATCCAAGACTATTGAGACTAACTATCTAATGCGTAATGAATGCAAAATCGTAATGATTGCAAAACAAAAACCCAAAAACTTTTTTTTTTTTTATGTCAAAGTAATGAGACGATCGAGGCACTCTCCTGATGTTAAGAGATAACGCCTGCCCATGCCCATTGCAGCGATACACAGAACTTTGGGTAACAAAACAACGTCCACGGCATCGCTGCTTTGGCGCTCATTACTTTGAGACTAGATGGTTAGTCTCAACAGCCCAGTAATTTCGCTAGCTGCAATACCCTTCAAACCGGAACACAGTAATGTTTGCACACTAAGGCTTGGCGGCAGAATATCTGGTACTGCGGTGGTACCTACCTAGACGACCTCCTGCTAAGGAAATCTACCACCAAGTCGTTGTTATGTTACTCAAAGTTCTGTTTACCGCTGAAATAGTCATGCACTAACCATCAGCAGATCGTTAGTCTTATTACTATTACATAGAAATGAGTTTCCACTTTATTCCCAAAGTAATTTAAAAAAAATCTTCACTTACGGCAGTTTTTCCAAAGAACGCAATTGCCTAAATGATTTCTGTAGTAACCATTTTTGCATCTACAAGTAGGTGGTGGGCATTGGGGATGCCCGAGAGGTAATGCTGGCGCACATGTAATAGCTGCATCATTAATCCCACAAGTGCGTGCCGGGCAAGACGACGGGCACGGATCGTAGACCTCGTTTCGTTTTTTGCATATAGGAACACCTGAAACTCGAAGAATCTTCAGTTTGTACACAGTAAAAAATTGTACATCAGAAAAGTAATTACGCTAAATATTTCTGCATTATTTGTAACTTCATAATATATGTATTAATCAATAATAAATTGTGATAAAATGCGATCAAAGTTTAAATTTATTAATTAATTTTTAAAATCTGGGTGTTTGAATGTTTTTACAAAAAAAAAGTATGTACAAGTATTTTGATAATTTCGAATACTAGGTCAATCCTACTATATGAACTGAAATTCGAAGATGTAACCGAAATTATGGAAGCTGACACGGATTTGACACATTTTTGTTTTTATTATGTGGGATTATTCATGTGTAATTATGTCGAATATATTGACTATAGTTTCTACTATACGACTATAGTTTTGCACGAAGTGCAATTATTAAAAAAAAAAAAAAGTTTGAAGCAAGACGATGCCGCGTTCGCGTTGTACTCGCGTTGTTGTACTTTGTCCCCATGAAGAAAACCACCGGTTGTGGCCGAAACTTTAGTCGGAGCATCCATTTAATATAATTTAACGTTAAATTAATCCCGCATAAGTAAAACAAAAATAGTGTATTATTATACCTATATACCTTTGCTTGAAACACACAGCTGCAGCCAGTGCTGCTTATACTAATGTATTATTTATAATAATAAAGTTACTTGTATTTGTAAATGTATTTTATTTTAATATACTTACGGCAAAATTGTATTGGAATACAAATGCCTCTATAGTTTCTAACAAATCCTTCCTTGCAAATGCAGCCCGGCCTGCCAGGGCAGACGCCAGTTTGCCTCAAATCGCAGCAAGAAACCGGGAAGCCAACATCCTGACAAGTCTTTGGAATACATACAGCTTCTGGGCATTGCACCCATATTTCATTTTTCGCTAAAAATAGTAACTTCATTGATAATTACACCATCATACATAAATTTAATATCAATTATAATTTGACGGAGCAAATGAATTTTCTCCAAGTATACTTATAACATATTGTATGTAACTGTGTATGTATGTATGTTTGTTCAGCAATTACTTGTGGGTCGAATGAACTTTACAAAGTTTTATTGGCGGTAGTTCGAGCAAATACAAGTTGTTAATTTCAAATATTAGTCAAAACATTTCAAATGTGAGTAATAATATAAATAATAATTATATGTGATATAATTATAACATAAATTGGTGTTTGTGTCAATTTTTAAGCACGTATAATCCTAGATATAAGAAATTCTTCAGTTTATATCAGCTTTATTCGAATGCAAGTTTTCGACTTCCATACAACGTGAAAATGTAATAAAAATACCCACATATATTTGCATTGTTTAAATATTTAATGAGATTAGCCTCGAAACATTTATAAAGTTCCCATTCACTAGGATTAAGATAATAAACTGGAACAATTCTGATCTAAAGTAAGGAAAATTAAAATAAGTTATAATGTATTAAGTAGAAAATTAACTATACTTACAACATGGAAATTGATTTCTGGGTGACCTCCAGATTCTCCGATAATTTCCTGTTCTTCGATTATTTCCTGCTCCTTGATAATTGCCTGCGAATGAAAAAAAAAACATAATAATATTACTTAAATTACATAATATGTACCTATTTGTTGAGCATAACTTTTTCATTCATAAACAAACAATAATCAACATAATTGCTTAAAAACGTAAACTGGACTTAGGTATTGTAATTAAATTGGGTAAATGGAATTTTAAATAAGTTGCATTAAAGAAGAAAAAATAATGTGGTTTAATTAAAAAACTAAATACAAACCTGTGCAGGATGTCAATACGAAAATGTGTGCCCAAAAGGCCAACAACAATAGTGACTTCACCATAGTCACCAATCAAATGGTGACTCAAGGCAATATCATAGCTATTTACACCTTTTATATCTTTTTTTTTTCACTTGTTTAAATAAAAATAAAAGAAAAAATAAGAATGTTTATCCACATGTTGTAATAAAACATTTTCAGTCAGTTTTTTATAATAATTCTATTGTTAACGCAAATGAAGATAAATTTTAATATGAAACCGGTACACATGTATTGTCGTCTTAGTTTCGCAGCTGTATTGATATTTAATAAATACAATCAATTGAATAAAGTTAAATCGGCGGCTGATAATATTTTCCATAGTGTTCACACGTGATGCTAACTAATGGACTTCTTGAAAATAATCTGTTAAATTATAGTACGTGTAAGTAATTAAACTAATATACAATTTAACAAAAGTACGCGATGGGGTAGACGTGTTCTAGAGTTTCAATTCAATTTTAAAACATCTTTATTTGTCAGAAAGTATATAAATTGTACAATTACTAGTGTAAGTTAACAAAACCCAGTAGCTCATAAAACAATTACAAAATTAGCTGTTTATCGAGCACCTACGCTTTCATTAAACTTAAAATAATAATTATAAATGAAAAAAACAATGGGGTCGGAGAAGAGTAGCCATAAATGTTTTGCTACGTACGCTTTAGTATTTGGCATTCCGTTTGGTAAAATGAGATTATTTAAAAATTTAGGCGGGAGGCTGAAAAGTCTGGCAAGCCTGCGAATAGAAACGCTTCTTGCGGTGGTCATGCACACAAGCACGCACCGGCGATGGAGTGACGATATACGTAGGACAGCTGGCGGTGGATGGAAGCGAAAAGCCGAAGATCGGGCTGAGTGGCGTGTCTTGGGAGAGACCTATGTCCAGCAGTGGACTACAAAACGCTGGTGATGATGGTGATGAAGTGTATAGATACATAATTATGTATGTTTTAAAATTAAACTATTGTTGTTGCCAGTGACGGAGCAAGATAAATTTGAGCTCTAGGCCTAGATGGACGATGACGTGGAGACAACTGAGTCTACTTTATCAAATTTCACCGTCATTGGGTATATAACTAAATAATTACTAAGCCTAGCTCAATCACGTTCACCAATGGACTCCTTGGGCGTGTCGTCAGTCGCTCTCTTCTTCAGTCAGTTGTCTTCTGCTTGCTCCGTGAAAGATCAATTGTACACATAACTAACAAACAGATTTTGGAATTTGTATTATAAGTATGTATTTACAAAAAAAAAAAAGTATTTAAGTATTTTGTCAGTTATCTGATTCCCATAGCTTTGCTTAGTTTGGGGTCAGATGGCGCTGTGTGTAATGTCCTACGATATTTATTTATTATTTATTTTATTTTATTAATTTAGTAAGGATTTGTTCATTTGCCACCTTTAGAGATTCTAATATTTAAACCTAAATATATGTCCTTCCAATCTATTGCCCAAATCTTTGAAACCGTAAATGTTGACATTATTACAGAATACGCATTATCTGACGAATAATAAAGAAGGTTCAATAATTAATAATTATAATTATTAATAAATTTGAATGTAACAAAAATCTTAGTCAAGAAAATAATAAACCCTACGAAAGCCCGCTAGTAAATTATTATTTCCGATATTTATAGTTTGTGTCACTCGAGATGGTTGATTACCCTGTACATCCGACTCTGTTTAGGTATTTAAAAGTTATGGTGGAATAAAGAAATTTACGTACATACAAGACATACATACATCTATAAACCAAGTAAAATATAGGGTAAGGGATCCTTAAGAAGCGACAGTGCTCTTTTAGTGCCATTTAGTGATGGAATCTCAAAAATAGGCTTATTAATTAATTGTTAATTATTATTACATTAATTATTATAGATCTCTAAAATACAATCACACACGTGTTCTTTACATGTATGACATGTTGTCGATAGTCACTAGTTAGAGTTAACTTATACAAAGTTATTTGATAAATTTCATTTGCATAACAACTTGCAATTCAAGTATATTTGAAGAAGATAAAATATTGAAGTAAAAGTAACAATAACTTGTAATTATTAAATTTACCTAGCTCAATAAAACAAAGACTAATAATGCTCAGTCGCTGTTGTCATATAAAAGTATTAATATAACAATAAAAGGAAAAAAACTGGGTCTGTTTCATTTATGTACCTACCTACTAGTTGTGTCATACACCTATCCATGAGCTAGTTTTTATTTCTGAATAGTTTGTCCCTTTTTATCTTAGTAAGTAATTTGACTAAGTAATTATTGTACAATTGTACATAGTTGACATAGTTGAGTTTTTAAATGTCGCCTTTTTATCACAATTATGTATGCCGTGTTAATGTAGGACATAATATAAGTACTATTTTCCTGTCGTCGTAGTAAAATTTTCTTAAGTACATATCAAATGTTTTGACTCTACGTTTATCATCCGTACAGCCAAGGAATGGAACAAATTGCCTACCTTCTTGTTTCCAGAGATATATAGGTAATCTAAATCTTTTCAAGGTTAAAGTGAATAGGTTTGTAATCTACCGAGTCTGCGTGCTTTATCTTCGACCACGTTATTGCTTACCATCAGAGGAGTTGATGACCAAACGTAGACTTTAAAATAACGTTTAGAAAAAACCTACATAATTATAATATTACTTCTTTGAGTATAAGATGCTGTTTAATTCATAGTTATTATGTAAATTTCACGGCATTTTCTTTATCATCAGTAATAAATTCTATTTATATGACGATCACAAAATTAAATAGACAAAAAGTTATTTACCCAAAATATTTTTTTGCCTTTTGTAACAAATCGTGTACATCTACTCTCATTTACGTCAATAAACTATGACATACCTTTATAAGACGTAATAACGAAATTTATTATTTATACGTTGCTTATGAATATAAAATCTTATGCTCTCGCAACAAAAACGAGCATGGCTCCTGCATTGCTTAAAAGTTTTCGAACAATGTCTTACAAAGCAAAATTATTATGACAATTAAAATATAATCGTGACAATCCCAAAATCGATGAGACCTTAATTTAGTTGCTAATTAGCAATAGAATTGTTTGGTTATTTAAAAAAAATAACATAAATGATAATAAATAAAAAAGTAGAAACATTACAAACTTGCAGAACATATTAAAACAAAAGTAGAAGCCACGATCACCAACAGCAATAACTTCTCCATAGTTACTACTTGATCAGTTATTTTTATAAATTATTGAAGCTAATTTATAGCATTTCTTTATAGCATTTTTAACTTTTATAACATTTTGCACTAGTTTCAATAAAAATAAAAACTGTCTCCACCTGCACATATAGCAATAAAACAATACGAAATTACTTTTTCTATGAAAACTATTAGACTGGGTGACTGGGTGGTAACTATTATCGTAGTATTCCAAGTTTTTTTACCCAACTTTTATTTTATACGCTACATACTCAATGTCGTAGGATTTCCTACAGCCGGTTCTCAGTCTATGTTGTTAAAAGGTTTGGTAGTTTAGATAACAGCTGTGTTTATTTAAGTACCACTAACGTGTTTGTTATTTCCCTGACTTTTGAATTTTATTCATAACATCCAATTAACATTATAAGTCATTAAAAATGTGACTAGCCCATAACATGATTATTGGCGTATGATTCTGCGCTTTGCAGTTTCATCCTTGTTTTGGAAGGTAAAAACAGCCTATGCGTTGATATATCCTTCATGTTTATATTAAAACTGTAACTTTATACCAACATTTGTACAAAATGCATTCTATGAGTTTTTGACCAAACTGACATTTACATTACCATGACAGCTAAAATTGTGTCCTGCTAGAAGTGTAGTTATATCTGCCTATAGTGCCGCCTTTTGTGGTGATTGTTTTAGTAGCAAACATTGAAACGTGGCGCACGCTAATACTGCCAGCATTAGTACCTAAATTAGTGGCTGCCATCATCGTTGGAGAAAACACCTAAATCACTTGAGCTACTCATGAGTTTACAATATCTGCTGCTTCACTGGGATTACTAAAGTTAATGTTTTGCCATGTGGCTCCAAAATTTTATTTTGATTCTTCTTGAAAGTTATCACTCAATGGAAAGTCTTGAGAGCATAATATTAAGTATCAGTGTGGTCGAAGATGGTAAACACACCTTGTCTGGAATGGAACTGGCTCACAAGCGTGGCTGATGATACACACCTTTAGGTGCTTGGCGATAGATTACTAGAACTAGCCGAGTACTTTATAGGAAGCACCTTAACAATATTCTCCTTCACCGGCAGCTCAAGCTTATTGGTAGGGTTTGAACCCACGTCTTTTGGCGTGTGAACCGACCATGCTAACCACTGAGCTATCATAGCTACATCGCTATTTGTTATACGGGATTTCTCACGTTTAATTATACCGGATATTCTGACTATAGTACTGGCCACTCTCCGGTTGCCTTCTTCATGGAGACAAAGCTGCGAAGCAAAACGAGGTTATTATACACGAGCGTTGAACGTAGCCGAAAGTAAAGTCAGAGTATTCTATATAATCAAACGTAAGTATTCCACATAGTTATAACAAAAAAGGTTCTAACCGTACAAATTCCAAAAAAAAAAACCCAAAAAACGGTTCACACATTATGTTCTTCGTAAGTATGGCAAAAACATTACACATTATTGGTACAGACTTCAAATTCGGGCTACTCGGATTAAACACCGCTTTAGCTGCGCAAAAATAACCCGTTATAAAATCTGTTTATACACCAGTAGTTATTTTTTAATTACAAGAAAAAAAAGGCGTTATCTACTGCTATAACTGAACCCAACAATAAAAAAAACCTTGAAAAATCGATATCGAAAAATTATCCACAAAAAAGGTGATTCCTAGTTATTATACTACGCGTAGGCATTTACCTAAGCTCGTGCAACTGGTTGGGGAGGCCTCAGTCGCGATAGTGCGATAGAGAAAGAAAATGTTTTTGCAATATTTCAATTAAAGTCGCCGTTAGTTACCGTCAGCTGGCCCAGTGATAGTATTCTTTTGTAGTAAATGAGTGCTATTTTGAGAAATTTTAAGTAGTAATTATTTTTGAATTATGAAGTACAGTAAGCAAAAATTCTGATTGCACATTTATGACGTCTTACCCCGTCAATACGACCCATTAAAATTTTTCTAGTAATTAAAAACACGTGGTGTATATTCTCATATGACATTTATTATTAATTATCAGCTCCCATGATTAAAACCTGTACAGGTATCTTTATTATTTTGCCTGTACTTGGCTCTCTCTTGGTTCCCATGATGAAAACAATGCATGGTTGTTGAACTATAAACGTTGCGCTAGGCAGCGGAGGATTTTCTGAAAAGAAACAATAAATTATTGAATTTTGGAAGACCTTTTGACTTTTAATTTGATATTTTAGTTTACAGACGTAATAATATGATACTCTGTGTTTTTTTTAGGACGAAAGCAATATTGCTGTTATAAATACAACAATATATCTTAAGTTACATACATACTGTAAGCTACAAATGGCGATGGAAAACATCGCCAAATAGAAAAACATTTTTTTATAAGACACTCTTAGAATATAGTTGTTCTTTCTATATCCTAAGAAGACACTAGATACAACAACGAATAACAACAGACAAAACACACAAATAAAAAGATAGAAATTAATATTACACAGCACAACAAATTTGAAATGTCAGTAAGAGGAAATGCATTTTAAAGAAAAAAGGCTCAGCAATTGTGCTGGGGATTATTCCGCAGCGCTGATTTTCAGCACTGACACATCATGAGGTTACTTTCGTGTTTTAATATTCACATCTTTTTGGAAGACGTGTGAAGTTAGCAATTTGGTTAGCGCGGCAGAACAGGTGAAAAGAGTATTTAATGTAGGCTATAGTCTGTTGTAATCCCACTTTTATCTTTTTTTAATCAGCCGGTTGGGAAAAAATCGTTTTTCTTGTTTCGTCATTTTTGCTTTTACGACTTCTTTGAATCTCCAAAAGCAAGGCTCATTTACAAATAATATCATATCAATTAGCTAAAGATAAATAAGTGAAATTGAAATCATACCCTGTTCATTAGGTGCAGGTTTCCCATCATAGTTCATTGTAAGACAATTCTTTTGACTGAAAACAGATATAGCCAAAGGTTTGTTATCGACTACGACATTTACAAACTCTGCATGTTTTGGATTGAATATATTATTTGTACGTGGTATAGCCTGAAAAAAAAACAATTATAAATAAAATATTATTTGACTGCCCCGTTGGCGCGCTCATAACTTTGAAATCTTTGTAACGAAGTCTGATCTCGTAATTGCGCTAGCTACAGGATCCTTCAAACAGTTTTTATGTTTCTAAACTGCTGTTTGGTGGCAAAATTGCTGCGTACCTGCTGCGACGATCAACGACAAAATAAATATTTTACCTAGATAATTCTTTACCATTTTTGTACAAAACAATCTTAGTAATAATGAACAATACTCTAAGAAATGTTTCGCTCTCCTGGAATCGCTCTATTATCACGAAGAAGGCCAGTAATCCTGATATTGTGGCTGTTGATTGGGCCTAATGCCAAGCAGTCTTTATCGGCTTTAACAAGCCCAGGAACCAGGAACCAGGCCCTTGGCTTAGCTCACGAAATAGCCGCTATTGTAAAATATTTACTCAACGACCACTGTCCAGATCTTCATCACGGTATACGGCCTTGAAGTGAATAGCCTCAATCAACATCTTTGAAAACCTTCACCACTAATACTTGCCACGCATTATCAGGAGATTTTTCATCTGTAGCTGTAACAGTTTATGTCCAGGGGATGTTGCCAGCATAACCGTTATTTTTAATATTGTGTTACTATTTAGCTGTGCTACAATAGTAGTAGAATTTAGAAGTCCTGTCACTCACAAGTGACACTGGGAATTGAAGAGTTATTGTGTATTTTTCCGTACTTAATTAATCCAAAAAATAAATTTATAAAATGCAATCTTACCCGTTTAAGAACTTCCTTTGCATCAATGTCAGTTCTTATAGTATCGTATTTTGGCATTTGTATGTCAACTATTGTTTGCTTCATAGAATCTTCTATCGATTTTATCATGTTATAATCAAGACGTCGGAGTGTTGAACTCCGATCCGTTTTTGATTTTGAGAGAATCATTAAATAATACATATCAGCGATATCACTTTCCACCCTAATTGCCTGCAAATTAGTAAAATAATTAGTAGCGAAACGAACTTGACGTGATTTTCAATTATAATTTCAAATATAATATCGTGTATCACTAGCAACGCCCTGAGATTCCAAGATAAAAAAAACTATGTGTTACACCAAGTAATAAGCTATCTCTATTCTAAACTTCATCCAAATATGTTAAACCTTTACATTGTGAATAAATAACACACATACACATAGTACACACTTTCACATTTACGATATTCATGATCGTATTCATCAGCCCGCTCCAGCCCACTGCTGGACATAGGCTACCCCGATATTACCCTCCACCCTGCTGTTACCATGATCATCACCTTGATTAGGAACAGTAGGCGGCTGAAGCCAGGCTATTTCTATTGATGTCGTACATAAGAGGTTTCAAGCATAATTGCCACGCTGGGCAGACGTGCTCACGGGGACGTAACTTCATTTTGGTGGTGTTGCTACTCACCAACCAGTTGTATTTAAGCTACGTTGGGTTTGAATGGCTATTTCGCCATAACTTGGTTCGCTAGAGCTTCGTTTGTTGTTCAGCAGGTGCACAGAAAAGGTGAGGTTGGTTTGAAGCAAGAGCCTCTTTACATGCTGATTTGCAATATTTATAGAGTTCAATTAATATTAGTATATAGGTATGTCTGATAATTTTAATAGTTTCAGACTTTCAAAAATAGTTAGTCGTTTTAATATAATCTATTTATTAAAATGTGCGTATTAAGTACATACCTATATACCGTTTTTACTTAGTTTATTACTTACTTTTGCTTTCAATGTAGGCACCTCCGTATAGTCGCATTTTACCCTTTGAGAAACATAGTCCCTTGTGACGTATTTAGTCGAGGATATATAAAATCGATTTCTTATTATTTCTTTACTAAAACGGTATTTGAATGATATCTGCAACACAATTAACATTTATTTTTTACTCTTGCGAGCTACTGATACAAAAAACATTTTTTACAACAAAAAAAAAATCAAGAAATTCTACTGAGGTTCTTATATTATATCTATACACATCTTCTTCTTACTGTATTCTGGTTTTAAAGGTACCGCAGCTAGCGCAGTTACAGGGCTATTAAAATTTACCATTGAATATTTATTTATTTATTTATAAAGTTCGCCAACACAGTGTACACCAAATGTCAAGATAAGTGTCACAGCAATTATAGGCGAAGACGGCATGCATTACAATTAAATATTCAGTCATAATTAAGTAATAGTCATAAAGAAATAATATCATTTTTAATGTTAAAGTAATGAGACGCTCTCCTGATGGTAAGAGATAACGCCTGTTCATGACCATTGCAGCGATACACAGAACTTTGAGTAATAAAATAGAGTCCAGGGCATCGCTGCTTTGGCGCTCATCATTTTCGATGGTAAGTCACTAGCTGCAGTAGCTTTCAAGCCGAAACACAGTAATATTTACACATTGGCGGCAGAATATCTGGTACTGCGGTGGTACCTGGACGACCTTCTATTAAGAACATCTACCACCAAAAAAATCTGAACTACAGAAATATTCACCCAAAATTTCTACCAAATTCAACCAGTTTCAACATCGGAACTACTCGGAATAAATCGCGATTCAGAGGGGAGGAGGAGGGGAAGAGGGAAGGGGAGTCTTATTCTCCGAGAGATTAAGTTTGGTTTGAGATGTCAGTGCTACGCGCAAAAGTTTTTGAGAGTCCACTTTCCGATAGTTTAAAATTGAGACCGATCTTCCGTAGCGGTAATGTATTTATTATTTTGTTTTGTTTTCACGCGTGCTTTGCTTGACGGTCAATTATTGTCGTCTACTAAAATACCATACGCAACGAATACAATTGAAAAGACTTTAAGTATGTTAACAAGATATTGTGGAGAAATGCCATTTAGCTAGCTCTATTTTTAAAAACGCAACGGCATAGTTCACCGCATTTGCTAAATGCGTTTTGGCAGATTCCACACATTTTATAGAAATTGAGATTTCCTTAAGACAGCAACCATCTTGAAATCTCTACGTCTCAGAACACATACATATGTACAGACAGTTGAACAGTTCGTAGTTTGAAATTAGCCGCAAAACTCAAAAGAGAAAATAAGAAAAATCAGAAGTCCGTGGGATTCGAATCCAGGACCTCGATATTGGAGTCATGTAATTATTCCAAACGGACTATACTCTATGGTGAAGATATTATATCAAAATCAATTTTTCATCACGTCTCTTGCAGAGTACATTTCAAAATTCGACGCAGAATGTAAAGTTTTGTCTATGTGATTTTGAGTTTCTTACCTTATTAATACAAGCTCCAGTGCCTACAACAAATTGTGTTTTACTGTCCAAAATATCTGTAGTCGTGAAAAATTCTGGAAATACTCCCTTAGAAGCTATCTTCATCTGTAAAAATATGTCGGAAATAAATAAATGCCTTGTATACAAAATTGATTTTGCGGTTCAGAACATATTGTTTTACACTTTGGCATTAGCCAATAATACGACTGACCATTATTTCGTAAATTATCATAGTAAAAAAGAAACTCATGAAACCAGCTATAAAAAAGGGATGTATTTTTATGATGAATGTAGGTATTTATGTAAATGTTATGTGTTGCTCAAGTACACAGTACAGTACAGTAGTATGTGTGTTAGTACACAGCATCTTGTGTTATCCATACCGAGGTTACCTGGAAAAGATTGTTCTAAGCGATAAGGGCGCCAATTGTTGCGCTTAATTTGAATGTTTAATGTATTTATTATTTTTGTTCTGTAACCTTAGTGTGAACCATAACGAGTAATCTATACATATAATTATCTTATTGATTGTATTTATTTTTTACAGTCACTTGACTTTTTTTCAATATTAAGTAACCGTAAAAAACTTAAAGTATATTAAACTATTATAATTGTACTAAAACAAAAATGTCAATTATATTAATTGGATCAGAATGTCAGACAGATATTAAATGGAGATTATTTAACGTTTCTACGCAAACTGAGTGGCTCTAGGGTGATCTCAGAGCGTCTACGCTGTAAAGCATATAAAAAAAATATCGTAGGACTATACACACAGCGCCATCTGACCCCAAACTAAGCAACGCTTGTACTATGGAAGACAGATAACTGATATAATACATAAATAGTTTTTTTTGTAAATACATACTTATAATACATAAAGTACACCCAGACACAGAACAAACATTTGTTTTTTTATCACAAAATGCTTGTCCTGGGTGGGAATCGAACCCACGCCCTTCAGCTCTTGGAGCAGACATACTACCAATGAGCCAACGGGGCTGTCTAATATTACTAAGACATGTAAAAAAACACTAGTAAAAACAAAACCAATTGAAAAAAAAAAACTAAACTAGCAAAAAATACACTTACCGCATTATTCATTTTATTTATAGCGTCAATTGATGGTGGCTTAAACTGAATAGTCTTTGTAATACCATATTGCAGGTATGTGCTAACATCTTTTTTAAATCCAGGTGTTATCTGATATTTTGGACTAAAGAAAGCGCCATTCGCCATTACTACTTTAGAGCTCCTTGAAAGTATTTCATTGACTTGTTCCATTGTACAACGGACCTGTAAAAATATAATATAACAAGCGGACGCCTCGCAGTTTCAGCCGCGTAGTTCCCGTTCCTGTGAGAATACAGGGATAAACAGTAACCTATGTCACCCGGGGATAGTGTAGCTTCCCAACGGTGAAAGATTGTTTTGAATCAGTCCAATAGTTTCGGATCCTATTCAATATAAACCAACAAGCAAACAAAACATCTAATCTTTCCTCTTTATAATAGTATAGATTTATTATTGTTAAACAAGCTGAGGAGTTTAAAAAGTCTATAAGCTGACTGCGAATGAAATAGCTATAAATAATAATTAAAGGCAAAAACAATTTTAAACCAATTTATTATTCTTAATTAAAATTAAACTTCAGCATATTTTTGTAAATCTATTTTGGTTTTTTTAAATGGACACTTGGGTTATTGATACGTATCTAACGATACCTGAATTGTCGTAATTCATTTGGCCGTAATGATACAATACAATAGTTACTTGGTGGTAGATCTCCTTAGCAGGAGGTCATCTAGGTAAGTACCACCGCAGTACCAGATATTCAGCCGCCAAGCAGTAGTGTGTAAACATTACTGTGTTCCGGTTTGAAGGGTACTGCAGCTAGCGAAATTACTGGGCTGTTGAGGCTAACCATCTAAAGTCTCAAAGTAATAAGCACCAAAGCAGTGATGCCCTGGACTTTGTTTTGTTACTCAGAGTTCTGTGTATCACTGCAATGTTCATGGACAAGCGTTATCTCTCACCATCAGGAGAGCGTCTCGTTCGTCTCATTATTTTTCACATTAAAAAATAAAACATACAACATAATACTTCTTTGGCAGTCGGGTAAAAAATGTAAAAGATTGGTATAGTAGAAGCAAAAACTTACGTCGTCTGTGTCAGTTGGTTCTACTTTTAAAAAGTATTATTAAAGTATATTTTGAAAAAAAAAACTTACTTGATCGACATTTTTCTGCTTCATCAATTCTAATAATCGATTGTATTCCAAACCATAGGAGTGCATTACTGACAGGGCTAAAACACGCATTGTAGCTATCGGCGAATAGATAATACTCTGATTTTTCATCGTTTTATCCTGTTCTTTAATAACTTCCTTTAAAAAAAAAACAATTATTACAGTATAAATACATTAGTACAGTTTTAGTTTTATTATTCAGGAGTATTCACGTTGGATACTCCAACAAAAGTGTTAGTAAATATGCTTTATTTTTTTTTTATTTTTTTTTTTTATGGTTGACAGGCCAGGTGTTTGACCACAGCTCACCTGATGTTAAGTGAAGGTGTGGTCGAAGATGGTAAAGGACACCTAGTCTGGAATGGAACTGGCTCTCAAGTGAGGCTGCCGGAACACACCGTTAGATGCTTGGCGGCAGATTTTCAACTTGAGGGTGGTAGCTAGCCAGCCGAGTACTAGAAAGTACCCTACCACCATGCTATGGTTTCCTCACGATGTTTTCCTTCACCGGCAGCTCAAGCTCATTATTGGGGTTTGAACCCACGCCCTTCGACATGCGAACCGACCACGCTAACCACTGAGTTATCATCGCTACAAAAGCTGTAAAAGCTGCTTTCAAGCTGTAAAAGTTTCTTCAAAATCGGTTTAGTAGTTTAGAGTCTATAATATGTTTGGCAAACGTAAACACACTACTTTTCTAATTTTCGTAAACAAACAAAATAGCTTTTACTGGTTTTGTTAATCTATTAACGGCTTTACTCGTATGATTTTCACTGTACAAGATTTTTGACTGGTGTTTTCGATCTTCGAATTTTTCCTTTTTTTTTATGGACTGGCTACTTTTTATCTTTTGTAAGAATGTTTAAATAACGATTGTAAGCGAACCCATAATTCTACTCGCGCCCAACTAATTTCAGGGTTGCCGCGACCACAACTTTTATAATGGCTGGATGGCTGGTGCCTGATTTTGGCTTTATATTATTTCTAGTAGTGGAGCGTCCCATCAATAGACAGAACTTCTTTTTGAATGAGTTAACGATCTTACTTGACGAGATCCTGTGACTTATTATTATCATCGCATAATTAACTATACTGAAATCGCATTGGAAACCCATACTGAAAAAACTAAAATCTTATCGGCTTACATACACTGCTTTCTACAAATCATGATGCACATATACTTACATACACACAATGACAACTTTTTACCCATCAAGATAAACATACACTACATTTACGTGTTTTTCTAGTTATGGCACACATTCGTTCTGTTCTTCTACTTTCGTGAGCGTTTTCATATTGCATGTTTTTACAGAGTTATGAGTTGTGCCCAGAGTAGCAGTGGTTTTAATACGATGACCCCTTTTTGGTTTGTTACACAACAAGTTTATAGCAATTATTTTTTATTGTGTATATCCTGTAAAAATACGTACCAGTGTACATTTCACAGAGAAATCGATCATAGCTTCACTGAACGGTTCTAGCGTATTTGTTTCAGAACAAACAGGACTATTTACAGTAGTCATTTCTGTTGTATTGTCATCTGCACTAGTAGTTTTTATTGTTGTGGTTGTTTTCTTAATTTTTTTGGTTTTCTTCGTAGTTGATGATATTTTTGGGAAAGTGTGTTCATTATTAGTTGTCTGTGCCGTTGAAGTGTCCGTTATTAAGGGTTCTGTGGTAGTGTTTGATGAATCTTTTTCTGATGTCGAATAGTCCTTTGTTGTTGAGGCTTTTGCTGTTGTGAATGTTTTCTTGGTCATTTTTGTTTTTTTCGTAGTTGAAGTGATTTTTAACGTTGTGTATTGATCAGTCGTTGTGTCTTTCTCTTCTGTGGTTGTGTTTGTCGTAAACGATTTGTTTTTTGTCGTTAAGTAGTCATCTGTATTTGTAGTTTTTTCTGTTGTAGTTTTTTTCTTCGTCGATTTGTTTTTTTTCGTAGTTGGTGATGTTTTTAGGGTTGTGTGTTGATATGAAGCAGTGGTTTCCGTTTTCGGTAAATCAGTAGTAGTATTTGATGAGTCGGATTCACTCGATGTTTTATTGCATTCATCAGCAGTTGTAGTTTTGCCTGTTGTGGTAGTTTTCTTCATCATTTTGGTATTTTTCGTTGGCGCTTTTTTCATAGTTGCTGTTTCTGCGGTTGAATCGTAGACAGATTTTGAGTTTGTCTCTGCCGTTATCATTTCTGAACTATCCGTTACTAATGATTCAGAAGAGATATCTGACGAATCCAATTCTGTTGTTGACATTTCATCTACAGTAGATTTGCTGGTTGTAGTGATTTTTTTCGTGGGTACATTTTTTGTAATTGATGATGATTCTGGGGGCTTGCTTTGTGCTGTTGTTGTTTTTAGTGACGTCACTTCTGTGGTATATTTATTCGTTGCTATCTTCTTAGTAGCTTTTGTAGATTTTAGGCCTGGAAATATGTTTATTTTAGGTTTAATAATATTAGCTGATGAATAAAATAAATTCTAAGTCAGTGGCTCCGCCACCAGCCACCACGGTTGCAAGAAAAAACGCACCGTAATACCGGCACTCCATTTCCACTGCAGCCCCATCACGTCCACCATCAGACGGTGGCAGCTTCTTCAAGGCCGTGGAAGGTAGGGTTAGGGGCAACTATATAACACCGACAGTTCTCTCCCACCGCAGCCTCCAGTCATCAGGCGCAGTGCCTCCTATACGACACCGCAGCCCACCTCAGTTGTGGCACTGCCCATACATTTACGCAATCTACACTGTGGTCGCTTCAACATGGCTCGACTCAACTCTGTGGTGACCAGTCACGGTTACTCAGCCCCCGCCACGACAAGACGGGAACCTATTGGGGAATCCCACAGCATCTCTCTTTTCGACTCGTCTTTTCTGAGTTATGTGCATATTTACACTGACTTTCAACGGTGAAGGAAAACATCACGGTGAGAAAACTTACATGTCTTAAAAGAAATCTTTAAGATGTGTGAAGTTTGCCAACCAGCTTTTTGCTTGCGTGACGAACTATGGTCTTACGCATCTCATGGCGCCTAGAAGTAAAACAGTTTATAAAAATAGGGCTGATCCGGAATAAAAAAATACTAGGGGCTTTCAAAAACATTAATTTAAGAATCAGTTTTTTCTAGACAATCTTGCTCTATTGTAAACCGCATCTTTGTATAACATCAGACCGGACAGTTTAACTCATACCTACTCGTTATACTATTGAAAACAAAATTAAAAAAAAAAAATCTATAAATAGAAACGTCAAATTTCATACAATCATAATTATAAAACTTGGCAATTATAGCAGTGCATAGTCTGAAATATAACGAGAAATATACACAAAACTTAAAAACTTAAAAGTAAGCGTTTTATTATCAGTGTTGGTTGCCACAGGCTTAGGAAATATTAGATTTATTTCACTGTAAA
Source organism: Biston betularia (assembly GCA_905404145.2). Lineage (NCBI taxonomy): Eukaryota > Metazoa > Arthropoda > Insecta > Lepidoptera > Geometridae > Biston > Biston betularia. The sequence goes on from FR989868.1 coordinate 5,660,939, forward strand.
AATGCAAGTAGGTCATGGAATTAATAAAACATACCTTCATTTGATGTGGAAAATGCTAAAAAACTAGCTAAAATAACTAAACATAAAAGACGCCTCATTGTGACATGTAAAAACGAATAAGATTAACAAAAGCAATTACAGACTTTTATAGTAACAGTCACTATAAATTTATCAAATACCTAGTTTGCATGTGCTTAATTTACCTACACAGTGCAGAAGCCAATGACCTAACTAGATTAACTTTTTAGAGTAGGTATTGGCAACACGTCATATGCACTCGGTTATAAAAACACAAAATAATCAGCCAGGTAGGTATACACACATAACTACCGTCATTAAAACAATGCCAAATGAACCTCATCTCGTCATCTATTTATCTCGCTAGAATTGATCTAAGATGAATATTTTCTTGCTAAGCAGTTTTTTAGACCTTTAGTCCATAACAAGCAATAAAAAACAATAATAATTCAAAACCAAAACCAAAAGTTAATAAAATTTTAACATATTTTTGTCAAACCTAGATGTACTTATTACCTACTAAAATATTCTACTCAAAAGTTAATGTGCAGTTGCGCGGCATGAGTGATGATCGGGCATTTAAATTTGTAGGTATTTTAACATCCCTGTTGGTTCATTGGTAGTATGTTTGCTCCAAGAGCTGAAGGGTGGGGGTTCGATTCCCACCCAGGATAAACATTTTGTGGTATAAACAAAATGTTTGTTCTGTGGTTGGGTGTTTCTGTATGTATTATAAGTATGTATTTACGAAAAAAAAGTATTCATGTATTCTATCAGTTATCTGACTTCCATAGCACTAGCTTTGTTTAGTTTGGGGTCAGATGGCGCTGTGTGTAATGTTCTACGATATTTATTTTTATAACTCACTTTGTTGGCGTAGTGATCAAAAAATACTTCTTAGTTAAGAGGCATTTGTAAATTTCAAATTCTTGGATTGTTGATCTTTCTATCTGCTTATACGAAAATTCATGATGGACGCAATATTCACTAGGTATTTAGCGTTGCAATACTATCCGATCTTTTTAAATGTTATCAAGGCCAGAGTATGAATTTTATAAAGCTTTAGTTGAAATGAGCGTAATTAAATTCAATTCATTGGGTATATCTAGCGAGGAAAATGACAGGAATCTTATTTTTGGCACAAATTTTTTTGAAAATCTGCCGCCAAGCAAGGTTTGTTCCGGCAGCCTCACTTGAGAGCCAGTTCCATTCCAGGCTAGGTGTGCTTTACCATCTTCGACCACACCTTCACTTAACATCAGGTGAGCTGTGGTCAAACAACTAGCCTGTCAACAATAAAAAAAAAGAAAAGAAAAAAAAAGTACTTAATAAAAATTCAATTATTCAATTGTTTATTGACTTCAAAACGATTAATCAATTACAAATACTTGTTTGATTCAAGTTATGTCACCGACCGTCATAATCTAATCAAATTAATGAAAACCGTTATCACGTCTTGTTTCTCTACAGAACATAAATTCTGTTATCAGCCGTACTAGAGTTTATGGCTTTTTAGCTTCTATTGTCATAAAAACTGGAAAATGTGGAAAAAACGACTGCTGGAAACTTCAACAAAACAACTATATTATTATTTTTATGAGCTTATAATTTAATTAAACTAGCTGTCTTCAATTCTTCAAAGCTATATGGTATCTACACATAAAATTGAGTACCTATCTATTTATCCACGTTCAAGTGAATTTAATGTGTAAAAAAAAGACAGCATACATTTAAAATGTATCTTTTTATTTTATTGATAGAGTATTGCTATTGTTGATTTTTTCGACTTTTCGAAATCGTGGAAAGTTGTCGAACAGCGTAATTAACTTAAATTACTTAATGTTTAATAGGTACCAAACGAGTTTCAACCATTTGAACGTTGTGTCTACCAAGCTGTAAAAGATGAATATAGGCAAATATCTAAATTAAAAAAGAAAACATTCAAAACCAAAAGGTTTACATTAATTTTAGACAAACGTGATAAACTACGGAACCCTTGACGCTTTTAATCTTCTTATAAATATTATTATACTTCTAGACGAATTAAAACTGTATGTGCAACTTAACGTTTAATTTCATCGCCTATTTTCAAATCTAGAGTAAATAGGTTTCTTCTTAATAAGCGTGCTCCATCTTAGACCACACTACTGCTTAACTTCAGGCAGAGGACACAAACGCTAAATTATTTTAAAATAAAAAAAATTATTAATCTGTCAAAAAGTCCCTCGAGTTTTAAATTAATTCATGAATCAAACAGCAAAGGCTGCAAAGTTATGGAGTGGAGACCACGGATCGGCAAGTACAGCGTAGGATGTCCACCCACAAGGTGGAAAGATGACCTAGTAAAGACAGCAGGAACGCGCTGGATGCGGGCTTCCAACCGGTCTTTATGGAAGCCAATGGGGGAGGCCTATGTCCAGCAGTGGACGTCCTACAGCTGAAATAATGATGATGATGATGATGAATCAAACAAGCCAGGCGTATTGCATAAAATAAGCAATATCGGAGCCATAAGTCGTTTGTCAGTAGTTTGTTTGCATCGAGTTTGCGATTGTCTTCTTTTGTTTTTCGCGTTGCACTTTGTGAATTTGCCAGTGGCACACTCACACAAAGTGACTACGACTGAGACTGATGAGAAAAACAGTGTTGACTTTACTAGAATATAATATTAAATTAATTAAATGTTATGTTTTTAGCTATGTGTTATTATACATTTTGATTTCGATTATATATAAAGTTGATTAATATGAGTCTAAGTTACTTGAAATAAATAGAATTTTAAAAGCAACACGAAAAGTCATGTTTTACAACATTATGTCACTATCTCAGACTTACGGACGTAATTCGGCACTTTAGAAATAAAATACCATTATTTTTACACAAACACCTAAAAAAACAAGTTATGTTACACATTTTAATACAATGCAGCTACACGATTTTTCTGCGCTCCCGCCAAAACTAGTCCTCGATTCATTAGGAATTTGAAACATTATTTATAAGTGATTACATGAAACAAAAATGTTGTTGTTAGCAATTATTTTAATCACAATTTGAGATATTTTTTTTGACATTCGAAATCGATCGACTTCCTTCGTTGCAATTAATTAAATATATCTTTTTTTTGTTTGCTAAGTCTTAAGTTACTACGGGCCTGCATATAAGCCAATTGCGTAAATGTCAATTTCATTATATACCACAAAAGCGAAAGTATAGTCACAGTTGAAGTCTACGTAATTTTCAGAAGGGCCCGATGCTGAAAAAGAATAAAAATAATAATAAGCATACAAGACAAATTGTTCAGGATTCACACCAAAATTAAAAAAAAAAAAAACAATTGGTAGCCTTGTCGCTAAGAGCGATCTCTTTCAGGCTACCTTGATCTAGGTGTTAGAAGACACTCTTTTTCAGATTCACTGGCGGGAACTACGGCAGAGCTTCACAACTTTTGTCACTGACCACCAGCGGTAGACAAAGAGAATGGTTCCCATCATTGTTTTACAACAACACTTCCTGAATGTTAGTCTTCCTCACTATTTTAGTTACGTTATTAACTAGATTTATTTATGGTTCACTATCTATAATGGTGTTTGACCACAGCTCACCTGATAGTAAGTGACGGTGTGGCTGTTGATGGTAAAGCACCTAGCCTGGAATAGAACTGGCTCTCAAATGAGGCTGACTGAACACACTGTTGGGTGCTTGGTGGCAGATTTTAACTGTTGACTAGAAAATACCCAGCCGTTACGCTATTTTTTTCACGATGTTTTCCTTCACAGGCTCATTGTTGGATTTTGAACATACGCTCTTTGGCTTGTGAACCAACTGTGCTAACCACTGAGCTATCATCGCGACAAATAGTTTTATTATGCAATCAAAGAAAAAAATAATATAATTTTTACAGAATATTTCTTGTTCGTACACACCATTTTCTGAAGGTTTCGACTGTTCAACATTTATCACATTCATTGCGCTTAATTTCTGGAGGCTCTCTGTTAGGGCTATTGGCTTATTGTCCACAACAAAGTTCTTGTACTGAGCTGTATCAGCACTAAATATACTCGGTAAAAGTTTTTGCTGAAAATGTTACAAAAGAGAAAGTTTTTTTTTTAATTGACCATCTAAGTTTTTTCTCCACAGGTCAAAATACAATATATAGTCGAAGATGAGAAATATTAAACACAGCTAGTCTCGATTAGGAACTGACACACAAGTGGCACTCAAGTGCATAGCTAGCCAGCCGAGTACTAACAAGTACCACCATGCTATGGTTTCCTTACGATCCTTTTCCTCAGCGATACTTCAAGGTAGTTAGGATTTGAACCCAAGCCCTACGGCGTGCATTCCGATTGAAAAACCACTGAATTATCATCGGTAGAAGTTACAAAATGACTTCAAGCATCGTCGCAATATATATTGTATATCAATTACGCGATCAAATCTCCAAATCTTTGCCGAACGTTACATTTTATAAAACCTTGATCATTGATGTCGAATAGTCTATCGACGACCTATTCGACATCAATAATAATCAATGTTTTTACGAGCAAAATTCATGCGAACTCGCAATTGTTGTTTATATGTAAATACTTCAATCATCAATCAAATATAAGTAAAACTAGAATCTGAAAGTAATAAAAGTATTTTGGTCTTAAGAAATATTAAAAAAAATGTGAACTCAACTGCGGGAACAAAACAGGCAGAAGGTAAAATATTAGATCGAGTATATATTTTTATTCAAATAATTTTCACTGTTACCTTTCTTAATAACATATGTATGTCGCTTCTTGTGTTTGACGTATTAATAATTGGTAAAGTAAGTTTGACATTTGTTTCTTTCATATTTTTTATTTCTTGTAAAAATAATTCCGGATTGTCTCCTATATTTTTCACCAAACTTTTGGCTTCAAATTTTGCATGTGATCTAAGAAGAGTATAAGTATAGCCGCATCTTGTTCCAAGAGCTAAAAACTAGTAAATAAAATGGACGGTCAGATTTAAATCAGGTATAAAATTTAAAGCATAACCATTTCGATATAGCAGCTATATACGTACCCCGGCTTTAAATTTCTCACTTTTAATATATTTTAAAGTTGTCGTAATAACAGCAAAATCTGTTTGTTTTAATACGAATGGAGCTACAAGAAAAGATTTTCTTTGCGTCATATTTGTGCCAGTAAACATTAGCGACAGCTGAAACAAGTTACGATTATTATAGCTACTCATTGTTAATAAATACCTATAACAGTTTTCAGAGTATATGTACATGTAGCTGAATCATAATTTTTCTTTTTTTTTTTAATGTAAAACGTAATGAAACGAACGAGACGCTCTCCTGATGGTAAGAGATAACGCCTGTCCATGACCATCGCAGCGATACACAGAACTTTAAGTAACAAAACAAAGTCCAGGGCATCACTGCTTTGGCGCTCATTACTTTGAGACTTTTGATAGAGTTAGTCTCAACAGCCCAGTAATTTCGCTAGCTGCAGTACCCTTCAAACCGGAACACAGTAATGCTTACACACTACTGCTTAGCGGCAGAATAACTGGTACTGCGGTGGTACTTACCTAGACGACCTCCTGCTAAGGAGATCTACCACCAAGTAACGACCAATAAATAATAATCAATGCAAAGAGATTACAAACTGATTTTTAATTCCATAACTGTAAGGTTTTTTATTTTGGCTGTTTGTTATTATGTTTGGTGTGTTTCTCATGATTCTCATGACTAGGCATAGGGTTGATTCGGGTATACTTATGTGAAAGTATCGTACACATCATCACAAACAACTTTTACAAAGCTCAACTCTAAAATCGTGAAAAGAAAAATTAGCTGCTTCATACATTTGGTTGAAGGTCAACGAACTTTTTCTATGGAATTGCTGGTACATTTTTTATTTGTGCCCATAGTAACTTATTCATAACAACAAGCATAATGTTGCCTTTTTGGCTTAGCATAAGCTTAAGACCTTTTATTTCTAATTAAGGTTATTTGTATAATAATTAAAAATGTACTTTAAAATCTACGAATTTAATTGGGTCATATATAAAATTGTCTCTTAGTCTAGAAGTCACGTTTTTTAATTCGAAGCAGTAAAAAGTTAATACAGCAGTCGTAACTTATTATTATAATTACAGGGATTTAAGAATCATATATAAGTTTAAAAATGATAATTTGACATACAAACCTCCAAAGATATTTCATTGGCCATTACAAGTTGCGGTTGGACAGAAAGATCCTCTAATGACAGCACTTTGCCACCATTTTTGCCATGTGTTGTCTTATTCAACTAAAAATAAAAAAATGTGATAAAAATGGTTATACTATCATCTGAAATAAATTCACCTTTTCACATTAGGCAACTTAAGGATAACTGAAATGGGTGCTCTGGAGTTATAATTCTGATGATAAGAATAACATTAATTTAACTTCCACAATAAAACGCCTGAATTGATCAATTAACTGAAATTGTTAAAAAAAAATCAGAACGTTTAATTTTACACATACTATAGGTTCATGAAAACGGGTATTAAATTACAAATCCATACTATTTTAAGAGGAAAGATTTCATTGTTTGTTTGTTTGCATTGGATAGGCTCCGAAATTACTGGACCGATTTCAAAAAATATTTTACCCTTGGGAAGCTACTTTATTCCCGTGTGACATAGACTACTTTTTATCCCTGTATTCCCACGGGAACGGAAACTACGCGGGTGAAACCGCGAGACGCCCGCTAGTCTGTAATAAAGTTGTTAACCAAAGTAGCGTTACCCAGGACTTTATTTTGTACTTTTGCAAAGTTTTTACAAAGTTTTGGGTACCCGTGTAATGGTTATGGACAAACGTTATCTCTTACATCAGAAAAGCGTTCCGTTTGTCCTAAACTTTAAAATTTAAAAAAAAAAACATCATCCATTGTATGTTTTTTCAAATATATTTTTTTGTATGATCTCGTGTCTGACATTTATTGACACTCGACTAAGACACCTAATGTGAAAACTCCTTAATGCAAATTATGCAAACATACGTAGTCATTTATCGCATCAACAGATTTTTCTCTGTTATCAAAGTCGTAGGTTTGAGCGTTTCTATTAATGATTCTTCGAACTGCCGTCTCAGTTTCGTCGGTAAATTTGAATTGCTTGTTTGCGGCAAATATAGATCCTGCATGTAAACAACCAGCTGGCAATTTTTGCAGGCGTTTAATTATCTTTTGTTCTACGCAGAGTCTCTGAAAAGTTTAATATTTTTAGTCACTAAAGTAAAATTAATTATTGTCACAATTTCAAAGACCAAAAAGAAGGTAATCATTTTAAAAAATCTAAAGATTGAGATCTTGATTATTGAGTACGATCTCAGATCTGACTCAGAGATTGAGCATGGTTATGATTGTCTTAGAAACCTTGTTATATCAATCACATGGTGGCAATCCAGGCGGCGTTTTTATCTTATAACTTATTTCTTTGACATTTATTTTGCTAGTGTGTTTTAATGTCAATTAAAAATCACACTAATATTATAAAAGCTACAGTTTGTGTAAAAGTTTGTTTGTTACTTCTTCACGCTCAAATGGCTGCACCAATTTGGATGAAATTTGGTATGGAGATAGCCGACACTCAGGATTAACACATAGGCTTTTTTATCCCGAAATTGTATTCTCGTGGGAGGAGCAAATATTTCATTTAAGATTGTATCTATAAATTTTTAAATTATTATGAATGAAACAAGACAAAAAACCTTAACATTCAATGGTGCCGTGCGGGTGCCGGGTTAATTGCCTTACAGGGAATATGCAAGTTTTATATGTGAATGTTTGTAGCTATTTATGCAGAAATGGCCTAACTGATTTGTATGAAATTTGGAATCTAAATAATGTACCTACATGTACAACCTGAACTAGAAGCTAGAAATCTGCGCTGCAAGTGAAACCACCGGTCCGCAGCTGGTAGTACGAATATGATATAAGTATCATTTTTTTACACATAGCACGCAGAACTGATGGCCGATGGGGCTGCAAAGTTCTGGAGTGGAGACCACGGACCGGCAAGCGCAGCGTAGGACGTCCACCCACAAGGTGGGCAGACGACATAGTAAAGACCGCAGGAACGCGCTGGATGCGAGCTGCTTCCAACCGGTCTTTATGGAAGTCAATGGGGGAGGCCTATGTCCAGCAGTGGACGTCCTACGGCTGAAATGATGATGATGGTGATGATAATTTTTTTTAGTAATAATTTACTAGTGATAATTAGTTAATATAACACTACATTTACCACAATATTAGTTTCTTCGGGAAACTGTAACCGGACACGTAATAATTTTAAAAGTAAATAAATAGAAATCTGAAAACTGCAGGGCGTGTTTTGCTAACCAATGATAAATACAAACTAAAATACCTCATTAGCATCCTCTATTTGGAATAACTCGTCGAACTCCATAGCAGTTATGCCAATAGCTCTATCATGCAGCACTCCTAAATTTAATGCTACAGATAGAGGTGATATCATTGCAGTTTGTCGTGGGAAAAGCTGCATATATGACTGTAAAATCACAAATAATGTTGTTTTAAGATTACAAAATAGCAATAAGTTTTTAATAAATAGTTGATCACGTTTCAAATACCCAAGTGTGTAAAATACTTACTTGTAAAAGTAGTGATGCAAATTTAAGAGATGATATTTGATATTTATGTTCAGCTATACCACACTCGGGCTTTTTTGTCGTCGTAGTTGTTATACATTCTGTTGTTGTTGGTATATTGGTAGTAGTTTTTAATGCATCTTCAATCTCAGATGTATCTTCAAATGTGCTTTTTTCTGATGATGTACTATAACTTGTTGTTTTATCTGTATTCGTTGTAATATTTTCTGTTACTATTGTATTATCTGTATTTGTTGTCGTAGTTGTTGTGTCTTCATCTGTAGTTAATTCAGTGGATGAATCATAACTTTCCGTTGTTGGAGTAATATTTGATTCAATTGTAGCTGTTGTAGTTTCTTCATCTTCACGTGTAGATGTGACATCTTGTGTTGTTGTAGTTTCATTTATGTCAGTCGTTGTACATGCGGTAGTAGATGATACGTTGCTGTCACAACCACAATCTTCTGTAGTTGGTTCAGAACTGCTTTCTGTTGTGGATGTATCTAAAGAAATGTGTTCTTTTTGTTTAATTGTCGTTTCTAAAATACTTTATTAGTCTCTTTTCTAACTTACCTTAACACATTATTGAAAAATTCATCAAAACTTAAAAAAAAATTCGTAGGACTATACACACAGCGCCATCTGACCCCAAACTAAGCAGAGCTTGTGTGATGGAAGTCAGATAACTGATAGAATACATATATACTTTTTTTTTTTAGTAAATGCATACTTATATTACATACAGAACACCCAGACACAGAACAAACATTTGTTGATACATAAAATGTTTGTCCTGAGCGGGAATCGAACCCACGCCCTTCAGCTCTCAAAGCAGATATGCTACCAATGAGCCAACAGGGCTGTCAAAAAAACAGAACTAAACAGAACTAACTAACAGAATCAGAACTTTATCAGAAAAAACAATTATATATGAGAAATTGAATCAAAAAGTGAAGTAATTATTTATTATTCACAATCTTAACAACGCTTTTGTCATCACAATTATTTTTTTGATGAATACATACGATAAATTTGTCGCCAGGTAGTCTGACATCTTTCCAAACACAATTTTTACAAAATCAACGGACGCCGGCGCCAACATGTTTATTAGTTCTGACACTCTTTACATACTAACCTAATGTTCTAACACTCTATATACAGCAGTCAACATGTTGCAAAGATTTTTACAAACGTTTTACTCTTTGTCTGTTGTTGTGTTTTTTTTTTGACAGTCTTGTTGGTTCATGGGTAGAATGTTTGCTTCGAGAGCTGAAGGGCGCGGGTTCGATTCCTACTCAGGACAAACTTTGTGGTATAAGCAAATGTTAGTTATGTGTCTGTGTGTTCTGTATTTATTATAAGTATGTGTTTACAAAAAAAAAGTATTTAAGAATTCTATCAGTTACGTGACTTCCATAGTACAAGCTTTGCTTAATTTAGGGTCAGATGGCGCTGTGAGTAATGTCCTACGATATTTATTTATTTATTTATGATACTTATTTCAAATTATAGCGATGATAGCTCAGTGGTTGGCGCGGTTGGTTCACACGTCGAAGGACATGGGCTCAAACTCCAACAATGATTTTGAGCTACAGGTAAAGAAAAACAGCGTGAAAAAACCATAGCATGATGGTCGGGTATTTTCAAGTACTCGGCTGGCTAGCTACCATCCTAAATTGAAAATCTGCCGCCAGTTCCATTCCAGGCTAGGTGTGCTTTACCATCTTCGATCACACCTTCACGTAACATCAGGTGAGCTGTGGTCATGCACATATATTGTCAACCAATTAAAAAAAGACAGTGGTCTACTTTTTTGCTTTTAATAATCGCATTGAAGCATAAATTTAGTGAACTATATTTTCTCTTCATTGAATGGTTTTATTTTTTACTTACTTTCACAATCATTTTCTTCAAAAGATGTGTTTACCTCTGAATTCGCATCTGAAATTGTATAAATATAAATCATTTACATAAAGATTGATCCGAAATTCAAAGTGGCACTTAAATTTCCTATGTATCTATCTATACTATTATAAAGAGGAAAGATTTGATTGAAAACCAAGAACATCGATAATATTAATAACATTGATCTACCAAAACTATAAGTCCGATTGAAAAAAAGTGGATAAAATATGTCCCAAATATCAATAAACGTCATGGTGGACTTTTGTCCAATGCAAATATTTGTTTTTTATATAGAAAATGTTTTAATGTAATATACATCAACAAGCCGCTTTACATCAGGCGAGATGGTGGCCAAACGTAGATCTATTTAATGTAAAAAAAAAACAAATCAGCTTCGAAAATTAACTTACAAGTGCAGTTATCTGGGCGAACACACATACTTTTTGTGACGTCATAAAGATACCCATCTTTACACTTACAACTGCCGATAGGGCAGTAACATCTTTCGTATATGTATGTATAAGATGGACACCGTCTTCGGCATTGCGCGTCGCACCCTGTTTCAGCATTAGGATAGAAACTGCAGTCTGAAAAAAAAATTGTGCTAAAGAATGGTCAAGATTTCCAGTTACTCGACGTCACACGTTTTTGAAAATCAAGGGCCTACAAATAAATATGGAATTGCCATCCATCGTAGCAATGGTAAGTGCATATCAATGCTTTTTCGTCCACAATATTTTTTTCTTTATGGAGGAAACAGAGCGCTTTTGATAAGAAATAACGTTTGTTCTAGAACTTTTGCAGCATTTTCAAATAGGACTTCTAATTTACTGGCTGTATTTCTTTAAATCGGAACGTACTAATATTTACACATTAATAAACGGACGTCGCCGCGTCGTGCGCTAAATTGTATCTAAACTTCATTTTTTTTTAAATTCACGGAAATATAATATAATAATAATATAATAATATTTTTTATTTTACAGACAATACATTACATTTACAGATTTTCACTGCGTGCGTGCGTCTGTGTGTGAGTGTTTGAAATAGTGTGAGTAATATGAGTGTGAGTTATGTATTTGTGTACGTGTGTGGCAAAAATGTTGGGAGTGTGTAAATAAAGTAAACAATGATAATATTAGCTAGGTGATAGTAGATTTATATATATTAATATAGTAACATCTTTCTGGATTGGTAACACATCGACATACACATACAAAGCACCACCAGTGAAACAACTGTTTCAGTTATTATAAAATGATAACAATTGATTTTAGATTTTATCCATATTTTTGTATTTTAACCTTCAGTAATTTGACTCGAAGCGTTGAAATATTTGATCTCACTATATAAGAAAAAAATAGTATTGATTTGTCCTGCTGGCATGTTTATTTGGACTTTTAATACTTTTAGAAATCAGCTTAGATGAAAATTCAAAAACTGAACTGTTAGATAATTATGAATCGCGCCGTGCATAGATTCGTTACGTTATTTAGACAACCTTTTTAATTGTTACCTTTTTTTGCACTCTCTGTGCCTAAAAGTGCAGATTCACCAGGATCAGCTGAAAAAAAGTCTTATTAATTTTTTTTTAACGCTTACCTAATACACGAGTATATGATTGATATTGTGATATTTGTAATGGTAAACAATATTTCAAGATACAAAATACATTTTTTTTTATAGTAGAACTTACTGCAATCCTCATATGCTACACAATTCCTTGTCGCTTCATCGTAATAGTACCCATCTATGCATCTACAACTATTCTGCGGACAACTGCATAGTATAGGCTGATTGTAAACCGGGCAACGCTGTCTACAAGTATCGTCACAACCTCTTGTCACATTAGCGGCTTCATCGCAATCTACAAAACAAAATGTTTTTTAAAATAACTCAAAGTCTGCGTGTCTGCGGAGGTGCCGAGTGTTTTGGAGCCCCCAGGTTTGTCGCGGTCGGGCGGCAAGCGACCTGATGGCCTTACGCTGGTCCCATGGCGGAGAGGCCGCTGCCTCGTGTGGGATGCAACGTGCGTTAGTACGTTCGCATCTTGCCATCTCCCCGCCACCCAGCAGTCTGCTGGTGCGGGAGCGGAAGTGGCTGCCAGAGGCAAGCACCTCAAATATGCTTGTTTTGGGGCAGCGTACGAATTTGTCCCGTTTGCCGTCGAGACTGCGGGTCCGTGATGTGCCGAGGCGCGGAAACTCGTGCATGATTTGGGGATTCGCAATTTGATTGGATGATTTGGGAGAAGGGGCGGGATCCCCGTTCAGGCTGGTTTCTGGCCCAACGGATCTCCCTGGCGATCCAGCGGGGAAACGCGGCCAGTATTGCGGGAACGTTCGGCCGGGGCTCGATGCGCGGGGAGACTTAAAATAGTTTTAAGTGACACCTAATTATGTTTGTATAATATGATTTTGACATTTTTAAATTTGAATAAATAAATAAAGTAAGATCATAAACACATGAAAAAAAAAAAACTCAAAGTTAATCCTATTACAGTAAAACAGGTTTAAATGAAAATTGGAATCTGTTATTTTACTAAGATAACAGATGAAAAGTGAGACTTTGTTTAATGTTAAAATTACGCTTTCACAATCACATTACTAATGTGAAAGTTTGTCATCACGTGTGTTTGTTTCTTCTTCACGCTGAAACAGCTTGAAAATTTTACTAAAAAAAAGCGAAATTGGGATTAACTAGTTAAAAACTTACACAATGTCATTACGGTCGAATAAATTGTTTTATAAAGCAACGACATTAATAGTTTCTTTTACGCTATTTAATTCTTATTTTGCTTGTTAAAAAAATTCTAATGTCATATGAATCAATCGATGTGTTGATTTTATGAATATACAATTACACAATGTTTCAAAAAATCTATTTCAGTGTTGATAACTTACCATCACTGGAGTTATAATCATCGCTATTTCCATCTTCTGCACCTGAAATTCCACAAAATTTGCTTATAACAATTCAAATAAATTAATTAATTTGCTTAAATCTGCAGTACCTACCTACCTAGTACGATTGAGTACATAAGAATTTTTTGTGTCTCGTGCTGTATATTCATTAAAACATTTCTTTTGTTTGTGACGATATTGCACACAAAAATCAAGATAGCCTCTTGGTGGAACTCTTATTCTACCTTATACATACTTTTGTTAATTTCCAAAACATTTTTTCTCAACTTCGTTTTCATGTTACTGTTAAGTAACTTAAAAACCTCAAAATGATCAATAGTTACAAAAAACAATAAAGATATTTATTACTTACATCCACAATCATCATCATGGTCTCTAGAAGACTTCACTTCTGAACTTGTGTCTGAAATTATAAAATATATCTTGGGTATTTCTATTGGGTTATGTATAATAGTAGTACTAAGCCAAAAGGTTGTTTTGTTGTTCATGAAAAAAACAGTATACACTATTGTTAGGATGAAATTACATAAACTTTGGTGTATGTGATATTTACGTACCACGATTGCCTGATAAAATTGTACATGTACCAATGCAGTATCAGACATTTTGCTGCCAAACTAGTAGTAAATAAAAATTTCTGTGTTCCAGTTTGAGACTAACCATGAAAAGTCTAAAATGAAATTATTTAGCGCCAAAGCAGGGATGCCCTGGAGGAGTTGGAATATAATAGAATACAACGTTATTACACACGAAACACATACACATTAAAAGATACAAATATGAAGCATAAAAAAAGAGATAAAGAATATAACAAAACAAAATAAGTTCTGGGAAGAACTCAGAGAAATTCTGAAGTTCTGGGTATTGCAGGAAACAAACAGCTGTCGTCTTTTACCAACAGGAGAGCATTTGTCTCATTCTTTTTGATCATTAAATAATATAAGACATTAGTTATTTTACGCAAAGAAAAAATAAACAAGAAATAATTTATATATAAACGTGTTTGAAACGATATTAACTTACCATCGCCGGATTTATAATCATTGCAACTATTATCTTCAGTAGTATACTCTGAGTAACCTAAAATCATTCAAAATTTAGGACATTGTGGTGTATGTACACCAAAGAGTTTTTTTTTGCTTTTCTAATCAAACCATTTATTTTACAAAACCACGCTGCCGAAGCCAAAAGACCATCGGCCAAGCGCACGACACAAAAAGTAACAGGCCACTTATAAAAAGTATAAAAACTCCTTGGTGCACTAATAATGATGTATAATTTTACTATAATTAATATACCTATTTGACTATAATGAGTTCTAAATAAGGAATAGTTTCTTATTCGGAATCCTACTTTTGTGTACATGTGTTTCTTATTGTTCCTATTCTGTATTATGTATCCTATTTTCTATTTTTTTTCCAAGAGCTGAAGGGTGTGTGTTCGATTCCCACCCAGGACAAACATATTGTGGTATAAATAAATGTTTGTTCTGTGTCTGGGTGTTCTGTATTTATTATAAGTACCTATATGTATTTACAAAAAAAATATTTAAGTATTCTGTCAGTTATCTAACTTCCATAGTACAAGCTTAGTTTAGAGTCAGATGGCGCTGTGTGTGATGCCCTACGATATTTATTTTATGTAAATATAATGTAAACTACAAAATGTCGGTTGTATCAGTTTACCCGATATTTGCAAACCTATTTCCATACTTCTATTTTGCTTTACAAACAACTTTTTAATTGCAAGATACATATCTATTTCTCTAGAATCTGCTTCAGAAGGTAAGATAAAGCGAAACTACCTCGATTGCTTCTAAAATGCTACCTCTGTATCCGATAATAAAATAGAACAAAATTAAGATTCAGTTTTGCGAACAGATTTAGCAGCGTGTATTTGGTTCAGTAGTTTTTTTTATTTGAATCTCGTTGTCAGAAGTTAAACCATTGTAATCACGTCTTCTTGAAAAAGTATAGAAATAATTTGTTATTTTGTATAAATGTTCTATGACTTGATCTTTTCGTTATAATGGGTCAACTGAATGTTCCTAACAACATGGTTTACAAAAATAGCCGGATGTCTGTGATTTTCGCTACGTTTCAATTATACTTACTGTTATCGGAGTTGCAATCATCGCAACAACCACATTTTGGATTATCTTCTGACTCTTCCGATTCTCCTAAAATTTTGCAAAATATAATTTTATTAAATAATAACAATAGAACGTGATGTGTTTCAGGGGGGAGGCGCAGCTGTAGTGCGAAGTAAGACGAGATTTTTGACTATAAATTTACTTACCATCATTGGTGTTACAATTATCGGAATCATAATGTGATGGTCCATATTCTTGTGATTCTCCTTCTGAAATATATGTACGTACTATTATAATACATTTTATTACATAAAATATTATTTTATTTACCAGTTGAATATAGTTAGGGAAAATAATTATAGACTGAGAGCGCAATGTTGGCAACCCTAGCTCATCAGGTACCAATTAGAAACATAGTAGGTGGAGTTTTGGCGGGAACGCGGGAAGAGTCGTGTCGCTCCGTTGTATTTTTTTTCCAAAACTAGTGTTTTGCCGAGTGATTATGCATAAAAATGGTGATGTTTTATTCATAAAGTGCCGAATTACAAGCGTGAGTGTGGGAAAATGATATAATGTGGTGAAACATGATTGGACTTGACTGACACGAACTGGACTTGACTTTGACTAAAACTAGCTACGATGACACTTATTTAACTTTTGAAACTTGAAAATATATAATTACTTGACACTGGCAAATGCTAAAACGCGACGCCAAAACCAAAGGGAAAAAAAACATTGCAGGTACAAGTTATAATAATACTAAGGGTTGTCTCACCCTATTCCAGGGTTTTCGAATTAATCCAGTCTTTTTGAAAGGAGAAATATCCATTATTATGGCATATAATAGAGACAGAGCAATTCAATTTTTTTTAAATTATCAGGCTAAGTGTTTGACCACGTCTCACATGATGTTATGTGACGGTGTGGTCAAAGATGGTATTCACACCAAGCCTGGAATGGAACTGGCTCTCAAGTGAGGCTGCCGGAACACATCGTTAGGTGCTTGGTGATAGATTTTCAACTTGAGCGTGGTAATTAGCCAGTCGAGTACTAGAAAGTATCTTACCCCCACGCTATGATTTCCGACAATGTTTTTCTTCACCAGCAGCTCCAGCTTGTGGTTTGAACTCACCGCGATAAACTTGTTTACTAATTTACCCATGTACACCGGTCGCGCTAACTACTGAGCTATCATCAACACAAATAATAATTATTTCGAATCTACTAATTTGGCCGAATTCTGTAACTTCAGAGATAGGACGAGGCAACCCTCATTATTTTTATACTACTCGACGAGTGTTGTCGCCTGCTTCTGTTCATTACCCAAGGAAAAATGTTGACCTGAGTTACCGGCTTTCAACTTTCAGACCAATAATATTTTGTTGACAGGAAATTTGACAAAAAAAAGTTTAACTACCTTCATTTGAGTAATCACATTCGTCGCAATCATATGATGGTTCATCTTCTTCTGATTCTCCTTCTAAAATATTACAAATTTATCATAATAATAACATTCCGTATGCCGGTAAAGTATATTAGGTAATAGAAGTATGGCTTATTCTTGTTCCAAATGTCATATGTATAAGACATAGGTGGTACGTCTAGATAGGTAACACTGCATTATCAGATATTTTTCCACCAAACAGTAAGTATATAAGCGTTAAGTTCTAGTTAGAAGGATACTACTGTTAATTGAGTACTGTAATACTGTTGAGACTATCCATTGAATGTGGACTTTTTCTAGCTCTGTCACTGCAATGGTCTTAGATAGGTATCCTAACCTATAGGAGAGTGATTCGGTCGTTTTATTAACATGAAAAAAAGAAAACTTCATATCTTCCCTTCTGCATGGATTTTTAACATGCTACAAATTTGTAATTTAGATAGATAGAAACTTTTTACTGTGCACACCAAAAATAGAAAAAAAGTACAGTACATAAAAGAGTTCTATGAGCTAGTGGTGGCCTTAACCCTAAAAACGATTTCTTCCAGGCAACCAAGAATGGAAAACACCTCACAGCTTATGAACAAACGGGAGATCTTGTAACACTATTAAGTGAAATCATACTACTACTAATTACTATTTTTTAGTATTGATTAAATAATTTTTAACGTAATTTGACATTTTTGAATATTATGTTAAAAATTGTCATTGTTCATTAATTGTCAATATTTACAAAATATTAAAACATTTTGTGAACACAACTTTCCGAGGTCAAATATGCAAGATATGATAGACATCTGACCAGTTATCTTTAGTAATATGCTATAATATTATTTATTTATTTATCTATGTTTGAGAATACCCTGTTAACGCCTTAACATAAATATCTACAGTATAAACTTACCATCATAGAAGTCACACTCATCAGAACCATAATATGTTTCTTCCTCTTCGTTACCATCATGTATTTTCCGACCTAAAATTTGAATTATCAAAATAACGTAGTAAAAGTGGACTCTGACTCAAACCAGAATACTTAGACAAAAGAGGTGTCTCTTTTGTCTTAGTATTCTTTAGTTAGTTATTATTTTAAGAGACTAGCGTTTCGTACGTGTTAAACGTCTATGTTCTTTTAATAAACAAATATTACGGTATTTAATTATTATATTTATAGTCGCGTATAATACTAGAAATCATAAGTTGTATTAAATAATATAAGAATTCTCACGTCTGTTTTTATGATCACGGCATTTAGTAACATCATGTCATTTTAATAGAAAAAAGTGAACGTCATGTGAACCTGTATATGGCCGCTATTTATATACGACCTAGTAAATACCGCAGGAACGCGCTGGATGCGAGCCGCTTCCAACCGGTCTTTGTGGAAGTCATTGGGGGAGGCCTATGTCCAGCAATGAACGTCCTACGGCTGAAATGATGATGATGATGATGGTGATAGATATAATGTAGATAATGTATAATACAACACATGACACGACTAGAGTCAACTGCTGTCAACAAAAATTTATAGCACACGTTTTGTTTGATAGGGATGTTAGATTTGGGATGAACCTCATAGAAAAGTGCCTAATCTCCATGGAGATAGTTTAAGCCTTGGGTAAACATTTAGACTACTATTTAATAATATAGTGGTGACCGACTGAGGGGCACTACAAGTCTTATTACTTTTTACTACACGTACTCGTAAAGGCCATTTGTACTCACATTTTCCCGGCTCAATTAAAATATTCAACACGAAAACTAAAACTAAAACCTTCCACATTTTAAAGAATAACTAATTTGTCTAAAGTTCAATTACCACGTTAATTCTTTTATAGTTACGATAACTTCAATTAGAATAATTTGAATTATCCATTAGTGTTTTAACATATAAATGCATCATTTATTCATCTATTTAAATAAGAGAGAGAGAAAGAGACAGCTTAGTTTTTCAGAAATTGTATTGTTTATCTACTGGAAAAAAAGATAAATATATGATCTCTGCATGACCTAAGAAAATATGAGGTAATGTAAGTAAACTGAAAACTGTCGAGGACATAAATAAAGTCTTACAATAAAACCATCTATTTTAATTTTTTATTGTTGAGTGAAATGATTTATTTATTACAAATCCATAAGTAATGTTAATAAAAAAGCATACTATAATGAATATCTCGTACCTATTTATATTAAAGAATCGTGCGAAATAATGTCCTGTTTGAACTTTCGCATCGTACCAAATATTCAAATGTGACATGATTTGTAACATTAACTTTGTTTTAGAAACTGACGTTTGATTATGACACTGACAAATTGTTGTGGGGCTATCAATGCAAGTAGTGTTTTGACTTTGTCACTTCAATCCGGCATTGTATTGTGAAATAATGTGTTCCGCTACAAATTATGATTGCCCGCTATTGCAACCATTTGAAGGCTTATTTTGTGATTTTTTGGTTGTGTTCTCATCACTTATATTACACTCGACGTTTTCATCGTCAAGACAGTTTGAGTTTTTTTCTGTAGTTTTACTAGTAACTTCAGTAGTAGTTTTGATTTTTTCAGTTGTAGTTTTTATTTTCTTTGTTGTTACTGTTGATGTTTCACTATTATTACCGTTACATTCTAACATCTCGTTACCACAATCTTTTGCGGGGTCTGTTGTTTCGTCTGATTTTTTGGTAGTATTCTCATCACTAGAGTTACACTCATCATATTCTTCTTCGATGCAATTTGAATCAATATTTGTTTTATTGGCAGCATCAGATGTAGTTTTAACTGTTTCAGTTGTACTAGTAACTGTTGATGTCTTAGTGTCATCATTATCACATTCTAATGTTTCATTACCGCAATTTCTGGTAGACTCTGTTGATTCTTGTGATTCTTCGGTAGTGTTCTCATCACTACTGTTACACTCATCATCGTTTTCTTCATCATCACAATCAGAATTTGTATCTGTTGTATTGTTCAGGATTTCAGTTGTTACTGTTTTTGCAGTAGTAACTGTTGTAGTTTCAATTTCATTGCTATCGCATTCTGACGTTTCATTACCACAACGAGTTAAATTGTCCATTGTGTTTTCGTCACTTACATCACATTTATTGCTACTTTCTTCACTGGCACAATCAGAATCTTTATTTGAGATATTGTTTGAAATTTTAGTTGTGGTTGGAATATTTTTAGTTGTAGTTTGCATTTTTATGGTTGTAATTGTTGATGTTTCAGTCTCGTCACCGTCACATTCTAATGTTTCATTACCACAACTACTTAAAGACTCAGTTGTTTGTTGCGATGGATAGGTAGAATTTTCAGAAACCTCAGTTGTAGTTTTAATTTTTTCAGTGATAGTTTTATTTTTTTTATCCGTCGTTACCGGTTTTTTAGTTGTTGTTTGAATCGCATCTAAAATAAAATAAAATATATTAAAGTTTGCACAAAGGACTATTTTACTATTGTGGGTGTAGAAAACATTGTCATTAGGCTACTTGAAACTTTATCCATAAAACATTACTTTTGCAGTCTTCGGGAAGTACGCAGCTAAATGAGGCATTATCAAACAGATATCCTTTTTTGCATTTGCAGCTATTTTCCGGACATTTACACTTAGAATTATTTTTGACAGGAATACAACGCTGTTTGCAGGTAGTGTCACACCCACTAGTAGCATTATGATCTCCTCTACAGGAACCTGAAATCATGTTAAATGGATTATTTTCAACAGTTAAATTTTAATTAATCCACCCATCACGTAACATCAATATTTTAATGCATTACAAATTTGTTTCAAATTGATATGGTACTTAGATCTACTATGAATCTGTTGCCATCATTCCACTGATAGTATAGGCCTACACATTTTTACCGCAATACATCATGTTAGTCCGGTACGAGTTGGCAGTTCTACATAATTATGTACTTTATTATGTTTCTTCTCTGAAAAGTTTCATTGTCCATAAATTAGCGATGTTAATTTTAGAAGAACAAAGAATCAAACTTTCAACCTCTACAACTACATACATTAGATGCGTTTTCTACTGACTATAAAATCATAACTTCATGGAGACAGCCGTTCGTTTAACATTGATAGCTATTTTACTATGGAAACTGACCATTTTGACTGATTTTGACACATTTTTGTTTAACTTATGTGTGTAACCCCGCATAAGTAAGAACAAAATAGGATGGCAAATAATAACTAATTATATTATTAGGTGTAAAGTTACGATTAGATAGATAAAACGATTAGTTACGATTTTTTTTCTTTGCGCTGTAATAAACTACTGTGGTAGTTCATAGTTTAAATCGGTATTACATATTATTTTTATATGTTTTTAAAATATCTATGTACATTATATAGTACCTAACAGGTTTTCAATTAATATCTAATATATCAAGTCCTCAATCTTTAATATTCTCATTTAATAATCTGACATGTATACATTATATTTAGGCAATATGCTTAAGACGTTTGCGTTTAAAAGAACTTACCTGGAATTAGCCTCAAAGCCTGTTCATCTATGCCTACCTAAATCCAAGACATAAATGAAAAGATGAAGTAGCAAAGGATTTTCAGGAATTCAAAGTCGATTCTTGGAATGGACTGACTTAAGAATTTTTTAAATATCGCTTTTTACAGCCTAAATATATTTTGAGTTGTCGTTCAACATTGCAGTATGATTTGTTTGTTTGGTTTTTTAGATAGTGTGTAAATACCTTTTGAGCTGTCAGTGTTCGTTGTTGATGTTATGGGTGAATTGCAGTCTGTCGAAATAAACAGAATGACGTTAAAATGAAAACAAGTAAAATTGCAACATTAAAAAATTTCGTTTTTTTTAATCACTTACTAAATGAAGTTTCTGTTGTCGATGAAGTTGTTGATGTCGTTTTATTTTTGTGTTTGCCTGCAAAAAAAATAACAATTAGGTAGAATACAGATGTGCAAATATTGCTAAATGTGTTTTTTGACAGCATTTAAAATACTACGTCACTTTTGGGTGTACAAGATGTATCAACCTATCCATGGAAACAGCTTTTTTTGCTAGAAATAGCAAAAAAAAATTAACTGTTTCATAGCAAAATGTCGAAAGGCTGATTTTTATTATATTTTCGAACTGACACGAAGGTATCACGGTATTACTTATGTGCAAAACATTTTTCAATTTGAGTTTGCTGTAAATAAGGTCATTTTCAAAAGTCAACCCTCAAATGTCACGTTGTGAAAGTTATTTATTCCAAAACTCACCGGCCGATGCAATCATTGCATTTAATAAGATTACTAAAACTAAATACTTCCACATATTGAATAAAAGGAAGACCACCATCTAACACCGAAATAAAGCGCAATTGATTTTTATAGTTCCGTTAGTTTTATTAACCACAGACAGGAAAACACTAAACGAATTTAACTATTCTAAATCATTAAAGTTTGCGCGTTATTGTCTTTATTTGCGTGTTTCTTTTTACTACATAGAGTGGCAAATAAAAGAACAAGCTTAATGATAAGTTTTACTATGGCACTCTGTAACACACGGATGTTTTTTTTTTGCAAATATGTTCGGAATTGCAAACATCTTTTATAACTTTCTGCGTGATAAATAGAATGTCCTGTGCAGGTCGTCAATTCACGTGAGCAGCGGTCGACAAAGTTAGTTTAAAAACTGTATGTATGTATGTATGTGTGTGTTGTGTTATTTAAATGGAACGACCTTTTTCTTCTAATACACGCCAACCACGTAAGTAAAAAAATTCAAGTCGCCCCCCCGTTGTATTTTTTCCTAACCTTGCTGTTCGAGTGTTTATGAATAAAAATAGTAGTGTTTCAAGTGACGAATTACAAGCGCGAGTGTATACATACAAGTGATAAGTATAATGTAGTCAAACACACTCGTGTTGCTTCCAAAATTCCTTCGAAGCTTGTAGCAAAGTCATCACCAAAGAATAATATTACTCACGAGGTCATCACTAAGGCATGACTGGACCAAAACTTACTTTTTGTGACTTTGATTGTGAGTGTGACTTAAACTTGTACCTATACGTAAAAATATCAAAATACTGACACAAATTGCGACGTCAAAAACAAAGAAGAAGATTCATAATGAATAGGAAAAATCATTGCTGCATTGTTTTATTATTTTAAATATGTTATTTTTTAAAAGTGTGTAAGATTTTTGAAAATAGTGGTGTTCTGTTCATAATGTACCGAATTACATGCATAAATATGGGAAAGTGAACCTGTATAATATGGTAAAACACGACATTTTGTGTTGCTTTCGAAACTCTATCGAAGTTTGTAGTATAGTCAACTTAGCCTACGGCATGACTTACGTTTTGATTTTACCTATGATTTTAATTGTGACTTAGACTTATTTAACTATATTGTTCGCCAAGTACTCAAAAATATTAAAATACATGACAATGGAAAAAGTAGTAGTAAGTAAAAACAAATAACATCACGTAAATCTATATATTTTATCAATTTATAATCTATATCAAAATATTATGATATTAATCGCTTAGAATATTCTTTGTTATGTCATGGATTTGACCTAGTAGAAATTAAAATAATAGAATAAACCACTGATTCAAAAAGAGCGTGAGTCGATCTGATTATGACCAACGCGATTATTCACGTAGAAATTCAAAACAAGCTGGTCAATTTTCCCCATAAAGCCATCATAAAAAGGCGGAAATTAAGAAATTTGTCATAACTGACCAAGCACAAAACGGTGGAGCTACAAATATTTATGAATTAGTTTTCATTTCATATTTTTTTTCGTAAAACAAAATAAAGGATATCATCTTAAATCTATCTATTGTACTATTGCCGATTCAGACGTTTTTTTTTTATAAACTGTCCCACTACTGGGTGTACAGGACTCTTCTTGACAAAAATAAGTGTGCTATTAGTACAAGCTTTCTAAGTTTGAAGCTATATAGCACTGTGTGGAAATAACCACATTTTTTTTTTAAATGTAACTTTTTGTATCTACTATATATGTAACTAATAACATACCTACTATACAAATACAAAAACGAACTAGTAGTTTTGGAGAAAAATGGCAACATGGATTTGCACAAACAATGTTTGTTGCAGCGCTCCCTGGCAAGTTGTCGCCATAACATCTATGTAAAAACATGCACCAATTAAACCCAAACCCATAACTTAAAACTGCATCAAAATTGGACAAGTAGTTTTGGAGAAAAATGGCAACATGGTTTGCATAAACAATCATCCTCTCACCCTAATCGCATATGCCGTCTCCGTTCCGTCGTTGGGTAATAAAATAAAAACAACATATTTAGCAAACTAAATACGATTGTTTGCATTCGAACTGTACAAATTGTACAGTTTGAATGGGCAAAAGTGATGGCGGAATTCGATATGAGAATTTCATTATGAAAATAATAATATACCTAGTGAGTGTTTTGAAAGAACCGTTAATTTGTTGGTGCATTAGTGGCGGGTGATCGATAGTGGCGGGTTTGATGAATCGCTGTTCAAGCAGCAAACCTACCCTTACTTAATTAGGGGCGGCACGAGTCCGTTTGTAGGAAACTGGCCGTAAGTCATTAGCTTCTTAAAATTATTCCTTTCGTACATTACATCCAATTTAACAAAGTTCAAGTCTAATTTAAATATGATCATAGCTATTTCATTAGAAAATCAGTATACAATAAAGATAGTGAATGCACACAAATTATGACCGTAAATTCCATACCCATTTGCATGAGAAGTGAACGAATGAGCATGTCTACCGCTTGCGGAACGGGCTTAATGGCCGAACTATTTAAATGTCTTACTCCTGTGCTATATCTATTCAATTTCGCAACATACATCATCGCGTTCCTGACAGAATTTATGATTAAAACGTAAAACTATCTCGAACAAAATGGCGCACAAGATAACTTTTATGTTCGTGCTCTCCATTCTTGAGGTTTTTTCATCTCGAAATTTATATTCGATGGAATCTTTGCGACTTAGTTAATTTTCCAAATTATTTATGTGACTTACACAATGCAATTTATTTTAAATTTACCAAAATATTGTATATCAACAGCATTTTTTTTAGATTAAGCTTTGGAGGATTTAGGAAAAAAATATATTTGAAAATTTTAAAAATATATTTGGGGTTTACCTGCGTAGTTCCCGTTTCCGTAGGAATACAGGGATAAAAAGTAACCTATGTCACCCGGACATAGTGTAGCATTGCAACGGTGAAAGAATTTTTAAAATCGGTCCTGTAGTTTCGGAGTCTATTCTATACAAACAAACAATCAAAGGTTTCCGCTTTATAATAGTATAGATTACAACCAAGACATAATGAACTCCGTCATGTTTAATGTACAGACGGTATATAACACTATACTTTTCTTAAGATAGCTTCTCAGATAATTAAAACATTTTATCAAAAAAATTACCTCTCCCCTTCTATATGTCGGTCATGCTGTTATAAGCTGTAGCAACTAAACAAGTAAAAAGTCATGTTAAATTTACCTAGGTCGATATAATTTATCAAGGAAGTTGATTTAAACAATCAGCAAAATGCCAGAAAGCTATTCGCGCTGCCTGTTCCGAGATGGATGGATGGATGCGGAGGGTCTAAACTACATTTGGGTTGAAAGATTGGGACCCTCCTCAAAGGCTTTCAGGAAACAAGGATTAGAAACCCAATTTTAGAAAGTGCATTGATGTTACAATCATTGCAATGAGAATGTAAGGATTATAATAATAAACTTATTTAAATTTTCACCATGCCACATTCATAATTTATAATTATTCATTCATATTCTAGTGTAGATTTTACCTTTGAGTCCGCGCCGGGACGAATCTTCGACGCGGCTTTGCGGGGGCGGTTCGAACTACCTTCAAAATGAAGTTAGGTTCGATGGTCAAACCTAAGAGGCGTTAGACCTAGGCGATAGTGGACTGTATTTTTCTAGGCGGGTACGCGGAGCGATGAATCTACAGAAGTGGCTTGAAATTTGACAGCATAGGAGGTAAAAGACAGTGTCGGGAAAGGCTAGGTATATGTGCACGCTTACCTCGATGGATATCTCGTCTCTTCTCCGATCGGCTTCAAAAGGTGCGGTGCGGGTGCGCGCTTACAGCGGCACACGGTGGAGATAGCGGGCCACACTCGCAGTGGGTTCGCTAAGTTTAAGCTAAACAAACACTCCACAGAAACGTCACTCCTGTAGGTACTCTCTTCGTAATATATAGCAACAAAACACTGGGATTCACTGCTTACGAGGAAAGCGCGGGTTTTTGAACCTTTCTTGAGTAGTTTCTTCTTGCAACTGCCGCGTCAGTGTTGCGGCGCGTGCGACACATAGATCGCAGTAAGCGTGCGTGCGAGGGAGAAAGGGGACTGCGGAAAGGAAGGAGGAAACGGATGTTCCTAGCTGTCAAACCATAGTATAAACGATGCTGGATTGTCCAATATTGCGTTCCGTTTTACAGTCATAACAAATGGCTGAAACAACCTTTACAAAACTGGCAAATGTGCAAGGGGTGATGCCAAAAACAAAAAAGAACACGATATTTCGGTAAATCACACAATTTAATAGTATCGTGGGGGTCTTGACGGCATCACAATCTGTGCGTGTTTCATATTTTGCCTTTTCGTGAGCCACTTTGTAGTAGTGAAACGACTCAAAGAGAAGCTCAATATCGAAACACTTGACACTGGCAAATGCACAAAGTACGATGCCAAATATGAAAAAACAAAAATAAAATGAAAAACGTATAATTTCTGTATAAGTTCCGTGATAATTTTGTTCATAGATTTTTTTTAATACTTGACAGGTTAGGTGTTTGACCATAGCTCACCTGGTGTTAAGTGATGGTGTGGTCGAAGATGGTAAACACACCTAGCCTGGAATGGAACTGGCTCTCAAGTGAGACTGCCGGAACTCGCCGTTAGGTGCTTGGAGGTAGATTTTCCCGAATGAATCAGATGCTACAACATAGGGTTGATATACTGTGCTACATCATCAAAAAAAACGTTTTTACTAGTTATGATATTTTATAATAATACAAATTACATTATAGTAGACATAGATATGTATGAGTTCAAACTATAAGACTTTGTTACTCCGTTCAATCAGTGCCAGCTACTTAAGTGATTGATTTTTGCTAGCCCGTGCCTTTAGCAGGATGGTACCATTTGCTTTCTTTAGCGCATGTGGCCGCGCGTAGTCTATTCAAGAATAAAAATCCTGAAACTAAATTTACTAAACGAGACAATGACTTACACTAACTGCAGTAGTGTGTAAATTCGTTATTTTGATTTCTATATTGCACCCGTGCGAAGCCGGGGCGGGTCGCTAGTTTAAGTATTTTTTTTTTTAATATACTAACATAAACACATTATCTAAATATTGGCGAGCACGCTGGAAAATAATGTCACTTAAAATAATAAAAAAATCACGCCTGTTCAAATATTTATGTTTGAAAATAATAAAGTACGATACGCATGAGTAAAAAAAATAGTTTTAAAACAGATAGTGAAAGCATGTCAAGAAAACAGTTGATTCAATTTCTCAGACATGTTTTTTTTCACAAACAAAATTTTTTTGAACATTATTTATGGCCCTTACTAAAGTATACTACTTGGTAAAGTAGTAAAATATGATATAAGGTATATAAATACCTTTATCATAAGAGTAGGTATACAAATTAACTTGACTGTGAAATACAAGTTATCCTTAAGTATATATAAGTGCTAATACTAACTATTACAAGCGTCGGTCGGAACTTTTGTACATTCAAGAATTTACCTATGAAAATCACAGAAAGATAAAACATAAGTATTACTGCGTGCTTATTTACCTTTAATATAGTATACAACTGAAGTAGACAAACTAATAAGTTATAATATAGCGATGATAGCTCAGTGGTTAGCGCGGTAGGTTCGCATGCCGAAGGGCGTGGGTTCAAACCCCAACAATGAGCTTGAGCTGCCGGTGAAGGAAAACATCGTCAGGAAACCATAGCATGGTGGTAGGGTACTTTCTAGTAC
This sequence comes from Biston betularia, assembly GCA_905404145.2. Classification (NCBI taxonomy): domain Eukaryota; kingdom Metazoa; phylum Arthropoda; class Insecta; order Lepidoptera; family Geometridae; genus Biston; species Biston betularia. The sequence goes on from FR989868.1 coordinate 5,688,978, forward strand.
TCGGCTGGCTAGCTACCACCCTCAAGTTGAAAATCTGCCGCCAAGCATCTAACGGTGTGTTCCGGCAGCCTCACTTGAGAGCCAGTTCCATTCCAGGCTAGGTGTGCTTTACCATCTTCGACCACACCGTCACTTAACATCAGGTGAGCTGTGGTCAAACAACTAGCCTGTCAACCATTAAAAAATAAAAGATAAAATAATATTCTAAGACACTTCTAGATGCTAGTAAATTGATCCTTGTAGTTTCTACACGTATTGTTCTGTTCTTAATACGAAAATCTTTTGTGCGTATATTACGAACTAATCTTCATAAATTACAACTTGATTGAACTTGAAGCTTGAAACTAATGTCTACATGAATACTGTATTGATTACGCGTGGGTATGATGCAAAATAAAAGTCCTTTGTAACAAAATATTAATAATTATTTGTATTGTATTGATGTAATTTTCATACTAGCGTAAAATGGTTTGTTGGTACAGTTGTCTAGCAATAGTTATCGAAAATTCGGTATTTTTTTTTAAATATGTTTAGAAAATGATATCTTTAGGCAAGCACAACTCGTAGCTTGTTTAAACAACATTGTCTCACTATCTAAGAGGCGGGTGTTAGTAATAGATTACTGTGTCATCCCGGCGACCGCTGTCGGCGGCCAGCTGTGGACCTGTCACGCCTTCTGCAAACGATTTGATGCTGTAGACTGGACGATGTGACATTCCGCGATTTATGCACGCCCACTCGATCCAGCTACGACTGTTTCTGTAGGCACTACTTACGTCAATTTGTTTTAAATACCTCGCGGTATTTAACGCGAAATATTGTAAACTTAACTACTTCAGAAGCGGGGAAGAGACATAGAACACTGTTATATTCAGAAGTTACATATTTATTTCATTAATTTTACAACGATACATGAAATCATAAATAGCTAATTGGTCAGTCATATTGAAATTAAACCGCAAATCAACAAAGATGGATTCCTACTGAGGCGCAAATGGCCACCGCTGGCTCGGTCTTCGGCTGGAGCAAAAGTGACCCACGCCCCGGTCGCGCCTCGCTTATCACGGCACCGAACTGACGTTGCTTCCTTTGCGGAGGTCGTATTCCAGGCCACTTATTACTCACTTCACGCTGTTAATATTAGTGTTGCCAACACGGCCCTCCTGCACCGTGCATGTCCTCATGCACAATCAAACTGTAAAAGAGTAAATAAACACCAATGTATTATCAAAAGTAACACTACCAATAATAAGTAGATTCGGCCTATCATGACAATAAAAGTACACAACAACTTTAGACACTCCCAAAAACACCTTTAGGCTTAGGAACTCTTTAGGAGCTCTGCTGTTTGTACTAAATCACTTATGACAGCATCTTGCCTTTATACTTAGACAATGCTTACTATTATCAATTTACTCTCCGATCTCACCGGTGCCTGTTACAGTATTTCTCCTTTATGCTTAGAAGATATTTTCTGTGTCAGCTCACTGTCGAGACAAGAGCAATGAATTGACTTATTTTTGGGTGGCTATAAATATATAATTTACTTCTAATTTAATCATTAATATTTGATTTATCAACACCATATGGGAAATTTAATAATGGTTATGAAAGTACTTAATAAATTACCTTGCCAACACATCATCCTTATTTTCAATCAATCAATCTGAAAAATTTAATAGAGTCTCCAATTTTCAATATTAATCCAAGGTTTCATATGATCAGCTGCAGCTACGCCATTATAGGTTCTTGTACTCCTTTCACTACCTCTCATGTCTCTGACTTCGTATCTATCATGCCCCAAGCACTTCTTTATTTGAAACGGACCTTTATAGACTGGTAGTAGTTTTCTACTTCGACCGTCGTTTGATTTACTTTGAATTTTTAAAAGTACCAGTTCTCCTTCCCGGTATTGCTTAGGTTTCGTATGTTTCTGATCAAATTTTAGTTTCTGATATTCAGCGCTATCGCATGTATTTTTCGCAACTTGTTTACGCAATTGCGTTACGTCTGTGGTCAACTCATCATCACATTCAAGCTCAGGTTCTATTATGCTATCGTTATCGGTGCGCAGTCTATATCCGAACAATACCTCGCTAGGAACAGCCTTAATTGTTTTGTGAAAAGTACTATTGATTGCTAGTTGTAATTGTGTAATACACCTATCCCATTTGTCTTCTTCTAAGTCGGCCCCCATAGCCCTCATCGCATCTAAAATAGTTTTATTAAATCTTTCGACTTGTCCGTTTGAACGAGGCATGCCTGTAGTTATGGCATGCAATCTAATGTTTTTATTAGCACAATACTCTTTGAATAATTTGGAAGTAAATGCTGAACCGGCATCTGTTATCAATCTTTTCGGGTTACCGAATATTTTCGCGACGCTATCCAGTTCAGAAATCACGTTTCTGCTTTCAGTATTGTGTACTGCCGAAATAAATACGAATTTGGTGAACGCATCGACCGCCACGAGTAAATATTTATTTTTATTACAAGTTTCCACAAAAGGGCCTAAATGGTCCAAATGCAAAGTATGAAATGGTTGTGCATATTTCGGTAATGGATATAACTCACCTTCTTTTGGACCACTCTTTTTCTTATAGAAAATGCAATTGATGCAGTTTTTTATATATTTTTTTACTGTATGACGCATGCGAGTAAACCAATATCGTGATGAGATTCGTTCAACCGTTTTATCGACCGAAAAGTGCCCGCAGTCATCATGATTGCATTTTATTATTTGCCATATACAATTCTTTGGTACTACCCATCTACGACCTTTATTAGTACTGCGGTACACTTTATTGCCCAGTAATTGGTATTTATCGAATATGTCCCTATGCTCGTCAGCCTCGCCCAATTGTAGAATGTCCCTAATTTCAACTAATTTAGGGTCTTGAAGCTGCACTGAAAGTAACCAGTCTGCTTCGGTAATAGACATTACTATTTCAGCTTCTGACTTTTCACCTGAGTACGGTGGGTTTCTACTCAGGGCATCGACATGTTGCATGCGGGTACCCTCCCTATGCACTATTTCGAAAGAAAACTCTTGAGTAGATAGAACCCAGCGTGCAATTCTAGGAATAATTTCTTTTTTTGTAAGCGTATAACGCACTGCATTACAATCTGTCACGATACGGAAGTTCGAACCTAACAAATAATGCCTAAATTTCGCTAAAGATTGTACAATAGCCAGCAGTTCGAGTTCGAAAGAGTGGTATTTCTTTTCATCTTCGGTTGTTTGCCGGCTGTAATAGTGTATTGGCTTTTCGCCCTGGTCAGTCACTTGCATTAAGATGCCCGCGATCCCGTCTCTGCATGCATCAGTATAAAGGACGGAATCTTTGGTTGGATCAAATAGCGTAAGCACGTTTTCAGAGGTTAAGGTTTCTTTTAAAGTTAAGAAAGCACTTTCGTGTTCGGGTTTCCAAGTCCAAGGGCAATCTTTTTTCAATAGTTTAGTTAATGGGCTGGTAATCAGGGCACAGTTTTTGATAAATTTACGGAAATAACTAATAAGTCCCAAAAATTGACGCAACTGGTGCACAGTCTTAGGGACCGGGAATTCTTTTACAGCATTTACTTTACTTTCGCTTGGTCTTAACCCCTCTGAATCTATTTTATTACCCAAGAACTCAATTTCTGTTTTTAAGAAATGGCACTTTTTCAAATTTATTGTAAGACCATGTTCTTTGAAAATTTGTAACACCGTTTCCAGTAGTTGCAAATTTTCTTCCTCGGTCTCACTGATTAGTAAAATGTCATCAAGATATAGTATAACCTTGCCAAACCTCAAATTAGCTACAACTTTGTTCATCATTTGTTGGAAACACGACGGCGCATTAACCAAGCCAAATGGTAGTCTCAAAAACTCGTAATGTCCGTCCTCTGTTATAAATGCAGTTTTGTGAATAGAGTCTGCCGACATCATAATTTGGTAATACCCACTTTTGAGGTCTAGACTCGTGAAAAACTTGCAACCTTGCAGTCGGTCAATCAAGTCTTCGATGCGTGGCATCGGATACTTGTCCAAAATTGTTATTTTATTTAGAGCGCGGTAGTCGATGCATAATCGCTTTTCGCCGTTCTTTTTACCCACAAGCAGAGCTGGGCTAGCGTAAGCCGAGTGACTTTCGCGAATAATACCGTTTTCTAAGAGTTCACTGACCATGTCTCTCATAACCTGTCTCTCCGAGTTAGATGTCCTATATGGTTTGAAATGTACTGGTTTGTCGTTTTGTAAATTGATAACCATTTCATGGTCGCAAACTTTTCCTAATTGTTTAATGTTTAGTGCTATGCATTCTTTGTAAGTCTCGAAAAAATTAAGCAATTCATCGTGATGAGAACTTGCGTCAAACGTTAGACTCGAATCAATTACTACATTGCAATGCTCACCTAACTTTTTGACGTTTTGGAAAGTTAGTGATTCGCCTATTCTAACATACATCAACGAAGGTAGCTCGGTAATATTACGACCTATCAAAATATCACAACCAGATAGCTCATCAAGAATGTACATTTCAACTTCTTTAATATCTACAGAATCTAACTTAACGTTCACTTTTACGATATCCGTTACCACCTTGAGGCTATCCGTGGAAAAGCCCTGCAGGGTTACGGGGCAATCCAGGGAGAACCTCTGGAGGTTCATTCTATCTACAATCTCAGACGCTACAATTGAGCAACTACTACCTGTATCTATAAATGCGTCTTTGATGATTCCGTTTATATACACTTGCTTACAAAACTTGTCTTTCGTATTGGCAGTCTGCACGTATTTTATTTCTTGTTTACCCGCATTTTGATCTTTTCCTACTTTGGAGTTCTTTTTATGAAAGCAATTAACATCCGTATGCCCCCTTTTCCCGCAAAACTCACATTTCACCGTACATTGAATTCGTTTATGATTACCCCCGCAATTATAGCATTCTAAAGGTTTCCGAATTTGATTTTGTTGCGCACTTGAGTTGCTGTCGGTAGAAACTGTTGTTCGAGTTGAAGGGTTCAGGGCATTGTGAAGTGGTCTAGCCGAATTGCTATCTTTGAGGGTAGTCGCATTATTGGTTACCAAATGTTTTCCCGACTTTGATTTATATACCCTACTATGTAAAAACATTGCCAGACTTTCGCAAGATTTGAATTCACTGGCTTCAACAGACGCGGTAATATTACTGTCACCTATATTCCCTAGTATTATCGAGATAACGTCAGACTCCCTGAAATTTAAGCCTAAGCCATCAATCTTTGCCTTTTGTTCAAAAAAGAAATCGTACAACGATTGATTTTCTGTCGGTTTTTTATCTACAATGTCTTTTAGTAATTCAAACATGTTTCTTTTTACTGTAAACGTGTTTAAAATTCGATGCTTCCAATCTTTCCACAACCACGCTGTCCACGAGTGATCATTACGTAATAAAGACTCGTACCAAATCCTAGCAGAACCTTTTAGTTTATTTAGCGCTTGATAACGAATCATTCCATCAGTCCATGAGAACGTAGAAGCGTATGAGTCTATCACATTTAGCCATGAAACCACGTTATCGTGCAAGGGGTCGAAGTCAGGTATTACATTATGAAGAATAGGATTGCTTGTACTCACAATACCGGCATCGTTTGCATGCGATACCTTCATCTTCTTCTTATCCGCGGGCGCTAGTGGCGGCGTCCGTGATCTGTTGTCGTCACTGCTGGCACTTGAACTACTGCTCGATGATGACGAATGAGCACGTTTTCTCTTGTGCTTGTGCTTGCTTTTGCGTTTCCGTTTGTGACCCATCTCTATTAAGTCGCGGATACTCGGTAAAAGTTGACGATTTGAAGATAAAAAAAAACTGTTAAACACGAAAATTATCAACGGTCAGGTGCGAGCTAGGTCTCGTGGAATCCCACTTCTGATGTAAACTTAACTACTTCAGAAGCGGGGAAGAGACATAGAACACTGTTATATTCAGAAGTTACATATTTATTTCATTAATTTTACAACGATACATGAAATCATAAATAGCTAATTGGTCAGTCATATTGAAATTAAACCGCAAATCAACAAAGATGGATTCCTACTGAGGCGCAAATGGCCACCGCTGGCTCGGTCTTCGGCTGGAGCAAAAGTGACCCACGCCCCGGTCGCGCCTCGCTTATCACGGCACCGAACTGACGTTGCTTCCTTTGCGGAGGTCGTATTCCAGGCCACTTATTACTCACTTCACGCTGTTAATATTAGTGTTGCCAACAATATGAGTACACAATGCATTCAATGCAAATGTTTAAAGTCAATATGAAATACCTATAATAAGTGCGTACCTTGTGCGCAGTAACCATGGGTTTCTTGCAATACATTCAAAATTAAAAATTAATAGAAAATGTTTTTGTGTTTACAAAAATAAATATTACATTCTATCTTTATGTACAACTAATCATAAATATTACTTCTGTACGTGTAAGTACTGAACTTCACTTAAATGACTGGACCGTATTTGAGAAAATTTTTCATGTGTGTTAGAGTGAGTCCCTAAATGGTTTAGTCAATTGGACCTGGTAGGTGGCGATGCAATCTGACACAATCATCTGACGAGACCGCTAGTTATTAATACAAATATATACTATTTACAAATGTGTGTGTACTCGTACCTGCTAAATGCCTGTGCCTACTTAAAAGTAGATTAAAACTAATCTACAATTACGAAGATCTCACAATACTGACTTAGCTGGCTCGAGAATCTTAGTATGATTTAAAGGATTAACAAATTGCTTCATTTTGGCGACATGTTCTTTGTGTCTGGTAATCTGGCAGGCTTAAAGTTTCAAGAAGAAGCTTTAGGGGGTTCCTTTAAATCATTAATTCAGTAATGTCGTATTCATTAGAGTAATAAGTGTCGGTTTAAGAGATTGTGACTGTCAATTGTTATTTAATACTTAATCAGATCAGCACTGTTTTTATAAGCTATCCCACTGCTGGGCTTTTCTTATTGTGAGAATGTAAGTAGTCCATGAAGCTGGTCAAGAATAAGTCTGCAGACTTCACACATACTTGAAAATTGAAATTGAAGCGCTCACATGCAATATTCCCCACGATATTTTTAAGTTGTTGTTTGATGTTGGAAACTAGTGGTAATACGTAAAATATGTTGTATAATTTAAAAAAGGCAAAGGTGCGTGCCGTGTACAGCTGGGTTCAAACGTCACAGCACGTATCTCATACTTTGAATGGCAGTCAGATTCCTAAAAAGACCACTGCAGGATAATTTATAATACTTACCTACCTACTATTAAAAACGATATTTAACTATAAAACTATTTTACAAATAAACCGACTTCCTTCCACTAAGTCCAAATACGGCTAGGTTACAATTTTTATATAAAATAGATCTACGTTTGGTCTCCAACTCGCCTGATGTAAGGTGACGGTGCGGCCGAGGATGGGGCACGCCGATCTAGAAGAAATCTATTCACTCTAGCCCTAAAAACTTAAGGTAGTTAATATTGACCGTAAACCACTAAAAAGTCACAGGTAATCTAAAAAGGTCACACATGTTTTGTTTACTCGGATGACATATTTTTTCCAGTTATTTTGGTTCATAATCAAATTACTGAACCGATGTTTTTTGACGTAAAAGTAATGAAACGAGCGAGATACTCTCCTGATGTTTTTTACATGCCAACACAAAATAAACAATAACTTTAAAGTTGAGATCAGTTATTTCTTAGTTCCGATACTCGTACAACTCCTTTCTATATTATCGATTGTATTTCTATTTTAGTCGATAAACGTGTTTAGGGTTAACATCCCCGTTTTCAAATCTTCATTGCATTGTACAAAGAAGAATAAAGAAAATAACGAAGCCATCTTATCGTTTCGTACCAGTGTGTATCACAAATACAATTGGTTGAACATCACACCAATCAATCAAAACTCGTTGAAAACCATTCGAAACTTTCACTAGTAAAAAGGCTAATTGAATGCTATCTGAAATGTGACCTCTTGTGGAACAGGCAAAAGTTTGTTGAGTAACCCGCTACTTTTCTTATTACGAAACTTTTTTTGCGAGTCTTCAACAATACGAACGACCAATTATATATTGACATGCTGACATTTATGTATGTTATACGAAAACAAGGTTTGTCAAGGATCAATCTGAAATGTTTTCGTGTTTCTATTTTATTACGTTGGACCTATTATTTACTGTGTGTAACAAAATTATTAATCATCATAAACAGTTATTATTATTATTCAGTTTTTTTTTTCTTTTTCCCGCCGACAGCGGGGCAGGACTTCTCATAATGCGTGCCATGTCAAGTATCATTTGCCTTTTGCTTTTGACCCTTGACCCAACCATCTAGCGGAGTCTCTTAAGATGTTGATTGAAACTCTTCGCTATAAGGCCATTCACCGTAACGACTATCGCGACAATGGTTGTCGAATCAATATCAATGATTATTATTATCGTCATAATTAGCGTTACATAGTCCTCGTGGGCATACAACTCGGCTAAGGCACACGACTTGGTCTCACTGTCTTTTTACTGCAAGCCATTTTCATTGCTGACTTACGTACCTATCTCGCCCAAGCGCTTGAAGAGTCAACACGTCCTGAGGTCGCCTTGTGTAGGTAGAGCCGAAACACGTGTTGGTAAGTGGTTACTGCAGCGAGAAGAGGATAATATAAAGACTTGCGGTTATTTTATGTTAATTAGATTTTTGTTTAATTTGTTTTAGCTTTTATGTTTATGTCAAATTTTAGTTTTAGATATTAAGTAGACTTGGTTAAATTTAAATTCTTATCATTGTTTTAACTGAAACGATTGGTAAGCGGAAATTAACTAAATATATACTTTGAACGCTCTGGAACTTGTTTTGTTACTCGAAGTTCTGGATACTGCTGCAATGGTAGACGTGTTCTCTTGCCAACAGGAGAGTATTTCATTCGTCTCATTACTTTCATACTGAACAAATTTTTTTTTTGTCTATGTATTTGTATTTGTTCTTTAGTATCAAAAATAAATACACAAAACATACAAACTAGACATGTTATGGCACAAACAGGATATTTCTGACTTTTAAAAACTAGGAAAGTTCAATCATTAACACTTTGTAAGACTTTGTCTATGCTTGTAGTTGTTAAATGAGCAGTTTTATGCTGTTCATTGCATTAATTTGATTGTTACATTTTACAGTACCAATTGAAGCATTAGAAATTAGAATGTAATAGGACACCAAATAACAGACACCACGAGTATCTTTTATGTAGCGAGGCAATTACTTCAACTTGCACCACCATTTATTTCTTTAAATATATATAGCCTACGATAACCTAGCGTCTCGCTTGCAAGGAAATGGTATAATATATTTTCAGAGTTATCAGCTAGATACACATCGTCTGAGTCTTCAGAGGAAATAGGCAACAGAGACACTCATCGAATAAACATTCTACTAGATTGATGGTAAGTTGATGACAGATAGGGGATTGTGAAAGGAGCGTTGGTTGTCCAGTTTCAAGATGGCTTGACGATATCAAGTCAAACCTGGACCAGAATAACCAAAGACTAAAGTTGTTGGTTCAAAAATTGTGATGATGATGTCTAATTTACATACTAGTGAAGAATCGGCTTCTTTCGGAAATGAAATTAAATTCTCGTGTTTATTTCCCATAATGCGTATTTTGATATATCTGTATCAATTTTAAAATTGATGTTTTGGACTGAGAGTGTTTTCGGCAACTTCTACCTCATACCCATGAGGTAGAAGTGAACAAAGAGAAAGAAAACACTTTTAACTGTGGAGGCACAGATTAAAAAAAGTAGTGTTTAGTAGAGATAAAAGGTAAAAAAAACATTTTTTTAATACTAACACAGAGTACAGAAAACAATTGTTTTTTTCGTAGATACAAAGAAAAAAGAAAATACTTTTTAGAAAAGACTCAGAGTAAAAAACAACAGTTAAAAAAGACCTAGTAATATTAAAGACATGCCTTTGTTACGCGAATCCCACTCTCACAAGACCAGTTTTTCCACGAAATTTTACTTCTAGCGTAACAAAAAATCGATTTCAATTAGGTACTCATGACTACATGAAAATATACTTTTATCTATCAAACTTAGAAGTTTTCTTTCGTGTTTTATGATGAATATTAAGGTTTGTTGCATTGAAAGCTGAATTTAATATAAATCAAATTAGAGCGTCCTAGGCATCTATCTACCTTTGCGATGCGTGCGAAAACTTGGGAAAAGTTGTAAGTTGTACAAGAAGAAGAAGAAGTTAATGATTTGAAGTCGACCTACAGACATCCTTCACATACGAATTAAACTACTAAATACATTGGTCGCGAGAGACTTAGATCCCTCGAAATAACTACAAGTTGTTGAAGAATTTATAATTATTATTCAAAAGTCAGATACTTGTAAGACGTAAAGGCACGTAAAGGCGACGTTTTACCCTTTAAGTATTACAAGAATGTAAATTATTAATATTGAATGTAAATAATTATTAAATTTGTTAAACCATGACCAAATTTAAAAAGCAGCCCAGTTTTTATGATTTCCGAGTTGCGTCCATAGTAAAATTTGTTTATCATAATAAATATATTGACTCCTTTCGGTGTACACTCCAAACGTTTAACCCTGTATAAATCTGTTATAACACTAAGTTCGACTCCTTTATGTTATAGGTATACTCTTATTACGGTAGAGAGAAAAAACCGTTTATGTACCGATTTTTATTTACACGTTTATTATATAAATTAGATACTGGTGTTTTTGAAATATCGCAAGTTCATTTTTATAGGATTTGGTGTTCTAACGTTGGATTCAGAAAATTTCTTTCACGATGACCTGTTTACAGAGAGATCACTTCAGTTTTATGTTTGAATTTGCCTTAAATTGTTCCATGGCATGCATGTTTCGGCCTCAGTATCAAACTCAAGGAACAAAGCCGACTAAGTCTTGTATTATGCAAACAAGCATCATGTAAGGCGTGGATTTATGAGCGAACTTCGTTGCGAGACTCGCAAGCTTCCCCCGTGAGAGTACTGTTCCAGAAATGTTGCACAGTAAGGAACTGAACAATAAGGGCGAGTTAATCGACGTCAGTTGGTCAGGTACAGGCTAAAAATAAAGAAGAAAAAGCATTATTTGTGCATAATACCAGTGTTTCAATATCCTCAAGTATTTTATGAAAAACCAAGTTAAATAAATCTAAGTCACAGTCAAAGTCACAGAAGTTATAGTAGAGTTCAGTTATGCTCAAGTAAACTAGTGATGATTACACTACAAGCTTCGATAATTTTTGAAAGCAACACGAAAAGTCATGTTTCACCACATTTGGTCATTTCTCTCACGTGCACGCACGTAATTCAAGAAATTTGACATTTTATGAATAAAACATTTATATGCACAAACTTTAGAATAAATACAATTAAATAATGGTTTTAGAAAATAATACAGTGCCAGATTTTTCCGCATTCGTGCCAAAACTCTCGGCACGAATCTTATTAAAATATGAGTAGGATTAAAATAATCACAATGAAAACTACTCCAAACCGCTTTCGACAAAACCAAAAAAAGCGAGCTTAGTGACGTTAATAAGTGGATCATTTTAATACATATAAGTTCGATACATATTTTGAAACTGTACTAGAGCTGCTGATCTATAAAAACCTGTCTGTTTTAGTCAAAGATCCAAGCACTGTAATTTTTTTCTAGACAGAGAGCAATCAATTGTCAAATAGGTGTCATATTTCACGCTACACATACTTTACAATGGCACCCACTTTGCAGGATAGGAGTATATCATGTCCTTATCAAAATGTTTTATTATAGACCCATTATATTTTAGTTGAACCCAGTAAAGTAGTCATAATATTATGGTCATCATCAGCCTGTCAAAGTCCACTGCTGGGCATATGTCTCTTTCCCCCGTAACACGGGAGCGGAGAGGCGCTCCGAGGTCGCGGCAATGGGAGGAGGGCCAATTATTTGTAAATACACATTATTGTTACCTACACAACATTTTTTCATATAAATAAATAAAAAAAATATTTTTTCTTTCCACGGCACACTACTCAGCTCGATTTTCAGTTTTTCGCTTTCATCCACTGCCAGCTATCCTACATAATATATCCGTCATTCCTTTGAGTCTCAGGGTATAGAACAGAATAGAATACAACTTTATTATACACCAAATAAGAAACATAAAAAAAGTGATCAAAAATATAACAAAACACCACATAATAAATAGATGGTGTTTAACGGCGGTATTATCACCTAGAGCGATTTCTTCCAGACAACCTGTGGGTGGAGTGAAACGTAAAAAAAATCAGATGTTAGGTATAGAAATGTTTAATTGCGTACACTAGAAAAATATGTCACTTTATAAATTAAATAAAACTATACTCATACAAAACGGCTTAGATATATTTAGTTTTGTATACTGTGACAAATGTATTAGGACCGCTGTTCTGACCTAATTATTACAAAATCTCACGCATGCCCTTACTGTTTCTATACGTCAGCACCTCTCACTATTGCTCCATATATTCATATTTGGGGTTAGTGAGGTATGGAGACGTTCCCTGAGGCTTGGATGAGTATACCTACGCATGAATGACAATTGTACATAATTTAACCGTTCGCCAGCATTTTGGTATTGTTTAAGATGTTTTGCATGTACACTGCAGATTATAATCATATATGTATATTGTATGTATAATGTATATGTATAATATAGATATAGCCGATAGCAATTCTAGTATAATTCTTTGGTCTTCAAATTCACGGACTTAATTTTCGAATTGTTCGTATGGTTTCGTATGAATTTGGCTGAGTTTGGAACGATATTACATGTCACCTGGACAAAGACGTGTTATTTAAAATAGGAGTCCAAATAACTTCCCTTTGTTAAATCACCTGTGATGTGGTTTCGTACGTCCGTATCCCATGGATACAGTTGGCATCGGTAAATGATTAAGGTGTTCTCCATTCACGACAGCGTGTTAGCGTCCACATGTTGATTCGAACGTTTCACTTATTAGAAAACAGTTAATTCCATTAAAACTATGCGTAACAAAAAAGGAAGACAACATTACAATAGGGCTGTAATATATGTACAAAAGTAGTAGTGTGCGTAAGTATTACTCATTTAATCAATATATCTTGATATATATTTAGTACAGAAGACGTACTGTATCATTAAAGAGTTTATTATTAAAAGAAAATTCTACCGAAAAAATCGTGTATTTAATAAAACAAAGGTCCCCTCAAAAATGTCATCAAATTTTTTTGTTGCTTTAGAATGCATATTATAAGATTTGACAAAAAAACTACGAAACAATGTATACAACCTTAGAATCAGTTCTATTTTTATAAACTGTCCCACTGCTGACCTCTTCTCGTTGTGAGGCACCACCACGCAGGCCAAATGCGCTTTCATATATCTTCGAGAACTTTTTTTAAAGTATTCACGGCCTCTTAGGTTTTCTCAAGATTTCCTTCCTCGTTTAAAGTCATCGGCAATACGCACATAACTTAGAAAAAATAGGCACTAGAGCAGAGGCAGCGGTGTGTGTTATATGTTAATCATATTGTATTATTGTATTGATAACAAGATGTCACAGGTCAAAATAATGTTCAATAATACATATAACTTAAATATTGTAAGTACCTAAAGCGTTTTAAAAAAACACTATTTTATATCACATACATATTATGATCTATGCCAGCCAGTTAATCGTGAGCGATTAATTAGTTCGTAACTTGAATGTTTGCGGCTCATTAAACTGATACCTTGTAGGTTTTCACAGGAAACCATTCCAGTGATAATAAACGAGTAATTTACTGGAGTTTATTTATTAAATGGTGATTGGTTGTTAAATAACTATTCACTGCCAGCATCAAATGATTACCACCATAGTAATGTAGAAAAATGCAAATGTTTGACTGTATATTTTGTGTGCATAACTTCTACATGCTGAAACGGCTAGACGGATTGAAATAAAATCTATGATGCGGATAGCTTTTCTCTTGCATAGGCTACTTTATAACTCGGACGTAATTACGCGATGCAGCTACCGTCCTAATAAATCAACTCCTAGAATTGTAAGTATGTATATTTTTGCACAACTTTATCGATGGTGTAAGGTGTTATAGTAATAACATAGCTTACATTCTCATTTATATTTTGTACTTACAAATAAGACGTGAGAAGTTCCGAAAAAAATCTAACAAACTTTTGTAATTTTACTAAAAAAACACCAATAGAAAATAAACATAAAATGTTATGTGTGTATTTCTAAAATAAAATGTAATTATATTTGCTTGTAGGAAGGACTATAACACAGGTATGATAAAAATCTAGTGTTGATTGTTACCTTTTTTTTTTTTGTAGTAGATAGGCTTGCGTTTGACCGCCATCCCGCCTGATGTTAAGCGAAGATGTGGTCTATGGTGGAGCACGCTCGCCTAGAAGAAACACCTCACAAATTGAATTAACAGTATAATTATGAAATCATCGGGCATTGGTCCGACCATAATATATCATAATAATTATATTTCATGTTTCGATATCGGTTTCGATTTCGTACCGTTTGATTTGTAGATTTTCCAATTTTAGTCGATTTTTTAACAAGCATAAGTAATAAAAAGTCATGTTTGTTCGTTTTTGTTATACATCCGTAGGCCTTCTATCATTAGGTATTACTTTTATAGTTTAGTTATAACATTTATTTATTTACCAATCTAAGTAAAACAGTCGTTTTATTAAAACGAAAACATCACCTATTGCTTTTTCATTGAAATCGCAATTATCATGATTTCGAAATACCTTATTAAAGCTTTCATTTCGTATTAAATTTTTGTACCACTTGAACCCCTCATTAGCAATCAAATCAATCATCTGAAAAATACATGTTTTTTCACTCATCAATTCTTGTTTGGAATCAATTTTTGTTTTCGTTATAAGTGGGTCAATGCCTGGTGTATATAAGTATAACTAGTGCTTTCATCTAACAATAATTTTATTGGTAACCAAATGCAATTAACGTAGTATGACAGCACTAAATATCCAGCATTGTATAAAATACAAGCCAGGCATAAAACTCCGGACTAGATAATTATGTGCTACCCAGATGTATGACCTCGTACTTACATCTCATTTATAATACAGGACAAGTAGGTAGCTTGGTACCTACCTGATGAGGTAGGGTTATCAACTTCCCGACTTAGTCTGATATCGCAGGACATTCACACAGCGCTTTCTAATCTTAAACTAAGCGAAGTTTGGATGATGGCAGTTAGATAACTGACAGAAGACTTAAATACTTTCTTTTGTAAATACATAAATAGTAATAGATACAGAACACCCAGACACAGAAGAAACTTTTATTTATACCACAAAATCTTTGTCCTGGGTGGGAATCAAGCCCACGCCCATATGCTACCAATGAGTCAACAGAGAACTCATTTATAATACAAGATAAATAGGTAGCTTGGTACCCGATGCGGTAAAGTAATCGACTACTCTCAGTCTAGAAAGTTAGAATAGCTGTTTACGACAAAATGTCACTGGCAAATATTTATTTTACATAAAAGAGAAGTAGAAAATTAAATTTTATAATTATGAAGATGTGTTTGAGTATTGGTACAATTACTCGATCTGCAGCAATAATTGTCTAGTATATTTTGGTACCTGATATTTTGCTGTAGATGTTTTAGTTACAAACAGCAGTACTTTTAAAACGAACGTCACAGACCGATTAACTACGTCACCTCAACAAAAACAGGGTTAATTTTATAAATTGGTTAAAAGTGCCATTTTCCGTGCGCTACCGCCATCAATTATTTACCAGCGGTCAGAGTACGGTCACTCGTTAAAAATGTAACCTCAGATGGTAGAAAAAGCACGAATCCATAAGCTAAGTTAATATAACTGCCCATAAATAAAATGCTCACGTACTAATTACCCGAATGTAGGTACATTCGGGTTATTAACGAATATTTCAGTTTACTACCGTAACTACAGGTTAAAATGAAGGTAAATATTTTGTTCGATTGCAAATTATTGACGTAAATTATTGTCCAATGTCTAAAAGGACGATTTATACGCAATACCACACTGGAGTTATTGAAATATATGTCCCAAAAGACGATGTTTCGTTTTGTTGATGTGTCACAAAAGAGATTGAGCTCTATAAAGAAGGGGAACGGCTTAAATTTCGGTAAATAAACCTTTTGATCAGCAATGAAAAAAAACAACGTAAATGGATATTAGGGTAAAATTCAAATAAAAGACAGCAAAATAGAAATGAGTCGTTTCACATTGACGCATAAATCGTACAAATGGATATTTGCATTTATTCAATACCTATTTATCATGTTTTTCTTTGGTGGAATACCTATAAATAATATAATACTTTTGATTCTTACAGTCAAGATAATACATGATATTTTACACATAGTACTAAATCCTACTATAACGTAATAATAAATGTGACAGTTTGTATGTTTGTTACTCTATCACGCAGAAACGGTTAAACGCATTTGGATGAAATTTGGCACACATATATTTTATTACTAACATATTATAATACCTACTATACTATAGACACTTTTTATCTCGAGAAAATTGTAGGTTCCTGTGGGATTATCTTCATCCGCGTGGAATTAAACTAAAAAATGCCACCACCCCCACAAATGTTGACAAGTTTCACAATACACAACAGTAATGACTCTTCTACTTATGACTTGACGACATTTTTATAATAATAATAAATAATTAGGTAGGTACAAAAGTATAAAAAAAATTAAAATAGCTTAGTATTTTAATAATTCGTCAACTTATTTTGCTCGTGAGCAAATACAATCAATATACAAGGTCAATTAGATCAAATGTTTCGTGTCTTTCTTTACTGAATATTTTTGTCTAGGCATAGCGTGAGCTGTACTCGTAGAAATAAGTAAAATAAAAAATGAATAATATAGCATATTGCAAACGACTTCCATTTTTAAAGTACTCAACGACAAAGGATTTGACATTTGAACATTTTCAATGTACACAAATTGATACCATTATAAAGATAGATATCACAAAAACCTAAATTAATGGATGCTTAGGATGGAATAACAATTACGTAGCTAAGTAAAATTTGCACTGTTATCTGATTCGGTTGTAGAACTGTAGAACATGGATTCGATTCTTAGACAAGAAATAAAAAGAGGTCTTGTGCCAAAAATCTTGGTTTGTTTTTTCATCGTATCATGTAGTATGTATAATATTCATAGTATGCATGTAAAATAGGGACTAAATGACTAGCGTATTTATTTACTTGGTAGGTATTTACGGCTTAAAGAAGCGTGGAGGTGTAAGACGCAGGGGGCGTAATTCTCTAAAGAGGTCTAAGTCCATTGTCACGTGATGCCTGTGTTATGAAGAAGGCAGACGTCACACCTGTTGTTATCACCGGCACGCGGCGAAAAATGCGTAAAAATGGTGAAAAAAGTATGCATTGTACCAAAAAAAGTACAAAGCAAAAAAAAAAGCATAAAGCAGTAGTAGTAAGCAGTGTAGTAGTTTGTAGTTTAAAGCATTAAAGAATGTCGGTTAACAATAACAGACATCTAAGGGCAAGGTGATACCAGAAAAAAGTCGCCACCTGACAAGGTAATTCGATTTTATTGTTTTTATAACCTACAAACGACTTGCGTGGGCGCTCGGAGACACGTTTCTCTGTGTGCGCACGTGATATGTATTTTACATAGTTTTTGTATTATAGGTAGGTACTTCATAATCAAATTTACCTAACTATGCTTACATTATATTTGACAAACGTATAAATATTAAAATCAGTAACGTTTTTAACTTTGGGCTTGAAACAATGCTATATCAAGACAAAGCGAACTATATCGCTCTTTGATTTTGTATATTAATTAAAAGTCTTATCTTGTCTAAGTTTTCTTCGGACTAACTAGAAAATGTAAGTTTATTGAACTAATTAATAAGTTGAGATATCTACCTAATTATTTCTTCTTTCATAAAAGCATTTTATTGTAATAATAATAATGCCAATTTAAAAATAAAATAAAAACATTTCAATTATGATGGCTTGTTATTTAAAACAAATTCCTTGAATTTTTGGTGACAGTTTATAAAGCATTTTTGTGTTTGGTATTCAAATATTTATGTGACGAACACAGAACACAATTTGCTCAATGTTTGTGTGTTCTAAATGTTCAGGAAAAAATGTATAACAATTCTATGTCATTTGGTTTTCATAGTCTAGTACAGTGGTAGGAATATATTTGCTTAGTTTGGGACTAGATGACGCTATTTGAAACATGGTTATTTTATTTTATTATTGTTCAAACACTTGTATAAAGTCAGTTGTTGTAAGTCTCCAAAGTAATGAGCGCCAAAGTAGCGATGCCTTAGACTTTGTTTTGTTACTCAGAGTTCTTTGTATCGCTGCAATGGTCACGGGCAGGCGTTATCTCTTACCATCAGGAGAGCGTCTCGTTCGTCTCATTATTTTTTACATTAAAAAAAAACATTTGTAAAGGGCGTTATTCTGTTGGTTACTGCCCTAATCTTACTATGATTGACACAGTTTTCCCGAGTGAAAAACAGTAATGTAATAATTCTAATCCTGATACATTCGAAGGGAATTTTGAGACCTGCATCATCTAATACATCCAATGATCATGTTAGCTCACTTGAAACTATAAATTCACTCTTTGGCATGCACTTACAAGACTGCGTCCATAACAGTTCGCAAATGGCGATTGAAGGCTTTGAATGCGTGACGCACACAAGAAATATATTTTATTCAGGACACCTCATCGCTCATACGTGCAATAACAGTTTCTGTTGTACCAATGGGAAGGGAAAGCGAGGAATAAATCCAATTTGTACTGGCATATATCATGGTCAGAGCGTAGCTTACGATTTATTCACGGCTAACATTCTCTCTCGCGGGTATGCTCGCATAGATTGAGATTTTTTGCTCCCACATGCCGTATACTCGTACTAGTTTCATTGTTTTCCTTTCTTTCTTTGTTTACTTCCATTAATTACTACAGCATTAAAAAAATATTGACTCGCTCGGTATGCGTCATCAATTTAGCTAAATCAATCATGACAATAATATGGAGGGACTTAACATCATGTAAAGTGGCTTACTCGTAAAGTCATTTGGTTTTATAAAGTAAAAAAAAACCCAGCGGTCCGCCCCGGCGTTATACCGGAGCACTTTGTACCGTCCAAATTTAAAAAAAATCCCACGTGTTCTGCTTACGGTATGTGGTTTGTCAGAATAGATAAGTGACTGTACACATCTTAATAAGACCTGAGGTGTGATAGTACATGATCGTGGAGGCCAACGCAGAAGACTATTTTGAGAAAGAAAAAATCAAAAAAATCGTCTTTGGTGTTGTTTAAAGTTTATGAAAAATGATAAAGTTTTAACAACACAAAAATGACAAAGTAAAAAAAAACTTTTCTGGTATGCACGTTGTACTGCATTATAAACGGAACTTTCAGTGCGTTCCATACTTGACCGTTTGTTGTAATCAGCTTCTTCGCAAAATATCTAGTTCGCAGCTCACCAGGCAAAAATTTAGCCATAGCAAATTATATTTCTGACAACAAACAAACAAAGTATGGTGTTTTATTGTTTGCAAAAAATTGCATGTGGGAGAATAAAAGGAGTAAGAGGGGTATTAAAAAGGTGTGGATGTACTGTGTGAAAGGTGACACATATATGAGAAAAATTAAATTGGAGTTGACGAATGATAGAGTGAAACGAAGAAAACGAACACTTTCAACCAATGGACGATATTCAGAGAACAAAGAAACGTTATCTAATTCATTTACAATTTATTTATTTTTTAAAGACCTTTTACTACCTACCTCACAAACAAATCAAACATTTACGTAACATGAAATTTCACACACGTTAAATCACTAATCACAACAAATGCTAGACACATTTATAAAAGTGACACAACATAAACATAACAATGTGGTTTCTGGCAGGCAGCCCACCTCAATCAAATATTGTCGGTTGCAGATCCATACAAATTGTATTGGGTTCAGGAATAATTATTAATCGCACTGTTCTCTGCAATACGTTGATTACTTCATTCATTATTTTATTCAAACTGTTTTTTAATGTAAAAATAATGAGACGAACTAGACGTTTTCCAGGTAGTAAGAGACAACACCTCCCTTGATAAATACAGCAGTAACAATAACTTTAAGTAATAAAAACCAAATCCAAGGCATCGCTACTTGATGTTGCAGTGATCTCTTGCAAAAGGAAGAAAAAATTAAACACTTTTGAATTTTGAATCAAATACAACAGAATTTATTCAACGTATTATTATAATATTACTCGTCACTCATTATATTCATTACTCGTGTTAAGGAAACTTCAGAAGATTTTTCATTACAGCTCCGTAACTTGTTACGCCGGGTAAGTTTTGTTTTTGATAGAAATCTTGTTTTGAAATATTTTCTATCCATGCATGTGTCTTGGGGTATCTGTAAACAGAAGATGTATTACTAAATTTGGCCAAAATATACCTACACTTTACAATTGAGCTCTGATTATGTATTATTTCTCACGTGTAGAGTGTATCGTTAGGGCAAACAAAAATCTTCCAAGGTTTTATAATAGTTACCTACAACGGATAATTTTGCATTTTACCTGCGGCGATAATATCACAAGAGCCTTTACTTGAATGAAAAAAAATTGCTTAGGTATGTCATTAAATTATAAATTTCATGTCAGCGAACATTTTGAAACGTTTTTTTTTGTTGTCGCGTAAAATAGTAACAAACAGATACATTTTTTTGCTTTTAGTAAAAAAGTAACAATGTCTAATCGTCTAGACCCCACTGCTTTTGTTGCACCGAAATTTGATTAAATTTTGAAATTTAAGACAGAAACTTCTTAACATTAATTGGTATCGCCACGCAGGTGCCAGGTCCATCGCATTGCCCCTGCACGGGAATTGTGCCAAGGATTGGCAGCCCAAGTTTAAAGCGCCCCTTTTGATATGCAACGCTCACCATCACTGCCCGTAGTTAGGCAGAGATGGAACGCTACTTAACTAAATTGTTATTATTGTTCTTATTTTATTAAACTGCCCTACTGTTGGGCGCGATCATATCCAAATTATAAGAAAGGTAGAACCGTTCTCGACCAAGGACAAGTGCAGGTTGTCTCACACATCTTTGAGAACTTTTCTTTTTTTAAGGATTTGCAAACATGCAGGTTTCTTCACGATGTTTTCCTTTACCGTTTAAAGTCAGCGGTAATACGAACATAACTAAGAAAAGACAGCGGTGCAGTATGTGCCTTGCAATATGTTACTTCGCTACACTGCCGAAATTCATTAGGCTTTCGAAACTTCACTAGGTTTTCGAAACTTCACTAGGCTTTCGAAACTTCACTAGGCTTTCGAAACTACACTAGGTTTTCGATACTTCACTAGACCGCCGAAACTTTTTTTTTTTATAGGCTTGCGTTTGACCGCCATCCCGCCTGATGTTAAGCGAAGATGCGGTCTATGGTGGAGCACGCTCGCCTAGAAGAAACCGATTCACTCGCGACTTGAAGGTACCCAGACTATATTCATTGGGGAACACCCACTCGGGCAGCTGATTCCAATGTCTAGCGGTACGCATGAAAAAAGTGGAATCAAACCGCTTAGTTCGAGCTTTTGGAACATCAACCATGAAGCGGTGTCGCTTTTTAAAGCTCCTGGCTGTCCGATAGTAGAATGGGCAAGGTGGAATTAGGTCATGCAGATCTGAAGCGCACTCTCCAAAATGTATCCGGTAGAAAACCGACAGACAAGCAACTTCATTAGGCTGCTGTAAATATCATTCGTACTTACTCTTTAGCATTTAGCGGCAGTATTAAATTGAGAGACGTCACTGTAGCAACGGCGGATATATCAGCAATAGTTAAATTATCCGTCGCTATGTATTTGTTCCGCGAGAGAAACTCTTCCACAAAACCGTAAGCTTCGGCAACTTCATTCAAAAGCTTTTGAGTTACATGTGATACGCCGTCAATCCAGGCTGGATACTGTAACATAATATTACAATTTATCATTTCTATCTACAGAACTATGAAATTTGTTAAAGTTCCTGTTAGCGTGTAATTATAATGTTTTTTTATTAATAGTTGATCATATTGTGCTACGATTGTGGCATTTTTATTAGGTACTTTTAAATATTAATGGATAAATTATATCAATAAAATATTTTTATTTATCTCCTTTATTTAAAGAGTTGATTTTAGTATAATTCTAAAATTACATAAATGTTTGATTTAAAATGCGATTTTGTTGAGTTGACTTAAAAATTAAGTCGAAACATTTTTTTGGGTACCCGGTACATGTTTCGAAATACCCAACGAAACATTTAATTTCACCTACATTGTGCGAACCACTAAAAGTGCGAAACGGTGCTTGAGATAATGCCATAGGTAGCCAACAAGCAGACGAGTTGCCAGATGGAAAGCAATCACCGCGCCTATATATATGTACAATAGAGAAATAGATAGATAAACTGATGCCAACATTTAAGATTATATTAATACGCCTTTTGAAGAACCCAATGTTGTAACTCCGGAATACGGAAGAAAGAAGATCATTTCACAATTTACAGGTGTATGACAGAAAGGAACGCGTGAATCACACAGTGTGCGATTTCCATAAATCAATTATGTGTGGATAAGCTTTCAGGCGTTGTAGCGATGATAGCTCAGTGGTTAGCGCGGTAGGTTCGCATGCCGAAGGGCGTGGGTTCAAACCCCAACAATGAGCTTGAGCTGCCGGTGAAGGAAAACATCGTGAGGAAACCATAGCATGGTGGTAGGGTACTTTCTAGTACTCGGCTGGCTAGCTACCACCCTCAAGTTGAAAATCTGCCGCCAAGCATCTAACGGTGTGTTCCGGCAGCCTCACTTGAGAGCCAGTTCCATTCCAGGCTAGGTGTGCTTTACCATCTTCGACCACACCTTCACTTAACATCAGGTGAGCTGCGGTCAAACACCTAGCCTGTCAAACATTAAAAAAAAAAAAAAAAAAAAAAAAAAGGCGATGGCGGCTAGTGCGGTGATGGACCGTGACGCAGACATAAGATCAAATAATTTCTCCTTTCCTATATACGATAGAATATGCACAGAGATTCAACGTCTCTACGCAAACTAAGCAGCTCTAAGGCATTAATGATCCCAGAGCCATCTGAAGTCAGGTCATATTCATACACCTTCGGTTTTTCCACTGAATTTTGATCTACTTGGCTTCAAACAAAGGGTGGATATGATCCTTAAAGGTAGGCAACGCACTGACAATGCCCAGGGTATTGCAGGCGGTGGTGACCACATACCCGTGGTGTAGTTAGCCCGTCGCTTGCTAGCCACTTTTATACTTAAAAATAAAGTCAGATATCTTCAAGTCTGAAAGCGATACACATCAAAAATTCAAAGTCATCAAGATAGTGTGTACGATATAGTAAAATATATCGTACTCATACGCTATCGATAACCGTCACATGAATAAAACTTCAAATAAATAGAATTAGCTGCAGCATAATTATGTACATATTTATGTTTACCATTATAGTGGCCAGTCTTTTAAACAGATATCCGACTTCAAAAAATAGGATTTGGTTGACCTTTGCTCTTTGCTTTGATTCTTTTGGATAAAAATCATCGTTTTTTCCGTATGTGTCAGCTAAGTATTGCAGTATTGCATGACTGAAAGTAAAATAATATTATAGTTTGAGAACTTGAGGCATCACTTGAAAACGTTGTTAATTCTCTAATGTTTAAAAGAACCCATCAGTTTAGGCTGACGTAAAACATTACTCATGAAAATGAAACGGGCTAAATAATCCAACGAACAGACTAGAAAAAAAAGTAGGGATACCTTCAATGTTGCGAATAAAATAAGTAAACATTTTTTAGCCCCAGAATCTTTGCTAGTGTACACTAGCTACACACACTAAGACATAGTTTTACGTCACGTAAATGCGTGCGGTCTATGACTAGCTAAGCAAAAATTGGAAGGTCAATGATCTTTCACTCAATTCAGCTAAGTTCATTGTTGAGATTTAAATTCACCCCTTTGGTGTGTGATTCAATCAGGCTAACCACTTTCCTATCATAGTTACAAAATACCATTGATAATAATTTATCATTATAACAGTTATTCATCAAGAATCTCTTGTCTGCCGTTATAATATGTACCTAATGCGCATAGTAATAAAATAATTGCTAAACATTATAAGAAATATGTATTTAAGATATTACCTGTCATGCAGAACAAAGTCACCGTCTTCAAATACAGGTACTGTATGCAGTGGATTTTTCTAGAACAATAAACACATATTTAATCCGAACCCGCTATAGTGTTAAGAAAAATATTTTTGTAACCAATAAAACACGTGTCAAATAGAAGCAGGCCATCACAAGGATAATGTTTCCAAGGATAATGATTCTATAGCTCGATAGCAAGAGATGCTGCATGTACCTATATGATCACAGCACCGGTACACGGAATTTTGAGTATCAAAACAAAGTCCACGGCATTGATGCTTTGACGCTCATTACTTTGAGACTATCGATGGTAAGTCTCAACAGCCCTGTCATTTCTCTACCCGGTTCACAGTAATGTTTATACACTAAAGAGAGAGTAAAAAATAACTAAAATAAGTTTTCGCTATCTACTACTACTTGGCGGCAGTATATCTGGTACTGTGGTGGGACCTATACGACTTTCTGCCAAGGAGATTGACCACGAAGATTTTAATGTATTACATACAATATAACTTAGGCGCTTTGTTTTTTGGGCTTCTATAAAGTAGGTAGGTATATCTGTGTATGTAATCGATATAGATAGTATAAAAACGATTAATAAATGACTTTTTTTCTGGGATTAGCTGCCGTTTGTATTCATAATTACACTATGCTAAGGACGCCAGTGACCAATGAGTTTTTCAGAATTTACATACAGATTAAAACTTACATAATTGGCTTCGCGGTGAAGAATACCACCGTTAAGAATTTAATAGTACCTTGTTAGCTTTTATGAATATTATCTATTCATTCTATTCCTATTCTATTTCAAAACGTTGCTTAAAGTTATGCATGGTGGTAGGCTACTTTTTGGTACTTGACTGGATCTCTACCACCTTCAAATAGAAAGTCTGTCGCCAAGCACCCAATGGTGTGTTTCGACAGGCTCACTTAAAAGCTAGTTCCATTCCAGGCTAGGTGTGTTTACCATCTTCGACCACACCGTGACTTAACATCAGGTGAGCTGTGGTCAAACACCTAGCCTATCAAACATAAAAAAGCGAAGGTCAGGTTAAGCAAAACATCCTCCGCTCCGCTTTTCAAACATTCTGGCCCGCTTAGCCTTCTCGCCTAACCTATTCGATTCGGATCGGTTTTATTTATGAATCGTTTTGTCAAATGATACGTTATTTATTTAAAACGTATGAAGTTTTAAATATATAAATATCGTAGGACATTACACACAGCGCCATCTGACCCCAAACTAAGAAAAGCTTGTATTATGGAAGTCAAATAACTGATAGAATACTTACATACTTATTTGTAAATACATACTTATAATACATACAACACACCCAGACACAGAACAGACATTTGAAAAATATATAATTAGTCTGTCATTAAAATGGCATGATACCGTACTCAACACTTTACCGCCTGAATATTCGCTATTTTATAGAATAATCTCTATAGAGAGGTGATAAAGCCAGAAACATTGTCGTCTATACATAATATTTTATTTATCACATATTGATCTTAGTTACCTTAGTACTTAGTACCTATATCTTAGTAGGTACTTATTTATTGATCTTAGTAGATAGATACTAAAATTGTACTATTATACGATGGTTGTTTTGTTAATTTATTTATTTTTGACAGTTCATTATTGATGTTATAAACATGTTTTGTCCAGTCCTGTATCTGTGGTTATAAAAAAATCTGTTTTGATTAAAATATATAGATGACCTTGTATCTAGCGCTATCTATACATAGGTAGGTATACTTTTTTATGCACATAATTATGTTTATAGGTACATAATTATATCAATATTCTTCTTGTTGACATACAAATTGTAGCAGTGCGTAATTTTGACCTTTTTCTATTAAACATTACGTGTTTTTGTTTTTAGGGTTCCGTACCCAAAGGGTAAAATGGGATTACTAAGACTCCGCTGTCCGTTCGTCTGTCACTAAGCCGTATCTCACGAACCGTGATAGTTAGACAGTTGACATTTTCACAGATGATGTATTTCTGTTGCCGCCATAACAACATATACAAAAAAATAGAACAAAATAAATATTTAAGGGGGTTCCCAAACAATAAACATGATTTTTTGACGTTTTTAATGATAATGGTACGGAACCCTTCGTGCGCGAGTCTGACTCGCACTTGGCCGGGTTTTTCTCTCTTATACCTCTACGTCCTACACTACGTTAGTACGCTACGTAGCTTAGGATGTCCTGAGACAAGATGGAGTGACGAAATACGTAAGACAACTGGCAATGGCTGGAAGCAAAAAGCCGAAAATCGGGCTGAGTGTCTTGGGAGAGACCTACGAGACACCAGCAATGGACTATGCTAGGTTGTTGATGCCTATAATATTACCTCTCCCTAGTAGTATTACGTATAGTTAAAGTGTTTAAGTTTATTTAAAGTCAGAAAAAAGGGTTTAGTTGACAAAGATCACGGACCCTGGCGTATGTAGAGATTCGAGATGAAAAAAAAATTACGTATCACAAATTTGTTTCAAAACGTATTTGTTCTAAGGATTTATACAAGGTCTTTTCTAGACCTGACTTTTACTATTTACTAGACTAATTGATTGATTTAGGCGTTACTTTGCGCAAGTTCATTTTGAATGTTTAAGGTATATATTTAGTTTATTTCCGCTTAACAGTCGTTTCGGTTACATTAGTGATGAGAGTTAAAATGTAGCCAACGAATTACCTCATATGTATAATTTTGACATAAACTTAAATGTAGAACAAAAAACTAAGTAAAATATTTTTTTTACTTTTAAAAAATAATTACGGACACACAGGTAAACCTTATCTGCTGAGATCTGCTGACGATAAAACATCCCATCTTACAATCGGGGACTGATAGATTTTTCTAGTACATGTTATGTAATATACTTGTTGGGTTAGTTCTGATTCCACAGTTGTTTTATTCCAATCAATAACCAACTCGTTCGTAAATACAAAGGACTGTATGTATAAACAGTAGATGTACGAACGAAGTAAACATCCAACAATGCCCAGACCCTTACACTGTGCGTATATTGAATAACACAGATCTAAAATTTTCACGAATTCTTCAACGTTATTATTAGCTCAAAATAACCCTCCTATTATTGTACGCCAATTTTCCCTGTGTATTTTTCGACGGAAGTGAAATCTTTAAGGTTTTACGTAATAGTTTCTAAATGCGTGTTTGAAATGTAATATTTTTTTTATGTAAAAATATTAAGACTTACGAGACGCACTTCTGATGGTCAAAGATATCGAACGATGACCATTGCAGTAATACAGAGAATTTTAAGTTTCACATTTCATGGTATCGCTGCATACGTGGTCATTACTTTAAGACATAACGGTAATAAGTTAATGTTTCACGTTAATTCGACATTTTAAATTTAATTTCTACGCAACTCAGTTAACTAATGTATTTGAAATTTTTATAATTGACATGCTAGGTTTTTGACCTAAAATACACTTTATAGTATGTCATCCGTAACATTACGACGAATTGATTGACACCTCATTCATCAAAAACGTATCAGTAGTTTCGGCGCTAGATTGGAGCACACGTAAATACAAACAAACATACATACAAAGACTGCTAAAAACATAACCCTTCCTCTTGGCTTTGCTGTAGTCAGTCAAAATGCGATTTTATCTACGCACTTACCCCAAAAATATTACACTCTCTCCATCTATTTCTTGTGAATGAAGAAAATCTTGGTATTATCACGTTGTTTAGTCTTTTTTTTTCATTTACAACCATATAACTTGAATAATACAAAAACATAAAAAAAGTTGCCGGAAACTCGTTACATCATATTGAATCGGAAACCTTATAAAACTTTTTGAAGTTTCAACTTAAAAATTACATAGCCTAATTATTGCTTATTATTAGAAGCGAGCTAAAATTAAAGCATTACAGAAGCGATAGTACTTATTTTTTTGTTTTACTAGTATACGACTAAAATTGACAAACAAAGAAACACCTACGAATTCAATTACGAGAACAATATCTATAAGAGTAGTAGTATGTGAACGAGTATTCACAATCCCGCATAACATTTCTAGTAACTCTATAAAGAAACAACGGAGTTGTTAGTGAAGTTCCGAAGACAAATAGAATATAAAGCAGAGGCTCGCGTGTGCGCGGCCTATCAATCATCCGAGATGAGAGTGCGGACCGCGAACTGACCCACTCTCCCTCACCGACAGCTAGTGCTTTAATCAGACGTAGAATATGAAAGATATTGTAATTAATTACAGTATTTGATTGTACTGCGGCAGGAAAATTGTTACTGACTGCAGTAGAATCCAAAGTTGACAGAATTGCGATCCACAAAATAAAAACTTCCAAATTCTGGACTTATTAAAAAACGGGGGCATAATTAAATTAAAAAAAGAACTGATGAAATTGCAAAATAAAAACATTCAGTTCCAGTCAAAAAATTTAATACTTTATACCTATCTTTAATAACAATATTAGTATAACTTTCATTGTTGTTATTTTTAATCGTAATAAGTTTAATACGTCCCATTTATCTGGTTGGTCTTTTTTTCAACTAATATTCTCTTCCGACCTACCTACGTTTGGGTTACGTCTAGTCTATTTGGGAATTGCTGGTCCGAGTGTGCACAAGAGCTCCATGACCTTATACCACCGTCTCCGTTCCACCACAGGACAAGCCGAAGAACGGCACACAATCATCCGTTGCTCGTGAACGTTACCAGTGTTCGTACGCAGCGATTCCGCTCTAGTTTCTTTGTGCGTACAGCCCATGAGTGGAACACATTGCCGGCTTCTCTGTTTCCTATAAACTACAATTTGGACATTTTTAAGGCTAGAGTGAATAGATTTCTCCTAGAGCAGCGAGCTCCATATATACTTTTATACAATACGAATACTTTTATACTTTTTTGTAAATACATACGGAACACCTAGACACCCAACAAATATTTATCGTCACATAAGTATTTATCCTGGTAGGAATCGAACCCACGCCCTACAGCTCTTGAGATAGCAGATATTCTATCAAATGAGCAGGGCAGGACAGTCAATGATGAAATTAACACCATACAATACAAAAACATTTTATCAAGGAAAATTACAGAAGAAACGCATTCAAACACAAAAGACGATCTCATTGTCTCACCAATAAATAAGATACCTACTTATCGTGGTCGCACTGCGTTAATTTACTTTCAGCCGTATACGAGAACAAAGGTCTATTTAAACTATATTTACTAAAGACTCCTTATTTTTATTCATAAATCAGAGTTCAGTTATTTAATCGTTGCTTAAATCGACAAAATAACAAGATAAAACTAGAATCTACCTATATCAATTGCAGTTCAATGTCTAGGCATTATCAAATCGTAGCACAAACTTCAAAGCGTTAGGGATTATTCAGAAAGCAGTGCGATGACGTCATTAATTCCCCTTTAACGGCTAGTCTCGTCACGGACCATTTGCCGAACTATAGTGTTACTACTGTTATCCATAGTCTAATGGCAACACAGCCTCCGGTCTTAGCCAAATGCGGCTTAGACGAATGTTACACTTGTGCTGATTAATCTAACACTAATGGTTAAATCTGTCTTTAGCAGCATCGATTAGCAACATTGTGCCGTATATTGGTCTTTATGTAGATGCAACTAAATGCACAATTCTTTAAATTCGTATTTTTTATTTCTTTTTTTTATGGTTGACAGGCTAGGTGTTTGACCACAGCTCACCTGATGTTAAATGAAGGTGTGGTCAAAGATGGTAAAGCACACCTAGCCTGGAATGTAAATGGCTCTCAAGTGAGGCTGCTGGAACACACCGTTAGATGCTTGGCGGCAGATTTTCAACTTGAAGGTGGTAGCTAACCAGCCAAGTACTAGAAAGTACCCTACCGCCATGCTATGGTTTCCTCACGATGTTTTCCTTCACCGGCAGCTCAAGTTCATTGCTGGGGTTTGAACCTACGTCCTTTGGCATGCGAACCTACCGCGCTAACCAATGAGCTATCATCGCTACTAAAATATGCTTTTCCGTTTCCTATAAACTACAATGTTGATGATTTAAGGCTAAAGTAAATAGATTTCTTATAGATAAACGTGCTCCATCCTCGGATAAAAATTAGTGTTTCGTTACCGTTTTAAAGCTGACGGAAATACTTAAATAATAAAAGATGAACGCTTGCCGTGGGACTTTAACCCAGGGCATCCAAATTCGCAGGTTTTCCAACTAGGCTTCCGTAACTTCGGTATTATGTAATTAAAATTAAAGAAACACGTAAAATAAATAAAATAGCACGTAAATATCATTTTACATGGCCAGCTTATAAAGCAGTCTTGGAAGTTTTTATAACTTTACCTAAAAAAAAGAGAAAAACAGCGTTCATTTCTATTCATTTAATGAAGTTGCAATTCATTACATATGTGTGACATGCCTCGTTCTAGATTGAAAGCTTGTGTGGAAATACGAGCGCGTGGTTTTAATAATGATCTACTAGATTGTTTATTCCTCTATCCACCTATACACATAAGTATTACAAACCCACAAGAAGCTCATTGCCCTCATCATTGTGGCCCTGGAATAGAAACAACCTTGAAATATAGGTTGCGCAAAGGAAACTACCTTAAAATTGGCAAAACGCCATTGGAATGCCAAAAGTTTTTTTTTAAATTTAGTTGCCCTAATGAAAATTATACACCACTCAAAAAATGTACAAAACAGAAGACTTTATCAACGATTGGTTGATACCATAACAAACTACTAGAAATAAGGGTCAAAACAAGACAAAGTCTCTTGCTAATTCGGTATGTAAAGTTTTTTACTCACAGTAAACTTTACTTTATGAAACTAATTTGAATATTTTGGTTTACTATGTGGTAGTTGATTTTGATACGTTTTAAAACATTTTATAGCGATGACGTCATAAAGTAGGCTGAAAATGTACCTATGCCTTTGCCATGTAAAATATAAAATAGCCTCAAAAAAGCGATATTGAGTCCAAGAATCATTTAAAGTAAAATACGTGTATATGAAAGCGGTTATTACGGCTGCGGTTTACTTGACATTGTCAAATAAAAATACAAATATTTTATTAATAGCACTAAATGAGTTTTAAAACACTGATTTTACATTTATCAATAAGTAAAAAACAAAAATGACAATATAAGGTATGTTAATATAAAAAAAATACAGATTTTGTTTTGGTTTGCTACTGTTTTTTTCAAGATTTTATTTTGTGCGATTGCTTTTGCAATGCTAAGTTTTTACCAAACCAACAATGTACTAACATACCAAAACGCCGGCATTCTGGCCATTAAAGAAATTTAACTTTCCATACGCTGAAGAAAGGATTGTCTAATTTAAACATAAGTTACACGCTTTTTAACCTTTTACTCTTAGCTTTAAATTCCTATTCCGACACTCACGTACGTCTTAATGTCTCTTCTTTAGTAGATTTATTAGATACTAGTTTTACGGAGCTTTTGCGTCCAGCTCTAATAAATATTCTTCGGTTGGGTAATGCAATTAGTTGGATAGTGCTACTGTAATTAAAAACGTATTTTTAATCGGACACTACAACACCTATAAGTGAATTCATTGACATAACAATTTTCTACGTTTATTTAATTTATAATTACCTATTAGTTTTAAAAACTTGCTGCAATAATGATTATTATTTTCTTTTGTACAGTTTTTAAAACCGAATTGTAATCTTATTTTGTTACAAAAGTGACTTTCTTCTATTTAAATTATATTTTTTATGGTCAATAAATATTTTACTTGGTGGTAGATTTCCTTAACAGGACGACGTCTAGGTAGGTATCACCGCAGTACCAGTATTCTGCCGTCAAGCAGTAGTGTGTAAACATTACTGTGTTCCGGTTTGAGGGGTACGGTAAGGGTAAGGAAAAGTTCTTTTCTTTTTGTTAGATTAAATCACAGAGGTAGTATTTTCTAGAGTTACCAAAAAAACTCGGAGTTTGAGACAACTGTGTCTATTTGCAAACGACCGTTAAACCACAATATTACATAATATTATGTACTAGGGTAAGAAACGGTATATAATAAGAACAGCTTCGCCCGCGTGCAGGCAAACTGCGGCCCAGGAGTTATTATCTTGCAACAAGCAGATATCCGTCAGAACTTACAACAGAGTATACGTATAATATACAAACAAACAGTGGACTAATTTAAAGCCTTAACATTGGACTACTAATAATAAATTGACAAGAGCTAAAATTTTTATATTATAATTTTTACGCAAATTTCCATTTTCCCCCATTTTTACACGACTACCGAAAAAGGAATGTAGTATTTATAGGTTTTTTGTATTTGTAATAACATATGTAGTTTGTATATATATTTATTTCAGCCCATTTTGTCCCACTGCCGAGCAATTGCCTCTCTTCCTCCCTTCCACGCCTCTCTATTTGGTGCTATTGAGGTCCAATCTTTGTCGTGAGCATCGAGCTTGTCTTCTTGGGCGGTCTGGTATTCTTTTAACCTCCGGGACCAAGTTGGTGCTGGTTTTCGCCCATAGCTCCGCTGGCATTCGGCAGACGTGTCCAGCCCAGTCCCACTTTAGCATGGCAGCTTTTTGAGTCACGTCAATGATCTGATATGATCGTCAATTTGTATTTAAGTGTTCTATAAATGGATTTGGATGTGTGACTATTGTTAGAATTCTTACATCATCTTGAGTGACAATGGCTTAATTTTTTTAAATATTTTTAGTGTGCATTAGTGTTTTTAAATTGTATTAAATAAGCTTGTTTCATCTTATGCTGTTATTTCTTCATAGAATCGGTACAGTTCATGAATTATAAAAATGTCACGTAATATAAGCACTTATGCTCTCATTTGAGTTACTTCCTATTTCAAGCTCATTTACTATCTTCCACCATAATGTAACATTGAGTGAGTTATGGTCAATAACCCACGCCCTTCGGAGTGTGACCTGACCACGCAAACAGCTGAGCTATCGTAGCAACAAAAATAAAGTTGCAGTCATGGGGACTGCCGACATAAGTGAGTACCTAAAACCGACATGCTAATGTGACGTCACATTGGCATGTCGGTGACGCGAACCCATAAGTTTTGCCCCTACCAAAAAGTTTTTACATTAACTATCTGAAATTTTGAAGGTTTAAAGTATCTAGTTACAATTGTAAAGTTTCCAAAAATATTATTCAAAAATCAAACCAAAAAACTACTACAAATAACAATAAAAAATTAAAAATAAATGTATATTTTTCTTATATATATACATAAGATGTATATGTGAGCATGTGTTGTTTTTCAGTATACTGTGGAACATGGAAGTATTCGCTATTCTTAGTCTGAATAAATAATGTACGTAAAAGCTTCGAAACAACGCCAATATTTCAAGTAGTACTCATACACCGTACATCAGTTCAAATAACATACTGATTAAAGTTTATCTTTTACAGTTTTATCACAGACTTTTCTTAAGTTTGACAGGCTAGTTCTTTAATCACAGCTTACCTGATGTTAAGTGACGGTGTGGTCGAGGATAGTGAACATACCCAGCTCATTAAAACAAAAACTAACAACAATTACTCGTTGTCATTCATAAAATAATACAGCAACAAAGTCACTTCAGACGCGTTTTTTTTTGGCGCGCTCTATTCTCACTAGACTCATTCTTCTTCTTAGACTTCTGATTAGACTCTTTTCTATTTAGTCTTTAAAAAAAACAAGCAGTCGTGGTCAAAAAGCCCCCAAATTCTCGACAGCAGTGATCAACCAAAACCACTTTTATGAGCAGAGAGACTGCGTCTCTCTCGTTTAAGAAAGAAAGAAGCCAAAAAGAACTGCTCTAGCTCAAAGTTGGCCAGCGAAAATACCAAAGAGCGAACGCAAATATCGACAATTTCAACTACGCGGCCTTCTACATTAATCAGACCGTTTGTAATTCCGATGGGCCGCCTAATAAACTTTCTTGAAAATTATTTTATTCACGAAAAAAAGACTAGCGGTAGAAGCCCGCCCTACCTCGATTCTTTGCATGGGATTTGGCGGAACGATTTTAACTTAGAAACCGACCTTGAAACGGCGATAAAAAATCCAGTCGTTTCAGATTTAACAAATTTTTCATATTTGACAAGTATTATTAATTTTCTTCTTTTTTTGTCGTTGACAGGTTAGGTATTTGAACACAGCTACAAAGCTCAGCTGATTTTAAGTGAGGAGGAAGATGGTAAACACACCTACCCCGGAATGGGAACTTGCTGAAATTAGGAGTGCCGAAATGCATATTTCCATTCATTATATTTACCTTCATTATTGAAACAGTGGCAGATTGAAGAAACTTAGGTAAGGTTGTTGCTGGTCGCATTTCTAATGGCTACTGCAGGCCGTATCTAATTAATACAAAACTACGGATGTAATTTTCAGAATGATAGTTTTATAGCCTAACGTTTCTATTCCCAAATAACACTGTTAACCGACGCATCTACGTAATAAAATAAAAATACCTATCCCCAGTGGAGAACTCGCAATAACATTAACACAGGCCCTAATGGACGGTACCAAACGAGATTTTCTATTTAACGTTTTATTTTCATCGGCTTCCCCTTCAAATCGATACTGTGACATCGAAGTACCACGTTTTCCTCTAGTACGTA
The DNA here is from genome assembly GCA_905404145.2 of Biston betularia. Taxonomy (NCBI): domain Eukaryota; kingdom Metazoa; phylum Arthropoda; class Insecta; order Lepidoptera; family Geometridae; genus Biston; species Biston betularia. The sequence goes on from FR989868.1 coordinate 5,723,944, forward strand.
CTTATACAACGGATCATCGCATACGCTAAGAGGAAATTGCCTAAATTACCCCATTTTACATTCAAAGGATATTTTCAGGAACTCTTTGCATTGCACGCACGTCGGAAGCCTAGCTGCCGGAGATAAATAAGTAAGAGAAGCCGATATTTCACTCCAAACCAATATCGTAAAAGACTCAAGAAACGTTTAAAAGTTCGTCCGCCTAGCAACTTATTTGCAACAAGTGCGGATTCAGCGAAAAAAAAACTCAAAAGTATTTACTTCTCGAAGGATTTACTCGTATTCATAACAAAAGAGCATCATAAATTTGTACGTAGATAAATTTTTAAGTCAACTTTCTTTACGTATGAATGGGAGGGTAAATGCTGAGTTTTTATCATAGCCGTAAGAGGTTGGAAATAAAAAATACTGTAGACAATTTTTCAACAAGGCAGGCCCATGAATTTCAAATACGTTTTTACAGATAAGGGCTATTGTTGATATAAAATACGATTACGCAGAGTAGCCACGCGAGCACAGCCATCCCTCGCAATAAAAATTACAATACAACAAAGCAAGGTACAAATCATGAAAATACAAAGTTTGTATTAATGACGCTACTTGCTTTTCGTTTTTTACGATGGAAAAAAACCTTTTATTGCTCCTTCCAAGTTTTATGTTCAGTAAAATCTTAGTTTGAATATTAATACGTCAGTGAACGTCTGTAATGTTGTTTGTTGTTGGTAACTTAGTTACATTAAATGAACAGTGAACATATTTAATTCTATATCGTAAGCCTATTTGTTTAAAGTTACTCAGGTAACTGTCTTTTTTAATGATAGGAAATCAAACGAACGAGACGTTGTCCGTGGTAAAACATAATAATTGCCGATGACCATTACAGCGGTATCCAAAATTGTAGCATTCATTACTTTCCCACTTTTTGTGGTTGGCTGGCTAACGTTTGACTACAGCTCACCTGATTTTAAGTGACGGTGTGGTCACTTAACACACCTGGCCGAATCTGAATTTGAAAGACCCAACCACTACACACTTCGACCACACTTTCACGTAACTATCGACCACACTTTCACGTAACATCAGGTGAGCGGTGGTCAAACACCTAGCCTATTGACCATAAAAAACATGTTCTATTTGGAGCAGCTGATATTTTTCGCAATTTCAGATTAGAGCACCTACTAAAAGTTGTTTATAATGCAAAGTACAACGACTCTCTATAGGTAGTAATGGGTACAATGACCTCCTTTCGATAACGACAAGCTAACCCTGTAAGAGATTAGTTTATTGATCGTGAATAAGTGAACTATTTTGAGTGTATGAGCATCGGGCAAAGATGATTTTTAAGCAAGGTCACATTGGGGAAAATGGGACGAATACTGTAGGTATCTATTTATTAGTATACTGGCAGCTCGCCCCGGCTTCGCATTGGAAAACAAATCCCGATTAACAATATAAATATAGCCTATGTTACTCAGTGATAATGTAGCGTTCTAATGATGAAAGAATTATTCAAATTGGTCCAGTAGTTTCGGAACCTGTTCAATACAAACAAACAAAAAATAATCTTAAAGTACACAAAAGAAGTGTATTGTGGCTGGAATGCTGGCAGCATTATCAAAATTACTAATAAAACTTTGCAATATCAGACGAATGAGATTTCATAATTATACCTAAATATGGCCTATTATACTTATTTATACCTGCCTAGTGAAAATAGACGTTTTTTTTGGACAACTTTGCACTAAATTCCTATCCAATTTTTTTTAGTGCAAAGTGAAATACTATTTTTACTGGCCTAACTAGTGAACATATTTATTAGTAAAACCCCAGGCGTCCGATTCAAAAATAAGGCTCATGATACAAATTTTGTAGCAAAATATTCGCCACGGATAAATTCGACAGGCGTTGCGCAGACGTATGGGCGGCATATCAATCACGACCTGCCACCGCACACCATTTTCTGAACAACTGACACGTATCTAAAACTAATATTTTTCGCCATATTTCTAACGGAAATATCGCAGTGTACCGTGTGAAATTGATAGTTGAAACTGATCAAATCAGAGAAATACAAAAGTCTGTAATGAATTTGTTAGCAAAACTGTACGTTACATTCTATAAACACCGATGATATTTACTGGTCGGAAAGTACGAACATTTTAGAGAAAACTTATTAATTACGCCATGCTATCTATATTATAATCTATACTATTATAAAGAGGAAAGATTTGATTGTTTGTTTGAATTGAATAGGCTCTGAAACTACGGGACAGATTTTAAAAATTCACCGTTGGGAAGCTACACTATCCCCGGGTGTCATAGGCTACTTTCTATTTCTGTATTCTCACGGGGACGGGAACTACGCTGGTGAAACAGCGAGGCGTCCGCTAGTACAAAATAAAGACAGATACAACACATAAGTACTCGCTAAAAGTAAACTAATTATATACCTTGAACACTCTGAAAGCCTAACACTTATTAGGAACTTATTTGAATTTTTTAATATACTTCCGAAGATGATTACTATAAAGATCTATCGAAAACACACACATTTGGACAGCTAATAATCGGATCGCACTATAAAACGGAAATCAACATTTTGTTAGTCTTAGAAATATTAACCATGGAACGGATACGTATCAGTTATAATGTTACAATAAGTTTTGTAAAACCATGAAAGTTGAGGGAATAGTAGCTATAACTCATATCCACTTAACCAAACAAAAATAATACCATTTTCAGCATCATGTTTCCCCCATTCTTATGTTATTCGATCTTCTATTACCCTCGCGCTGCCTTCAATGTCGTTTCTTTATGTATGAATATCATCTTTCGATGTAAATGCCTCTTGAGTGATATTTCTACTTCTGCACGTTATGGAGAGACCATCAGCGATGTTATGAAAGATATTATTTTTGACGTTGATGTGTCTACTATGTTTTAAGGGATCGATTATTCGTATTCATGTTTTTCGTATTTTTCTTATTTAGTGTTTTGCTTTTAAATATAGTTAAAAGTTAATCATTGCTCAAAGTAAGCCTGCCCTATTACCACACAGCATAATTCACGTCAAAATTGATGGAGCATTTTATACATTGGTTAAATTTAAGCACAGATTATAAGAAATCGGTTAAGTTAGCCTTAAAAGTAGGGGTACCCTTGCATACATTTTAAAGAAGCTGAAAATTTACATGAACATTAGGGTTACCATTATAATGAAATTGTGAAATAAATACATATTTAGATTGTTATTAAAATATGATCACTCAACACAGTTTTCCTATTTTAAGAAAATAATCCTTGTTCCTAACATATAAGATTATATAATGCTTAATTCAGAGGTTCGCAAACTTTTTTAGCGACGGAGTCCTTCCTGAAAACGGGGTTCTAAATTATGATTGTTAGTTGAGTCAGTGTTGAACTGTTGACTATGCTCCTGGCTGAAATATCACGCTCTCGTGTTACGTATTCCACTACTACTCTTTTACACTTTTAGATTTTTTTAACTTTATGTTAGAACATTTATGTATGTAACTCTAGTGTTTTTAATTATTTTGATCACTTTTCTGATCATTGATCACTGATCATTTTTATAGAGTTCCGCAGAGCACACTTTGAGTGTAGCGGGCTTAATTAATTCTAAGCTGAAATATCTGAACAAATTGCGTTTATTTTCAAGATTTATCAAACGACTATAATTCTGCGAAAAAGTTTTAAAATAACTGATATAAATCCCACAGTCGCATTGGATGTCTCAGCAAAATCACTAAAGATGCGAGATCTTAACTTACCAATAATACGAAACCTCCTTGAAGTTCTATCGAAAATATCTCGAAATTTTTATTTAATAACGGTCAGAAGATATGACCTAAATCAGATTGCGTCGAGAAAATGGATTCTGTCGAGTCAGCGACGCTCAGTTGAGTTATCGGCACCTTGCTACGATTCCGACTCATTTAGTTGCGTTTGCACTTTGCCTTTGAAACGAATCGCAGTAATTTGTTTGCAGTCGCTAGGTGTCTACTTTGCTGATCTGATTTTCTTTGAGGCTTTGTGTTATAGCCGCATTATACTTAGGCAGCACAAGACTTTTTTCATAATAGTCAGAATATAATTTTGCAATTAACATTTTTTTTTTAAATTTATAAGTAATGAGACGAACGATGCGGCCTCCTGATAGTAAGAGATAACGCATGTCCATGACCATTGCAGCAATACACAGAACTTTGAGTTGTAAAATAAAGTCCAGGGCATCGCTGCTTTGGCGGTCATTATTTTTCGATGGTAAGTCACAGTCAAGCGAAATCACTGGGTTCTTAAGCCCAGTGATTTCGCTAGCTGCTGTACGTTGTTATGTAAGTATTTATCTATTTTTATGACTTCTTCGCTCCGTCACGTCTTAACATATTTGCATAGCGTATATTTTTATATAACCGCAAAGTGCGGGTAAATCCGCAAAGAGCAAATAGTAACTTTAAACTCATTTTGTAAAGTATTTATTTTGGACTTCGCATTATCTGCATTCTGCTAATGTTAAATACGAGTAGTTCATATTTTCAAGTATCTTAAGTAAAAAAATAATTAGAACGTAGTCACATAAAGTAAGTCACAGTCAAGTCCACCACGAGCTTCAACGACATTTGGTAAATATTGCGAATGTATTACTACATTACATCACTTGCCTACACTTGCCCACATTATATTTAACATACCAAAAAAGCAGCACAGTTTTCATACTAAATAAAATATAGCTGTAATACTGACATAATATCAAAAATAAAAAAATATTGTAGACTCTAACAGACTCTGAGTTGGACTCAATGTTGCGTAAAATATGAGTAAAGTAATTGAAAACAAACAGTACATGTTGTCATACACGAAGAGCACTTTGTATGCAAATAAGGAAGAGAAAATCGGAAACAACTTCTTCAAACAACCAGGCACCTGTATTTACCAAAAAGCATAAAACGTTAACCTATAGTAACACTATGTATAAAAGTGTTAGTTTAGTTAGATTTGAACTAAGAAAAAATCAAATATTGCTTAGTTACAAGATGGGTCGAACCTGGACCAGATTGGTACAGGATTGAGGCAGATGCCATAACAAGAGAGAGGCCTGTGGATGATTAGGTAAGTACTAAACAATTCGAAACAAATTCATCAACAATTCAGAGCCTCGATCACGAACGACTTGCGAAAAAGTATTCGTATCGACATCGACAAAAAATTCTGTGAGATTTGTACAGCTTTGTATGCTATCGAGGGCTCGATACCTTTACGATACGAATTTGATAAATTTTCGTGATCGAGCCTCTGATCAATGTAATATAGTCCCACTCTACCAACGGCCCAGTCCCACTTTAGAAAGGCGGCTTTCTGAGCTACGAGTACATCGGCTATTTGAGTCCTGGAGCGCAGTATTGTATCTATACCAGTATTGTATTAATTATATTTGCTATATGTGCCTTAGTCACAATTAATATAAAAAGAAGCAACGTAATAGACATTTTTTTTTAATTTATCACCATCATTGGCTTAATTAAAGCTACACTTCCCGTTAAAAAGATTAAATCGTCGCTTAGCTTATTTTAATATGCAGTTTCATGTTTTCGGATAGTAAATCAAGCCGGTTAATCAAGACAGGTTAACAATACGGTTAAAATTCGCAATAAAACAGCCGCCATTACGGACTTTATGAAGTAATAAAATACGAGCGCGGTTCTGCATAGAGGGCGCGGGTGTCGGCCAAAGTGGGTACCTACTGGAATGAAGGCGCGGGCCGTAATGAATTAAAATACTTTATGCTTAGTATATTTTACTAAAACGGTACATAAGGTTTAGTTAAGTCTTCAATCGCGCTCTTTTGTGTTCAAAGGGTCAAGGGTCTTGTAATATCTGGAATGAAATGACTTACTTGGTGGTCGATCGCATAAGTACGAGGTCGTCTAGGTAGGTACCACCGCAGTACCAAATATTTTTCTGCAAAGCAGTGGTGTGTAAACATTACTGTGTTCCGGTTTCAAGGGTAGTGCAGCTAGCGAAATTACAGGGCTGTTGAGGCTAACCATCGAAAGTATTAGATTATTAATGAGCACCACAGTAGAGATGCCCTGGATTTGGTTTTGCTACTCAAAGTTCTGTGTACCTGTTCTGACTCTCATGCTAGTTAGAAAGTTAACTATGACGCAAAGCTAACTAGGAATTATACAATTTTAAAACGCGTCTGTGTGCGTGACTTCACTTTCTAGAATCTAACCAAATCAAAGTACTGACTCGTCTTTCAGAAGAGGCGTCGCTCGTTTGCGAAAGTTGATGTGCTTAAACAAATGCGTGCCCGCAACAGGACCCTTGTAATCATACATTTAATGGTGCCCATAATGACCTCCGAAAGTACTAACTGCCGCAAGCCGTTTCATAAATACCGAACTTTCCTCGTACGGCAGCGCCAACTTTTCATTTTTCTCCAAAATTAAAATTTACGACCGAAATATTATGCTTATGTTTGCTTGCTTGAAGCATAGGTTGTATAATTTACTGTGCGTAATTGAAAAACATCCTGCAACCGTGGGATAACAAACAAAACAATTAAATTCAATACAAACAAACAAACAAATCTTTCCTCTTTAGGTATAATAGTATAGATAAGAGATTACAAAATTAAATAAATACAAATATCTGAAAACGCATTTTAACATCGTAACAGTAACCTACTAACAGTTAAAATCATAGAAAACTATTTTTTTTGTGAATGTATATTCACTTCATTCATTTTAATAATTCATACAGAACACCTAGATAGAACGAACAACTATATTAGTCACAAAAAATTTAATCTTAGGTGGAAATCGAAACCATGTCCTTAGTTCAGGTATCAAAGTTATTAGTAATGAGCTAACAGGGCAAATGTGATAGATTATTTATTATTTATTATTTATGAGAAATGAAAATCATAGGAACAGTATATACAATTAGGTATGACGGCACCACAGACTTAAATATATTTTATATCTACGTAAATGATCTACAGAAAGGGTAGGTTGAAAATAACACTTTTCTGACAAACAAACCAAATTTGAGAAGCTAAATCACATGAGCAAACATTTACTGAAGCGAGCACCTAATCTTAACCGACGAATCCCTCCTAAACACATACAGGCTTGGGCAAGATTCAACTAATACAATAACATCTCCTTTTACAGTTGAACGAATGGACGATCTTACAGTGATTTCAACAGAGAAGTTTCGGAGTAAACGCTCTCGAATCATTGGCTTAGAAATCTGTTTTCCGTAGAGCCGACCTTGTTTACTGGATGTCTGTCCTTCCTAAAGTGGTGCTTGGTAGGTATTTTAAAGCTTGTTTGTAAAACGTGTGTGGGTGATATACTTGATACATTTTAATGGTATACAAAACTTTTTTTAGATTGTATACTTATATAAAAATAAAAATAAAATAATTTAAAAAGTCTAGTTCATGGCTCAGTAAAGTAGGTTGATAGAGTTTTGGAAACAACATAGAAATACACAATATTTATAAATATTTGACAGCCCTGTTGGTTCATTGGTAGTATGTCTGCTTCGAGGGCGTGGGTTCGATTCCCACTCAGGACTAACATTTGTGTGACTAACATGGATGTTTGTTCTGTGTCTGGGTGTACTGTATGTATTTACAACAACAAAAAAGTATTTAAGTATTATGTCAGCTGTCTAGTTCCCATAGTACAAGCTTTGCTTAGTTTGGGGCTAGATGGCGCTGTATTAAAATGTCCTCTAATATTTATTTATTTATTTAAAAGGCGTGTTTCACCACAAAGTATTACGTGCCAACACTTGACACTTGATGAATTAATACTGAATAAAGTTTCAAGATAGCAACATTTCTGAGATCTATACGCATTCTCGCTAAAATTTATTTCCGTTGCTTCTGTGATCGATGGTTGTTATCTACACTAGAGTAGAAGGCACATCTTCAGCCTAGATTAGTTATAACGAAAGTTCACATCTGAAAATGTGTTTCTTCTTACCCTGTGATTTTTTCTCAGCCTAATAGCAACCCGCACAACTTTGTCCAGTACACTTCAAACTTTACTATGTTAGTGTTTACCCAGAGATTCTTTTAGATTAGAATCGCACGTCTCTTCTCCGCACTTTACACGACTCAATTAAAAAAAATGTGTTTTTATTATAAAATAACTGACATATTTTACTATGAAAACTGAAGTAGTTTTGACACATTATTGTTTTATAAGATAAAGATTCGAAAAGTAAATTTGTTATTTCTCCATAATATTGAATGTATTTTTCACAGCCAACTTTACACTTCAGCCTTAAATTAGAAATTAATTTGGTAAGTACTTCTTTGTAATATAATATATGCATATATGCATAAATTGAATCGAATGACTATTGAATGACACTTCAGCCACATTATATTATGACTATGATGCGATTATGACGACCATAAATGGATCGAAGTGAGCAAACCCCATTTTTTTACAGAGTACTGATTTTGATAATAAAATTCAATGATTTGTAAGCGTTGTTCGTTTGTAAAACTTTCCATAATAAAAACTACACAACTTTAACTATGACACTTGGCAAATATCACGCGTAATCTGTCAAAAACAGTGCGTTGAAAACCCAAACAGCAAAATAATCACCCCTCATATTTTAACAACTGATATAGCAAGGTTTGCTTGCCAAAAAGTTTCAGTGTTTCTACGCAACAATTTTTAGTAGGTAACATTCAAATATAGAAAGTGAAAAGCAGCTTTTTAGACATATTTTATTTTTCTATCGTAAAGGGAAAAATGCTGTTCAAGCAAAAGATAATATCCGATATGTATGGTATGATGTATTTTTCAGAACGTCAGTGCCATACAAATATGCTCCACGTTCTTGAAAGCCAGTTAAAGCTGACGAAGACCCAATAAAAGAATTAATTGATGCAAACCAACGAAAAATAACACGTAAGATCGCTGATAGATTAAATTTATCGAATACAATCGTGCATGATCATTTGAAACAAAAACATTTTATTCACTATAAGAAAATTGTTTTTAATATTATTTGTAACTTATTTATACCAAAGTTAAATTATTATTCGTAACGTAACTTTGGCATAAATAACTACTTGCATTAGACAACGACAGTCATATAGCACACAGAACTGATGGCCGATGGGGTTGCAGAGTTCTGGAGTGGAGACCACGGACCGGCAAGTGCAGCGTAGGATGTCCACTCACAAGCTAGACAGACGACCTAATAAAGACCACACGAACGCGCTGGATGCGAACCGCTTCCAACCGGTTTTTGTCAATAGGGGAGGTCTATGTAGAGCAGTAGACGCCCTTCGGCTGAGATAATGATGATGATGATGATTAGACAACTAATTTAAAAACAGCAGTGCACCAAATAAAGTAAATAAATAAATATTGTTCTACTTAACGCATTACATCAGGACAACAAATCCAAAGAACCTCGAGGGAATGTGTATAAAAAAACTGATTCAAGCTGCTTCCAAGTAGGTCACTGTAACGGGGTAACGAATGACGTACCATCAAATAAATTGATACAGACAGTATACAGTGCTCATTCTGCTTGATGGGTATAGTTATGCCGAGCTACGGAAGTTCCATTTTAAGGTTGAATACAGACGCATGTTTGATCAATGACCGAGATTACAATCTTTGATCAACGATAAACCATTAGAGTATACTTTTTTTTCATTAGTAAATAAGCTTGTGTTTTGCCGCCTTTTTACTTGATGTTGAGCCAATAAGCAGTTTACAATAGACACCTAGACGTCAATTTTTAGACGTCATGAAGATGTCAATTTTTAGCGCATATAGTTTTGTTTATAAAGAACAAAAATCAATTATTAAAAATAATAGATAAATAATCTAAAAGACCGCTATCAATAGGAATAGTTCCCGAAACGTTGGCCTCATTGCCACGGCGCGTTGTAAGCAATACCTAATCTTTGTACAAAAGAGACGCTAGAAACTACATCATTTTGTATTGATCTTAAAGAGTATCGTGTTTGAAATATGGTCTTTACTTATAAAATTGCCGTTCTGCAGTACTGGACATTTCAAATTAAAATATTTTTTATTTGAAATGTATAAAATTATTTTTCCGAATGTAGTCATCTGTTTATTGATTAGTTTTATGTTTTTAAGGCGATTGTGGAAGCTGATGATACTCAATCTATGGCTGAATTAGCGGCAGTTTTCGACGTTAGCGTTAAAAAAATCGGTGCATTTGCGTCAAATTGGCAAGGTAAAAAAGCTTGACAAATGTGTGCCCCACTCAATGATCGCCAGAGCGAAGTACGCTTCGAGACGCCTTGCACTACTCAACAGGCACACAGACGAAGTAATTTTGAACCGTATTGTTACCTATGACGAAAACGGATTCTGTTTGACAATCGCAAGCCAAAACAAAGCCCCAAACTAACAAAGCTTGTACTACGGCAACAAGACTGTTAGAAAACTTATTACATAACTTTTATTTTTAATGTAAGTGACCACTTATAATAATATGTAGAGAGCACCCAAAACAATCATTTATACTCATCACATAAATAGTTGTACTGGTTGGAAATCGAACCCACACACTACAACTCTTAAAGCAGCATACACTACCAAAATGATGTATCAAGGCAGTCATAAAATGATCTTAAATAAGCCCAATTTTTAAAACGGCATGAAAAAATGTCTAAGTTATAAGTTTGGTTTATACATATGTCCTTAAACATAAATCCTTGTCCGGAGTCTGACAGATTGTGTGTATAATCTATATAATATTGTTGATTCCAAATAAATTAATTATAATAAATGGAAAACCAAACTGCAACACCATGAAGACGTAAACATTTTTTTTAATTTTCTTTTTATGTTGCAGTTCAAATAATAATAATTTTCTTCGATATAATTTTTAAGGTGTTAGTGTTGCTTGAAATAACCCGGTACTGTTCTCTCACTATTGTGGTATGGCAAGATTCCGGAGTTCGATAATGCACAAATGCTGTATGTGTCAACACACAATACATGAAGCGACGCTTACGGCGAGTATTGATGATTTGCATTTCTCTGTGACTGGTCAATATTCTGAACAGTAAGTTGTTCTAGGATTTAAATTAGTTTTTCTGTGGAAACTGACATAGTTTAGTCGCATTTTTGTTTTACTCTGATTAAACGTGAAATATTCTGCATAAGTAAAACAAAGATTTAAGTAACTATTGAATGTATTTAATACTGTCATCTATTTACATTACAACTAACAACTATTTAAAACAAAATCATAAATAAACAAAACAAATAGACTATACTACTATAAAATAAAGACGCCGTCGAGATCGCTGCCGCGCGGTAGGGTTCCCAGTAAGTAACTATTTAAACTTTTTAAAGTTAAAAGTTGGTATCTAAAGGTAAATAGGTACCTATAAGAAAAAAAACAAAACTGGAAACATATTATGTGGCTAAAATTGTATGACTGGTTTTTAAAGGTGATTATCAAAAAAAGTTATAATGTTAAAGGTTATAATGTGTGCCAATGTTTTTAAATCTGAAATACATTTACATTTGGCCACCAACTCGCCTGATGCAAAGTGACGGTGTAGCGTGAGGAGAGTTCTTGCTTTAAAAACACACTATGCTATTTTTTTTTTCTTCGGTCATGGCACGCACTATGCTATAAAGTATAGAATATTTTTCTAAAGCGACTACGAATTAAACAAAGCAATCTCAAGCGAATGTTTTTAACCAGAAAAGACTTTTTTAGTTAGACAAGGATAACCTTTTTTTTATTATTTAAAAGAAACCTAAACCTTTTCATATGTGGTACAAACTTTACCATAATGTTAGGTATAATGGTAAATTAAAAAAAAAGGTAAGTTATTCATTTTTGATTTGCAAATAATTTATAGAGTTCTTGATTTTGTAGCTTTTGTTTGCGGTCATGCAGAACTTACTCTTGGGAAATTAACCTTCGACGAATAAAAGCCGTACAGGTAGCAATGCTTTATTAAGTTAGTACGGTATTCCTAAAGGAAATGTAATCTTTATTAAAAATCAAGCAGTCCTATGGCCTCAGCCTTACAACGAAAATTGTGACTCTAAAATTTTTGTGATGATTAATTTTTTTTTTAATTGTGTACGTGCTTATGTTAATATTGCAACGACTGTCCAAAAATTATTATTTATTAACTTTTAAATGCCCTAACGATATCGATATTCGTTAGAATCCCATTCTATCCCCAATTAACTGGCCCTAATTATGGTCATATATACATACAAACTTAAGGTATGGAAAATAATGTAATGAGGCGATATGACATTTTTGTGTTCCCGCCAAAACTCCCAAGACTAATTTTCAACCATACTGCGGCAAATTAACGTTTGTTGGCAAAAAACTTAAGATAAAAGGTGTGTAATTAGACATATCGACTAAGGTCGTTTTTCCATAACTTACATTCTTTAGCAATCGAACTTGCTTATAACGATAGCGATAGCTAAATGAAGAAATAGAATCACTTTGGACCGAATGCCGTTTGTCTAGGTCCACTGGCAACCCGTTATTTTGGTGCTACTTTACCAGAAATCCTTATTCTTCATCAATAGTACAAAATGACGTCGCATTTCGTATAATTATGTCTGTTTTCTTATTATGCGAGTTTATAACCTAGCAACGGTTTTGAATACAATTTTACTAATCAATTAGAGAATTCATTCCGAAGGCACAATTGCCGTTCAAAGGCGAAACGTGTCGCGGGTTAAATTTTAGAATAATATGCATCAATAAACGCTGCTTATGTCATCTTTTTTAATACTAAATAGGCAACTTCAGTTTGACCATCAACTCCCCTGATGCTAAGCGAAGATGCGGCCTACGATGGAAAATGCTTACCTAGAAAAAATCGATTCACTCGCGACTTGAAGACATATCAGATTATATCTATCGAGGAAACAACTTGGGCAGGAAATACCATGTTTACACTTGTGAGAAACATTATTTTATTGCTTTGAAAGGTAAAAAACGTTTCGAAAGGTCAAATTAAAAACGTAAATTGCCATAAAAAATATTTAGATTGTTTATCTGTTGAGTGGTATGAAATAAACATTAGCTAGTAAGGCAGGCTGGCACTTCTAAAACTTCTTACATAGCGTGCTCAGCCGTCCTAATGGGCGAAAGAGAATTGCTGACAAATAAATATAACCGCTATTGCCACAATCATACTCGTGATTGTAATAATTTCTAAGACCTTTTTAAAATGATTAGATTGAAACCGTATAAGAGAAATGATTTTCATTTGCGGTTTCAGTTTTTTTGTACAACTCGTTTCAATAGGTACAGTTGTACACAATTTTGTCCGCTAATTAAGTGATTTGAAAGTAAAATTTCTCGGAACTTGATTCTCATTCAGATTTTGACATTATGGAACAAGTTTGTTACCAAGAACTCATAACTTATTATATTATTGGAGTTAACATTAATTGCAGGATTAGTATTCTGAGTGAGGATGACAAAAAATTAGTAAACAAAATAATATATTTATTTTTTTTTAATGTAAAAGTAATGAGATGATGAGATGCGGTCTCCTGATAGTAAGAGATAACGCATGTCCATGACCATTGCAGCGATACACAGAACTTTGAGTAGCAAACAAAGTCCGGGGCATCGCTGCTTTGGCACTCACTACTTTGAGACTTTCGATGGTTAGTCTCAACAGCCCAGTAATTTCACTAGCTGCAGTCACCTTCAAACCGGAACACAGTAATGTTTACACACTACTGCTTGGCGGTAGAATATCTGGTACTGATATATCTTAAATTCTACTATTTTTGTACAAAAAACTTAATCTAAAAGTCCGTCAGTGGAGGGATATGTGACCAGAATGCTGGCATCTATTTTGATCATTGTGAGTTAAATAAATATTTAAACAACTTTTTTGTTATGTATCTAAACCTTATGGCTGATAGGCTAGGTATTTGACCATAGCATATCTGATGTTAAGTGACGGTGTGGTCGAATACTCCTAGCTTGGAAAGACACTATGGCTCTTAAGTGAGGCTGGCGGAACATACCAATAGGTGCTTCGCAGGAGATAATCACCATGAGGCTGGTAAATATTCTAAGAATACAAAAAAAATGTGAAACAAATAATGTGCTTCATGGTTGATATTCCGAAAACTCGAACTAAGCAATTTGATTCTATTTTTTTTATGATGACAAGCTAGCTTTGACCACAGCTCAGCTAATGTTAAGTGACGGTGAGGTCGAAGATGGTAAAGCACACCTAGCCTGGAATGGAACTGGCTCTCAAGTGAGGCTGCCGGAACACACCTTACGGTGCTTGGCGGCAGATTTTCAACTTGAGGGCAGAAGCTAGCCAGCCGAGTACTGAAAAGTACCCTACCACCACCTACCACACCTTCTTCGTGCGAACCACTAGGCATTAGATTTTGCTGCCTGAGTGAGTGTTCCCCGATAACTATAGTCTTGGTACTTTCGAGTCGCGAGTGCATCGATTTCACTCTCAAGACAAGTGTGCTCCATCGTAGACCGCATCTTCGCTTAATATCAGGCGAGAAGGCGGTTAAACACAAGCCTATCCCAATAATCCCACTAACACCCTGGATTAACACATAGGCTACTTTTTATCCCAAAACCATGTAGCGGGTAACACCGCGAGACGCAGCTAGTATATTAAAAGAAAACAAAACGTCTCTAAGTAATAGGCAACAAAGCCAAATATGCCTTTGATTTTGACGTGTTACTTAATATAAATAAGTGATGTATTTTTATATCTATCATCATATTAATATTATCCCAATTTTTTTGTCAAGTTTTTTCAAACAACATACCTAATATACAAAAAAAGTTAAAATTCTCCTAAATTTTGACATGTTGAAAGTTCTAGGTACGGCTTCAATGATTGTGGACAGGCGTTATCTCTTACCATCAGAAGATATTTTGTTTAGTCTTATTCTTTTTATATTAAAAAAAAAATTATATATCTCGACCGATCATGATAATATTTGGGATAGCTTTGATCGTATTAAGTGAATCCGCGAGGAACGGCTCCGCTATTTACATGTAAGTAGGTATACATAGTAGTACTCACTTGCTTTAGACTCTTAGAAATATGTTCACGATTCTAATCTTGTTAAGTTTGTGAAACGAAAATAAAGATAATGATTTTCAATAGGCTGCCGGTCACGCATAGCTTTAGGCATTTGCTGCTGAAAAAAACAGCTCCTTTTATGTAAGCCCTTTCTCGTGCCACATGCCAGTGAACTTCAGAAAGCAACGATTTATGTTCTGTAATGTAGGCAAGAATAGATTTCACATTGTAACTTATGGCTACAAAAATGATTGCGGGTTATGAAGATAACAATCGGATATAAAATGCGTGCTTGCGGTTGAGTTTCAGAAATCATTCCGTCTGTTATTTTACATTTTACCAAATATCAATAAAAAAAATATATATATCATAGGGCCTTACACACAGCGCCAAAAAAAGAAAGACTTCAAGTATTCTACCAGTTATCTGACTTCCATAGTACAAGTTTTGCTTCGTTTGGGGTCAGATGGCGCTGTGTGTCATATCCTACGATATTTATTTATTTTATTCATATCGATATAAAATATAATCAATCAAACACTTAAATGTCAGTATGTATTTCAAGATGGACACTATTATTTTTCTTTAAATTGTAACTTTAAAAACATTATGAATAAAAACATACGTATTTATTATATCATACGAGTATTACTGAAAATGTATAGCAAATACCGTAATATTATAACCATAAAATATCAATTAATATGAATCAGTGATGTATTTTGATTTCCATCGTCATATTAATATTATCCCAATTCCTTAGTCAAGTTTTTTCAAACAACATATTATTATATTCAAATAAAGTAAAAATTCTTCTAAATATGGCATTCGCTGTTCGCAGTCATGCCAGGTTTCTAAATATACCGAAAGGCAAAAAACATTACGAAACTTCCCATTATCCTAAGTAGTTTTGACATTTCTTTGAAGAAATAAAATGTACGGCTCCATGGAAGAACGCCTGCCCTTGTTATCTTATTTGTTATTCATTGAAATAATTTTATTTTTCTTGCTAAAATGAGATGTATGTATAGTATCCAGTTTTCATTTTGTACTTTGTATTTTATTGTTTTTTTTTCTACTGAAACCATAGTCGTTCAATAGCTTCGGGTGGTCGCTTTGAATAATTATTTTTTTCAAACGACAAAACGCGTCTTTGGCAATGGGTTAAAAAATATTTCCGTGCCATAAATTTGCATTTATCATTATCATCAAAATAAAAGTAGCACACAAAAATCAATCTGAAAATTTGTCAAAAAAGATTTTTTTATATTCGATTTAACTCCATCGAAACTCGTAGTAAAATCAACACTAGAACATGGCGAAATTTAATGAATTGTGACTTATAACTTTAACTGCGACTTAGACTTATGTAACTTTGGTTTACAAAAAATGCTCAAAGCATTTGGCACTGGCAAATACACAAAGTGCGAAGCCAAAAACAAATATGAAGAAAAAATTTGGACCAATACGTTATTCCTCTAATTGTTGATTTCAATGGTGGGTCTTTGTTATGATAATACTTCGGCCAGATTCATTGATATGAATTAAACAGTTGAATTTAACTGTGCTCGAGGGGAATACTCAATTTAATTCTAAAGAACAGCAACGTTTGCATTCTCTGCTGTTAGCATATTCCTTAAGTGCTTTTAAAGCTTCGTGAAAACACTATTACGCGCACACTAGGCAATTACAATTACGGAAGTGTTGCACGCCCTAATGCCGTCCCCTAGGGTTGTTTAAAACATATTTATCTTAATATCATTTTAACAATTCTAATTTAATAAAATAAATATAGAGAGTAAAAAATGACAATTTTCTTAAATTAATTTTTCGAGGCCTGCTTATAGATTTCACTGTAAGATCAAGCAGATTTATAGCAATACATCTTATTTTTTGGATTTTATAAGATGGAATTACGTTTAGTGGTTTACTTTTCGAGTAATGTGACAGAAGTCTTAAATCTAAGTTAGACAAGCACGAACCCGCGTAATCACGTAATTACTGCTCGTCTAAAACCCTTTTAAAACACAAAAGTAGACTGACATTTAATCGTTATAATAAACGAGCTTGAAACGTCAAAATATAGGACCTCTGACATTAGTTATATTAGTGTCTAGACATTATGAATAATGTCGATACAAAGAGACAATTTAATAAAAGCTACTGTATTTATCAAATACCTTTTTTTATTGTTACATAATATAAAGTAATGAGATGAACGTAACGATCTCTTGATGATTGATACAGGACTATTGCAGCAATGTCCAGAACTTTGTGTATCAAAAGAAAGTCCAGAGCATCGCTGTTATGGCGGTCATTACTTTGAGACATCGACGGTGAGACTCAATAGCTCATTTCTAATAGATACTCGTAATTAACATAATGTATAGTAATTCTCTTTAAATGTTGGTACAAGAGTGATTTTTTTTATCTTTATGAATCTATGTATAGTAGGTATCTGCGTGGGTATTGTATCAAACTTATTGTATGTACGAGTATATACAATTATACATGTAGTAATAAAGAACTTTGCGCCAATGCGTAGCTAATGAGCAGATGATAATTCGAATGAATGTGCTCAAATTTAAATAGTATTACTATTTCTAGTTTATCCATGATATTCTGACCGCAATGTTTTGCATAGGCACAATTATTACCGATAAGAGTGTTCAATGAATTATAGACAACAATTTCAACAAACCCTCATTCCAGTGTTATCAAAAATCTTTGAAAAGGCTATGTTAATTAGGTTGAACGATTTTATGACAAAAAACAATGTACTAACTTCAAATCAATACGGATTTGTCAAAAACAGCTCTACCACTTTGGCATGTTTTAATTTAATCAAAGAAATAACAGGGGGCCTCAATGATAAAAGAAATAAATCTAAAGTTGCAGCAATTTTCTTAGATATGTCAAAAGCTTTTGACTTGGTTGATCATAATATAGCTTTACTCAAACTAGAGTCTTACGGTATACGAGGTAACGCTCAAAAATGGCTTAAAAGTTATTTGGAAAATAGAGAACAGTGTACAGAAACATGTAGAATTATACAAGGTCACAAAAATATCTATCGATCAGAATTTCAAGTGATTAAAGCGGGAGTCCCGCAAGGGAGTATCATGGGACCTTTTATTTTTAATTGTTACATCAACGACATCCCTAGTGTCACTGAACATAGGTGTATTTTATACGCGGATGATGTTACGATTGTAATAAAATCAAAAGATAATGAACAACTCATAGTCGATACTAACAAAACACTACATGATATAATAGGGTGGTTAGATAAAAATAATTTAAAAATCAATATAGATAAAACTAATGTTATGCAATTCCAATCATATCAATCTAAAGTAAACAAATTAGATATAAAATATCAAAATACACGTGTTGAACAGGTAGACTCATGTAAGTTTCTGGGTATATTCATTGACAAGAACTGTAATTGGAAGTGTCACATAGACAATGTCTGTAGTAAGCTCGACCGATTTGTATATGCAATTAGACAATTGAGACTTTCTGTTTCAAGAGAAGCCGCATTAAGTGCTTACCACGGTTACGTATCTTCAACGTTAGCATATGGTCTACTTTTGTGGGGCAACTCGGTTGACATAGGAAGGGCATTCAAAACACAAAAAAAGTGCGTGCGGGCAATCTGTGGAGCCTGGTCTATCGATAGCTGTCGGCCTATTTTCCAAAAGTTTAATATTTTGCCATTACCCTGTATGTATATTAAGCAAGTATGTATATTTGTTCAAGAACATCCCGAATATTTTGACTATCAGTCAGATAAGGTACCAAAAAATACTGTCAGAAAAATACACTATAAAAAACTATATTTTCCAAAATGTAAGCTTGAGTTGTATAAGAGAAACGCTTACATAATGGCAATCACAATTTATAATAAACTGCCGGCCGAAATAAAAATGCTACCTAACAGCAAATTTAAACGTAAATTAAATTCTTGGTTATTGTATAAATGTTACTACACAATTCTAGAATACATTAATGATAAAAACATGTAATAAAATATAACTGACATTATTGTACACCTCTAAAAGAGGTAATTTGTATGGAACTGTATTAATTATTACATAAGATCTTTACTACCTACATATGACAATAAAATCTTTGAATCTTGAATCTTGAATCTTGACAAAATATATAATTATGTTCATAAAATATTATTATTTATTTCTTGTGAAAGGCGTAATAAATTATGTTTTGTTTAGTATTAAGCTTTACGTAGCAATTTATTTAGTGACACGAATTCAAATAATTTTAGCAGTAAAAATAATTTCTCAATTGTTTCTGGAGTAAATAAATAGGCTGTTAAACACAATTACGCTATTCTGTTGCCGTGCATGGCGTCTAGGATAAAATGATTGCGGCTGACAGTTCACGTATTCAAGCTGCTGGATTGTATTTTGTGAAGCATTAAAATTGTTTCGTACCTATGTATATAATTAAATATATTAGTGGAATTATTTGAAAATAATAAATATTATGTATGGCATGTAACAAAAAAGTAATTAATTGTGCTAGGACCGTGCCAGTGGATAGATATGTATAATTTTTTTTTTTGCTCCTACAGGGACAATCTGTTAGGGATAAAGGTAATGGGGTAGGTACAATCTCCGCCGTTTTTACAGAAACTGGAATTCATTCAGTGGTTTTTATTTCACGTAATTCAATTAGTATTTTACAGCTCCGGCAAATTCTCACTGTTTCAAGAGGTTTTTGTAATGAAAACCAAGCTTCAGCGCCAGTCACTTTTAGCGTTCAATTCGCATAAAAACCAAACGCGTTCACTAACTTGAAAGTAAAAAATCTATGTAGTCAGTGTTCTTTTTATTTTTATACTTTAATTACAGGGTGGGAGGCGTCGCGACGC
Organism: Biston betularia; assembly: GCA_905404145.2. Taxonomy (NCBI): domain Eukaryota; kingdom Metazoa; phylum Arthropoda; class Insecta; order Lepidoptera; family Geometridae; genus Biston; species Biston betularia. Next base: position 5,743,965 of record FR989868.1, read on the forward strand.
CACCTGAGTCATTAGTATTCCGTGAGGTAAGCTATAAAGTTCGTAAATGCTATGCAGAAATGTCGTATTACTTTGCTTCAATAAACCGTGTGGGGACGTATTAATATACTCCATTTCCTTTTGGCGACATGCGATGAAACCAACTATAATTATTTTCATAATAATATACCTATTTCCTTTTTGTTCGACAACGGTGTTAGCTTGAGGCCTTATATCCCACCCAACGTTTCAAGTAAATTAATTTCTCCAGTTGAGCACCACTTTAATGCTGTGATAGTTACAGAAGTTCGTACGTGTAGTACTTTGATTATGTTTCTTACAATAATAAAAAAACATCTTAATATGATCACAACAAAGTTCTAAAATGTGAAAAAAAATCTATTAAACAAAGGACAAGTCAAAAATGTACACAGCAGACGAGTATGACTGTGTAAAAACGCTAATAAAGAAAGTACAATAACCAAAAACCATTTAATTTTACCAGTGGAAAGATTTATGTGTGAGTGAAACTTTTATGTACTTATGCATGTGTGTACTTATCTATTTCTTTAACATTTGTATGTTTTTACTCTAGAATATTTTATCAAACCCGCAAAAACATACTTTAATGTCATCTATGATCTATGATTTTTACAAAAAAAAGTATTTAAGGCGAAATGTGTCTCACATTGCACAGTTTCTGAGGGGGTGAAGCAGACGCAGACCGCCGCCGCCGGGCGGCGCGGGCGTAAACGGTCTAGCTTTTTTTTTTTTTTTCTTTTTTTCTTATGTAAAAAAGTAATGAGACGAACGAGACGCTCTCCTGATGGTAAGAGATAACGCCTGCCCATGACCATTGCAGCGATACACAGAACTTTGAGCAACAAAACAAAGTCCAGGGCATCGCTGCTTTGGCGCTCATTACTTTGAGACTTTCAATGGTTAGTCTCAACAGCTAGCTAGCTTAGCCACACGAACGCACGTGCGGTTACTAGATAGTATTCTATGTAGTAAATATTATTGTGTATATTATTGTATTCTAGTACTTTCCCATTCCCACTTCTTAATTCCCACTTTCTCAATTCCCAATTCCCCATTCCCACTTCCCAATTTCCAATTTCCAATTTCCAATTTCCAATTTCCAATTTCCAATTTCCAATTTCCAATTTCCAATTTTCAATTTCCAATTTCCAATTTCCAATTTCCAATTTCCAATTTCCAATTTCCAATTTCCAATTTCCAATTTCCCATTTCCAATTTCCAATTTCCAATTTCCAATTTCCAATTTCCAATTTCCAATTTCCAATTTCCAATTTCCAATTTCCAATTTCCAATTTCCAATTTCCAATTTCCAATTTCCAATTTCCAATTTCCAATTTCCAATTTCCAATTTCCAATTTCCAATTTCCAATTTCCAATTTCCAATTTCCAATTTCCAATTTCCAATTTCCAATTTCCAATTTCCAATTTCCAATTTCCAATTTCCAATTTCCAATTTCCAATTTCCAATTTCCAATTTCCAATTTCCAATTTCCAATTTCCAATTTCCAATTTCCAATTTCCAATTTCCAATTTCCAATTTCCAATTTCCAATTTCCAATTCCCACTTCCCACTTCCCACTTCCCACTTCCCACTTCCCACTTCCCACTTCCCACTTCCCACTTCCCACTTCCCACTTCCCACTTCCCACTTCCCATTTCCCACTTCCCACTTCCCAACGCCCACTGCCCACTTTCCAATTCCCACTTTCCACTTCCCAAGTCCCAAGTCCCATTTCTCACTTCTTAATTCCCAATTCCCACTTCCCACTTCCCACTTCCCACTTCCCACTTCCCACTTCCCACTTCCCACTTCCCACTTCCCACTTCCCACTTCCCACTTCCCACTTCCCACTTCCCACTTGCCACTTCCCACTTCCCAATTACCAATGCCCACTTCCCACTTCCCACTTCCCACTACCCACTTCCCACTTCCTACTTCCCACTTCCCAATTACCAATGCCCACTTCCCACTTTCCAATTCCTATTACCCACTGCCAACTTTCCAATTCTCAATGCCCACTTCCCAACTTCCACTTCCCAATTCCCATTTCCCAATTCTCACTTCTCAAGTCCCAATTCCCACTTCCCACTTCCCACTTCCCACTTCCCACTTCCCACTTCCCACTTCCCACTTCCCACTTCCCACTTCCCACTTCCCACTTCCCACTTCCCACTTCCCAACGCCCACTTTCCAATTCCCAATTCCTAATGCGCACTGCCCACTTTCCAATTCCCACTTTCCACTTCCCACTTCCCACTGCCCACGACCCACTTCCCACTTCCCAACGCCCACTGCCTACTTCCCACTTCCCTTTTTCCACTTCCCACTTCCCAACGCCCACTTTCCAATTCCCATTTCCCAATTCCCACTTCCCACTTCCCACTTCCCACTTCCCAACGCCCACTGCCCACTTTCCAATTCCCACTTCCCACTTCCCACTTCCCACTTCCCACTTCCCACTTCCCACTTCCCACTTCCCACTTCCCACTTCCCACTTCCCACTTCCCACTTCCCACTTCCCACTTCCCACTTCCCACTTCCCACTTCCCACTTTCCACTTCCCACTTCCCACTTCCCATTACCCACTTCCCACTTCCCACTTCCCAATTACCAATGCCCACTTCCCACTTTCCAATTCCCAACGCCCACTGCCCACTTTCCAATTCCCAATTCCCAATGCGCACTTCCCAATTCCCACTTCTCAAGTCCCACTTCCCACTTCCCACTTCCCAATTCCCACTTCCCACTTCCCACTTCCCACTTCCCACTTCCCACTTCCCACTTCCCATTACCCACTTCCCACTTCCCTTTTCCCAATTACCAATGCCCACTTCCCACTTTCCAATTCCCAACGCCCACTGCCCACTTTCCAATTCCTACTTTCCACTTCCCAAGTCCCAAGTCTCATTTCCCACTTCTCAATTCCCAATTCCCAATGCCCACTTCCCAACTTCCACTTCCCCTTTCCCACTTCCCACTTTCCAATTCCCATTACTTACTGCCCACTTTCCTTTTCCCAATGCCCACTTCCCAACTTCCACTTCCCAATTCCCAATTCCCACTTCCCAATTCCCACTTCTCAAGTCCCACTTCCCACTTCCCACTTCCCACTTCCCACTTCCCACTTCCCACTACCCACTACCCACTACCCACTTCCCACTTCCTACTTCCCAATGACCAATGCCCACTTCCCACTTTCCAATTCCCAACGCCCACTGCCCACTTTCCAATTCCCAATGCCCAATGCACACTTCCCACTTCCCACTGCCCACTTCCCACTTCCCACTTCCCATTTCTCACTTCCCACTTCCCACTTCCCACTTCACACTACCCACTTCCCACTACCCACTTCCCACTTCCCAATTACCAATGCCCACTTCCGACTTTCCAATTCCTAACGCCCACTGCTCACTTTCCAATTCCCAATTCCCAATGCGCACTGCCCACTTCCCAAGTCCCAAGTCCCATTTCCCACTTCTCAATTCCCAATTCCCAATGCCCACTTCCCAACTTCCACTTGCCCCTTCCAACTTCCCAATTCCCATTACCCACTGCCCACTTTCCAATTCATAATGCCCACTTCCCAACTTCCACTTCCTAATTCCCAATTCCCATTTCCCAATTCCCACTTCTCAAGTCCCACTTTCCACTTCCCACTTTCCACTTCCCACTTCCCACTTCCCACTTCCCACTACCCACTTCCCACTACCCACTTCCCACTTCCCAATTACCAATTCCCAATTCCCAGTTTCTAATTCCCAACTCCCACTTCCCACTTTCCAATTCGTAATTCCTACTTCGAAATTCCCAATTCCTACTTCCCACTTCCCAAGTCCCACTTCCCAATTTATGTCCGTTAGTCAAAATGTTATTGTGTGTGTCTGTGTGGGTGTGTGTGTGTGTGTGTGTGTTTGTGTGTGTGTGTTTTTTATAAGATAAATATCAAACCGAAATTATGAAACGTCAGTGAATATCACCTTAACATGTTCAATGAAGGTATCGTAGTTAATATGTTTCATGTACAAAGTACATAACTACTTATTAATTTCTTCGTACTTTTTTTTTGTGTGCGTAAATTAACAGTAATTTTCTTAATTTCAGAAAGGCTCATTAGGTAAACATAATTTTTTATTGTGTGTTATTTTATGTTTATTTCATGAATTGAGATGCTATTTTAAACTATTTTTCTCGTTCTGTTTGAATGAGAAGTCATAATGATATGAATAATAAAAAAAAGGAAAAGAAAAACATTGATAGACTTTATGTTTTCTTTTAACACAAAAACTTGTCATTGAATGTGTGCATACACTATTCATACACTCATACACGAGTGTGGCCCTTTTCTATATTTTTCCTCATTCTCGCACTAATGAGGCCACGTTTCTTTCTATGAAGTTTTTCCTTCCGATTTGTGATGTCGACATAGACCCGAGTAATAACTACCTAAATGCTAGAACATAACATATTATTGATTATTAGTAACAAGTCGGATTACAGACTTCTGATCAAATATAGAATTTTTGCTCATCAAGGTTTGTTTTATTTTATATGGAAAACATACAGTGATAAATATCTTAATTACTAAACTAAAATTGTAATATTACAATCTTAACACCGTTTAACAGTTTTCGCATATTGAAGCTAAGCTTGTTTTCCAACAGAGATGAGAAAAGTACCTATGTACAATTGTACATAGTATAGGTTATATTATGAAGTAAAAGTCAGACAAGGGGGGGACACCAAACCAGTTTGTAGTAATATTTAGTCTAATCAAATAAATAGCAATAAATGTCTAATTTAGCAATATTTTGTGAACTCTAACTATAAATTAAGAGTCGAGAAACGCTTTAAAGTAAATCTATTTATAAATAAATGTATTAAAATTATACTTATTGCTACACCTAAACTGTGCATTTCACTATTACAAATTATGTTTATCATGGAAATTCATTAACCTTCTTCATTATTTTGTTAAAATTAGAAAGCTCCGGATAATATTCTGCTATTATAAGTAAGATAAACGACAGAGTTATTTAAAAGGAAGTTGAGACCACGAAAACTTCGACTTAGTAAACTAAAAATACCGATAGGTATTTAACAAAAAGATATGCATAGCATTAAACTTCTGAAGTCGACAAGCTCAAAGTACTTCGCAACTCATTCTATACGGGTGGCTTTCCCCTGTATAGACAAAGAGTCAAAAGGGTAATCTCGTTACGAGATCACCAGCTGTTGCTTGATTTATGTCAAAGTAAAAAATACATAAGTTGCATTTATATTAAAAAATACTAAGTGACTTTCAAAAATACTTTAGCTAAGTAGATAAATTCCTTTAAATAAAACTATGGAGATTTTAAAAATACTTTCTGTTTGTTTGAAACATGATTTAATTAAAAGTGTTTGAGGTATAATTTTAAAAAAAGTCTGTTCAACTGTATGTAGATCCATCAGCTTTATTCTAGTTGATGATGGGATGTAAAAAAATCTTCCACATGAATGTATTCGCGTCAAAATTTGGTGTTAGTTTAAAATTTAGTAAACAACTCTGATTTTTTAATCCATGGACTTCTAGACTATGCATTAAAGGTACGTAAGCCTTAAGACCCGCTATAAAAAAGGAAATGCCCGCGGCGTGCGTGACCACGGCTCAATGCAAATTATACTTCCATCCATTTCGTACAATAAAACCAAATGAGACCTTTTAACGCAACACGGGAAATCGATAAAAATGTGCCTTCGTCTAACCTGGTAATGTATTCTGATTTGAATATCTTACCTATAGTATAATTTTTGACCGAACCAAGTACAATACTGTAACTTAGTACTATGTTCAGTGCAATATATCGAAGCTAAGTATCTTCGATCATACTTTGAGTTTCGCGATTTACATGAAATGTTTTAGGACAGAAATGAATATTAAAACAGGGATTAATTGAATGTTTTATATAATAAAGTTAATTTTTTTATTTATTTTTTTCTTGACAGTGTAAGTGTTTGACCACAGCTCACCTGATGTTATGTGACGGTGTGGTCGAAGATGGTAAAGCACACCTAGCCTGGAATGGAACTGGATTGCAAGTATGGCTGCCGGAACACACCGTTAGATGCTTGGCGGCACATTTTCAACTTGAGGGTGGTAGCTAAGCAGCCGAGTACTAGAAAGCACCCTGCCACCATGCTATGGTTTCCTCACGATGTTTTCCTTCACAGGCAGCTCAAGCTCATTGTTGGGATTTGAACCCATGCCCTTCGGCATGTGAACCGACCGCGCTAACCACTGAGCTATCATCGCTACAAAATATAAACAAATACTGTGGCGATAAGTGGCGAACGCTAAGCAACCAAGCAAATCTTGTACTATGAAAGACAGGTAGATGAAAGAATACTTACTTTTTTGTTGTAAATTAATACATACAGACATGTTTGTCACGCAAAATGTTAGTCCTGAGTGGTAATCGAACCCACGCTCATAAACTCTCCAAGCAGAACTACTACCAAGTGAGCTTACAGGACAGTCACAAAACTAAAGAGTTTTAAGGATAAAACTTGAAAGAATACAAATTTTAAGCCATAGTTTTTGTCAAATATCTAATAGTTACAAGTGTAAAATAATAGTAATTAGGTATAGCTTATTTCACAATGTGTCAACAAGAGATTCAACAACATAAACGAGTTAAATGTGCAAAACAGCAACTCCGACGCTAACTTTTTTACGTAAAATAACTGTAATGATTAGTAGACGCATCTTCTGTAGTTAAGCTAGTTAATATTTATTTATTTTTACTTACTCGTTGACTTTTGTATGAGTGTTGACTTTCATTTAAAGTAGGTACTCTATATAATTATTTGTTACGATCAAATTATATGAATTTTTGATATCATAATAGAATAATAATAGAAATAATATCCATCTTTAAATTAGAGGCAGGTATTATAAAGACTTGGTAAAATGAAATTTCAATAAAAGTGATAGACTTAAATCCCACTCTCAGTTTAGGACTCCAATGGCAGACAAGGGCGATGTAATCCAAACTAGACATCAAATATTAAACAAAAGTAGATTAATAGGGTTTGTCTTAGAGCTATCGTCGAGTTATGAGAATCAGAAATGGCCCAAAAGCATTAAGAGCTTATGAATTATTTTAGAAACGACGTGATAAGTTCATTTTTGTGACTTTCTTGCAAAATTCAGTTTAACATTTTCAACCAGAATGACTTTGAGTGTGTAATTTTAGTTTTTAATAATGTCGAAGTAATACATTATACTGAGTTTAACTTTGAGCCACTTCTGATATATTATAATAACCACGCTAATTTTCCTTGTAATATTTCGAAGGTTTCTGGCGATGATAGTTCAGTGGGTAGCGTGGTTGGTTCACTAGCCGAAGGGCATGGATTCAAACACCAATGATTATTATAGTTTTAAAATGTACACTCAATTTGTTGAGTGATTGCACTTTATTACTATATCGCAGTGTCAAGAGCGATTTACGAAATAATAAAACGTAATATTTTTTTGTTAATCTAGCGTATTAGTTGTTTTCATTCTAATTTTTATTTTATTCCTTCTAGCCATTACAACTTAATGATTGAACCTTGTGGCTTTGAAAATGAAACTTCTGCGAAACATCCTGTACACATAACTTTACGACCTTTATCAATTTGGAAATGTAAACAAAGTTTTACAAACATCTCGTCTTAGCTGGAGGTCGTCTTAGTAGGTATCACCTCAGTATTCGATATTCTGCCACCAAGCTGTAGTGAGGAAACTTTTTTAGTTTTGGCGTGCAGGGTCCAGCAGTTAGGGCCAATATAACTAGCCATCGAAAGCAATTTAGACGAGTAAGCCAAAGTAACGATGCTGTAGACTTTGGTTTATTACTCAAAGATCTGAATTTCATTGCAATGGTCATGGACAGACATTATTTTTTACCTTTCAAAAATTTCCTTCATCTCTTACTCTTATTCAAGCTAAAAAGTTTAAAATAATGTTACTCGACAATGGACAAAATAACTGTAGTTAAAGAAAAAAAACCTGTATGACCCGGAGCATAATAGCACATCAATTGACATTCATCAAAATCGGACGAGTTGTCAACACAACAGTAGAACATTGCTAAAACATTGCTAAAAACATACTTCTTCCTTTTGGCTTTGTTGTAGTCGGGCTAAAAAGCATTATTTTGCATCTCTATTATTGTAATACAACTTTTATTAGGCTAACAAATTGTCAACGAGTCACCGTCATTTCACTAGCAGTCAAGACGCCCACGACTCTATCTTCCACACTACATAAATCAAACATAAATAAAGGACCTCATAAGCTGTCAACATAATGCCATTCAAGCCAGGCTCAGTGCGTAATATCGCAGAATAAATCAGTTTCGGCTAAAATATGCCTCAATACCCGCCCACTGGTGGATATTATGAAGTCATTTTCACTGACAGCATGAATCTGAACTGAGTGACGTAGTGTGCGAATTAATAATGTACAGTTTTAAATTGGTTTTCTATTTATAGCAATGTCTTTTGTAATTGATAAAATCGTTTTATTTTGTGTATACGGTGTTGTATAAAGGAAAAACAAATAAAACACTAGTAGGTTGTGAAATAGCTATGCGAGATGATATTTTTTAGCAAAATGCATCCATTCAATTCAAAGCTTTCAATAAAACTTATGTTGATTTTTATGATACTTTTTTTGAGAAGACATTTGTTTTCGAAATTGAATTTCAATAAATTTTCTCGTAAGAAAAAAATCTTAAAATTGTCTTCTAAAATAACACTAAAGTACGTTTTTTAATTGTAATTTTATACCAAAGCATTTAATTAAATTAATTAAAGCTACGCACAGCTCTTTATTTCATGGCACCGTTTTTTTTAAATCACGCTATAATTATTGTAATTAACTGTTTTCTAAATAATGTATCGCACAAATCACAGCGTTGAAGCGTAACTAACCAAGCCAAGTAGCCAAGCCAAGCCAAGCCAAGCCAAGCCAAGCCAAGCCAAGCCAAGCCAAGCCAAGCCAAGTTGATGCTTTACTTAATGCGATTATTTTTTTGAGCGATCACCTGATCAACTCGCATTATCTATTGGAAGAGCGTTAAATTCATGTCATCAAAAAAGTACTCATACAGGATATCTACAAATGAAAAACTACATGTATCACTTTATTTTTAACCGAGTGCTCAGATAATGCCCTTTTTATGTAAACCAATCGATACCTCGACCCAACTCATATCCAAAAGTAACTAATCAGCAAAATAGAAGGCTAATTACTGCCCGTGTTAATTATAAAAGGTACCGCGTTAATTACGGGAACCGCCCCATGTGGATGATGCTTTATTAACCCTTTTATTACTTTTGTCAACATTGCATTAATTTAAGGCTCGTTTTTCGTTATACGTTATTTAATTAGCTTTTGTCGAAGTTCATTTTGTGAAAAAATTGTACCTACGTCTAACTCAAATATGAGAATTTAGGACTTCGATGAGAAAGAACTTAAGAGTGCGCTGGCAACATCGGTACCCCTCCTACACGCTTCGCGCCCGCGCACAACTCGCATGCATCACGTACGAAACGCGCAGCGGCCCGTTCCTTGCATGGATTCCTTGAGAAAGGTTACCAGATGAGACCAAACTTATAGTCGGAATATTCAACCTAATTAAACGTGAGTAATGCCGTATAAATAAAATGAAAAATTTGAATATGTATTGTATTAAGTCACAGCACTATTTGATTTGCAACCGAAATTAACAATTGAAATAATAGTGTAAAAACGGGCGTCAATTGTGCATATGAATTATAGCATGCAAATTTTGAATCACAGGTTTCATTAAACCTTAAAAACCTTTTTTGATAACAATAAATTGAATGTTCTAGGTTCTAGGATGTTTGGATGAATAGGTTTCTTCTAGGTAAGCGTGCTCCATTTTAGACCTCACTACTGCTTAATATCAGGCATAGTATGGTCAAACGCGAACTTATTTTAAATTTAAAAAAAAAATTGGGTGATAAATGACATAATTGTACTTATCAAAGTCACACTTAGTAGCTCGGTTAGCTATCTATTTTATTATGTCAGTACTGACCAGTGAGCGCTAATTACTAGAAACTTAAGACACTTGTACTGTTTACTTTAAAGTATAGGTAGGTACTGAAATTTCTATAGTTACCTAAGTACGGGGATGTCTTTGTTCTCTCGCTACCTGACTCTACAATTTAATTGCACAAGAAAACGCTAAGTTTGTGAGCGATGACCTAAATCTGTATTTTTTAGACGTACTTCCGTACTTTAGTATGGAAATCAAAGCTTAATATTCCAGGAATATGAAAACGGCATATATTCAGTTTAGAATTTCATATCACTGAATTTTCAGGTTTCGACCAAATTAAGAGCTGGCACTAGCATAGCATATGAATATAATACATTAATAGATATATGTCAAACGATAATTTTATACATGATTTATGTATAAAATATGCTTAAAATATTGGTTCCTCGTATAATATATTATGTCATCTATATCAACGTAAGTGTAGTACCACGCTTTTTATTTTCCAACCTCGTGAAAATCTCTCAGACGCAACCATAAATCGCTTCAGTTGACGTAATAGCGTAAAGGGAGAGTCCTAGATTTACGCATGTTTGATTTAGTAAGGGCCGAAAGATGGTTATATTTAGAAACAGTAGTAGAGGTAAAGACATCATGTGATATGATAATACTAATAACATGATTTCAAATTTAAGATACGGTGAGGTAAATTTAGGAACAGTTTTGATTTTTTCTTGGTATACATTCGCTTTCGCGTTACAACTAGTATTGTAATAAAGCGTTCTGAATCATTGAAACACGGAAATTATCTCGTAATCAATTTCGTAAGTTATAAATAACGCAATCCATAAATACTTATTTTACGAATATGTACTTCAAAATTTGTTCTTATTTATAAATCTATTCCTAATGCAAGATCTTTAAGTAATCTTCTTTTACACGATTGTCCAAAAAAGGACTGTAATGTTTTCAAGGTTGAATGTTTGTGAGTTGTTTTTACTACCCCATAACTTTTAAATGAACATATTTGGATGTATTGATGGAATTCTTACATCATTCCGAGTGGTACTGGCTATACTTAAACAAGAAAAAAATATTTGTTTTTTTTTTATTTTTTTTAATGATTGACAGGCTAGTTGTTTGACCACAGCTCACCTGATGTTAAGTGAAGGTGTGGTCGAAGATGGTAAAGCACACCTAGCCTGGAATGGAACTGGCTCTCAAGTGAGGCTGCCGGAACACACCGTTAGATGCTTGGCGGCAGATTTTCAACTTGAGGGTGGTAGCTAGCCAGCCGAGTACTAGAAAGTACCCTACCACCATGCTATGGTTTCCTCACGATGTTTTCCTTCACCGGCAGCTCAAGCTCATTGTTGGGGTTTGAACCCACGCCCTTCGGCATGCGAACCTACCGCGCTAACCCCTGAGCTATCATCACTACAAAATTGTGGCCGTTCGTGTTCTTTAATTTTCACAATTAAGTTTAAATTGTTTTTTTCGGCGTCGCACTTTTGTTAAATTGTCGCAGCTCCGAATATTTTCAAGCATTTTTTAAAATATAAAATAAGTTAAATTAGTCTAAATTTATATCACGAACAAAGTCATAGTTGAGTCTGGTCAAGCCCTCGGTAAAGCAGTTGTGACTTTACTAGCTTTTAAACAATTTTGGACGTAACGTGAGAAATCAAATTTCACCATATTATATCACTTTCCTACATTCACCCGCGTAATATGAATCTTTGTATTTGTACCTAATTAAATTGTAATTTTAAGAAGAAAATTTTTCTATATTTTTTCTAAACATTTAACTCAAGCTCATAAAATACTTATTGTTATTGTAACTTACTTATAAAATTCAATATAGATTTGATTTTTTTAAACTTAAATCACTGTGTACAAGTTATACAGGGGTTGTCATTACACCGAGATTCTCACTATAATACGGAGCTTACTTTCGTGAATATTATTTTGCAAGTACTTGAAAATCGTTTTTACGTATAACATATAATAATGGCACGTTATCTATTTAAATAAAACGCCAGATTTCATATTAAAAATGATATATTGCAGGTCGGTCTTTGAAAGGTTATGTAGAAATGATAAAATATTGCTTCAATAAAATTTTAGTGAAGATTGCGATTCAAATGAATAACCTATATGTATATGCATATTTCAATGAAATGTTACTTAATTATTTATTTATTGTACTAATACAGTCTTTATATCTACATAGATATTGGTTCGTACATAAAATTACATAATCATAAAGAACTATCTATTTTATAATTTTTCACAAAACACATTACAATTTCCAACTTTTTCTTTAAAATTTACTGTATGTCAGTTTTTTATTTTATAGATGAAACTGCAAGTAATATAATTTTAACAACGTAATAGCTTAGCATATTTTGTTTTTTATGTGTATTCAAATACGCGCAAACATTTTTTTTACATTATATTATATTAAAAAACCAACACGATAATCAACCAAATATATTAGTATTAAAAAACAAACTACATAAATACATAAATGTATTAATTGTGCAAAAATAAGTCATAGTGTCATTAAAAATTAAATGCATGATATCAAAAGTACCAAAGTTAAAATTTTCTTAACTATAAAAAAATAAGTGTTAAAATTACAAAACTTGAAAACATCTTGTACCCTACCCGCTCCCAACCCCGCGCCCGCGCATTAACCGATATCTTCAAACGCGAGGCGCGCAGCGGCCCGCAGTGCGAAGCAAAACGAAGTCGCGCGCGCGTTGTACTCAGCTTTATCTCCATGAAGAAGGCCACCGGATGTGGCCGAGACCGGATGTAGTCGGAGTTTCTAACATAATTAAACGTGAGTAATCCCCCACAAGTAAAACTAAAATAAATAAAAATTTAGAGAGAATAAATACATTACCAAAAGTCAAAGTCACACTGAGTTAGAAATTTCCATTCATCAACATCATCCATATCTTTACTGTTTCCTGCAAATTACCTCGCTATGTACATTTACCTAAAAACATTTTGAAAACAATAAACATCGCATTTTGAAGGCCGAATTTCTGTTTGTGGAACTTTCGTCGTGTTTCTGAGTTTCATCAAATTCGATTTCAAAATTAACATAACATTTCACTAATTTAAATTATATGCGAGAGTTCCTAAACTCGTTGACTCTATAAATATAATTCATTCAAATTTCGTACCCATCCAACTTACGTAAACTAGTTAACTTGGTTTATATATAATATAAGTTTGTAAGTATGTTTGATATTTAATTTTTTACCCGCAACGGCAGAGCGAAAAGTAAGAGCATTGATTTAGAATAAATTTACATCTATGTGACTACATTTACATCTACGTGTATGCATTTAGATGTAAGTATACTCGTAAATGCATTTTCTTACTTTTTATTTTCCACCATAGGGCCTAAACTGCTCATACAATTTTGATAAATGATGCATTGACTTTGTTTTGTAGGGGTTTTTAAAAAAATAAGTATACCGATAATATTATTCTCACATTGAATAGGCTACACATAAATTGAAAGGTACTGAAGCGAATAAAATTACAGGGCTGTTGAGACTACCCATCGAATGTCTCAAAGTAATGAGCACCAAAGTAGCGATGTCCTAGATTTTGTTTTGCTACTCAAAATTCTGTGCATCGCAACAACGGTCAGGCGTTATCTCTTACTATCAGAAGAGTAGGAGAGCGACTTGATCGTCTCGATACTTTTACATTAAAAACAAGCAATTTTGTATTAATGTATAAGATAAATAATCAAGAAAAAGTAAAAAAGTAAGTCCATTGCCTTAAATTTCAGTAAAAAACATTCTGACAATCTAAGCGTTTCGAATATTTCATTGTACTGTAGCATGTTCATTGTTACTCTAAATGGAATACCAATGAAAACAGATTAACAATTTTCGGATTCTAAAGATATAGCCTATGTTCTAAATTTAAAACTCTGTTCAAACTCAGTGATAAAGCGTTAGGTGAATACTGGTTGTGCACTTATTTATTAATCTATTCACTTATCTACATACGGCTATTTCTTAGCTTAGCAAATAAATAGCCCTGTTGTTCGATATTTTTAGTTTGAGTTGTTGAGTTAAAGAAGTAATTCATTAAAGAATTGGAATCCGATACATTTTTTGACCTAGGCGTTTGCTGACTAAAACAAGAAGCGCATACCGTTACCATCCTGTTAACTAATTTACCTATAGATAGTAAATACCTCTTTATTGTGCACAACATAAACAGAGAACAAAAGAACCTTATGAACTAGTGTCACAAGTGCCTATACAGGGTTGTACACTTGGGGTGTACTAAGCCAAAAGGGAGTCTATACACAACTATTTTTTATTTACCAAAAAAATTGCGTTATTTACTGATATTGGTTACTGAACCCATATATGAAAGAAACAACTTGAAAAAACGATGTCGAAAAACTATCCACAAAAAAAGTGGTTATATTTTAACATTTACCATGACATTGATTACAAAAGTGAATGGTAAAAGTTCGCAATGAACGATAATCACCGAATAGTTCGGACTATTGCCATGAATAGTAGGTAAATCTTAAATTTGACTAGAACATCTTAAAGTATAACGTAGTTCATGATTTTACAATAAAATTACGCAAATGTTGCTCGTTTAATTGTATTAGGTTAGAGAGATAGATTATTTCCTCTATCCTATATTCCACTTGAACAATAATTTTGTGTTATGAAAAACAGCATTCCTTGTCCAAAGTCCGACGACTTGTATTTTAATGTAATTTTCATTTAAAAACACTGGTTAATATTATAAATGTAAATGTAAGATTGTTTGTTTGTTATGCTCTCACGCTACTCAACCGATCATCAAGAAGTTTGCCAATACTTTGTTAGGGAAACAAAAAAGTACATTTCGTCCATAAAAAAGTTACTGTTTCCGAGGGGTAGTAAAACAAATTTGTATCAACGCAAGTGAACCCGCAGGCAAAAGCTATTTACATATATACTTATCAATTTACATTGACATAAATAGTTTATTTTTTATCTGGTAGAACTGTGGCGTGCGGTTAATAATCTATTATTGAATTATGTACTGGTATTTTGGACTGTTTTACTTAAACTTACTAGACAAACAAGCCACAATAAATATGAAAACTTTATAACCTCTTCAAAATAGAAATATCATTGACAAAGTAAAGCTAGTGTTTACTTCTATTTATTCTAGACCTCTTAGACACCGTTATGTGTAGGTAAATGTAATAACCTTTTTAAGATCACTGGAATATAATTAGTTATGACCAGCATAGTGTGACCTGTCTTCCCATGGCACGCTTTCCGCGGGCTAGCGCTTCGCCCCCGTAACACAAGCAGTCTGCTTAGTTCGGAGGCGGAGCGGCGCTCCGAGGTCGCGGCGATGGGAGGAGGGGCAATTCCTTGTAAATGCTGGTCACTATACTTTTTACCATACATTATACTTTATGCATATTAAGGTGGTTTTGCCTACACAACATTTACGATTTTTAAAAAATAAATAAAGATTTATGACTTGAAGCAAAAACAAAATTACTAATGCAATACAGTCATGTAGTAACTAATATAATTATGTATTTATATGATAAATATTATTGCTGGGCTTGCGTTTGATCGCTATCTTGACTGATGCTAATTGAAGATGCGGTCTACGATAGAGCACGTTTGTTCTAAAAAATACAGAGTCATCAAGTCTGTCAGTCAACTGGAAGACGCCCAGATTGTATCTATCGGGGGACACCTACTCAGGACGCGCATTCCATTGTTTTTTTTTTAATCAATCTTCCTTATTTTTTTAAGTTAAAAATGTAATTTATATTACCGGAGTAATTAGGTTAATTTTCACACAATGTTAAAATTTATATATGTTGTAGTTCTTGTGTCCATATTAAATCGCAAGCAATTAGTTCTCTTTTATATTATTATTTGAACTATTATAAAGAGGAAAGATTTGATTGTTTGTTTGTATTGAATAGACTACGAAACTAATAGACTGATTTCAAAAATTCTTTCACCGTTGGGATGCTACACTATCCCCGGGTGACATAGGCTACTTTTTCCCCTGTATTTCCACGGGAACGGGAACGAAACCGCGAGGCGTCTGCTAGCAGTAAATATAAAGAAAACCTCCCGGTCTCAGTTTACGTCAGACAATTCATCATCAAAGTTAGAAAAACATCACAAGGGCTAAAAGTGTTTACGATTTTACGATACTTCCATTCCAAAATATGACGTTGTACAATAACAATAAACCGTTACGGCCTATCCAATGTGTAGGAAAAACGTCGACACGTTCTGCTTATAAAGGATATAGGGAGCTAATGATATTTCACCTTAATAACAAGACTATGTGAGGGCGATGTCTTACCTACCTTAATATTTGGGAACGAGCGCTTGTGCTGCATATGAAGCACTTATTTTTTTGCCTTTTAGATTTAATGACGCTTCTGTTGTCATAAAAGTAACGTTGATTTTGATATTTGGTTACAAAAAGAAAATAGGTACCGAACCGAAGCACTAGGTTTCGCTAAGTGGTAGATCTTCCTAGCAGGCGGTTGTATAGGTAGGTACCATCGCAGGTAACTAAATTACAAAGCTAACGAGGCTAAGCACCGAATGTCTCAGAGTGATGAGCGCTAAGACGTCGATGATGTTGATTTGAGTTATCAAAGTGTTCAGTACTGATGCAATGATCATGAACAGTCGTTATTTCTTACCATATAGAGAATATCTCGTTCATACCATTAATTTTAACAAATATGTATTATTATTAATTATAAACATTAATAAATCCCCAACTCAAGTATCTGTACACCAAACTTCGACTGAATCAGAGCAAAAAAAACATTTTGAAAATGTTATAATCCTGGTAATTCAGAGATGACATCAGAGCATAGAAACACAAACTCGTCTATTGTATTTCTAATGTAGTCATCTGTCTACAAGACTTAGTATGATTTTATTTATAATGGAACTACTGATTATTTATTTTAGATATACTGGCATAAGCAAGCAATTATTATCGACTAGCCTCTTAAGGTCACGAAAATTGTAACCGGTGACCCCAGATAGGAGCGAGACTAGCGCTTGAGAGCTAGCGAATACAGCAGAACGGAGTGACTTGCTCAGTTGTGTGTCACTCGCCGCCGCGATCGGTCGTGTGCAGCGCGTAACCAAAAATTGTGTTACGATACGACGCAATCGAGCTCCCATTGACATGGCAATCAAAACACCTGTGGTTAAAAAGTGAAATCAGTGTAGAATAAAAGTTGTGTTGAATATGTGATACAACAATTAAATTGAAAACTCTCGAGGATGTATATCACATTGGTTATTTTCAGTTTGCTAATAAAAGGTAAATATTAAAACTTAGTGTGGATGCGGTGGAAATCTGGATTGCTTTGATAAATTGGATCAGATTGTGAAGATTTTTACCTAGTACTGATCGTGCAACCGTGGTCTAATAGAACTTTGCAAGTTTAGTTCTTAATGTTAAGTACTCCCATGTTGGGCGCCATTCATTTAATTGTGCCTAAATTTTGAAATTGTTAATGAAGTAAACATTGACACGAAGCATGGAACCTTTTTTTTATTGAGTGACAGGATCACATTAACATCAGTTGACGGTGTGGTCGAAGATGGTAGACACATCCCACCTGGAATAGGAACTAGCTCTCAAGTGATACTGCCGGAACGCACCGTTATTATATATTCAACTTCAGTGTAGGTATGTCGTGTGTGTAATGTTTATTAACGATGTTTATCTTCACCAGCAGCTCAAGCCTATTGAGATTTAAACCTATGTCCCTCGATGTGTGATCTGAATATAACCCCTGAGCCATTATCGCTACAATACTTATTTAACGTATATACATAAATAATTACCCTATACTTTGGTATTTTATAAGTGTTATTTTTAAACTAACTAAATTTTCTTTTACTTCATTTTATTATCGTATTAATTATAAGAATAATTCATTATAAAAATAAAAAATATAATAATATGAAAAGACTTGTAAAAGTAGGTGCAAATTTTTACAATCGACTAATTTGATGTTTAATCCACTAAAAAAATAAGTAATGGCAACATGATTAGATCATATTATATTACTCTGATACTAACCAACGGGGCTGTAGATATTTTTTCCAACAATTATTAATTGTTCTTGGCAAACCTAAGTATTTTAGTAGGCTATAAAGATGTTCTCTCTCGAGTCCACGTCTACTGCATATCAACAAAGGAAACTGCAATATCTGATTATTTTATTTTAATCGTTTCTTATATAGCTATCCGGTTTATAGAAATATCTAAGCCAATTATAACACCTTACGTACAAAAAACTACCGAAAGTGTTACGGTGTGCTAAAATCGTACAAAAATTTCCATGGTAGGGTTTATCACCATTCCAAAGTTATATAATGGACCTCAAATAAATGGGATTACTTAGGACTCAGTTCCGAATGGGTAATTTAATACCGTCGAAATGCTAATTCTCCTGCTGAAGGATAAAACAATAAAAGCTCGCGTTCTTTTGTTTCCATAAAGAGAAATGAAATGCTTTTTAGATAACAGCGAATAAAACTTTGCTCGTTATTTGAGCCCTCGTTGAACCTTAATGAAAGAAATGTTCTACATTAATATGCGGCATAGCGCTGCACTCTCATCAAATTAGATATTTAAATGTACGGAAGATAATTTTACCGAGTTTTCTGACAATTTAAAAACACGCTTTGAATGAATATGAGGTAAAAAGGTCTCTTGATAATTTGAATTTGGCATTAAATAAGTCTTTAGTTTTCGTACCAAATTTTGTTCAAGTACCTAGAAAGATATATAGTAAAAAATTATTGCTATTTTAATATAGGTATATTAGAGCATTATTTGAATTATTAGTATTTATCTTTATTGGAATATACAAGTGTGTCTGAGTTTTACTGTCGTCCCCAAATTATGATTGTAATTGTTTCTAGCGATCGTCGTTTTTCGAAGAAAAAATATAGCACAAACGTACCTACTTGCTAACATTACAACAACTACTTACGTAGACACTTTTATGCATCATATAAAGATTAAAAACTGATAATATTTTAAAACAACGAAACCGACGTCATTGTAAGTTTTACTTGGCAGTCCCCAGAGAACCACATAACTCACAAAAAAAAATTGTAACCGGGCTACGTGATAAAGTATTGCTAAGTAAATATATCCCTCCTCCTCACAAGAACCGTGTCAAATTCTGAGATGAAATGTTTCTATAAACCTACCTCATAGTATGTAGGTACATGACAAGTTTCATTCAAATCCTTGTAGTAGTTTCGGCATGATGCTCTTTCAAGATAGAGATAGACAACATTTTTATCAATTATACTTTTTTGCTTCAGTATGGCTAGTTGACTATACCCGTGTATCTCCAATAAAATTTTAAAATATCTTTGATGTACAGAATTTGAACTCCACCAGTTTTATTCTAGCATAATTATATTCAGATTTTATCGAATTAGACTAAATATGTATAATTTATTTACACTTATGTGGCATAAATGTAAATGGGAAAATCGTTTTTATGTCATTTAAATAATTTATTTTGATACAAATGACAAAATTAGTCACAGTATAAAAATATGTGAGTCGATTACACTAATATTTCTATTAAAAAATTTCGTTCATAAAATTTCGTTTCGTATTCAATGAAAGTGTATTTCGTGTGACATTCTCTAATAGACTGGAAGCCGACGGTAAATAATCTTACTTAATCGAGTACCAAAATAAGGAGTACAAAAATTAAGGTACCTAGAAGCGTTCTAGATCAGGCTCTGTTGCAGATGTTTTTTTCATAACGTTTTAAACTCTGAACCCCTGTATCTCTCATCTTGGTACTCGAAGAGATAAGGTAACCTACCGACATCTCCTAGTCTATTAGTTCTTTATAAGAAGGAGTACATTTAATTACGCTTTTCACTATTATTGATTATATTATAATGGTTTACAATCCGTAGCGAGCAATGATAGAACAGTCGTTTCGCATGTTTGAAGGAGTAGGTTCAAACCCCATCAATGAGCTTGAGCTGTCAGTGAAGAAAAACATCGCGAGGAAACCATAGCATGTTGGTAGGGTACTTTCTAGTACTCGGCTGGCTAGTTACTAACATCAAGTTGAAAATCTGTCACCAAGCTTCTAACGGTGTGTTCTGCTAACCTCACTTTCCAGACTAGTGTTTACCTACATCGACATCGTCACTTAACATCAGAGCTGTGGTCGAAAACTTAGCCGAACAATGACTGAACGAAACCTGCTCCTTAACGTTTCCATTTTCTTCTGTAATCCGTCAAAATAATAAAATAATTTCAAGTATGTTATCCTACGAGTAACTTCCTTTTCAAAGTTTTTAGTTCACCTTCTGTAATAGTTAAATATGCTGCGGTGGTGTTTTGAAACCAGCTTGCTGCAAAAGTTTGACTTCTATCAGTTAACGAAAGCTCTGACTGACATCCGCCTGGGTTTGGTTTTCAAACTGGGGGTACGGTACTTAATTATTCAAGGTTTACTCGAAGAAACGCGCCATTGAGGGTTTTACCCGTACTCTTCAGGGTTTTGTGTTTATACATGAACTTTTCATGTATACAAAACAAATGTAAAAGTAATGATTGATCATAGATCGCAATACCCCACAAAGTTTTTGACAGCCCTGTTGGTTCATTGGTAGTATGTCTGCTTCAAGAGCTGAAGGGCATGGGTTCGAACCCCGCCCAGGAAAACATTGATCCGACGAGGATAAATGTTTGTTGTGAGTCTGGGTGTTATTTACAAAAAAAAAGGATTAGAAGTAGTAGTTTATATCTGTTGTAAGTATTATATCCTGGTTTCGCATGGTCCAAGTTGTGTTTAGTTTAGAGCTAGATGGCGTTGTGTGAAATCTTCTAGAACATTTAACATATATATAATAATAAAAGTATCAACAGCGATATAGAATGCACAAATTATTTTTTTAAGGAACTATACGATCTAACTATTATGTATCATTATACGTTTCCAGTTTCCCAGTCCTTTGTGTCAAAGAAAGTAAGCGCTTTCCTCTAAAGTGTAGGCTCAGGGTGAAGAAAGCAAGTAAAAGGTGGATTGCTAAACGTCTATATTTTAACAAGCATACAAAGGAACGTAGAGCACATTTATTTTGTGCCATTGTGTAAATGTGGACAGACCATTCAAAGAAGCAATTCTGATTCCTATGCGGTATGTTTCTTAACTTGCCTAAGTGTGTCATTTGCCAGTACAATGTACATCCGTTGACAATATTAGTTTTTTTTTTGTTACTTGGGGGTAGATATTCTGCCGCTTAACGCGGTATCGCGCGTTCATCGCTGTATTCCGGCTTCAAGAGTTCTGCAACTAGCGAAATGACAGGATTGTTGAGACTAACCATCTAATATCTCGAAGTAATGAGCGTCAAATCAGTGATGCCCTGAGCTTTATTTTGTTACTCAAAGTTCTGAGGAAATAAAATAAAAATGTGTCAATTTTGAAAGACAATCAGTTATTTTTTTACTTAAAGAAAATTCATGTTTATTTTAGAACAGGTATGAATGAAAAAATATAAAATTTAAACACTACAATTAATAACACAACAAACATATTTCACTATATGTAATAAAAGTACCTATACATAAGTATACTTTTATTAATTATAGTGTAGAGACACACTAGTGTAAGGATGCCCGACGCACATTATTAGGATGTCTGTAGACCTATAAACACCGACAGTTTGAGCCCTACGCTCGCCCTAGTTTTAAGGTTTTTTTTGTTTATAATAAATGAACAAATAATAAAAATATAATTCTTTATTAAATACAAATTATACACTAGTTGAAACAATTGGCAGTATACAGAATGTTGTATTTTTTTTTAAACAACTGCTTTTCTGACATGATTCCCAAAAGTATTTACTTTCTCAGTAAACTTAAAATCTGCTTAGAAAAATAAATGTTTGGATTAATTTGTAAATTAATGGCGCCGCACATCATCCGTTCTACATTATATATAGTATTCATTGGAAATACTGCGACACAAACTGCTAAAATAAGACACTTACATACAAAATTTCATCTAATTCTACACGGCTTTTGCAAATATTATGGCAATAAAGACACAATTAATTCAAACAAGAGGATTTAACATTTATTATATTACGCTGGAAAGGGATCATCATAAAGACCTCTATCATCGTTAACTATATGTACTAGGGGCACAATTTTAAACTCGTGATAAAGATCAACTTATCCATACATTAGGTACGGGTCAACAAACTTTTATATTGGACAGCTGATTTATTTTCTCGATATCAGATTTGTGCGCCTAGTAAAAATTGACCATAATGATGAGTACAATGACCTCGTTTCAGTTTAATACACTCTACGCATATAGCCCTGTAATAAGTATGATAGCTAAGTTAATTTCTATGAGGGTCAAACCAAATATAACTCGGAGAAATGAGAGTACATTCAAAACTGAACTTAGAGTGATGTACATAGTGGTTTTTATAATATTTACGATCTCTTCCCAAATACGTCGCGGTACCTGCATCTCAGGAATTAAATTTCTATTACCATGCTCTCGCATGGTTCTTGGCGGGAATGCGGAAAAGTTATGGTCGCTGTGCAGGATTATTTTTTGAACCTGTAATTTTTTCGAGTGATATTATGTATTGTGGTGAAACATGTCTTTTCGTGTTGCTTCTAAAACTCAATCAAAACTTCTGATAAAGTTACCACTACTTTACTAGAGTATACTTGTAGCGATGATAGCTCAGTGGTAAGCACGGTAGGTTCGCATGCCGAAGAGCGTGGGTTCAAACCCCTACAATGAGCATCAGCTGCCGGTGAAGGAAAACATCGTGAGGAAACCATAGCATGGTGGTAGGGTACTTTCTAGTACTCGGCTGGCTATCTCCCACCCTCAAGTTGAAAACCTGCCGCCAAGCACCTAACGGTGTGTTCCGGCAGCCTCACTTGAGAGCCAGTTTCATTCCAGGCTAGGTGTGCTTTACCATCTTCGACCACACCTTCACTTAACATCGGGTGAGCTGTGGTCAAACACCTAGCATGTCAACCATAAAAAAAAAAGTATGATCGGACTTGAGATTGACTTGCTTGATTGATTGTGTGGCTTTGACATTGGAAATATCAATACAAATATACAATCACTCTCACTTTTCGAAATACTTAACACAAGTATTTCGAAAAGTGAGAGTGGGAAAGTGATATAATGTGGTGTAACATGACTTTTCGTGTTTCTTCCAGAAGTTCATCGAAGCTATAGTAAAGTCGCTACTACTTTATTAAGACATGACTGGATTTTACTGGCACGGACTGGACTTGACCAAGACTGGACTTTGACTGTAACTATAGATGTTAGACATGAATTGCAAAAACCAAAGACGAGGCAGTAGGTTTGACTTTACAGCTTTAGCCTGTCCGACGGAGCAAATTAAATTAACAAAAAATAATTATCGCTAAAATAAAAAAAATAATTACCGCTATACTATAGTAACGTCCGACTGCTATGTAAAGCTGAAGTTTTGAAGATTAAACACTATCCACAAGTTGAGCTAATGTTTAACAAGATTTCACGGTTGTAACTCCCCGAAAGGTTGGTAAAGGACTTATAAGTCCCGGTGGCCACAGGGGAAATAAAGAGATGGAAATGTTAGTCGGACTTTGCTTTTCGTCTGCTAAAATTACAATAATTTTGTAGCCCTTGGGTGTTTGCCTACACGAAATTCATTTTGTTACGTTTGTCGTCAGTTTTGTATGGCGGCGAAATGAATCCAGATTACATTGTAACCGTTATTGGAGTATGGCGTTTGAGATGTGATATATTGAAGCTCTAATATTTGTTCTCATAAACGCCACGATAACTTATGTATACTATATTACAAACGATTTTTTTTTTTTCCTTCTAATGATTTATCTGTTTTTTGTTAGATACCTCATTGTTATTACAATCTAGCCTAGTTAAGACTAATAAGTAATTTTAATATAACTTAAATTGCTAAGTAGAGTCTTATCGAAGAATGCGTCCATCGACACTTTTCTTACTGTCTCTATTAAGGGGAAGACACTTTGTTCACGTGTTCTATAATATATAGTACTCACTGCACTGACATTACTAACTTAATACACTAACTCAAAAGGTTTAGTCCTTTTTAGTCTTCTTACTATATTACAAACATAGGTATATTATATTACAACATAAGGCTTAAAGATCTTGAAATCTGGAAAAATGTTAAATGTTCATAACGATTTTCTTCGTTGTCTTTTTCTATATATTTCTTCTTGAAGCATTTATTTTTTTCCACGATTTTAATTGTTCACATTGCTAAGCAAATCAACATTATTAATAGGACTTCTTCGAAACATTATTTATAGATGTATATATGTAGAGGTCTAGAGGTGATTATCATACTCGATACTTGTTTATATCTAGATCATGGCGAGTGTACGATAAAATTAAACTGATCCTATTAAAAATTGACAATATACGCGGACAGGGATTTTACACTAATAATAATAGATAGGTGCATGTTGAGTACCGACAAAATCACAGAACAAAAACCTATGTTCGACACATAAATATTTGCCCTGAGTTATGAATCCATGACTTAACAGTTCAGGAAGTATAATCAATCAAGGAATCATAATAAATTATAGTAAAAGTATCCTCTTTTTAATCTTTGTACCCGCGTAAAAAATGTAATTAAGTAAATCCACTAATATTGTAAATGTGAAAGTTTGGTTGGATGGATAGATGGATGTTTGTTACTCTTTCACGCAAAAACTACAAAACGGATTTGGATGAAATTTGGTATAGAGGTAGCTGAGACCCTGGATTGAGACATAGGCTACTTTTTATCCCGAAAACATGTAGCGGGTAACACCGCGGGGCGCAGGTAGTCATGTTATAAAAGACAAAATTCTACAAATTGTAAATATAAGTACTACTCCAGTACTTCCAATTCCTGGACTAAGAACTAAAAATATTTACATAGGTCTGCGGTATACGAGATCTACATATATTTGGGTTTTAGTACCAGATAATTCAGACTCGAATATTGCAACACACATCACATTGTTTCAGAATCCCTACTTCTGAAAATTATACGTGTCTCAGTGCCTTCGTACCGAGTGAGGGGGCAGCCGGCTCAGCTCGAGTGCGAGTACGAACTGGGAGCCGACACACTCTACTCGGTGAAATGGTACCGAGACAATGAAGAGTTCTACAGATACATGCCCAAGTACGAGCCACCGAAGCACGCCTACAAACTCGAGGGGATCAAAGTCGATGTGAGTACTCTCAGCTTGTAAGATTTTATAGCATTGTTATTGCCATTGCTTCCTTGTTATGTGTATAGATTTGCAGTATCAGAAAAAGAAATTCAAAGTGCGACTGCCCTGCCTTGTTAGGTTATTTGGCAGTCTTGCTTCTTGTGTATTTGATTCCCACTCAAATGAAACATTTATGTATCTAAGATAGATGCTGGGCTTGTGTCTGGGTGTTCTAAATATAAGTATGAAGTTGTTCCAAACGGGCTTACTAAAAAACAATATGTTCTGGGATAAAAATCATCCCATGTGTTAATATGAAGTATTCATTTGTTATTTATAATCAAATATCATTAAAATTCGCTACCGCAGCGTAAAGAACGTCAACATACACACAAATAAACAAACTTTTACGTTTTTAACACCAATTTAACTAAAGCCATGATACACGTACAATAGTTACTTTGTTTTCCGTGTATTAAAATGAAATACAATTTGAACGTAAATAACAACATAGTTAGGTATGTGGTCTTTTGTATATCAAATCTAGATGAGCTTAAGCTACCCGTGACAGAAAAACATCACAAGAAAATCGTAGGGGATTTTTTTCTAATAATGATATTTTCTAGTACTCTACTAATTAACACCCGTAAGATAAAAATCTATCGCCAAACATTAATAATTGCATTTTTAGTAATATTGTTTAAGATGAGCTGCATTATTTGCTGTCTGAGTCTGTGTTCTGCGATCTGTACAATCTGGGTGACTTCAAGTCACGAGTGAAATGGTTCCTTCTAAGGCAAGCGTGCTCCATCATGGTCCGCAACTTCGCGGCAGTAAAACGCAAGCCTATTAGTAATAAAAAAGGCTCTTAACTTTACCATCTCCAACAACTTCATCACTTAAATAACCCTTCTTTTTGCTCTGTTTTAGTCGAATAATATTTGTAAAAACGCCTAGTCTGACAAACAAAAGATACACTGCTTAATTCAAACAGTAGCTTATAAGAATGATTTAATAAAATCTAGCCATAAATGTCTCCAAGCCGGCAATAGCCACTTTTACTACGTAGTAGGTATTTTTAGCGGAACAGAGGGGTTATTTCAGATATGGATCTCTCATGAACTATTTGTTGAGCACGTCCCACACTGTCGATAGTGATCGCAGTCGGAATTTTGTGGAACAAGCTCCATTGGTGTGATTCTTCTTAAAATGAGAACTCTATTTTTATTAAAATAGAGCAGATTATTAACTGAAGCCTTCTATCGTTAAGTAAAAGCGTTCGACTTTTAGCTTTGTACTCAGCCTACTAACTTATTGACTTTCTTTTAGACTGATGTTCTTTTGTAAAAATAAAACGGTGTGTACGTGAATAAGTTTACATTTCTAAACATTATCGTCCTTCGGAGATAATTATATGTTTCAAGTTCTCAATCAAAACAACAAATTCATTGTTTCTTTAGCTATGAAGTAGTTTAATTAAATTTTGCATGTAGATTATTATAATTTGTAGCTGCAACGCCGAACTGTTTCCCTCGATTTTGTTATCATCAGTTTTCTAAATTACCTCCCACTGTGAAAATAATATTTGTGACGTGAATATGTAAATATTACTTAAATTTTATTATTTTTAGTAAATATTACTTAAATTTTATTATTTTTAGTAAATATTTACTTAATATTAATGTCACTAATCTAATAATCAACATCATCAGCCCACTTAATCCAATGCTGGACATTGGCCTAACCTAATGCACGCCAATTAGTCTGATCTTGGGTTTTTCGTTTCCAGCCACTGCACACTGCCTTCCTTATATCCTCACTGCACCACTAATAAAACACACACTAATCACTTCCCATTACTATTACAAACATAAAAGTCTGTGTGTACGTTTGTCGCTTCTTCACGCCGCCAATGTTATAGCTTAGTTTCAAAAAATGAATACATTATAATATCTATTCCAAAAAATCCAGCTGTATATGACTACCTATCATTACGATTCCAGAAAACGTAAATGAAACTGAACGTTATATCTAGTTGATTAATAAAGCAGAAAAGGAAAAGAGTAATTAAGATATAAATCTGAACACATCCATTCATAACTCCTAAATCCGTAATAATGTAACCACAAAAGTCTATAACTTGATATATTACGACCAATAGCCAAGTAGCTCCTTGTACCGATAGCTCTCGTGTTCAACTCGTGTGGATTGCGGGATTTTGGCTCATTTCTATCGAAGGGCTATTGTTAGTCCTCGTCTGCGAGTCCCATTGTGTCGGAACGATTACAATACTGTGTTGTATGCTACCTATGTAACTATAGACGACACTGATAACTTTTATTCTAAGAATATGTTTTTAATTTTCTTATAATGTGGTGACATCAGGATTACAAATATCTTAGACAGTAAGATTATTCGAATCTTGATGTCACTGTCATTAGTGTCTGTATTGTCCAGATTATTTATAGTCTTGATGTCACTACATTACAGATTGATAGATACTTTTTTTTTTTTTTTTAGTTTTGGCGTCGCGTTTTAGCATTTGCCAGTGTCAAGTGTTTATATATTTTCAAGTTTCAAAAATTAAACAAGCGTCCTCGTAGCTAGTTATAGTCAAAGTCCAGTCTTAGTCAAGTCCAGTCTGTGTCAGTCAAGTCCAGTCATACTTTAGTAAAGTAGTGGCGACTTTATTATAAAGCTTCGATGGAGTTTTGGAAGCAACACGAAAAGTCATGTTTCACCCCATTATATCATTTTCCCACACTCGCGCTTGTAATTCGGCACTTTATGAATAAAACACCAGCATTTTTATGCATAAACACTCGACAAAACACAAGTTTTGGAAAAAAATACAACGGAGCGCCACGACTCTTCCCGCGTTCCCGCCAAAACTCTGATAGATACTTTGGAACTTATGAAACTTGAAAATATCAAAACACTTGACACTAGCAAATGCATAAAATGCAACTCTTCCAGGCAACCATAAGACTGAATAGAACAAAAAATACGACAAGAGATGCATATCTCCATTTAAAGTGTTCTTACTTTAAACAACACGATACAGTATTATTTTTAATCACACACTTTCAAGTTCAACAGTTGGTAAAAACCAAAAACTTAATTTACTTTTTTCGGTAAAAAGTTATTCAACTTCTACGTAGGCTCATTGTAATTTAACTATTCAAAGTTTCTTCATTTATAACAGACAAAAAATGGTAGTCGAGTTTGTTTTTATTTTGGCATACAATAAAACTTATGAGTGACGATCTAGAAAAAAAATCTCATCTGTTGTAAAATTAGGTAAAGTTTTGTTGAGATTATAATGGTCAGGCTCTCGTGGTGAAAATAAAAAAAAGTTTTTAGGTTATGTTTAGGTTTTGTTATTCTTGTACTCGTAGAACAGTATTATTTTAGTGTGGGAAAATCTGTCTGAAGTAAATAAAAAACGAGCGGAGCTGTACCGGAGGATTAGTTATTCTCGGGCAAGCGCTCGAAGAGTCGACACGTCCTGAGGATGCCTCGTGTAGAGGCAAAACACGTGTCGGCAAGTGTTTACTGCAGCGAGATATTTATAGACTTATGCTTATTTTTATTTTTTTTGAGATTTTAAATTGATATCGGATTATAGTTGACATTTTACAGCACTATTGGCTCATTGATAGTATATCTGCCTTACGAACTGTTGGGTGTGGGTTCGATTCGCACTCAGGAAAAGCATTTTGGGATAAACAAATGTTTGTTTTGTGTCTTTTTTTTTTTTTTTTTTTTATGTGACAAATAATGAGACGAACGAGACGCTATCCTGATGGTAAGAGATAACACCTGTCCATGACCATTACAGCGATACACAGAATTTTGAGTAACAAAACAAAGTCCAGGGCATCGCTGCTTTGGTGCTCATTACTTTGAGACTTTCGATGGTTAGTCTCAACAGCCCAGTAATTTTGCTAGCTGCAGTAGTAGTAGTAGTAGTAGTCTGTATGTATTTATAAAAAAATATATATTTTAAGTATTCTATCAGTAATCTGACATCCATAGTACAAGCTTTGCTTAGTTTGGGGGTCAGATAGCGCTGTAAATTATGTTCTACGATATTATTTTATTTATAGTTTTATATAAAAAGGAATATTTCCGATAGATATTATTATTTAAAAATGTTGTCAAGCTAGAAACATTTTTAATTAAATCCTTATCACTGTTGTGACCAAAACGACTTTTAAACGGAAATAAACGAAATGTATACCTTGAACACACAAATAAAAATACGGGGACAACAGAAATAAATTAAAACTTTAGCCTTGACAGAAACGACAGACCGCGATGTCAGCAATTCTACCTCACAGTCAGACCTACCAAATTCATTTATTACTTTATTAAATTCGTCTACAAGTACAAATGTATATTTACATACTTACTGCAAACAATAGCACATGTGAGGAATCTACGGATGCAAATATATCGAGTTGTTCATTTCAATGATTTAAATCCTGCTTCCGAACTGTGAACTTCTTATTGCGATTCTTATTAGGCGCGCACGAAAAACGGTTGCGTAGCTTTATCGTCAAGGCCTAGGAATCGCAAGCTGGTACGGAAGCTGAGTAAGTTTTAAGGTTCTCCGTAATAATATGATCAATGTGTTTTAACCTAAAATATGATTTATCCGAAGGAACATGTTGTATTTCGGTTAAATATACTTTAAACATGATTCTAGAAATGCTTAATCATTTCTCATAGCACTTCCTGGAGCAGCCCTGTTTTTTTTAATTCTCCCACCACTGGGCGCGGGTCTCTTCCCATTGTAAACAGAATCATTGTTGGCCAGTATGGCGAACAATGTAAAACGTATGGAACGGCAGATTTATTTATTCTAGAGAAGCTTGTTTATTTTGTTAAAAAAGGCTAATACAAAGCCCAATTAAGATCGTGTATGAAGTAGGTACTGTTCGCACCTATGGGATGGTTCTGCCAAGTTGAGGCATTGAAGTCTATCGAGCGACGCGGCAGGAGACTAATTGGCAACGACACTTTAGTCTCAGCTATACAGCCTTCAGCATCGTCGTAGAGTTGCTAGCTTGTCAGTTTTCTACCGGATACATTTCGGACAGTGTGCACTTGAACTGCACAAGTTGGTTCCTCCTGCACTTTTCATCTATCGGACGGCCAAAGAAACGCAACGAAAACGTCATCCTTACATGGTTGGTGCCCCACGTACGCACAAAGCGTTTTGATTCCACATTTTTCATTCGCACAGTGACGTTGTGAAACTCTCTGCCGGAGTATGTGTTCCCTGTAAGGTACAATATGGGTGTCTTCAAATCTAGAGTAAATAGGTTTCTTCTAGATAAGCGTGCTCCATCTTAGACCACACAATCCCTTAACATCAGGTAGAGTGTGGCCAAACGCGAACCTATTTTGAATTTAAAAAAAAATTGTTTAAATTCTGAAATAAAATTATAAAAGTAATTATTTTTCATACAGCTACAAAAGTCAGATGACAGAAGAGTTATCTTACACACGGTGACGTTGAAATCTACTGGATTGTACCGCTGCGAAGTCTCAGCGGAAGCACCCAGCTTTGCCTCGGCGGCTGGAGAAGGGAGGATGGAAGTTATATGTGAGTATTCAGATAATTTATATACCCTTTAACTCAATAATTTACTTAAACTTATAACCACTGGGGTAGACGTGTTCTAGATTGTAACCCACGAATCGGAAAACGTGGCGTACACCCTATGATTTGGTGGATTAACGATATAGGTACTTTTTTTTAATGAGAAAGTAATGAGACCAACCAGACTCTTTTTTTAATAAGAACTTATAGTAGCAAAATAAAGTCCAGGGTATTTCTGCTTTGAGTCATTCGTTGGGTAGTCTCGACAGCTCTGTAATTTCGCTAGCTGCAACATCCTTCACACCGGAACACAGTAATGTTTACACACTACTGCTTGGCAGGAAAATATCTGGTACTGCAGTGGTACCTAGAACATCTCCTGCTCAAGTTATCTACCACCAAGTATACATATGACATCTGGTAGCAAAAAACTGGAAGCAAAAAACTCAAATACCGGGCTGAATGACATATCTCATTTAAGAGGCATATGTCCAGCAGTGGACTACGAAAAGCTGGTGATTATGATGATCATGGAACCAATAATAATTTGTATAGTAGTTTACACTTGACAAACGATAGCGTGTTTCTACTAACGT
Organism: Biston betularia; assembly: GCA_905404145.2. NCBI lineage: Eukaryota > Metazoa > Arthropoda > Insecta > Lepidoptera > Geometridae > Biston > Biston betularia. Next base: position 5,775,594 of record FR989868.1, read on the forward strand.
TATCAATGGTTGTCAAAAATAAACGCATAACGCAGTGTATGCTAACGTACGCGTACAAAGTTATATGCAATTATGTTTACAAACTATGTACTTGTTTTTGACATATTTTAACGGACGGACAGACCGAGGGCCAGAATGAATCTATGGGTTATGTAGAGACGAAACTTTTTTGCATTTAATGATATCACCGTGCGGTTGTTAAGTCTTTCATGTTTCAGGGGTGGGAGGGAGCTTGTACAATACGTACGTATTGTACAGGCACAGATGTACGGCCTTGGCCTTATATATCATAAAACGATTTTTTTACGGATCTATAAATAAATGAATGGTTATCGATATCTGCTTTTAGAATCTTTATTCATTTTCAGACCAATTAACTGGCATTTTTTTGCCGTCACACGTTAGAAAATTGTAATGTCAATAAAATTATTTGTCTGATCTATTATGAGTGTTACAAGAGGTTACGACTGTAATAAATCTTCATTTTATTCATTGTTGCAACATAAAAAGTCAAGTATTACTTTTATATCGTACGTGACAAGTAAATTTCAAGTTGATGTAAGTAGATACATAGCAGATAAACTAAAGATGATACTTTCCCGGATTAGCTAAGTATAAATTGAACCACATTTTAATTGAAAATCTGCGCACTGTTTTTTACCATCACCGTCAATAACTTTTCTTCATCTTTTTTATTGGCTTTGAACTTTGTACATTTGCCAGTGTCAAGTGTTTTGATATTTTGAAGTATTTAATGGAAAATTAAGTTTCATGAGTTACATACAATGTCACACAAAGTTTATTATGCTCGAGTTGAGCCATGGTAAAGTAGTGGTGCCTTCACTAACTACACCACTTTGTCACTTTTTCACTCTCACAGCACTTTATGAATAAAACATCACTATTTTTATACGAATGCATAAACACTCAAACAAAAAACTTCCCGTTACAGTCTTTTCGTTTAACCTGGTAATCTGTGGCCAAAACAAAGCTTGTCAAGCAAAAACAATTATAAAGTTCTAGCAAATGATTTCAAACATCGCATTCTATTTTATTTTACCTTTGGATTATTTCAAAATCCTACTCTTATTTTTATAAAAAGGTTACGTAGGTTGTAATTAGTTCTATTTGATGTATGATTTCAATCGTGTTCTGCAACTTAGGTGAACATTTAGAAGCATGTCAAAAAAAAAGCTTTTTGATATTTTTTTATTTGCTCACAGACTTGCCAAGAGAAGGTCCAAGAATAACGGGCAACGAGCAGGAGAATAGAAGAGGGGATTCTTTATTTCTCAACTGCACGTCAGGGAGGTCGTTTCCAGCGGCTGCTCTTACGTGGTTCATAAATGAAGAAAAGGTATGACCTTAGAGATCTTTAAATCGGAACACATTAATGTTTGAACACTATTGCTTGGCGGTAAAATATCCGTTATTGCGGTACTTACCTACTTGATTCACAGTCAAGTCACACAAAGTATGTTAGGGTCAACTCTAGTCATGCCCTTGTAAAGTAGTGGCAACTTTACTGTAAGTTTCGACGAAGTTTTGAAAGCAACACGAAAAGTCACAATTCACCACGTCATGTCAAACACTCAAGCCCATAGTTCGGCACTTATTGAATAAAATATCACTATTTGAATAAAACTAAATATTTTTATTGACTAAAACTGTGTACAATTCAGGTGATAAATATTTAGTAGTAAGCTCTTCAAACCTGCTTTATCCTTGTGAACATACGATATTTAAGAAAAAATATTTTTTTTAATATTAAATTGAATTAAATCATCACTACCAAAATACCCACTATAAAGAAAAATATACATACATGAATACTCGGAATAAAACCAATGTAAAAAAAATAGGATGGCATAATATGTCTACGTTCAATTAGTTTAGATTTTTAAAATCTGCTATGCTAAAGATTTTTATTATTATTGTCAAAGCATTAGAATATTATACCTAGTGATAGATAAACAATTATAAGATACGTTTTTATTTTTGTGCTTAAGAACTTAGTAAGACAGAATTGGATTTAGGTTTTCGCTTACCGTGTAGTGTAAATCCCTCAAAATTACGTTACCGCCATATTTACGTTCCGCTAAATTGATACTCTATCTTTCACAACATAAGACTGATGATGTACTGCAGTAAATAAAAAATATTTCTAAAAACTCGAAAGGAATGAGATGGAAAATTGATTCCCATTTTCTATTTATTGCATAATTCATGATGTTTTCAGAACAATGCATGTTTCAGATACAAAATGTGTAAAGTCATAAAATTTCATTAGTCTTACATTTTTATAAACTTTTTTAACCATCCATAAATTACGATTACCACTTGCAGTTATGTGCCCATGGTTTGCAGTTTCCACAATGAAAATTTAATGAAGAAAATAATTATTCAATTTAATAGCACATTATAATAAAATATGGGCATAATAAACGTTCATTATTGCAATATTTGGTCAAGGTACGTACGAGTACATTTTAATAACGCCATTCCTGTGATAGCAATGAACCAAAAATTACTTGTACCTACTTTGGAAATGAGATAGCTAATAGAATATTCATTTACTTTATTTTTACGGACGAAATACATGTCTTTACGTGTCTTTTACAACGTCGGAAGATACGTCGTTATTTATCGGTTTTTCGTTTCGTATAATATTTTTAGCGCGTCATATATGCTAAAAATAATTATGTCTGATTTCTAAATGTAAACGACATAACGAATAAATGTTTCGACGCGAACTTGGAAACTCATTGGTATAATATCTAAAACTTGGTGTTTTCTAAATGTTTGTGTTTAGAAATAGTAGGTAATGTTACAAGACTGAACAATTCGTATGTGGATGGGCAAGTTATAATGTAGAACGTCTTTTAGTGTTGTTTTCAAAACAGTGTAGAAGATTCTAGTAAACTAGTGAGTTTACGAGAAGCTTCTACGGAGTTTTGTACCATAACTTTTACTAAACTATGCACAGGACTTGACCGTGACTTAGTTCAAGCATCTTTGACGACTAAGATTTACTCGTGTGTTACTTCATTTTATCCATGAGACACACGAATATATTAAATACTTGGCACTGACAGAATGCTTTATGGTAGATAGCAGGAGATCTTCTATGTTGATACCACCGCAGTCATAGATATTCTGCCACTAAGCAGTAGTGTGTGAACATTACCGCATTCCCGTTTGAAGAGTACCGCAGCTAGCGAAATTACAGGGTTGTTGAGACTAACCATCGAAAGTCAAAGTAATGACCGCTGGACTTGGTTTTGCTACTCAAGGTTCTGTGAATCGCTGCAATGGTCATGGACAGTTATTGGACAGGCGTTACCTTTTACCGTCAGGAGAGCGTTTCGTTCGTCTTATTATTGTTATAAAAATAATCACAAAATAAGATGACAAAAATAAAGTATATAATTTCGGTTTCGTTGACAATACTGCAATTTACTGTATTAAGCTAGAATAACAAACAAAAACCTTAAATGATAGTATTTTAATTTATATAAAATGTGTGAAAATAGTACTGTGTTTATTCAGCTTGTACGGGAAGGAAGGGAAATAGCTACTGAAATTACAAGGCTTTTGACACTATCCTTCTAATGCCTCAGTTATGAGTACCAGAGGAACGACCCCTGGTCTTTTTTTTTAATGGGTATCACTGCAATGATTATATTATTACGGAGATGCTTTATCTCTTTCTTCTATTTATTTATCTTTATTATATTTATAGATGTGTCTCTTATTTTCAGGAGTGCATTTCATTCATGTCATTCCTTTACTTTAAAAAGTCTCACAGATGACTAATAACATCATTCGATAGTAAATACAGGATACGAGTAAATTCGTTTTTGTTATTCTTATACGGGTTTAACCACGTTTGATTACGTTGGATACTTTGACTATAGTTTCGGCGACATTCAATGGCCTTTTTTAAAGAAGTCAAAACGGTGTATAAAGCGCGCGCGGCCTATTATATGTACTTTTCACTGAAATATTAGAGCGAAGCAAAACGAGGGCTCGCGCGCGTTGTCGTCTGCTTTGACTCCTCCTTCCTCCGTCGCATACTCCAACGTAACTAATCGTGAGAAATCGTACGTAAGTAAAACAAAAATGTGTCAAAACCACGTTAGATTCCATAGCATAAGAGTAAAATTAACCTACTATTGAAATCCACTCGTAGGAGGTGCAGCAAATTAGAGTTATGCACTGAATACTGCTCTGCACTCGTGATCTCTGTTTTTCAATCATTGTAATTTGTTTTTACTCCCTACCACAACATTTTGTAAAAAGCTTTCGTCACATGCTCCAGATTTCCACGCGAACAATTTTATAAAAATGTTTGACGTGGGTACACACGAATGTCATTACAGAAATGTCCAGAATACGAGTTTATTCGGCGTCTGTATGTTAATTTATTCATATTCATGTTTGTGTGGGACTCTGTACTTGGCACTTTGAAATTGCACGACTTTTGAACTTACGTGGTGAACTTATAATGGTGCTTACACTAATCTTGACAGCATTTTAGTGGAAAGTGTTATTAAGATTTTTCCTATCTTAACTCGTATTCAACTATTTTAAATTAAAAGAGACGTGACGTGAGACGTGGTGACCAGTTCGGCACCAACTTTAGACAAAAATTCAGCATCGGTATCCAGCGTAAAATGTTGCAAGCACTTTGTTCATAATTTATTCTTTGTGTGGGCTTTTATAATAGGTTTTTGTAAATGTTGATTGTTAAACTTTGTAATATAAATACAATAAAAATATAAATAACTTTATTGCTTCGTCTAAAAATACATTAAGTTTAGCAACACTGTCTGTAGCCGTAGCTTTCGCTGTGTTGCCAGTGTCTTTCTACTAAATATGAAGTTTAACAATAATAGAATTTATGTTAAGAAATAAAACTAGGTCTAACAATAAGTCAGCAACAGATCAGACAAAAACCCCGTTCCAACTGTACCCAATGCAAAAGAGCCTATAATGTTGGCAGTTCATAAATAAAAAATATGTATTTGTATTGGCTTAAAGTATAGTAGTAGGTAGTTCTATAATTAAGTAAATAAGAAACTATTTGCGCAGGTGACAGATCCGATGCTCTTGGTTGAGTATCCTCCGACAGAGCATACTCATGGGCTGCTGTCGGCAGCGCTAGGACTCCGCGTCCCGTTTGGAAAGACTATGCAGGTCCGCTGCGTAGCGAGGGTGGCGCCAGCCTGGCGGGAAGGAAGCGAAGCAGTCGTCGGGAACAGTCATCTCGCGGATAGCAAAGAGGCTATGCTACTTGGTAAGTAATGCTCGGTAGAGATCTGGCCAGTAAACACGAATAAATGTAGTGCTGTCTCTTTTCATTTTATTGAAACAAAACTAATATCGTGGGTTCGTTATAATATAGGTACCATAATATTAACCTTTTTTTGTTGAACACACGTATTGATTGCTTGGTGTGTGACAAAAGAGTAAAAATATTCTGCCCTTACAAATTTTGTTTGTCGTCCACACACACGCAAACAAATTTGTCAAGTTGAAGGTAATTGCAGACCAAATACGTCGAGTTGAAAAATTTGTTTGTGAGTTTAAAACTAAGCCGTGTTCGTAGAAATTGTATGCAATAAATTATATGAATATATCCATGATTGAACATTTCCTATTTATCGTGGAGATTGATACAGCCATGTTTGCGTGTAAAGTAGTGCATATAATGTTTCCTCAGGAGTTTTTTCGTTTCATATTTTGCTACGGAACCGGTGTTGTACCAAAATTAGAAAGAATATCTCTCTAGAACTAGAAAATGGAACGAGCTTTCTTATTTTCAGAGAGATATAATCTTTCCAAGGTTTCAAGGTCAATGTGAATACATATCTTCTAAATCTGCGCGTTTCATCTTCGGCCATATTGCTGCTTACCAGCAGGCGTTTAGACAAACTAGAATTTACTCTCAATAAAAAAGAGCTCAATTTTGCTGCCTGACAATGGATTGCCTAGTACTTTCAAAATGATGTATCTAAATGACTAAAATATTTGAGACTTATTATATAGTACTAACTGTACCCACGACTCCGTCCACGAGGACGTTTTGTAAGGGCAACATTATTTTTCAGCTAAATCGACAGACGGACGTTTCTAGAACAGCGCATATTATTTCAATTAACTTAACTTTTTATCTGTGAACTGATCGGAATAAAACAAACAACGTTATGAGAAGTTTGTCACAATACATCGGCGAAAACCACAATGAAATAAGTTAAGTAATTTCTGGGATGCACAAACACAAAGACAAATAGACAAAATTCCACAAAAAAATTTTGGTCTCGGTAACATAGGGAACAACGTGCGCAAATTGTTTTTTTGTAAAAATATAGATTAGTTATAAACTTTCTCACTTAGATAATAGACACATTTAATACAAACAGACACACTCTAAAATTTAATAAATTTAACGCACGCGTTTACTATAAAACACAGAGGGCTATTATGTATAACGTCGTTTTGTCATAACCGCCGTAACCCGGGTTTTCTTGTTCATTGCTTAATCTAACTTGGATATACGCCAGGTCGTAAATACATTGGCACATCGTAAACCTGGTATTCACAGAATATTCTCGAGGCTCACCTTTGCAAATAGGTTTATCGTTGTATGATTTAAACATGCAGAATCATACTTCTGTCATTTTTCACATTAGAATTAAAAATTGACAAAGTTTTAATCGTAAGTTTATCAAATGTGTACTTGTACTCTTTATTTAAACGTAAAAAAGTAATTGCTCAGCAAGACAATAATAATATGTTAGTCTCTGTAAGCCAGCATGTAATGACAGCCAGTGTTTATTGTTTCACTTTGGAAACTTTTTTCGAGTGTTTTGAAACTAAAGTTAAGCAAGTAAAACTAATCAAATGATCACAAAATACGATTTTAGTTTTAGTGAAATAATACTTACTTTTTTTAGAACGAGTATTCTAATAGCAATTCGTCTTTTTTAAAGTAGAGTAACACAATTATGTTAAATTGGATCATTTAATTAAAGACCTCTAATTAATGTCGGGTATTCATACTCATTGATGTTAACGGATTTTAAATAAAAGAACGCGTTTCAAATAATACGGTTGTCTAGAAACTCATACGGAAATGTTAATTTTTACTTCAAAGGTAGATTAAATACTAGGTACTAGTAATGTTTACCTACTCAAAACCTATTAATGTGTATTTCATCAAAGCTACGTAATTATTGTATTGACCTATTTATGAAGCATACTAGATAACATGTTTTAAGCTTGAATTTGACCGCCATTTTTTTTATTATGTACAAAATGAAATCTGCGTACTCCTAAATATAATTATGTATACTTATCACAACCATGTGTATTTCATTTGACATAATTATAACTTGTGATTAGCGTTAGCTGAAAAAATTAAGTAGTTCTATTATATGTAGTTTCATTTAGCTTTAATTTATCGACCAAAACAGCATCCATAGTGGAATATTTCCACACACAAGGAATATCGGTTGCAAGTTTTTTTTTTTGGCACAGCTAGTTTGTGGAACTTTCTGCTAAGCCTGTCTTCTCCGAAAGATATATTATGCGTGTCTTCAAATACAGAGTGTTTCGGGTCAGCGTCTTTATCTTAGACCGCACTACTGCTTAATATCAGGCAGGATATAGATAGGTAGATAGATAAAACTCTTTATTGTGTAGTCAAACGCGACTCTATTCAGAGTAAAAAAGAAAACTGGAACGTTAGCATTGTCTTGTCTAGATTATTTCTAGTTAACGTTCATCACAATTTCAGTGTTAATATTACGTGCTTGACAATAGCTAGAAGATGAATCCGTCCTTACATCGCTACTTAGAGTTTAGATAATTCCATTTGTTTTCCTAACTGAGCTTGTTTGTTACAGTGAGGAGTTCAGCGGAGGCGTCTACGTTCAGTATAACGCTATTAACACTTTCCCTCGCATTGTTTCTTGCGTCCGTGAAGCAAACTGAAACGTGATAAATTATCTACTTACTTTTATTAGGGAAACTTGATTTAGACGCTGGCACGAATACAGCTCAGTTCAACTAAGAGTGAAGGCCCATCACCCATTAGACGAACTCAACACCAACCCGACTAAAAGCAAATACTTCTTAGCTGGCTATTTGTATTTGCGAGCCTTACATAAGTTCGCTAGCCTAGCCTGAATATAGTAGAATGTCATGAGTTGGATACGCATACGGATAAGGCAAATGACGCGTAATTATCCTTTATACACTTGATGTTCATGACATGAAATTCTGTATGGTATATGTTAAGGCTAACATTTTTATAGTTTTGCTTTTGTTTGTAATTGTATTGGTTGTAATAAACCGCAACCTTAAGGGTAAAACCGCACTACACTGCATAATAGGTTTTGTAATTATAGTTTATTATTTTTCAATGAAATGGCATGTGCTACTTGAAGCATTGCGCACTTGAAGCATAAAGTAAAAAAAGACTGGCGTAATACGGTCATTTTTCAAAAAACATTTATACTTCGTAGAACATGTCCACAAATCTCAGAGCCCTTATTAGCTATGAGCACATAAACACGTAACGTGTAACGGAAACGCGGCGGAATTCTAGCTAAATTAATGTGAAATCGTACTCTCTATGCCAATGTCAAATTAAAAAATGCGAGGAGAGCTATTTTAAACTATCGAAGCAAACTTTAAAACCGTATAATCTTAAAAACTATATGCGCAAATCAGGGCCCTGGTTTGTGAAGACGTTATTTTTTTTTAAGGGCTGTGGCGATCATTATCACAAACAATCATTATGTACAAACAATTGTAGATAGAAAAATATTGAAAAATGGTTGTAGTGAAGTTGTAAAAAAAATAAGAGTTTTAAAACAAATTTTCATTTTGTCAATTTATTAATATGTAAGTCATTGGGTATGTAAAATCGTTACTAGTTCAGCTTTTACTTTTGTTTTGTATTCTATCTATTCTCAGAAACATTTTGTTCGGAGACACATCGAAACTTATAAGTGCAAACTGTTCCCAAAGCAATTCGATCTGTCTCCAGAATAAAACAGGGATAAAAAAGAATTTATTTTAAAACCTTATGTCAGTGTTATGTATGTCAGTTCATGACATCACTGAAGATTTAGGTTACAACATATTACATAGTTTAAGATTTTAAAATACTTACGTGAATTGTTTTTTACGTTAGAAACAAAACTGTCGTATAATGGGACAACTTTTCTGAAATATTGTGTTCCATAAAACTGTATCAGATTTTATATTTTTGAATAGTTAATAGAGTAATGCAGCTATGTAAGTTTTTTAAAGGTAATATCATATTTATAACACTGTAATTTTTAATGTTTACCTGTAAATATAATTCGTTTAGGAACGCCTTCTTAGAGATTTTTACCAATGTAAATATTGTCTTCTGAAACATTACTATTATACTTTACTATTGTTTAACTTATAGTGGACTTTAGCTCTGGATATTTTAAAATATTAAAATTGTGTTTTATTCTTCAAAAAGAACTGACTGAACATAATCTTGTTTTAACAAAAAGCCTCTCAATTTAAAGGATTTAGGTATTATAATCCTATTTTAACTAAGTAGAGAGGTATTTTTGCTTGTATGCGGTTAATAGGTTTTTTTTCATGATTTTGTCATTTAAATGAAATTGACTAACCTTTGTATGGTAATCCTGGGGTGCTATTCTAGAACCTGAAATATTATTTATATTACTCGGCAGTTGCATTTCGATTGAATTATGGACTCACTAAAATATCATTTTTTAGAATACAGCATCTGCAGTACTTCACTTGCCCAAAGAAACAGAAGTTATTTAACCGCATATCAACTTGCTTATCATAACGTATCATTGTACATATCAAGTTAGAACACTTTTGCTTTGTTGTAAACTTAAATATGTAAGTTAGTTAATATTTTAAAGGCAAAACTTGGTTTAAAATAAATGATGAATTTGTTACAGGTGTATTTTATTTCGTAATTTATCGTTTGGTTCGATTTATTCCTCCTAGCCGTTGAGATTATGAAATACTAAAGTTTTGAACGCCTTTGTTGTTCCGTACCCGCGAGTAAGATGATAAGCAACGAACTAACTTTAACAATTATAATATTAGTAACGAAGATGAAGCGTTCATGTAAAATTTAATAAAGGAGACAAAAATAGCCTTTCAATTGTTAACGTAAAATATGTTGGTACCTAAAACAAGTTTTTTGTACCAATAAATTGTAATTGTTTTAGAACAAAAACAAAAATTATTAATTGGCGGTAGTAACCTTATCACCTAAAACGATTTCTGCGTAGTAACCTGGGCACATAAACTTCTTAATAAATTAAAGCCAAAATTAGCACGTTTAGAAAGTATGCATAAACAAGCGATGGATAAAAATGGGTTAATAGTAGATATCACATTATTATTAAATTATTACTAGCTGCGACCCCTGGTGTTACCCGCTACATGTTTACGGGATAAAAAGTAACCTGTGTTAATCCAGGGTCTCAGCTACCTCCATACTAAATTTTTTCCAAATCCGTTTCGTAGTTTTTCCGTGAAAGAGCAACAACCATCCATCCACCCATCCATTTGGCTGAAAATAGGGAAATATTATAAAATGTTGCAAAGTAAACTTGTACTAAGATTTGTAAAATTGTAAATGTTAAATACGTTTAAAACTGATGTCGCCAAGGACACATCGTCTGTTCATCAAATATATCTGATAGATAATTAAAATCAATTAGAATTGTCGTTTTTATCTCGATATATTAAATCAATTTAATCTGACTTTGGTTTGTGATTACCAAAACAAAAACCTTAGTTACTAAATAAAAGACCTATAATAAGATCACAAAAGCACATTATCATAAACAACAAACAAAGCCAAATTACTGCAAGTAATAAATTTGAAAAAATTATCCCTCCGAATACAAGAAAACTCACAAAAAAATGAGAGAATTGCGTGAGACTGCCTACATTTCCGTTACGAAAGCTGTTTTTGTCCCGTTTGAAACAAAAAATGAAATATTTCATAATACAAATATCAGTCACGACTTATTCTGTTAGATGGAAGTTGATAAGGGTATTTCAAGCTTATCGTTACAACGTCTAATTTAGTTCAGACATTAATATTTTAACTGGACAAGTCGACTCGCTTGAAAACGTTCATACATTTTAGATTGATATTTTTTGCTATCATTTTGCATAGAATCGCATTTGACATTATCTACTACTATGGAATTATAAAATTTCCCATATTTTGCCTCAAGTTTTTAGCCATGTTTCAAACAGACGAACAGACGCGGCAGACGACTTTGTTTTATAATATGTAGACCCATGAAGCGGCTTTGTATCCAACATAATTTAAAGATTCAAAAAAAATCTGTGCAGTCGTTTGAAGATTTTTAGTAAAGGACGTGACGTGGAGCGTCTTCCACAGGTCTGAACGAGCTCTAATTTCTTAATATGTTTGCAAATATTGATTGGGTGGGTATTTAAAGACCTTATTTCATATTTGTTTTATCGAGACTTGATTAGCTTCGACTCCATGCCATATCTTTTTGTTAGTTGACTTTAGAAATATACTTTGATAATATTTTCGCTATTTCCCTTCAGTTTCAATTTTCTCCACAACAAGGAAGTCAAATTTCGAAAGGACAATTTTAGTGAACTCGTTGACTTAAAATAGTAAATCCCTCTTAGAAATCTCTAAAGCGCATCTTTATCTTGACCATCTCGCACAAATCGCTCGACCCGCATCTCTTTGGCTCTTTTGTCAGCAATCCACTCTCTCCTTTTACATTTTGCTGTGAAATTGAACCTTTCAAACAATATCGATATATCAGTCTGAGGTCGGATTACTTGGAGATATAAAAGCGTGTAGAGTATTGTTTGTGTCTTGAAGTATTTTAAAGTCTTTGTTTAACGTGTAATAGATAGTTCTTACAAAAACAATCATATCGACAATATTTATACAGATGCGTGGCTAAAGGTAAAGCGCTATCGCACCGGATGTGAAGTATCGAGCGTTTTTTTTTTATTTTATTTTTTTTAATGGTTGACAGGCTAGTTGTTTGACCACAGCTCACCTGATGTTAAGTGACGGTGTGGTCGAAGATGGTAAAGCACACCTAGCCTGGAATGGAACTGGCTCTCGAGTGAGGCTGCCGGAACACACCGTTAGATGCTTGGCGGCAGATTTTCAACTTGAGGGTGGTAGCTAGCCAGCCGAGTACTAGAAAGTACCCTACCACCATGCTATGGTTTCCTCACGATGTTTTCCTTCACCGGCAGCTCAAGCTCATTGTTGGGGTTTGAACCCACGCCCTTCGGCATGCGAACCTACCGCGCTAACCACTGAGCTATCATCGCTAAAGCTAGTGACTAAATAATGTTCAGCTCGTTCAGCTAGTGACTAAATAATGTTTTAATAGTAAGTTTTTTTTTTATGGTTGACAGAGTAAGTGTTTGACCACAGCTCATCTGATGTTAAGTAAAGTAAAGATGGTAAACACACCTAGCCTGAAATGAAACTGAGTCTCAAGCAAGGCTGCCGGAACGCACAGATTTTCAACTTCAGGGTGGTAGCTAGCCAGTTTAATACCAGAAAGTACCCTCCCTACGCTATGGTTTCCTTGACTGGTAACTCAAGCTGATTGTTGGGGATTGAACCCACGCCCTTCGGCGTATGATCCGACCGCGCTAACCACTGGACTATTATCGCTACAACTATAAAGTATCGTATATTTTTAAATGTAAAATAAGTATCGTATATTTTTAATGATTGATAAAACTTGTTAAGTACTGATAGTATCACAAGTTTTGTTCAAATGCTATGAGCATTTAATTTTGTAACATTATTTCACTTATCTAAGATACTTAAGCTTATAATTATTGAAATAAATTAATCTTGAAATTATTATGAATTATTTTAAATTCCCCACCGCAGTACCAGATATTTTGTCTCCAAGTAGTACTGTGTACACATTGCTGGGTTCCAGTTTGAAGGGAACTGCAGCTGACGAAATTATAGGGCTATTGAGACTAACCATCGAAAGTATCAAAGTAATGAGCGCCAAAGCATCAATGCCGGATTTTGTTTTACTACTCAAATTTCCGTTTATCGCTGCAATGGTCATGTACAGGTTATTTCGGAGCATCTCGTTCATCTCATTACTTTAACATTAAAAAAACAACATTAGAACGTAGATTTTAATGTTAAATATCACAAGAACTGTTGTTATTAATCTCATGACATATTCATCTACACGATAAAATAACTGTTTTATATCAAAGGGATCTAAAAACTGTTTGACAATTTACCGTCAAAGAAAGACTTTCATCCTTTCAGGATCGTCAAGACGGTTTGGATGGTATTAATACAACAATAGCTTGTGATTTCCCGTCAGCCAAATGAAAGACAACACTTTAATGAAAACGTCACAGTCACTGAGACGTCTCCGGCAACGAAACATACTAACAGTAACCCATTGTCTTCCGTGAGCGCCGACCAATGAGGTGGAAATTAAAAAAAGAAATCTGCCTACCGTATAATGGCACCTACACTACTATTCTGATAGTACGGGAATAGTTTCAGAGATCAAACAAACATCTATGTATGTTCATCTGACAAATGTCTGCTCTGGGTAGGAATCGAACCCACTCCCTTCAACTCTGGAATCAAAGCTACTGTTAAATGAGATAACAAAGCATTTTTCGAGATATTATAAGCTAATTATAGCTCCAATAATATGTACGTGCTTTGCCCCACAGCTTTGCTTGCATTATTTCTATCCCTTGGCAACGATTAATTTTTTTTCTGGATTAACGTACCTTATGCCATGTTTTGTACCCCTGACTGTATGTAAAATTATATCATAATCAATTAAGTAGTTAAGGCGTGAACGCTTAACAAACAAACACATTCATAATCACTTATATAATATTTTTTTATTTCAATTCGTACCCGGTGAGGTATGGCTCGCTCGTACATCTTAACTTAATTAAATCGGTTCAGTCGTTCGCTTACCAACAAACATCATTGGTTTTTTATTTATACACCCTTTTTTTAATTGCTAGAAAAAAATGGCGTTATATACAGATATAAGTGAACCCATCTATAAAAAAAACTTGAAAAATTGATGTCGAAAAATTATCCACAAATAAACCTAGTCCGTCGCAATTTCATTCATAAATCATGTGGCCAGCTCTTGCAACCAGATCGGGAGGCCTCGGTTACGATAGTGCGATAGAGAAAGAAAATGTTTTTTGCAATTGACCAGTAAAAACTTTGGTATTATGAAGTAAACAAAAGTTCTGATTGCACATTTACGATGTCTCTGTATGTTACTTGGAATGTATTACGAATAAATTTTTCTTTAGTAATTAAAAACATGTGGTATATAGATAGTTAGAATTCTAGTTATCACAGTTATTATAGCCTTGTCATACGCAAACTTAAATTCCGCTCATTAAGAATCCATACTAGTCATAAAATATAGGCAACAGATTCGCTCGTCAAAGAAAGTATCCGGCGACGCGGCGATCCATTTACACGGAAAATGAATAAAAACTTTGTTGGTAAACGTTCGCGACACGACCAGTGTCGTCAACAGATTGTCACTCAAGTTGTTTTCGTCGAAATGCTAAAGTTAAGACTTTATTCAATAGGCTATTTGATTGACGGGCCTTGGAACTGGTACTGAACTGTGACCTTTTATCATTTTAACTGGAGCTGGTGTTAAATAGTGTATTAAAAATAAGTGATATGTTGAAAATAATAACACAGATATACTCGTATGTTGTTATCATTACTACTGACTCAAATGAAACATAATACATTTTTTTTTGTGTACGTAAATATATACGAGGCGATGTAATAGAAATTTTATTTTACTAGATAAATCTATAATTGCTAAAGGTTGAAATATGCAATATTTTTTTATTATTCTTTTTTATTACTCTAGCTCTGCTCATTTTTTCAAGGGTGAACAAAGTGCATCTATTGAGTAACTTATTTTTTCTTCAGTTTAGAGTTGATCATTTAACAAAAGATATTCCTAATAATGAGTGTAATGACCCCCTTTCAAAACAGCACTGAAACTTATAGCCCTGTATAAGTAGGAGTTGTATATCATTAAGATTCATAATAAGAAGTATGCCAAGGCAATAATTACAAAGTTAGCTCGTCTATTGTTTTCCACAGACATGTTCCAACATGTGTGGAAAACAAGTCAATAATTATTTATTAACGGGGGACAAGCACTGTAAATGATAATTTGTTTCGATGAATTGTACATTGATTGATGAATATTTAAATAAGTAGTATTTGTGGGTAAATGTGAAAATGTTAAAATTATTCACTGTGACTAACGCGTAGTCTATGAAGACAACCCTTTGTCGTTAAATAAACTAAAGAACCAAACTTCAAAGGAAGGTAAGCATGCCAATGTAGCCATATGTTCAATATTTCTAACGGGCCGACCCGGGCTATTTCCTTCACAATTTTATTCAAACTTGGCTCTTCTTCCGGTTTGTTGATGCGTAAAAAGTGCCTACACGCTTCTTGGCACGGACTCTTGATAAAATCGGGAACCGATTAGGGTGTCCTTACACTAAACTTTTTTATTCGTACTTTATTCAAATTGACACGAGGGAACCGACAGGGTGTAAAGGCTGATAGCAGACTACTTTAGTGCCGTTCTATACTGTCAACATTGTCACAGTATGTGAATTTGTTTATTTTCGACGCTTCGTAGACTCGTAGATACTTCGTAGCTACTAAGAGTAATTGTCGTAGGCCAGTGCTACAACGTGTATATATGCATATATATAACTATATGTCACGTGTGTAAAATCTGTATAGCCATTCGATTCTGGATTTCGTAGTTTCTTATAAGAAAATCACAACCACTAAATATTTTCAACTACCTAGTAAAAGAGCACTATTTATCCCAAAGTTTAAACTATTGGCTCCATCCCCATTTATTTATTTGCACCAAAATGGTTTCTGTAAACCTTTGACTGTTAGTCTTTGTTTTTCAATTGTTTTGTGTTTGTGTATAATACGTGTTTTATATAATATGAATGTCTTAATATATTTATTATTTTTATATACATAGTTTTATCTAAGTTTGTGTTTTTTTACTTGTTATATATTATAGTGTTAGTATACATGTTTTATATGCACATAAATATAGGTATATATTCACGATGTGTTCCCGTTTTATCTCACAAACGCTTTACCATTAGGAGAGCGTCTTGTTTGACTCAATAAGAATTTCATCACATAACTATCGAGAAATGAGTATCCTGCGTCTATCCTTGTGATACACAGTCACCTCACAGAATTTCATGAAGATCCATCTGAAAACGTTACAAACAGACACATTCGGTTTTTTTTTAATATTGGCTAGAATTCGTATGTGTATTAAATTTCCTTTGTTCTGTGAACAATACCTCAATGTAGGACATGTAGGTGTATAAACAAACAATTCCTAAAGATTGCCTACTGGTGTACATATATAGCCCACATAGTGCCTTCAGGAAAGATAGCAAATGGTCGAATGGTCAGATAATCTGATCGAAGAAGTCGTGTTTTGTCACGCAATGGTGACGGTAGATAAGTTTTACCGAGATTCTTCGTGCTACCAAAGTTATTGTCAGAAGTGGTATCGTATCTGCTGATCTGTTTACAGAGAGGTACTTATATCTGTTTATAAAGCACCTAAATACTTATATTTGTTAATAAAGTACCTTATTAATAACGTAATGGTGGTTCAGAAAATTGAAAATTGTGTTTATGTTGTTATGTTCCTCGCGTAGTTCTTGAATTATTGAACATAAAATCAAGACCTTCTAGTATTCAAATAATTGTCATTGTCAGTTTATAATAGTAATCTTGGATAGCTCTTTCAAATGTAAGTTTGTTTTCTTAATGATTGTATACTTGTATTAACAAAGACTTAGGCTCACTTCTACTCTTTGAACTTCATTCGTCGAAAAGCCACCCGCTTACAGTGGAAATTACTTTTTAACGCACTAAACGTTTTCAGACCACCTTTCTTGTAAAAACTGCTGGTGTGTCAAACTCGTTGCCTGCCTCTGTATTTACAAATATTTTTTTAAATGCTTTATGGCTTGTTTTTTTCGCCATTTCACCTGATGGTAAGTGAAGATGCGATCTACGTTGGAGCACGATAAAAAAAGATACCGATTTAATCTCGACTTGAAGACACCCATATTGTATCTATCAGGCAACACCCACTTGGGTAAAGTATTTCATGCTTTAGCTGTTCGAATAATAAAAGTAGATTCAAATCGTTTCGTACGGGTTTTTGGAATGTCAACCATGAAACGATGTCGCTTCAACTAAGTACAACAATGACTCCGAACAACCCCGTTTAAAAGAAATAACTAGTACTGTAGAGATTAATTGCTAACAATGTTAGTAGGTAGTCTACAAAAACTTCTGAGCTATTAATTTAAATGTTTATAAATTATCGTATCGAGTGTTTGTTTTTAGTCAGGGTTATAAGCTTGGGGTGTTCTAAGCTGATAGAAGGTCACGGAACTTTTACTATGGCTACAATTCTCTAAACTAAACAAATCTTGTATTATGTAATCAGAAAGCTCATAGAATATTTGTCTATACGTCATTTACGCATCATCGACTGAACACTGAGGTGTTCAGTCGATGATGCGTAAATCAAGCCACCATATATTACAATCCGTCTCAAAGGACCATAATGTTACAGTCCACTCTAATATTTTATTACATAGTCAATCAAGTTAAAACTCAAACAGCTTTTGACTTGTAACATTGGTGTTATCAGTAAAATATTTGTATTTATTTGCAGTCAAATGATTATGACGATGATGGTAATATAACAATAGTTTCAACAAGACGAACCCATGGGGGAAGCAACATGAATCAGTTATTATAAATAAATATCATAGGGCATTACACACAGCGCCATCTGGCCCCAAACTAAGCAGTGCTTGTGCTATGGAAGACAGATAACTGATAGAATACTTAAATACTTCTTTTTTTTTTGTAAATACGTACAGTATACCCAGGCACAGAACAAACATCGATGTTAGTCACACAATTGTTAGTCCTGAGTGGGAATCGAACCCACGTCCTTCAGCTCTCGAAGCAGACATACTACCAATGAACCAACAGGGCTGTCAAAATTAAATTGAATACAAAGAAAAACAACGGAAGATCAAAAACTCTAACAAGCCTGGAACAAAATCACGTAACTTTACATAATTTGGTACACGCTGAGCAATATCGTGTAAAAAAATGTCCTTCGTGTCGTATTTCTTAAGACCAGTGATCAATGAACGGCGGTCACGCAGGGTTGGCACGCAACGGCCGCCGACTCGTGCCTTACCTAGCTTCTGACACCTCCATTTAGATTACAAACGTATAAAAATGTTAGCCCTGCCTCTGTGCTACTAACCACTTCATTTATTAGGACGCTGCTTGAAATAAACGTAATTAAATGAGACCGGAATGGAAGTGTGATATACACCAACTCATTAACTTAGCTTTGTCCCCGTTTTCGCCTGCGTTTTCTGCGATAAAAAGACTGTGTTAATTAATACAGAATCATAACTTATCTACATTTCACATTTCATAGAAATCTGTTAAACCGTTGCATTGTGTTAACAAATATAAAATATTAGCTGGTGCACGGAGCGTTGTTGCCACAAAAAAAAACACAATTATACTATGCCTACAACGTTTGAGCAGGGGTTTTGGCGGGAACGCGGAAAGAGTCGTGTCGCGCCGTTGTATTTTTTTCCAAAACTAGTGTTTCATCGAGTGTTTATGAATAAAAATGGTGGTATTTTATTTATAAAGTGCCGGATCACAAGCGCGAGTGTGGGAAAATGCTGTGAAACATGACTTTTCGTGTTGCTTCCAAAACTCCATCGAAGCTTATAGTATAGTACTTTATTAAAGCATGACTGGACTTGACTGACAAGGACTGTACTTGACCAAGACTGGACTTTGACTATAACTATAGCTACGAAGCAACTTATTTAACTTTTAAAACTTGAAAATATGAAGCACTTGACACTGGCAAGTGCTCAAGATGCGACGCCAAAACTAAAAAAAAATAACAATAAACGATACGTTGACTACGTCTCATTGCAATCGGATTAACGGTACGGCAACGCGTAAAATACGAACAAACAAACATTAATTTATATCTATCAGACAAGTGGTTATCTAGCTGTCAAGAAAACTAGTCGTCCAAATAGCATTGCCCTTTTCCAAAAGTCTTTACTTGTTGCGGAAGTTATTTTTAACCGCCGCCGCAAACAAAGGGGTGTTATTTGTTACTTTAACTTATATGTGTGTCTGCTTATGGCATCGGAGCTCCCAAACGACTGAACCAATTATAATTTAGTTATTATTTAACGTGAAAGGTGACTTGATCGACAGTTTTAGTTACGATTCAAGAAAATCTTTTGAGTCGTTTGAAGATTATGAGCGCTTTCTAGTTGATGAATGAATTTGATCACTTTCTACAGATCTGGTCGAATCAATATTTGGTACTCGGATAATAATTACGCATTTTCATTTTATTTTGAATTTATAATCCCACTAACATTATAAATGTGAAAGTTTCGATGGATGGGTGGATGTTTGTTACTCTTTTACGCAAACACTACTGAACGAATTTGGATGAAATTTGGCATGGAGGTAGCTGAGACCCTAGATTAGCACATAGGTTACTTTTTATTCCGAAAACAAGTAGCGGGTAACACCGCGGGACGCAGCTAGTCTTTAATAATTTTTAAATGTCATAAATTTTGTGTCAACAGAATATAAAAGTAACAGTATAAATTTCGATTGTGCTAGATTAACACATTTGTGTGACGAACAAAAATGTTTGTTCCGTGTTCCTTACGTATAAAAAGTAATTATTTACAAAAAAAAAGGTATATAAATGTATTATTTCGGTTATCTGACGGCGAAACAGTCCCTGATATTTTTTAAAATTCTAAAATGATATTACGCTCTTGATGATTATATGAAGCAAAATCATCCAGACTGATTCCCAAACTTTGGTAAAGCAGAAGCGCTTTTACCCTTAATTACTTGTTATGTGAATCATACTGTGGCGTGTTCTTGGCTAACATAAATAATCGTTTGTCTTCATCAAAAGTTGTTCTTATGGAAATTAATTGGCCCTTTGTATAAGTTTGACACTTCAGGGTCACGGAAACGAGAAACTTTGTTATAAAATATCGGATTTAGATCTCTAGCCGAATCATTAATCAATAATAATGGCAGAAAATGCTTTAGCATTAAGTCCTCCCCTTGTAGGTACATGTTTTTCTTTAAAGTGTGCAATAAAGAATTAAATAAATAATAATGTACACGACCTATTATTTATTTGCTGTCAACCATTTATTTCAATATATAATACGAGTACAGTACTTATTTAATAGCTTACTCTGTCATACTTCTGACATAATTTATAATGCGTAAGTTTGTGTATAATATGTGTACGTTTGTCATTTATTTACGCAGTAACTGGCTTAGATCAGTAACGGATTTAAATAAATAAATACATTTATTTTGTTTTGTAATAGGAAACCAAACACACAAAAATAAACGAACAGAGACAATTACAGACAGACAGTTATTTAGATAAAATGTTGTATGCAGATAGCTTATACAGTGAATTAACATATAAATAAATATCGTAGGACACACACAGCGCCATCTGACCCCAAACTAAGCAAAGCTTGTACTATGGAAGTCAGATAACTGATAAAATACTAAAATACTTTTTTTTTGTAAACACATACGTATAATACATTATAAGTATGTATGTTTATATTCGAAAATGCATGCAATCAACCATAGTTGAGTCCATTGAAATGTGCTCAATTATGGCTTCATATCAAGGCATATTATGTTCGTCGCTAAATGGTCGAAGTTACAAAGTTTTCCGACCGCACTAGATGAAAGACGACGTTCAAGTAATTATGAGATAATAGAACTAAATTGCAGTTTTAATAGTTTGACTGTGGATTGTACACCTATGCAGTCGTTGACATTTAATCACTGAAAATTTATAGGTATGTAGTATATAAAATAGGTATTACGTAAGTCTGACTAGTTTTTTAAATTATTGACAAGCTAGGTGTTTGACCACGGCTCACCTAAATTAAGTGACGGTGAAGTCAAGATAGTAAAGCACACGTAGCCTGGAATAGAACTGGCTCTCAATTGAGGCAGCCGGAACACACCGTAGCTAGCCAGCCGAGTACTATAAAATACCCTACAACCATGCTATGGTTTCCTCACGATGTTTTTCTTCACCGGCAGCTCAAGCTCATTGTTGGGGTTTAAATGTACGCCCTTCGGTGTATAAACCGACAGCGCTAACCACTGAGCTATCATCGCTAAAAGTTTTGAAACTCTAGTTGCAATCTAATTTCAGAAAAAAATGGTACTGAGAGTTATAAGATGATAAACCTGATATATAAAAACAATACTAAACAATAGTCGGAGTATCCGACATAATTATACGTAAGTAATCAAAAACAAAACAAAAAAAAAGAATCACATCAGTTTTCATAGTAACATTTTTATATTTGAATCCAAATTCATTTCTATTATCTTGTTGACAGTTAATGTATGCTTCTAGCAAACTCTAGCTATTATTATCATGTTCTTCATTTGTTTTCACTCGTAAGAAGACTATGCTTTTCACGGCCTTCTGGCCAAGTGAAAAGCTGATAAAATCTGTTGGTTTAGCGACAATACGATGGGAGTTTTGGATAACTGCTTTTTGTAGTTGAAAAGATGTGTTTCTATTATAAACTTTCCGTCTTGAACTAAGCTTGTTTTAATTTTTTTGATTTTTTAGACAAGTAATTAAATCTACTTATGTAAAGATACATAGCTTTAAAATTGTATAATTACGACGGAAACAATAAATACATATTATGTCAGCGCTATTACTAAAGCAATTAACACGAATCTTAAAAAAAAAACAATCAAAACACCAGATACCAATTCTAATCTCGTCTCAGACACACGATCGTTTCTCATTACACTGCGTATATCGTACAAGTTTGATGGGATTTCGACGCACAGAATCGAAAAAACAAGAGATGGAAAGTGCTTACCGAGGTTTGAAATTGGAAACGCGTTCATCAGCGTTCTACGGAAATTGTTGGCTCGTTGCGAGCGGGTAGCAACGGCTGCCGCAGACAGCTAGCGTGAGCTCATTATCCTGTCCCGTGGTTTGCCCGCTTGCTCTTGACTTGGAACACAGATTAGGTAAATACAAGTACGTGATAAAGAGTATCGTCCAATTGCATTTCGTCAAGCATGTTTTACGCTTATCAATTTTAGTTTGCGTTTGTACCGAAACATTAATTTTCGTACAAATATATGTATTTTTTGACAACCCTGTTGGTTCATTGGTACTATGTCTGTTGCAACAGCTGAAAGACGTGGGTTCAAATCTCACGCAGGACAAATATTTTGTGGTATAAACAAATGTTTGTTCTGTGTCTGGGTGTACTGTATGTATTTACAAACAAAAATAAAAGTATTTAAGTATTCTATCAGAAGACAGGTAAACTACCTGTCTTCCATAGTACAAGCTTTGCTTAGTTTGCGGTCAGATGCTGTGTGTCTAATGTCCTATGATATTTATTGATTTATTATTTATTTATTTTATTTTATTAAATTTGATTGTAACCCTCTAAAAGTAGAGACGTAATTTAAAATGAGTAGGAATTCAAATCAAAGATGGCAAAGCAAAATGTACAGACCTACTTAATAATTTCAGTGTACAACTATTTAAATGTTGTTGTTCTATTCCAGGCTAGGTGTGCTTTAGCAACTACGACCACACCGTCACTTAACATCAGGTGAGCCGTGGTCAAACATTTAGCCTGTCAACCATTTGAAAAAAAAGTTGTAACTTAAGTCATTTTATTTTAAAGAATTTTGTTAGACAGTTTTTACATGACTGCCCAAAACAGGATTGCAATGTTTTCAGGGTTCGTGTGTGTGTATGTGAGTTTTTTTTCTTCATTTTTTTTTTGCGATTTGGGATATTTTTATGATCTATAAAAATAAACTGCATCAACCTCGCTTTGTATCCAGACGACGAAGTTCTTAATTTTTAACTAAGATAATAAATTAAATATCATAGGGCATTTTACACAGCGCCATCTAGAGTGGCATGTACAGAAAACAAATGAACCTTATGAGCTAGTGCCACAAATAGAAACACATATAATTATATTTTATAGATAAAAGCGTGAGATAAGAAACAGAACAATTTAATAGCTAAAGGTGAGTTTATTTCGCATAATTGTCCTTTCCATTCTTCGTTAACGCCAACCTTATCGCTTTAGAACTTTATTAATGCGCTACTTTATCTTCCCCTTTATTAATCTACAGTTAGTTTGAAATTACATAGAAAAAAATGCAAGTGTTGTTATTTGCTATCTAATGGAATCAGGCAGGTACCAATTTGATGAAGCACATTTCCCATAGAAACATACACATTACAAATGCATTTTGTGTACATTAAACCAAATCAAGACACATTTTTGATGATTGAAACGACCAGTAAATAAAGTAGAATAAATACTTCTTAAAAAGTGTTTGTTCTGATATA
Organism: Biston betularia; assembly: GCA_905404145.2. Classification (NCBI taxonomy): domain Eukaryota; kingdom Metazoa; phylum Arthropoda; class Insecta; order Lepidoptera; family Geometridae; genus Biston; species Biston betularia. The sequence continues at coordinate 5,799,284 of FR989868.1, forward strand.
ATATGACATATAATATAATTGCCTGTTCTGGTTTGCTGATAGCCTTTATTTCTGAGCTGTCGTCCGTGGGTTCGATTCCCATATTCGTTCGATTCCAATACAAAGATTTTTGTGACAACTTTTTTGAAACTACACCGCAATACGATCACATACTTTTGATTGGATTCAATGTTTTCGATAACCTTATGTCCATCTTCCTATTTATATTAAGATGTTTTCTGATTTCAATTGCTTCACGTTCTTGAATAGTAATGTCATGGTGGTAGGGGTACTTTCTAGTAAATACTCGGCTGGCTATCTACCACTTTTGGCTACAACTTTTGTGACATGAATTTACCACGTTCTCCTTAAACTCCAAAAGTCCAAAAATCAGACTTATCTGCAATACAAACATTACATACAAAATATGGCATCACATACTGCAGATAATTTTAAAGGCGTCTTTATGGTAAGCTACTTTTAACAAAATATCTTACGTCTTGCTTATTTAAGATGGGTACCATGCCGTGTTTTCAAACCACTAATCATTACAGTTTTGTATTAAGATCACGTACAAAGCAAAGTTGGCGCTGTCCTAGACAGCTAACGGAAAGAAAAATATATGCATAAACCAGTGACATATAAAAGTTAAAACGATAGATATGCGTTACTAAATTCTTATCCACATACAAGATGCTAACACAGGAAAATGTTACAAAAGTGTAAGTGTAAGTTCATATCCCACTAATCCCACTAATATTATAAATGTAAAAGTTTGGATGGATGGATGTTTGTTACTCGTTCACGCAAAAACAGATACTAAGCGGATTTGGATGAAATTTGGTACGGAAGTAGCTGAGACCCTGGTTTAAGACACATGCTACTTTTTATCCCGAAAACATATAGTGGGTAACACCGCGGGGCGCAGTTAGTCCCGCATAAGTAAAACAAAAAATGTACCAAAGCCACGTCATTTTCTATAGAAAAAAATTTCCAATATAAAAAATGCTCCGCACATAATCCAAAGCGCCAAAGATTTGAATTGCATACAGGTCAAATTTGAAATATAAATTTAATCTTAAAGCAATTTGTTTTTACTCGATGTTTAGACGTTTGGGTTTTATCGTGGAAGATTTGCATACATAAAATCCTTACATATTTTATGTATCCAAATCTTATGTAAATCTATTCGTAGCGATGGACGCAACGTGTCTTGGTTTAAATGACTCATAATCAATTTTAAAGAACTTATTTTTATTTATTTACGTAGAATCCGTGCATAAAATAGTAAGTACGTATATTTGATTTTCGTTTTTCAATATTTGATGTGAAATTATTTCGCAATACAACTTCTTTCGCCATTTTTTTTATGTAAAGTAATGAGACGAACGAAACTCTCCTTTGATTTTAGGAAATAACGCATGTCCATGACCATCGTAGCAATACACAGAACTATGAACCCTGGAGTATGTTGTAACAAAACAAAGTCCAGGGCAACGCTGCCTTATCGCAGTATTAGATATTCTGCCACCAATCAGTAGTATGTAAACATTAATGCTGTGGGTATTGCAGTTAGACTATTGAGACTAACCAACGAATTTGTTAAAATAATGAACGCCAGGACGGCGATACCTCGAATTTTTTTTGTAACTCAAAGTTTTGTATACCACTACAATGGTCATGACCAGGTATTATCTTTTACCATTAGTAGAACATTTTATTCATCTCATCGTAAAAAATAATGCATTCGAACATGAAACTCGGTAAATCAAATGACAATTATTTATTACGCAATTACTGCTTGTTATCATCCAGTACTTTTGACCTTAATTAGCAACACAATACGGGAGAGTATTGGTGCTTACATAATTACCACATAATACCCATTAATCTGAGAACTTAATTGTCCTAACTATACATGATACATATTATACCTATTCTAACAGACGCGGCATTTGCTGAATGTATAGCTTCATTACGCGATGACAAATGCTTGCAGTCCATTCATGATTTGTGGAAATCGTAATACGAGCTCGGTAGAAATGTATCTTTATATAGGTTCTATACTTCAATATAGGTTGGTTTTTTAGGAATGAGTACTGTGAAATTTATAGCGCATGCTATTTATGTGTATACTTGCTTGTCTATTTATACATGGTAATTTTTATACAGATTATTTTATTTACAGTTTTAAACTTGATAGTGTTACAACATCTCCCGCCTATTTTTAAGCTGTATGAAATGAATGGAACTCATTGCCGGCTTCCCTGTTTCCCATAAACTACAATTTGGACGTTTTTAAGGCTAGAGTGAATAGATTTCTTCTGGGTCAGCGTGCTCCATCCTCGGACACACCGTCGCTTTGCATTAGGCGAGTTGGTGGACAAACGTAGATCTATTAAAAGAAAAAAAAAAAAAAAAACTTGTTTTACATTCTGTGTTCCGGTAACCTCACTCAGACCTCACTCACACAGTTACATTGTGGGCTAGGTCTGTTTACCAACTTCGACCACAACTACTGTAAGCGGTACCCAACACTTTTAGTAACAAAACAAGGCATTGTTGCTTTAGCACTCGTTACTTTGAGACATTCGATGGTGAATCTCATTAGCACTGTAATTTCGCTAGCTACCTTTCGAATTGGAACATAGTAACAATTACTACTTGAGATCAGAATAAACATATTATGATGCCTCGGCTCATATTATCACCTAAGCATACCTAGTATCTAGTAACATGCGGTGAGATTAGTCAGATGCGTAGTAAAAAGTATATTTCCATTATGCTATGATTTTCTCATGATGTGTTTATGCTTTTTGTTACAATTTGATTTGAAAAACTATTTTTTTATGGTTTTTTATGGTTATGGCTTGGTGTTTGACCACATCTCACCTGATGTTTAGTGACGGTATGGTAGAAGATGGTAAAAACATACCTAGCCTGCAACGGAAATAAACACATATTGGTGCGCGTAAGCCCTATATAGTGCACTGAATACATTTAAATGCTTGAGTTCTCACAACAAAGTAAATAGAAAAACTTATACTCGTAGATCTAAATAGGAATGCTAAGTGCAGATTTTCAAAAGGAAACAAACAAATGAAAGTCAGTAAGTACTCGGTACTTTCTAACTTCGATGTTTTAACAATTCATCACGAAGGTAGGTAGATTATATACCTACCATTCGAATTTCAAGAGTCATTTTTCATGCGTTATGACGTAATCGCTTATGAGCTCTAACGTTTTATTTGGAAAGTGAGGGAATTTTCATATTCAACGTTTGCTCGTATAAGCTTATCCGGTATGGTCGGGTTGGGAATCGCATCCATACATTATATATAACCTTTTCCACTGCGGAAGTTTTAAAAATGTGTTAATTTTTACCAAAATAAAACTCAGATTTTGGACGATTAATCCTGTTAAAGCTAGCGTTAAATTTTAACTGGACCTAAGCTTTGAAACCCGCTATTAATTGTATCAATTGATTGAGCTCAATATTGTCCACAATCGCTCGTTTGGAGTATTTCGAAACTCGTTCAAAATCAGTTTAAATGTTTATTTCAAACTATTGGTACAGTTAGAGGATTTATAAAAAGTATTGAATATTATCTCGATAATCTGTTATCGCAAACAACGGTGATATTTTATTCATATTTGAAATATTGCATCACACAATGGAAACGGATTTGTAATGTAAAAAAATTGCTATAATGTTTATAATATTGTTAAATGTGTTATAATTTTTTTGTGACACCTAGACCTGTCAGGTACCTGTTTTTCCAAGATGACGGCCGTGGGCCAAGGGTTGCAATCCCACAAATTTGTCCCCTCCTTAATATTTAAAAAATAAAATTGCGTCCTCTATAAATGCCTCCCAAATGTAGTTTTTCAATATAGACTAATTTCGAAAACTGTGTACAACAGGTCTTTATAACTTTAGTAAATTTAGCTCGTTTTAAGCCGCTGTCACCTTCAAGCTACAGTTGCGTTATTGCCAGCGTGTTGCCAGCTGCCTGCTTGTCTCACTCATTGTGATAGATTCGTTGCGGATGATATGCACAAGACAGGCGGACAATTTGTTGGTCGTGTATTTGAAATTATTAGCACAGCGAGCGGGCGTGTGAGTGGCATAACTCTTCATTCACCTAGCACATTTCATGATTCTGTTCGTTTGTTAATTGAAACGTGTATTGAGTAGTGATGATTTGTAATTAAGAGAGACTGGCAGTTTTGACAGCTGTGATGTTTTGACGTAAATTGCTTAATTATAGCTGTATTCAAAGGACAATATAATATTAGTAGAATAGAAACTTTGTGGTAGATTCCTTAGCAGGATGTCGTCTAGGTAGGTCACCGCAGTACTACATATTCTGCTGCCAAGCAGTAGTGTAAGCATTACTGTGTTCCTGTTTCAAAGGGTACTGCAGCTAGTGAAATTACAGGGCTGTTAAGACTAATCATCGAAAGTCTCAAAGTAATGAGCGCCGATGCCCTGGACTTTGTATGTTACTCAAAATTCTGTGTTTTGCTGCAAGGGTCATGGACAGGCGTTATCTTTACCATCAAAAGAACGTCTCGAACGTCTCATTACTTTTACATTAAGAAAAACATAGACTGTTACTAACATTGCGGTTTTTTATCCTTGACAAGCTTGGTGTTTGACCACAGCTCACCTGATTTCAAGTTACGGTATGGTCGAAGATGTTAGAGCAAACCTAGTCTGGGATGAAGCTGGCTTCTTCAACACAAAGGAACAGTTCTGTTGTGGTTTGAACCTACGCCTTTCGGCGTGTGAACCGACCCCGCTAACCATTTAGCTATCAGCGCTGTAAAAAAGGTTAAATATAGAAACACTGGCTCTCAAATGCGGCAGGTAGATAACATCGTTAATTTTGACTTTCATCAAAAATATATTAGTAGAAACATTTCGTTGCATTGACATTGATGAAGTATATAATTACACTATTAGCGAATCTTAGATTAAATCTACAAAAATAGCAAAAAATTATGTTCTTTAAGTTGTAAGTTCGAACAATTTGTGTTCTTAATGTACTTTAACTAAGTATGATTAAACTGAGTTAAAGTTAATTATCAGAAGTTTGAGCCAGTCTAAATCAAAGGTCAAAAGCTTTTGTTATCAATATTGGAAGTTGCTTTAAAGACCCAAGGGTCAAGCGAAAACTTTTCAATGACGGCTTATCTAATTTATTTTAGAAAAAAGGTTAATTAATTTTATAACTTCTTTTAATTATGTCAAGTTGGGCGATCAGCGGTACCTAAGTGTTATTAAAAAGGACTTGAAAAGAACTCTTGAGGGTTTTAGAAAAGTATAAGTGGATTCTCTGTAGAATTTAATCCTGATTTTACTGCGCTAGATTCGAGAGAACTGTTGAAATTAATACATAAGTAATAAAAATAAGAGCTTTTATAAACGATAAAAATTAAACACGATCTAACTTTAGAACGTATTCAACTATTAAAAAAAAATATTCAACACACTACATATAACTGTTGTATTAGGTATAGTTATATATGTCATCGTCATCCACAGCCTTCTTTATTCCACGGCAGGGTATAGGCTGCTCTCTTCTTATGCCATCTGCCTCGGTTCTGTGCCAATGGAACTTTCGTTCGTCGCCGGAATCGGTATTGCGTATTCGGTCTTCTGTGAGTATTTTTTTTAAATACTTGAAAGATTATTTAGAACTAACATCCTGTTTATTTTATAGGATAGCGGAAGTGTAAGAATGGTTGTTAGAATATCCATAGAGAAACATAATTTAGCATAAACAGAATATATCGCCAATTCGCAATTACGACACACTTTTTGGTAACAACCTGTACAAAAAACATTGTCTATCATATTTTAGGAACAATAAAAAGTCATAGCGCTCTCTCTGTCCTGGTCCTTTGCCAATCTTGTCCAGACAAAAACTGGTGGACAACCGATACTCCGTTTACCAGTTCGCGGCTACTACCTACTCTATCAACGCCTTAGCATACCTCTCATCACTCTGCCTGGCGAAATGTTGTCGCCCGTACCACAAATTAATAACTAGTAAAGTCAAGTCCACAGATGAAAATAAGTATGTAAAGGTTCATAAAAAAATACAAACAGTATTTTAATTTTATGCTATTTATTTTTCATTGAGTGGAGTTGGAGTGGAGGCCACGAACCGGCAAGCGCAGCGTAGGACGTCCACCCACAAGGTGTACAGACGACCTTGTAAAGACCGCAGGAACGTGCTGGATGCGAGCCACTTCCAACCGGTCTTTGTGGAAGTCAAGGCCTTTGTCCAGCAGAGGACGTCCTACGGCTTAAATGATGATTTTACATTGTATTTATAGAATTTAATGAATTGAAAATTGTATTGTATTTTATTGTTTTTTATTGTATATGACGTATGGAAGATGACCTTTGAACACCATCAATTCCTTTACACGTAGCTTTACACCAAAGTTAACACTAGCTTGCAAGAAGATTGCATTTCTCTGTGAAGTAAAACGAAAGGAGTTATTCTATATTCTTGGAAGAACACTGTAATGACGGTTGCTATTTTATTTCCTCAGGGACAAGTCAAAGCGTTTGTAATCCTAACTTGCCTGTTTTACATGCAGACCATCCCGCGATGACTGAACTTTGCTTGTTTTGGATTCTTAAGAACTTTGTGAGTAATAGAGTCGTTTTGAAATAAGTTTGATCTGCTTAAAGAGTTGCTAAGTCGTTTATAATTAACAAACAAAAGCGAAACAATATAAGTCGAGAGATTAGAATTTGTTTTTTTTATTATCAGACAGAAAAATTCAGAAATGTCTGTGTCCAACACAAAAATAGAATATTGTATGTATTTTTGTTTTATTTTTATTAAAGCGAGTTAGTTTCACTTTTTTTTTCGTGGCAACCTGTCAAGATTGTTATTAAGATAATATACATAATAACTTATTAAATGAAAATAGAGAAAAGTAATGAATGACTTGAAAGTAACTTTGTAGTTTATGCTCAATTTAGAAAAAAAAATCAAAATATATTTTAAACTCCAGTCATGAAAAATCATTAGGAAAAGTAGATACGCTAGTTGAAAACAGTCCGAGATTTTTTTTTCATCTTGTTGTAACGTACAATAAACCAATATAAATGCACATAGTAAAATGTATATTATCGGTTTTAATATAATAATAAATTGATCATAATTATTTATTAATATATTATATAACATAATGTACATAATTTTGTTTATCCAAGAATCAACCAGTCTTTTTCTACAAAGAGAGTCTACAAAGCATATTGAAATCAGCAAGAGAAAAAATATATGAGCAAAAACACGACATAAAACCTACAAATCTACGCAACACGTCCATCACCCCAAACACAAAATCTACGTTAAAATTACCCACCCGTACAGAAAAGGCAAACAAATAATTTGTGAGATCGCAAATCTCGAGTCGTCGTCAATAGGCCCCCGGAGATGGAAACCGAGTGTTGCCAGTCGTAACGAGGATATTTGACTTCATTTACTCGGAACATCTTTAGAAGGCTCTCATTTTCTTCTCCGATGCGAGGGCGGATTATGCGATTCCTTTATTACTTGCGATGTGATGGGGTTATCTGAGATAAAGATACTCGTACCTTGATAAATTATGTTATTGGTTTTGTTACTTATTGAACCTGTCTTATTACGTCTTTTGTGAATAGATTCTGAGATGTATTTCAATTTCCGAAGAGGCTACGACACGCCTTTATCACAACTGCATGCCCGCATGCATAGTGTGGTTTTGTAGCGATAATAGATCAGTGGTTAGCACGATCTGATCATACGCTGCAGGGTGTGAGCTCAAAACCAACAATGAGCTTGCAGGTAAAGAAAAATATCAGAATAGAGAACAACATAATCATAGCCAGTTACATCGAAAACGTTACGAAAAATCTTTTGTTAAATGTCTGATTTTGACACGATGAAAAATAGGTAACTAATTAGCAAAGCTATCGAACATTTTCTGCTGATAAATTATTCTAGAGTGTCGGGTGAGTAAATAGCTTTCCATAACGATGATCGATTGCAGAAAACTTTGTCGACTCGATTCATCCTGATAATATGCATAATTGCTAAATATAACGGACAAGTTTTTTTTTTTTAAATATCGTTTTAACTTAGGAAATGTTTTACAATCGTGAGCGAGTGTGATCTCATGAATCGTAATTATTACGATTTTTTAAAGTTCTCGATACTTAAATAATTATTAACGAAACTATGATATTATTGTATATATAGTATATATATAGTTTTACAAATTTATAACAACTATTTAAAGTATATACAAATACAAAAACAAAACAATTTTTTATTTCATTTTATAGTCATACCAACAAACCAGCTACTAATACAGTAGAAGACAAAGTTGGCAAAAATTAATCACTGCCTCAATTATAGGTATAAACCTGATTCAATATGCACGGTATGATTAAAAATTATGAAACATTTCAATCAATCAATCTCCAAATACTAAGAATGCTATTTTAGTGAAGAAAAACGTTAGGAGAAATTCTAGATAGTCCGAAGTCATTCTAATGTTTATGTTAATCCGACAACTTGAACCGAGCAAATGTCGAACATAAACTATCTTTTGCTTCGCCGTAGTAAGGTAAAAATAAGTACGATAACATTAGAAACTACCTATATAGAATAGAATAGAATATAGCTTTATAATACACCAAAAACAAATTACAATGAAACACAGATTACAATGAAATACAAATATGAAACAAAAAAAAAGAAGGAGATCGTATAAGTTTTTAACCTCCCAGTGTAGACAGGCTAGGTGTTTGGCCACAGCTCGTCTGATGTTATGTGACGGTATGTTCGAAGATATCAACCTGGAACGGGAACTGACTCTCAAGCAAAGTTTCCGGAGCACACTGTCAGGCAGACAAATTTTCTAATTGAGAGTGGTAGATAGCTAGCCGACAACTAAAGGTAATATTATACATAAGTAGGTACTTTGATTTAATCACAACGTCAGGTATGAGTATAGGTAAGTAAGACATCATAATTTAAGCTCTACTTTTGAAATCCAACTCTAAGGATTCCAGGTTCACCAAAGCGTAATAAACTGTTTAATTAAACCTAAGAATCCAAACAATAGCTAAGACAATCGGCTGAAGTCTTATAAAAACACCGATCTTGAGTTTCACTTCATTGTTGATTGAGTTAATTAAGAATGAAGAAATTTATTTCTCTTTCTCGATATTTATTTCCCGAACGTAAAGAAAGTTTTCGATTTTACAAATAAAATACTGAAAGAAGCAGAAAGGGCGTTCGAAAATCGAACCAAAAACAACTGACAAAAAAAAACTTTCAGGTCATTCGCGTTAATTAACCTAATTTTTTGTAAACTTGAACTCATTAATCATAGACTTTAGTAATTAGAAAGAGAATGATAAATGGGAATTATTGAGTATCTATTAAAATAATTACAAAGTTTATAATAGTAGATACCTACTGCAAAAACGATATAAACAGAATTAAACCATCATAAGAAGTCGATGTCAACTTTTTATTTACTTGTAGAATAAATTACATACATCAAAACTAATTATTTATTTATGTACAAATAAATAAAAAATCGCAAACAATTTTGAAAACCGGTTGTATTCCTCCAAATTCAAAGTAGGCTTAGGCACAGGCACAGGCTTAGGCGCAGGCACACCCGTTTGAATTTTTTTTTGTGAATACCACCACTTGGGTTGGACAAGGAGTTTCTGTGGGTGTTTTACTTAGTGGTAGCACTAAGTAAAACACCCACATCTCCTTAGAAGGAGGTCGTCTAAGTAGGTACCACTGCAGTACCTGATATTCTGCCGCCAAGCAGTAGTGTGTAAACATTACTGTGTTTCGGTTTGAAGGGTACCGCAGCTGGTAAAATTACTGGGCTGTTAAAACTAACCATTGAAAGTCTTAAATTAATGAGCGCCAAAACAGCGATGCCCCGGCCTTTGTTCTGCAACTCAAAGTTCTGTGTATTTCTGCAATGGTCATGGACATGCGTTATCTCTTACCATCAGAAGAGCATATGGTTCGTCTCATTACTTTTACGTAAAAAAAACTCTCCGTCGTAATGACGGTCTACCCACTAAACAACCTGGAGTGTTCCACCTACGTGCTTTGTGTCTAAGGGGGCACGCTTTCGCACTCTACCGCCGCCTCGACAGCGCTTATCCTCGCGGACTCACCTCAGGACCCCGCCACGATGACGATGTATCAGATCACCAGACACATCGTGATCGTGACCTAGCGCACACCCTGCCCAATGTTAAACAACACCTGTTACGGTTTATGAAAAGATAGTATATGTGGGCGGGAATGTCATTCCCACCAAGGATTTTTTTTTTTACATTTTTTTTACGTTACATTTATTAGACAAACATAGACGTTTATTCTGTGTCTAAATGCTTATATTTTTATGGTTGACAGGCTAAGTATGTTAAGTGAAGGTGTGATGAAAATGGTAAACACACCTAGCCTGGAATAAAACTCATAGGGCTCTCATATGAGGCTGCCGGAACCGTCAACTTGAGGGTGGTAGCTAGCCAGTACTAGAAAGTACCCTACCAATACGCTATGGTTTCTTCATGATGTTTTCCTTCACAGGCAGCTCAAGCTTATTGTTAGAACTCACGCCCTTCGGCGTGTGAACCAACCGAACTAACCACTGATCGCTATAAATACGATAACGATACGATATCAATTATATTTAAAAAATATATTTTCTATCAGTTACGTGATACTCTTAGGTATATAATAATAAATATCGTAGGACGTTACACACAGCGCCATCTGACCCCAAACTAAGCAAAGCTTGTACTATGGGAGTCAGATAACTGATAGAATACTTAAATACTTTTTTTTTTTGTAAATACATACTTATAATACATACAGTATACCCAGACACAGAACAAACATAACATATTGGCATAATTTGGGGCTAGTTGTATTATATCTATCAATATAATGTACATATTTGTGTCAAATAATATTTTAATTCGATTTTTAATAGTATATCATACTTGATTAGGTACTTCTCAAATACAATTTTGTGTGAAATTATCTCTAGTCATCGCCGTTGCAACTAAGTGCATTTATTTAACCCACAAGAGCGGCTTTTAGTCTTCGCCATTATAACGACATCACAATGTCATTAACGGAGATGAATGGCCTGCCATTCAAGCAGTAATGCAGTGTGCGAAGGGTGGAGTAAGAGCCACTATAACATTGTATACTGTGACATAACTTTTAATCATCTAACAAGCATCAAGCATCTAACGGTGTGTTCCGGCAGCCTCACTTGAGAGCCAGTTCCATTCCAGGCTAGGTGTGCTTTACCATCTTCGACCACGCCGTCATTTAACATCAGGTGAGCTGTGGTCAAACAGCTAGCCTGTCAAGCATAAAAAAAAAAAAAAAAAACTATATATTTTCCGCCACCATAATTGTTAAGTTTCGGCAGTCTAGTTGGGAGACCGTATGGCTTTCCATCTGGAAGTCTTGGGTTCCAATCCCCCGGCACGCATCTCTATACTTTCTAAGTTATATGCGTATTGCTGCTGTCTTCAAACGGTGAAGGAAATCTTGTAGAATTCTTTAAAAAAGCTTTGTGATATTTTTTTTTTTTTTTTTTTATGGTTTACAGGCTAGTTGTTTGACCACAGCTCACCTGATGTTAAGTGAAGGTGTGTCGAAGATGGTAAAGCACACCTAGCCTGGAATGGAACTGGCTCTCAAGTGAGGCTGCCGGAACACACCGTTAGATGCTTGGCGGCAGATTTTCAACTTGAGGGTGGTAGCTAGCCAGCCGAGTACTAGAAAGTACCCTACCACCATGCTATGGTTTCCTTACGATGTTTTCCTTCACCGGCAGCTCAAGCTCATTGTTGGGGTTTGAACCCACGCCCTTCGGCATGCGAACCTACCACGCTAACCACTGAGCTATCATCGCTAGAATATCTGCCAACCTGTACTTGGCCAGCGTAGTGGACTATGGTCTTATCCTTCTTATAATAAGAAGATGCTCGCGCTTGGCAGTGGATTTTAAAGCGGCAGTTTATAAAAACAGGATCGATCCGGAAATATCTCCACTACAAAAAACATACATACACGCTTATGAATAATACTAAAAAGTCCCCAATGACTTGGCTCACAATCACGCTCATAATCAACAATTGGATTACTTTTTTTTTATATAATATTCTGTAATATTTTTACAAAAAATTAAAATCTCGTCAACCAGATCGCTAATTCTGTCCCACATTGTACCATGTTAGTGTGAAGTGCTTAGATGTATGAGGAAATGAAATGGTTACAAAGGAGCTTTTTTTAATTGAAGGGTACATGTTTGAAACCTTTCATTAAAGCAGTCGGTCCGACTCTGATCTTATTCACTACTTGGCGTGAAGGTTTCTTGCCAAAAATACGTGATGGTAAACTAATTTACATATTCACGAATTCCACGTAGTTAACATAACGCGGCAACGTCGTGTGTGTCTCGTTGTGGGAAAAAATCTAGGTTTTGATGTTAAATGACCGTTGCTCATAAATACTTAATTTATATAAAATATATAAAAATTAATTATTCATGAAATAGCAAATATCAGCAACTTTCTAATTAACCATGCATTTGCATTTTCTGTAAATATAACATTAAAAAAACTGTTGTGTATTACGAAAATATAATATTTTGGTGGGATTGTATAAGCTAAAAGCCGGTAATAAAATACAAACAAAACCAATTCCATTTCTCACAAAGCTATTCCAACGTCAAGACAATTCCTCTTTATGCGTACCCATCGCAATAAAAAAGGAAAAATATTTAAAAACACAACAAAGCGAAAGCGAACCCTCTCTCATCGCTCAAGATTTGTAAATATGCTAAGTGTTCGAGCGAAACTAATTTGTTTCCCGAGGATGAAATTAAAAAGTATGACAAGAGATACAAATTGCTTCGCCCTCAATTTGCTTGCGTTCCGACTTCTCCATTTTGTTTGTATTATAAGAACTCATTTATTAAGAAAACCGCTAGATATTAAGCTTTATGAATTTTCCCTTTCTGATTTCAGTGCGATTATACCGATGCGCAATAATCTCGTATTTTCTTTGAGACTGAAGTAATTATTAAACATTCGTCGGGTACTGACGACCGCTTATTGCGTGGTTTAATAATTTGGGAAGAGGAACGACAGATGATCCCTCATCTTTATTACATTTCTGAACCGCATCTTTTGACTTCGGAAATAATAAAGCTGCTTATAATATCCAAAGAGATGTAAATCATGAGGCAACCTTTATTTGTGCTATGAGGAGTAAAGGATTCTATTTCTATTGCAATTTTCAACTTTGTTTTATTATGTAAATCAATTAATTCAGTACAAGAAAAAATCATAAAACTTGGTAAAACAGTTTCTTATTCACACACCGAAGTATCCGGCACTTGACTTTGCATAATAATGCAAACTATATTCACGACTCACAGATTTATAGCAAAATAGGGTGTTAGGGGACGAGTGTACGAGTACATCTAACAGTCTCTTCCGTATATTTTATTTGTTTCTTTTATTTTAGGACGATAATAAAAACAGCAGGGGATTCACCAGCTATGTAGTATCAAGCCACGTGGGAACGCAAACTTATTTCAACTGAAAATAAAAATAGACCGTTCGGTCTATTTTTACATCTTATAAAGAGGAAAGATTTATTTTTTTGTTTGTTTGTATTGAATAGGCTCTGAAACTACTGGATCGTTGATAATCGAGTTCTGTTTTCACGTGCGAAGCCGGGGCGAGCTGCTAGTTTAATATAAAAGACAACACACGAAAAAATTATCAGTTACATCGTTGTTTTTATTTGTTACTTTTTATTCTGCATGGTGCTGAAAAAAAGTAAAAAGCTGGAAAAAAGTGTACGTTCTCAAAACTAAACTAATAGGTAGGCGCAGAATGTTACAAACACTTTGTGAAAGGCTAACAAAAGCTTTCATCGACTTGAACCTTTGGCTTAGGCACAAGCTTGTTAAATACGTCTAAGCCAGACTAGTTGAATACTGTGGTTACCTGGAAGGAAGGGTTTGGAACAGAAGCGAAAATTAATAGGAAAATTTAATTAAACCAAGAGTATTTTACAAACAGTACCCAACTGTTAAATTGAGTTGCTTTACTCTTATTTATTTTTATAAATACAAAATAATATTTCAATAATGTAAATCTCATTGTGCAGTTGTTATAACAATACTTATGACGTCGACAGATCTTATGATGTTATTTATAAACGTCTGTGACTATCCATATGTTCTCTTAGGGCTGAATTATGTGTGAGATGGGCAGACGATTCTAAATCGCGTGACTGAGTAAATAGCCTTATAGAACTCTTTCCTAATACAATAATATACATATAAAAATTCAACAGAGACTTAAAGGAAATAATTGTATGTCATGACATGAGCTTAATCATATTCTGCTATTCATTGAACCATCGCATCGTGATGAACCCATAGCATGGTGGTACGAGACACTATAGTACTCATTTGTTAGCTACCACCGTCAAGTCGAAAATCTGTCGCCAACCACCTAATGGTGTGTTCCGGCTGCCTAACTTGAGAGCCAGTTTCATTCCGGATAGTTGTGTTTATCATCTTCGACCACACCGATTTGGCGGTAGATTTCTTTAGCAGGAAGTCGTCTAGGTAGGTACTACCGCAGTACCAGATATTCTGCCGTTGAGCAGTAGTGCGTAAAAGTTTCTGTGTTCCGGTTTGAAGGGTACTGCAGCTAGCGAAATTACTGGGCTGTTGGGGCTAACCATCGAAAGTCTCAAAGTAATGAGCGCCAAAGCAGCGATGCCCAGGACTTTGTATGTTTTAGCTACTCAAAGTACTGTGTATTGATGCAATGGTCATGGACATGCGTTATCTCTTAACATCAGGAGAGCGTGTCGCTTGTCTCATTACATGTACATTTTTAAAAATCACTTAAAATCAGGTGAGCCGTGGTGAAAAGCCTAGCTTACTAACCATAAAAATTGAAATAGTAGGATACTTTAACCACTTATGTGGAAGGTGGACACACGGGCTTTAAGTATTCTGCTATTTCAAAAAACAGTTCTGCTATTTTAATAAATAGTTCTACTATTTCAATAAACAGTTCTGCTATTTCAATAAATAGTTGTTCTATTTCAATAAATAGCATCATACATCGAAAAAAATTGAAATTTTAATAATTGATATTGTAGGATACTTCAACCACTTATGTGGAAGGTGGACACACGGGTTTTAAGGTATTCTGCTATTTCAATAAATAGCATCATACATCGAAGCTCATATGAGTAGTTAATGTTCACACGCAAAGAAACGATTTGTCGCTTATTAAATACCTACTTACTTAAGCGGTAGCGCTCTATAAATACTCCAACGATAGGTAATGATTGATGTTATGCGTCACTATACATGTCAGTTGACTAGGTTTCGTTATCCACTAATTGAAGTAGCATAGTACCAAATTATCCAATAGTTTCTTTCCATTTTTAACATTTATAAAACGAATTTTTAGGGTATAGTTTTTAAGAGAATTTGCCATACTCTGATCTTGAATTGTATTTTAACGCTGATAAATTACGCTATCTACGCAAACGAATCAGATGCTTTATAATCGACTTCAAACATATTTTTTATGTTTGTTACTCGACTAAAAGAAAACGGCGGGATTTAAAAAAAAAAATTGTAAGGAATTCAATCTTCAAAGGATATACGGTCCCTTAGAAATTTCATCAAAATAGGCTCAGTAGTTTGCTTTTTAAACGAAAATGACTGGCTAAATATAAACAAACACAAAACTAAATTGTGTATTTTGCTTTTTGTGACTTTTCATTGATCACTAAAATAGTTCCAATAAACTATCTAGCTTTCGGTACGAACTAGAACTCCATAAACAATGTAACCTAGCTGTGTTTTTGCTTAGAGAATAAAGTCTAATTTTTTGTAAAAATTATGACTTGTGTAATAACGAGTATATTCTAGAAGAATCACTAGAGTTTTTTACTGTCAGTTATCAGTTCATGCCCATTTCAGATCTGGATAGAATCGACAGACGGCAAAAATAACTAATCCCTGGAAACGAAAAACATGTTAGTAAATAGATATGCAATGTATTGCTGTATGTTTTGTAAATAAATCACACGATGCTAATAAAATAGGATAAATATTTTTTCTCTGATAATAGACGAACTATCAATTTTACGTCAAGACGAATCCTCTCAAAGAAAGTGCTGAACATTTACTCATGTTTATTTGGAATAGTTTGTTTCTGAGCTTATTTATGTCGCGTCGACGGTTGATTGATTAGACAGGGCCGTGAATTTGTGTGCAAAGCGAGCAATATCTCATTCGGATGCCGACACAAAATTGGATGTGTACAGAGGGCAGGAAATA
Source organism: Biston betularia (assembly GCA_905404145.2). Taxonomy (NCBI): domain Eukaryota; kingdom Metazoa; phylum Arthropoda; class Insecta; order Lepidoptera; family Geometridae; genus Biston; species Biston betularia. The sequence goes on from FR989868.1 coordinate 5,815,730, forward strand.
TCCAGCGATAATTAATGTTACGGAAACAATAAAGGGCAGACGATGATTTTTTTTCTGTAGATACGCTATTAATATGATTTTACGTACTATATCTAATCTATACTTTTATATAGAGGAAAGATTTGATCGCTAGTCTAGAAATAAAATTGGGAATTAAAACAACTTAGTGAGTAGAACGCAACACACTACGCACCAAAATTGCGGCAGCATCGTGTACCTAAGATTTAGTACGTGTGTGAATAACATATCTTTTCAATTTTGTAACACGTCATTGGACAAAACGAATAATATTTCGAGATGTCGTATTATATCAAACGATTGTATAATATGACGAGACAGTCATTATTGTTAGAAGGAGGAAAATTTAGTGGAGGATTTGTATCCACATCTAGTTGATGATTATTTTTTCCTTTTGTATTTTTGATGCGCGCTTACGACCCCATCAACAACCGCGGAAATGACTTGTTAAAATGGTTTAGAATTAAGTCCTCCTACTGTATATAATTACCATTTATGTAGTTGCATATCACAGAATTACATAAATAAACATTGAACGATTGTATAATAACGTGTTTTACTTGTCAATTTTAGCTTTATTATAATGTTCGCATCAATTTAAAACTTTTCAAATCTACAGAATTTTTTATGCAATTTCTATGGCAATCATATTATAGAGCCAGAAGAAAAATGGTAGAAATATATCCTCATTGGTTGTACATATTGTTTTTTTTTTTTGCTTTTTGAGCTCAGTAAAGGTTATTTTAGCTCACTGTTGGGCTTTGTGAACAATTCTTACAATAGGCATAACTCTGAAATCGTGATAAAAACGCTGTTCACTAAAAAAAAAAATCAATTTCGGAGATGTGCGAGTAAAAAATACTCATAATGATCTTCTCCTTTTTTAGCGTAGTACACCCCAAGTTTATAATTCTTAACGTTCATACCTAAATACATACATACCTATTATATTTTGGAATTATGAAAGCTAATAAATTAAATGGGCATGGCGAAATAATAAAGTATTCCCAGCTTTTCAAACGCAAGCCTATCTACTATAAAAAAAAAAATACTAGTTGATATTTTGAGTTGTACTCATTATCATTTTCTACCGTGTAAATCTAACATCATTATATAGGAATATGAAAAAAGAATATACACTAAGGTGAACATGAACAGTGGGATCCCAGTAAATATTGAATAATGCACAATTAACAAAAACACTTACTGATGAATAAATATTCTTTGAAACCGAAAAAAAAGGCGACGCAACGTAGATTTATTTCGCAAAAGATACAATTAATATGCTCGTATAAAAAAATTACCTTGACATACAATTGGCAAAGAATTTTTTCTCTGCTCTTTGATATAGCTACGTACAAGGAAAACTCAAACGTAAAATTTTGACGTCGTGTTCTTTTGAATTAGTACAAAAATGTATTTAGATGGTCTACAAAACGCAGAAAAACTTTCCTTTTGTAGATGGGAAGCGTAAGAACAATAAAAGTAAATTGAAGTTGGATAGAATTTTCGCTTCGCGAGTTTTAGTGGCCGATTTGGCGTAACGAGTTTTTACCGTCTTTACAACTTTTCAGGTTTTCACGGAAAAGTTCAGTCGGTACAAGTTTCCTTACCGACTTGGACTATTGCATGCCTCTCCAAGTTCGGTCTCATAACCTACGGCACATTTTGTTTCTGTGACATCAGAATGGGACTTTTAATTTGTAAACTGGCAACTATTCGCTTTATGTTACTCCAAAAAACATTACAAAACATGTGTTCTGAGACTTAATTCTGACAACGAATAGCAGTTATAATATGTATAATAAATAGCAAATCATTGTTATAAGCACTTGGATAAGTAGGTACTCCTTAGTTACGGTGCAATATATCGCAGTTTTACCAGTTAAACCATGAAATCACACGGAAAATACTATGTACCACCAATAATCACCATGGAAACGTTGTGTGATTTCATGGGTTTACTGAAACTAAAATTCAAATAAAACTAAAATTTTTGAAACTTTCACTTTCACTTTACAGAGTGAAATTAGATTGTGCACAGTTATAATTAAAAAAAACTAGAGCTGGTTTCTTAACGCTTCTGCCAGGGGTGCCACTTTACAGCTTAGGGCCTATTGATTGCCTTTCCTCAATGTAAGGCACATGTCATTTGGTTGCAACTCGTCGCTCGGCTTCCACGGTTGCCGCGTCTTCTCTATGCAGATTTGTGGCAACTAAAGAATAAAGATAACCGAACAATGTAATTAGTTTATCTAGTGTGACTTTATTGAATACACACTGTTATCTTTATCGAATTATTTTAATATTTACATTGACGAGTTGCAACCCTTTGTTCTAGCAGCTAAATTGGTTTCAAGTTAGCTGTGCCCAACGGAATATAAACGCTCGTGCTACATTATAAATATCAATTTTGTGTGTGTTTCAACACTCATAAGAGTGGGCACAATTTGATTCCTTCATTCAACTTTTGTTCGAGAGTGATTCTTCTGTATACTATTGTATACATTTTTGTAATATTGTATATATTTGTATACTATTATTTATTTTGTGTTTCTACTGGATATGCTGCGAATACAACTTCTTCTTTACTTCGTAGAAAGCTACAATAATGTATTCAAGACAGAACGCACAGTATGACTGCCGAACGGCCAGGAACGTGCCAGGAGACCCAGCTCTAATGTTTTATTCGCTTTAATCTACAGGAGTGACTTCGGAATATTTATTCCCTTTGGGGTAATAAATGAGTGGATGTGAAGAGCGCATGAGCCGTAATTAGAAGTTATGCTCGGGTCATGACTAAGTTGTTACGGGTGCAGGTATCTAACCGTGGTTATATCTTGTAACAAATGGTATTGAGAGCGAGCAAGAGGAAGCTATTAATTTTATTAACATCCTGAGATTGGTTTAGTAAGCAAGTTAACTAAAATTAAGTTGTTTAAGTATAAAATTATAATATAATATAAATATAATATAGTTGTTTAATATAGTTGTTTAAGTATAAAATTATGTTATACTTAAACAACTATAGTTGTTTAAGTATAACATATAGTAGTTTAAGGGCAGTACCTATAACAAGTATAAAAGTATTTGTGTTCTTTTTCTGTTAGTAGAAAGTTTCACTTAGGGGTACTTGGTGGTAGATCTTCTTAGCAAGAGGTCCTCTGGATACATACATAGGTGCCACCGCATTACTAGATATTTTGCCACCAATAAGTGGCGTGTAAACATTACTGTGTTTTGGTTTGAAGAATACTGCCCGCTTGCGAAATTACAGGGTTGCCAAGACTAAACATCGTAAGTCTCAAAGTAATGAGCGCCAAAGCAGTGATGCTCTGAACTTTGTTTTGTTTCTCAAAGTTCTGTGTATAGCTGCAATGGTCATGAACAAGCGGTATATCTCATCAACATGAGAGCGTCTCGTTCGTCGCATTACTTTTACAAAAAAATAAGTACACAATTATCATTGAACTACAAAAATACTGTACGGTATTTTCTGTCTGTTACTGTCATTTTTCAGAGTAAAAATATGTACGGCGGTAATGCAAATTTCTGCTTTCAAATGATTTTTAGAGTTTTCCCTTACATTACTCGGAAAGTAAAAAATAAATATATCTAAAAGTCAGGGGGTGTGTGGTGAGCACACCCGTGTGTACGGAAATACGTGTCATTTTTGAACACTAAGAAATCCTTCGGATTTTGAAAGAAAAGTTTATTTTAGTAGATGAAACCGTAACTAAAATCGCTAAAAGTCATGATTATTGCTATACTTGTACATCTCTAAGTACATCACTTGTAGTCACGTCTGCATATAAAATGTTATATCCTCACATGATATGAAGTGTTTACTTAAATTTAAAACAAAAAGCAACATATGCTTATTAAAATGTATCCAATTTACAAACACAAGGGAGACTAAGGGATGTTCAACATCAAAAAGCCATATCCGCAATGTTTCCGGGTCCCAATTATCGGAGTTTGCGGACGTGGGTGCTCAGTGTCTCGCTGTCAGTGCAATGGAAAACAGAATTAATGATTCCTTACTTGCGGTAAAAACATCTATTTATCAGGTGATAGATTTTCTTAGCAGGAACGTCGTCTAGGTACTAGGCACACTCAGTACCAGATAGTTTTCCATCATTTTTTTTTTTAATGTTGGCTGTTTCAATTTGTAGAATCCTGCTGCTGGCTAAAATATAAAGCAATTGAGATTAATTATTTATCATCATTTATCTAAGTAGTTGTTCAGCGATGTTCTGGGTTTTGTATTTGTTACTCAACGTTCTGGATACCGCTACAATGGTCATTGATTTGCATTGTCTCTTACCACCAAGAGATAATTTCGTTTTTCGGCAAAACCATGACTTATTAAAAACTATCCATAAAAAAAACGAAATTTCGTTTATGGATTCATCATGAACGGTTCAAAGCTATACATCTGTAATTATTTCTATTATACAGTGATTATGTTCGACCCTAGAATCTTTTTGTCATGAGGACGGGAGATGGAATTGAAAATATTGATCGTTAGCATTTCCTTAAAAAAAATCATGTAAAATACTGCTAAAAAGTAATAACAAAGAATTTCTTTTAGCTACAGTTATAGCTATAGCTGTCAGTAGAGCAAAAACCTTCTCCCTGCACTTCTTCCAGTCATTTTTTTTTTTAAAAGTATCCCTCTACTGGGCACGGACTTTTTCTCACTATGAGAAGGGTAAGAACATAGCACACCATACTGCCCAAGTTCAGGTTGGCAGACTTTACAAGTGATTTTTTTTGTGAAAACTCCGATCAGATTTTTCTTACTTACAATATCACAATTTTTATACATATTACACTGTATAATACAATGCGGCTACATCATTTTTCGGTGTTTCAGCTAAAACCCATTTTGACCGTAATAAACGTTTAATGACTTTTTTCAGTTAAGAACACAACCCTGAATATCAAAAACCTTTCCGTATTAAATTATTTTGAGTTTTCTATAAAACGTCTACAATGGCACCGTTGTAGTTCATTAAATCTACTTGGTTCCACAAAGAACTGGCGGCAGGGATAGTATTTCAGTCGATAACAAGCTGCCGGCTGACCTCTCTAATGTAATTCAATTCGATGTGCTAAATTCAATTCCAGTGTTCCATTTGGTTATGTTTTTTTTATCAATGGTACGTTAATTTATTCTAGGTATCTTTTTATTATTTACACTAGTTGCGTCCCGTCGTTTCATTCGCATTTTCCAGGATAAAATAAATCATGTATTAACAAACAAACAAACAAACAAACTTTCGCGTTTATTGTATTTTTATTTATTTTTAGTCAGTTATCTGACTTCCAAAGTACAAGCTTTACTTAGTTTGGGGTCAGTGTGTGTAATGTTGTACGATATTTATTTATTTTTATTTTTATACTTTTTTTATTACTTCTAACTTACTCAATAAACTTTGTCCTATATGTCATGGCAATACTATACGAGCTCGACGCCGCAGTACGCATTACTTGCAAGCAAGACATTGAAAGAAAAACCTTCCGTGTTACGTACATATTCGTTCCAAGTTTCAACTGTATATTTTTCGCGATTAAAATTCAAGATATCTACATAGAATTCGTGTTACTTACAAAATACGATCCCGTTAATGATGTTAGCTAACTTACTTCAGCTGCACATGAACATATTTGCACATAAAAACTCCTTGTAAAACAGCTACAAGGTTTCTGGTATTCTAAAATTATTTAATAGATAATACTTTAATTTTTTTGAGTTGGGCAGGACATGTTGCCAGAGGGATGGCAGGTGAAGTAAACTTGACGGATTAGTGGCTGCGAACCGGGAACCGAAGTGTTGAGCACCCAACAGCTCCTTGGATCGACGACATCATAAAGACCGCGGGGCGAACCTGGAAAAGGATGAGAGATGTACGAGAAAGGGGGCCTATGCTCAGCAGTAAAAATGATGATGATGATATCGGGTTAATACTTAGGTATAAACTTTATAACGATATAATAGCTAAATAAAATTAAGATTGTATAAACTTTTTGGAAAGTTTCATATGAAATTGAATACAAAAAAACCTGTTCACGCCTGTTCGGCTTCATTCATAAACTAAATGCTTGCTTAACTTTTCACTAAACTTGTGTTTTTTTAATGTCAGTGGTTTTGCGATGTAACGTGTCCATGAAACCTGCATTTTAGGGCTATGATGATCGCTTTCTTCACGAGTGAGGCACGGCTCGTAGTGTGAAACATAACAAGACCACGCACCCGTCGTACACCAGTTTAACACCTTGAAAAAGTTTACATGATATGGCCGAAATTGTAGTCAGAGTATCCGACCAAATCAAACGTGCGTAGTCCTGTTCATGTAAAACAAAAATGTTTCAAAACCACGTTAGTTACCACAGTAGAACTAGGTGTATTAATTTCAATTACTAACGCTATTAATTTAGACATTTATTTATGCGAGTCATGTAATAATTTTAGATTTTTTTTTTAATTATTTTCGTCAAGTATATCGCTTTTTACTTTATATAAGCTCGCATTGGACCCTGTGTGATAGAAAGCAGTAGTGCGGTCTAAAATGTAGCATGCTTAGTGCTTACGTAGCAGCTATTATGCAAGCTAAGCAACTTATTTACTATGGATTCGAAGATACCCATATTGTATCTTTCAGGGAACACAGACTCCGGTAGACAGTTCCACAGCCGCGTTTTGCGAATAAAAAATGCGGAATCAAAACGCTTTGTGCGTCCGCGGGGAATTCACCAAGCGAAGGTGACGTTTTGGTCGCGTTTTTTGGCCGTTAGGTGGTAAAAGAAACTAAACACGTACTTTTTTTTTCTAATATTTGAAAATCTGTTTTGTAAAACTTTGACAGTGCTTACATTTTGGTCATATTTTCGGTAAAAGTTCAAGTTAATTTAAATAGTTCTCGTCTAAATGTTCAAAGATACCTCCTACAAAGTATGAAATGTTGTTAAACACTGGAGACGCAGGTAATATTTGCAAGATACCAGGATGTACAGAGTTATGTTGACAATATAAATTTTACTATGCACAGTTTAGATAAAGATATAAACCATACACATGCTGTTAGCTCACGGATCTGAAAATGTGCGGTTTGGTTGTTACGTGGAAAATAGGTGAAGATTAATTAATTGGTTCAACAATTTTGTTTGTTATACGAAACCCACATTCACTCAAATACGATACATCACTATGACATTTATGCTCTAGTTTACATTGTTATGTGTAGTTGTTAAATTGTAGAACTAGGTACTTAAGTAAAGTGCTTTGAATAAAAAGTTTACTCTTGATACACAGGGATACTCGGATTTTCAAATATGATATTTCTTTCAGCTTTGATATCGTTAAAAGTCACCCTATACTTGCAATGTCAATACAAAATGTAGGGAAAAATAAAGTTAAATATCCGCGCACGCTTCCGTGCACAATTCGTATATTTCTATTCCTCTACTGCTAGCGCGCGATAAAAGGTTTAAAATTGTACCTAGCTGTTTGGACATCCTTAATCGATAGTGAAATGGGACGAAATCGAGTTTGCTGAGCATAATGATACTTTGGAAACTTTCAGAGCGATAATAGTTTTTAGATGTTTTTGGTAACGTTGTTTGTGAGTGTCACATCATGTCACGTAAAATTTTTGACTCATTTTAATACTAACGTTCGCCTCAACACACTCAATAAAGAAACTTTAAGTGAAAATATAAAAAAAATATATATACATAACAAAGTAAGAAGAAAAAAAAAGATAAAAGATAAAATGTATAAATTAATTAATAATAATGTGCCAAAATCCTACAAACAATCCTACCTAATTCAAAACAAATTCTGAGCTGCTACATCAGTTATATAAATACATTATCGAGATTTTTATCGTTAATCTGATTAAATAAGGTTCGCTAACAAACTTCCTAAATTAATAAAGAGCGGTGCCTATTCGGCAAATCACGTGACAATTCAAAATAAACTTAACTATTGATTAATTTCTACGAAATGATTGGTAGTTATGTAGGTTATTTTGAAAATTAGTACAGACAGGTCCGCACTTTATTGTACCCGACTAATGAAAATACCTTTGATGAAACTACGAGGGCCATTGATCGAAGGGTTTCCTAACGGGTAGTTTGCCGGCTTACCAATCAATTAGTGATGGCCGGGACCCGGCGCATCCGAATCCAAATTGATATTTGCGTTTGCACCGCACTATTCAATGCGAATATCGAATCATTCGAATCTAATAATCTAATCCGCTTCCATTTGCAAATGCCTTTTATTTATAGCACTTTACACGATTGGCTGTAGCGATAATATCCTATTGTTCCATCGGATGGTGCTGGATTCGATAATGCGATTGCAGCAGATGCATGACTCCAGTGCTTTGTAATTGTTGTAACGTATCTATACAGGTTTATTAGCTTGGGGTGTATTAAGCCGAACGGGGTTCATATACTCATTGTTATTAACTTTTACAATAAGCACATAATCGCGAAAAAATATTGGTTGTGGCAAGAGAACACGAGGGCGCAGTCGGATGCGTTGGTCCAACCATATTTGTAGCGCACTCAATACATCGGTTTATGACGCGCTGCATGTCGCCAGTGACAGAGAAAGATGACGTAACATCGTGCGTAAACGGCTTCTGGGGTCATGACCCTCAGACATGAGGAATACATACGACACTTGAAGGGGAGGAAAAGTTGTTCACAATGGCCCCCTTTTGGCTTTGTATACTCCAAAGTTTTTTTAGTTGGTTTATAACTCCACAGACTCCGGTTCTCATGCATTTTTTCAGCATTTTATATTTTTATTACGATAGTGTATTCGTTTTGAGTTTTTAATTATTAAGTACTTTGCTATGGCTTATGTAGTGCTTGTCAGTGTCCTTTAGTGTAGTGTACACTAAAATATTTATTGTGTCATAAATGTCTACATACTTTTATACAAATATAATATAGTAGTAAGTCGTAAATATGTTATGAAATTTTCAACATTTATTTATTTGTGTTAAAAGAAGTAAATGGAAGTAATAAAATTTGAGCATAGTAATTAATTTATAAATAAATAAAATATGTTAATTCTGATGTCTTTTATGCAGGACCAGTTTCTGAATAACATAGGTAAAAATTGATACCAAATGAGTTGTTGTGAAAAGTCGATTGGGTTAACCGAAAAATGTAAAATAGGTAAGTATGTATATATTGTACATAAGTTAGACAACATAATGTATATGAGACACATCAGGGCGGCCTAAACAACTTTAATATTATCTTATAAACGTGGTCAAGAGAGCACCAAATTCACTTTCATTCGATAAAATCGATACGGAGAGGAGATAGATTTTTATCAGTCGATTGCCTCCTAGTTTTTCGACGCCGCGTCTCAAGACGCACAGAAACATCTTGTTCCATTTTTATACATCACACACGATTTTCAAAAACAAACAGAACCAAATAAATAAATGACCTACAACATTTCACACAGCGCCATCTAGCCCCAAACTTAGCAAAGGTTGTACTATGCGAACCGAACCACTTGAAAATACATATTATTGTGAAGAACAAAAATTTATCCTCATCGCATAAGTGTGTATCCTGAGCGGAAATCGAACCCTTGTCTAATAGCTCTTGAAGCAGATATACGCGGAGTAACTTTCATAGTACAAGCTTTGCTTAGTTTAGAGTCAGATGGAGCTATGGAATGTCCTCCGAAATTTTTTTTTTTTTTTTTTTTTTTTTTTTTTTGTGTAAAAGTAATGAGACGGTCGAGGCGCTCTCCTGATGTTAAGAGATAACGCCTGTCCATGACCATTGCAGCGATGCACAGAACTTTGAGTAACAAAACAACGTCCAGGACATCGCTGCTTTGGCACTCATTACTTTGAGACTAGATGGTTAGTCTCAACAGCCCAGTAATTTCGCTAGCTGCAGTACCCTTCAAACCGGAACACAGTAATGTTTGCACACTACTGCTTGGCGGCAGAATATCTGGTACTGCGGTGGTACCTACCTAGACGACCTCCTGCTAAGGAGATCTACCACCAAGTAAAAACATCATCTCACATTTATTGGGTTTTTCAAAAGGCGTTTTAATAAAATCTTAAAACGTCAGCAATGTTTTGTATATCCCCTGGTATTGCAGATAAGCATGGGCAACGGTGATTGCTTAACATCAGGCAACCCGCCTGCTTTATTGTCACCTGTAGCATAACAAAATAAATAACTTATATATGACTGCATATATAAAATTGAAAGTAGTCCTAAACGTTTCATTTTACTACCCAACACCCAACTTAGTCTCTAAATAGTATAAAACAAAGTCGCTTTCTGCGTCTGTCTGTTTCTTCACATACTTCTTCTAAACCACGCAACGTTCACATTTTAATATATTCTTTACTGTTATTTTTACATTTTTTACGACAGGTTGCTATAAACAATTTTAGTCCAACTTTTGTATGAGTAAAGAAATATATTCTCTACAAAATTATGTCCTTGATAAACAACAGAATAAATATTAAAAACCAATTTATATTTTTCCATAAAATATTCAGCCATCGATCGCGCAACTAATTGGATGGCTAACGAGTTATGCTCGAGAGCACCTACGGTACACCTGTCCTTTTTCTTCTTATTCTTAAAACACTAGCTGTCTCGTTCTGTTTGTTTGGTTGAAATCGTAATTGAGTGTAGCATGCAAATGCAAACAAACTAATAAAAAGTGAATGGATTAAAACTGAAAAGCCATCAGAAATAACAATATTTCCACTGTTAGAGATACTCAAATGTTGTTACAATAACTTGAGATCTCATGCTACGTAGATTGCAGACTTCCTATCGACAGATCGTTTGATCGGATTAGACAGCTATCGCCATAAGCTAGCACGTATCTACTTATAGTTTAGTTTAAAAGCAACTGCATAGCCTATTTAAACTTTTCATTGGCCGGAATCATTTTAGTATGGAGATGCTCGAATACTGTAATTAAAACTGCTGATCGATAGAAAGCCAGAGCTAGAGTCCCGAAACATAAAAACTTTCAAGCTGATTAAGGAGCCTAGGGTAGACTGAGTACGGTTGAAACATTTTACCGTCAATAGTTAAGCGATTCATGACTGAAATACATTAAATAAAAGATCGTATCTGTCTACTAACTATGGGACTTCATATATACAACCACAGCAACGCAACACTAAAATTTGTATTTGTACTTGTCGCCCGCTTCGTTCTCCTCTTGTATCCCTCACCTCATCATACACGGTTCGCTAGATATATGCCTTTTGTTTCAACCATGCCTAGTCTACCTTAGTGGCTAAAAGAATCCTGCTGAAAAGGAAAGTTTTTTCTTAAAAGCACCACGTACAAATCACGATATGACCTCTCCTTTTCACCGGTAATCCGATGTTCAAGCCATCTCACATAAGATCTGCTAAGGTTTTTTCAAGGGTCTCCCTTCATTAATTACAGGGGCGTATTTTTGTCGCTGTCCATTAGAGATACCCGGCCCATTAACCGGAGATTAATGACGTCTAGATATAACCGCTAAATGCTTCTTTATGAATGTACCGAGTGCTTCAAACTGTCAAGTCATTCAGGTTCTTGGATAAGTTGTGATATGAAACGAGGATATAGTATTAAGGTTACTTAAAATGTTTGTTATTTAAGACTGAAATTGACAATTTTTGTGCTAATTTAATTATTTTTTTTGAAGTAAAATCTTTTTAGCAGCATTTAGCGATTTATTGGTTGGGATAAAAGTTATGGATTCGTTACGGTGTAGTTTATGTAATCTCAAGTGTTTTAAAAAAGTTGGTTTTGTACCATATCCTGTCATTGAAATAACTTTTAGTACAATTAAATAATGTTGTTAAATTATAATTAAAAACGCTAATATCCTACACGACTCTTTATTTAATCGATTATGAACGTGAGGACAATGCATTCATTAGGCGATTAATCGTGACACCGGTTGTTAACAATGAAGCACAGTGACACATCGCATGTTACTAAATTAATAGCTTGCTCTTCTATTGGTAGATGAACATTATTAATGGACACGACGACATAGGACAAAACTGGCTTACCGGATCAGACTTGTTTTTATAGACTGTTCCACTGCTGGGTGCGGGACTCTACTCATTATAAGAAAGGTAAAGCCGTAGTCTACCACGTTGGCCAAATACAGGTTAACTGACTTCACACATCTTCAAGAGCTTTTTGATTTTAGACAACTAATGCGGTACCACTCTAGGACCATATACTTAGAAACACGCGATACTACAAGTATTTATCTATTTGCTGATCTCTTCGGGCGAAGCCTAAAGTATAATTGGTGATTAAATGAACTTAACTGTAAGTGAAGTTCTACCATAATTATAAGAAGACAGAATAATTCGCCGTCAAGCAGTAAGGCGTAAACCTAACTATGTTCTAGTTTGAAAACTACTGCAGCTAGTAAAATTAATATTGTTGAGTCCATTGAATACCTCCAAGTAATGAGCACCACAGCAGCTTTGCCTTGGACAAGGATTTTTAGCTCAAATTTTTGTGTACTGCTGCAATATTCATAGGCAAGCGTTGTATACCTTACCTAGCATTATGAGCGCGCCACGTTCGTTTTATTAATTTTACATGAAAAACATACCATCGAACCGTATGAAAATTTCTGTAACTGGTCTGCGTTATAAGAACAGAGAAACGTGATAAATATACAGTTGTCCAGGAATGGAACGATATCCCTGTACTTGTGGATTTCCTGTATATGTAATATTTGTCACGTTAAAGCCAAAATATGTGTGCGTGTGTGTATGTGTTACTTCTTTAAGCTGTTAGCTTTGAGAAGTGACGTAAGATGCGAAGCGAGATTCATGACAAAAAATGAGAACAACGTCGAGCGTTTTCTTTAATAATTTCCTTAAAATATTTTTCACAAAACGAACTTCTATTCTAACACAGTTGTGTATCTTGGCTCATTATCAAAATGCTAAAGATAATTATACGTTAATTAAATTTTATTGAAACAAAGGCATCAAACCGCATTTTGGGCCGAAAATTATTGTTTGACTTATTTCATCGTATTATTTTAAGGCGGTCTCCTTTGTTCCTGAACACGCTGCCTGGAATCTTATTAAAATTTTAATTAATGTGTACTGTAAATTGCACGCAATTGTTTTATTTTAAACGAGCGGAAACATAATGCTCAGTCAAAGCTCTTTTGTGAAGCTAGATTGCGTAAATATTAGAGATGTTGTATCAAAGTATCTTTTTATGAAGAGCTAACGCAATTTGCTACCTCGTTAAGGAGCTGTTATTTGCTCTTTTTGGCATAAATGGATATTGTAGAACATTATACACAGCGCTTTCTAACCCCAAACTAAGCAAAGCTTGTGCTATGGAAGTCAGATAACTGATTGAATTAATAAATACTTATTTTTTGTTGTAAAATACATACAGAACACCCAGACACAGAACAAACATTTGTTTATCTAACAAAATGTTTCTCCTGTGTGGGAATCGAACCCACGCTCCACAGCTCCTAAAGCATAATATATGCTACCAATGAGCCAACAAGGCTGTCAATATATATATATGTATGTATATTAACATATATTGTTAGAGAAAGTTACTCTATTCAAATAAATGAACAAAATGAGGGGGAGAATGTGCCCTCATATGAGTAAAACACGAGAAAGTCACAGGGAACAGTTTATTGTCCACCAGACATACAAAATAGTGAAAATGGAAAGTTCGTAGGTTAGGTTTAAGCGCGCGCGTACAACCGTGTCGATCGGGAATAGAGTAGGAGACGACTGGCTTCGCGCGGTAGATGTCGCACGACCGTTTGGCGGGCGGCGTCAGTAGAAAGAGACCGAGCGTGGAACACGCGTAGGTGCGAGCGAGAGGGTTGTACGTGCCTACTCGAGGAAACGCGCGGGAACACGGCCGCGTGAGGCTCGGAGTAGCAACGTCTCTGAACGGTTTACTATAACAAATAATTCTTAAATCATCAAAACAATGCAACACTTTTTACTTTTGTAGCAATGATAGCTCAGTGGTTAGCGCGGTAGGTTCGCATGCCGAAGGGCGTGGGTTCAAACCCCAACAATGAGCTTGAGCTGCCGGTGAAGGAAAACATCGTGAGGAAACCATAGCATGGTGATAGGGTACTTTCTAGTACTCGGCTGGCTAGCTACCACCCTCAAGTTGAAAATCTGCCGCCAAGGATCTAACGGTGTGTTCCGGCAGCCTCGCTTGAGAGCCAGTTCCATTCCAGGCTAGGTGTGCTTTACCATCTTCGACCACACCTTCACTTAACATCAGGTGAGCTGTGGTCAAATACCTGGCCTGTCAACCATTAAAAAAAAAAAAAAAAACACTTTCTCACACTCACGGCGAACTTACAATTCAGCTATTGTTTACACATAAACACTTGCAAAAATACAAGTTTTAGTTTTTTGCATTCACACCAAAACTAAAATGCATAATAAATTATTAAAAAGAAAAATCTTTCAAATTTTTTGAATGGTGATCGCTCTAAATCTTTGTTTTATTTTTAGTTTCCTAGCTAACTTTGACCCTGTTAGCTTATTTTTTGTTTATGAGATATAAGGCGCAGGTTTGAATCTCAACTCGGCTTACTTTGGGGCTAGATGACTGTGTGAAATGTCCACCGATATTTATTATATAAAGAAAACATTATGCTATTATACCCGCTGCGCCTCTTTATTTCACCTGCGCTTTCATAAATATAAAGTAGCTTATGTGTTGATCCAGGGTATGAAGCTATCTGCAGCGATTTCAAATATTATCTAAATTCATTAAGAGTGAAAAAGTAATACACACAAACTTTCACACTTCTAATAATAGTGCAATTAACTTGCGTGATAGGTCAAACTATTGGTAATTTATAAGATGATATCAATTATAAAAGTTGTTTTGACACATCATCATCATCATCATTTCAGCCGTAGGACGTCCACTGCTGGACATAGGCCTCCCCCATTGACTTCCATAAAGACCGGTTGGAAGCGGCTCGCATCCAGCGCGTTCCTGCGGTCTTTACTAGGTCGTCTGTCCACCTTGTGGGTGGACGTCCTACGCTTTCGTTGTTTTGACACATTTACCGATAATTATTTGTTACCGGTGTTTATCCAATGTAAACCCGAAAAATAAAACATGATTGATAGGGGAAGCTCAAGCGCGGTATAAATATTCATCGAGTCAATTTAAAACACACGCGAAGTAGGAATGATACAAAGTTAATGTTATTTGGACAAATTGGACAGTGATTGATTAGCGCAAGCGACGCCGACGCCGGTGCCCGCAGGGCGCGTCCAGCCGATGGAATCTCGTTTGTGTTACTTTTTTGTAGTAATAAATAGGTAATGAAATAAAGAGAACGCTTTCGTGCTGGTGCGATGATGTTTTGTCTGCCTGCCCAGGATCATTGCATTGGTAACCAGAACTTCAAGCACAGTGGAAAATGACCTGCCACTACAGCATTGGCGTTTATTGCATTCATTTAGTTATTTTTACATGCGACCAAATAACAAGGTGGCCATGTTCTTTTTCTATTCTGTTTTTAGATTTTAAAGTGCTTTATAAAAAATATCATGGCCTAGAAAAGAAGTGATGACTTTACTACAAACTTCGGTAGAGTTTTGGAAGCAAACCGAGTAGTAATTAGTCATGTTTCACCACAATTTACCGCTCTCCCGAACTTACGCACTTAATTTGACCCATTGTGATAACACCACTATTTTTAAATTTCATTAATCTACCACTATTTTTAAAATTAATAGAGATGCCTCGAGCTTTCATGCTTACCATCAAAAGCACCTTCTTAAAACGGTGTCGAGTTATCGAGTTATCGAGCTTTCTTCCTTGAGTGATTAATTTTGTTTAAATGACCTCAGATTTAAAAAAATCTTGTACGTTTCGATTTTTATGACAAATAAAAATTTAATGTTGAAAAACATATTTCTTTTTAAATTAGTTAGTAAATACCTAGTCGTATAAAAATGAAATTATTGCATGTCCAGTAGAATACACTGTTGTGTCAAAAATATGTAGGTTCATATAAGACTTTCGTATACACAGTTTGAAGCAACAAAGGTTATCTTATCTTACTTGATTTTATCTTGAGACTCGATACTAGCAGAATGCACAAAGCGCGATGCCATTAAAGAGAAAAAAGTTACTCTCTAAAGTAACGTGTGGAGTATCTGATCATAAGCTATCGAAGAAGTTGTAGGTTAAAAAAATCTTGTGTCGTAAATTACTTTATGTACAATCTTATTTATGCGTTTCATCGTTTAATTCGACACCAAACACAGAATACAAATCTCATTTATTTTAGATGCAAATTTGGTTTATAAAATCCACCGTTTACTGTGAGTGATGTATGACATGCATTATGATAAGACGTTTCGATAGAATCATATGTTATTTACATACATAGACTGCTTAAATCATAACCATGGCAGGTCGGTTTGTGTAGTCGGGTAAAATTGACGAACACATAAAATCAGTATTTGAATAAATAATTATTTCAAATAACCAAAGTTTTCGATTTATAAACAAAATTATTATGTGATACCAGAATCTTTTAGCTCGCGGCTTCGTCAGTGTTATCAGTCATACTGAGTAGATTACCTTCTGTGATGTGTTTGTTGAATTGTGTTCTAGCAATTTCGGCGGATTTTTTTTTAAGATTTTTTTTTAAAATGTACACACATGTTGAAACATATGTTTTCAGTTATTTTTATGCCCTAAGATATAATACGTAATGTTTATAGATATATAAATAAATAGAAACTTTTTATTGTGCACACCAAAAATACACAAAATAAATAAATCTTATATTTTTCTTAATCTTGAATTTGAAGTACCTATTAGTATTTTGTCTGCCTGAAAACATTTGTGTGGCATCTGCCGTCGTCCTTTTTGTTTAGTTATATCGTATGGCTGCCTGAAAGAGAACGATTTTAGCGGTAAAGCCGCTGTTTATGGCACTAGTTCGGCATTAAATGGCTGTATTTAGTTTTCTTTTTAGATTCTAATGCTGGAAATAACGTTACTATCTATGTGAACCCACTTAAACAGAAACATTTTCAGAGAATTCTAAGCGACAAACAATATACTTCATCATTATAATTATAAATTAAATGGAAACAACTGTGGACAAGTAATTGATTGATACTCTAACTAAGAAGACGGTACTTTGCTATTCAATTAAATCTTAGTTATTTTTGCTTCTTGTTAATATAGTAAACTGACTATTTTTAGTTCTTAACATTACCTAGTTTTAATTAATGCGAAAATAACTCGGCCTGTATTACATTTTCATGAATAGAATACTAAAAAACCTTGATGTAATTTATTATGGTGCTTTGTAGTGAATTATGAGAGACGTAGAATCTTTATTCCTTCAAGAAAGCATATCTAATTCACGTGTTAAAAAATTAAAAATCACTACAGTTTACTTCATTTTCGCTTGTATTTATTTTTGTTAATAAAACTCACCTCTTTTATACGGCACTATCAAATATATCAAATAATAAGTGAATGAAGGCTTTCCGTACTAAAATTGCATGGTTGCCTGTTAGCAATAAGTTCACCAGTTGTTATTACACCAATCATTTAGGTAAGTTATTTTGTCTTCGGTATATAATCTTTTGTGTGGACAATAAAGAGCTAATCAATCAATCGATCCAAAGTTCAAACCAAAACTATTCTAACACTAAAACTTAAATTAAACCGATTTCTTTTACTAAACGACTAAAACTATTGGGCTTACTGAGTTCTGAAGCTTCAACGCAACGGTAATATCGAGAGAAAATATTCTGATTTTATTTACACTAGTAACATTATTTGAGCTCAGGCATTCCTTACAGATACCGAGCTAAGCTCTCCTGGGAAACCTATGGCTTCAATAAATACAAAATACTACGTCCCCGCTCTCCGTGCGTCGTTTTTTGCGCAAAAATAATATACGCAGCTATTTCTCATCTTTATAGTCGGGTAGAGATTTTGTTCCGTGATAAAAGAGTCCAATATTCGACAATTTATTATGTTTTCTGCAACACTAATTGACAACAATACAGTTTATTTTTTCATATATCGTTACTATGGGTTGTTACAAAAATTGGATACAATATCAAGATTGGTTTTTATTTGCTAAATTGACGTATCTGTTGTGGTATCAGAAAATTATATCCTGGAGAATGCTCGATTGAAATATTCCGCTCTCTTTTGTTTAACATTTTGTTCCAATTCCGTAATTGATTTCTTTCTTTTTTTAGGTTTTAGGCAAGCTCAGGTTTCAAGTATCTGCGATTTAGATTACAGTAAGAATATATAATACAGAATGAGGAGTTTTGGCGGGAACGCGGGAAGAGTCGTGTCGCTCCGTTGTATTTTTTTCCAAAACTAGTGTTTTGTCGAGTGTTTATGCATAAAAATGGTGGTGTTTTATTCATAAAGTGCCGAATTACAAGCGCGAGTGTGGGAAAATGATATAATGTGGTGAAACATGAGTTTTCGTGTTGCTTCCAAAACTCCATCGAAGCTTTGTAGTAAAGTTGCCACTACTTTACTAAAGCTTGACTGGAATTAACTGACACGAACTGGACTTGACAAAGACGACTTTGACTAAAACTAGCTACGATGGCACTTATTAAACTTTTGAAACTTGAAAATATATAATTACTTGACACTGGCAAATGCTAAAACGCGACGCCAAAACCAAAGAAAAAAAAAATACAGAATGAATACGATTATCTACTCTTGACAGGTAGAAAGGGAACTAATACTTTTTTTTTTCTTTGGTTTTGGCGTCGCGTTTTAGCATTTGCCAGTGTCAAGTATTTATATATTTTCAAGTTTCAAAAGTTAAATAAGTTAAGTGTCCTCGTAGCTAGTTATAGTCAAAGTCCAGTTCTTAGTCAAGTCCAGTCTGTATCAGTCAAGTCCAGTCATGCTTTAGTAAAGTAGTGGCTTCACTATAAAGCTTCGATGGAGTTTTGGAAGCACCACGAAATGTCATGTTTCACCACATTATATCATTTTCCTACACTCACGCATGTAATTCGGCACTTTATGAATAAAACACCACCATTTTTATGCATAAACACTCGATAAAACACAAGTTTTGGAAAAAAATACAACGGAGCGACACGACTCTTCCCGCGGTCCCGCCAAAAACTCCTCAAGGAACTAATACTTCGTTATCTTAATATATATTATACATTATGTTATAGTTTTAATTAGTTTACATCCCATACACATCACAGTGTTAGTTTAAAGAATAACTCTGAAAATTGTCACTTATAATACCACAAGAGCTTCAAAATTATCGGGTATTTCCCGATAGGTTCGTTGCAAACAAATGAAGGAGTCAAGTTTTTCAGGTTAAAAAATCACGAGCGCGAAGAAGCGCGAGTGATTTTTTAACCTGAAAAACTTGACGACTTTATTTGTTTGCAGGGAACCTTGAGGGAAATGCCAGATAATTTTGAAGCTCGTGTGGTATTCGGGGGATTATTTTTCCGTCCCAAATGTCGGCCAATAGAATTGCACCATTCGACGTCACGTGGTACAACGAGAAAATTTTCAAAAAATTATCAGTATAATACCATGTAGGTTGTACCACGTGACGTCGAATGGTGCAATTCTATTGGTCGATATTTGGGTCGGAAAAATAATCATTAGAAGTTTCTGATGATACCTGATAGTGAGCATGTTTTACATAGCTTAGCTCACATAACATTTTGTTTCTAAAACGTTTCTAGCATTCCAGTAGTTTTATTATTTCATTACCTCATCATCATCATCGTCATCAACATCATCAGCCTTTTGTAGCCCACAGCTGGACATAGGCCTCTCCCAACACACGTCACTTAGTCTGATCTTCGGCTTTTCACTTCCATCCACCGTCAGCTGTCCTACGTATATCGTCACTCCATCAAGTCTCAGGGCGTCCTACGCTACGTTTGCCGATTCGCGGTCTCCACTCTAGCTGACAGCCCTGTTGGCTCATTGGTAGCATATCTGCCTTAAGAGCTGAAGGGCGTGGGTTCGGCTCCCGCTCAGGACAAACATTTTATGTATCAACAAATGTTTGTTCTGTGTCTGGGTGTACTGTATGTATTATAAGTATGCATTTACAAAAAAAAAGTATATAATTATGTATTCTATCAGTTATCTGACTTCCATCACACAAGCTCTGCTTAGTTTGGGGTCAGATGGCGCTGTGTGTAATGTCCAACGATATATATTTATTTATTTATTTATTTATTTAGAACACGTCTACCCCAACGATTATTTATCGATTCTGCGACTGATATGTCCAACCCATTGGCTCTTCAGCTTGTTAATACGCTGAGCTATGTCTGTGACTTAAGTTCTCTGGCGAGTTACTTCGTTCCGGGTACGATCCCTTAGAAGACTTTATTCATGACATAAAACAAATTTCTATTACATTAACAACACTAACAAAAAAAACAAAAACAAAGACAAAAAATAAATTAAACACAAAGAACAAAAAGAAATAAATTAAGTGTTACAAACCGGCCTCAACTCAGCATAATGCCGACTGCAGCCAGCCGGCGCTGGTTTTCCGTCGAGGCTGGCAGGTGAAGTCACGCACGAGTGTGCTGGGCGGTAATAAAAAGCGAAACACATATTATGTAAAATGTACATACATAAATATACAACATGACTGGTGAGACACCTACGTTACTCGAGGACATGATATTTGGCGATCATATACGATGAAAAAAAATAACATTAAAAACAAATAATAACTGACTAATAGGTAAACTTAATCGAAAGTTATGTAATTAATTACGCAACGCATGGACACCGGCGCAGACGCCCGCGCCGTCGACGGGCGAGCAGAACAAGCACGTACTTGTCGCGTGATCATAACATCGTTATCAGCGTCGGAAGTGTAACCACGCTTCATTTATTTATGGAGAAATTGTCCTAAAAATTAAGTACCTAATTTTATTAATTATGTAGTAAACATAACGAGAATCGAGTACCGAGTACGCTCCTTCAGTATCGTAGGTGTATCACCAGTCATGCTGTATACAGTTATACAGAAAATAATTTAAAGAAACAAACTAATAAATAAATATAAATAAACCCAATCTAAACGTTATCAATATAAATAATATGAACTACAATAAAGTCGCCAACTAGATAGATAACAAAACAAAATTGCTTGATTAATAGATCAAAATAAAAAACTTAAGTCCGTTCAACATAAATAAATGATCTAGAAATAGATTTAAACATCTAGCACCCGTAAGAGTTTGAACAAGAAAGTTGAAGGAAATCTAAAATCAACCTATCTTCAAAGGACTTACTTTATAATTTCCCGAGTCTTTTAGAATTCTGAATACGCGTCTTAGTTTTGGTCTGTGTATAGACGGCATAACAAGGTACTTTGGCGTACGCAAATCGTATTCCTAAGTGGCTTACCAGATCCCCAGTTGGAGTTAAATTCGCAGAGTTATTTTACCTAAATTTTCGCGTAAAGTAAACTTTCAGGCGTTTCTAACTTAACGCTGTCTCTAGGGTGAAGAGATTTTATGTAAAGGACCAAGACTCTCGTAGTGTTGTGGTTATTTACGGAATAGGCAAGAAAATGCGAAAATTTGTAATTAAAGAAATACAAAAGCAATCTCAGTCGCTTTATGACTTCAACACAAGAGAGAATGAATGACAGTTTTATTACTCGGCTGGCTAGCTACCACCCTCAAGTTTAAAATCTGCCGCCAAGCACCTTGGAGTGTGTTCCGGCTGCCTTACTTGAGAGCCAGTTCTATTCCAGGCTAGGTGTGTTTTACCATCTTCGACCACACCGTCACTTAACATCAGATGAGCTGTGGGCAAACACCTAGCTAAAAAAATAATAACCTAACCTAATCTAAACATTAAAAAAAATCAGTCTAAAAAATTATATAGTCAAAATGTAACTACTCAAAAAGTACCCCGTGCACCGAGCCCCGCCCAAAGGGTGGGTCCCTTTTTCTTGAAAGTTCCTGTTTTATTTCTTTTCGTAATTATTTTGCATGTTTTCAGAAAACATAAAATTCTCTTAAAAAATCATTACCGTGCGTAATTTTTATTCATTGCGTTTAGATTTTAGCCAGTGATTTGTTATGCTGATAAATATCAATCTACATACGGCACGTTGACCATACAAAAAGCTACCTTTTATGATTGATGGCACCATTAACTGTGGCCCTCTGTATTTACTCGAAATGTTCGTAATAAATTTCAATCTTCACGTGTGAATATTACAGCAATGTATGGATTATTTGGATAGGCACGCACTGTAAAACGTGATGTCAGAATGGGCGCAAGCGAAGGGGGAAATAAAACGATGTCAATTCTGGTGTAAGTGGAGAACATCTTTCTCTCCCAAGGGATCTATTGGGGTATCGACAGGGGAACCGTTGGCGTACGACGCTCAGTCAAGTTTATTGGTGGAATTTCAATGCTTTGTCGCCTGCGATGTCCTATCAATTTATAACGGTGCGATCCGCGCGATTTGACGCGCGTCTTCCGAACGAACTGATCGTCATTTCAATAGCTAATCAACTTGGGTAATGGCATTTTGTTACATTGAATTCTTTACCAAAATTCCTTTTTTGATATAATCCAAAGTGACTTGGCTAATCAAATCGTGTTTATATTTAGAAAAATGTATTATCCTCATCGGTTACGATATTACCTCCGCACAAAGTTAAATAATGACGGAATTTAAAACAATTGACATGTGTAAAGCATTCTTATTATCACATAAAAACACTAACACTATAGATAATAAATTTCTAAGCGACAATTTAGTTCGATTATTTATTTTAGTCGATGATTATACACGATTCAGAAAAGTCAAGGTTAAAGTGACAATGTAACAAAAACCTCAGGCAGTCGTTTATTAATACAATATAAGTACAACATACTCGTGACTTTTACCTACAGATAAAGCAGTAACACTAAAAATCCATTTTCCCGAAACATTTCCGTTTTCATATCACAATGTAATCGACATTTCGTGTCCCTCCCATTTCAAACAAGTCATAACGTTATGTCAGGGGAGAGAAGAACTCCGACTTACGGTTCGATCTTTAGCTCCAAAGCCAAAGTGAGGTCAATTTATAAATGAGTGGGGCACATCAGTCACGAGAGACGTGGCTACGGCGAGCGCTCGGTCGCTTGATATATTGGCCGAGTTTCACCTCCTTGACGGTTTTTTGAAAACCCTATTTCGGTAATGGATAGTCGCGGATTCAACGCAATTTGACGGAGCTCGAGAAAGTTCGTCGATGATTGGCTTTTAACGGTTTTCAATTTAACTTCCGAGATACGAGCAAAGTTTAATAAGTTAATTTTGCAATAAGTATAGACATGTTGTAATAAGCTATTAATGGAATGATCGATGTTTGAAGATTTCCGATCGTAATAATTTACCTTTGTAAAATTTTACTAATTACTGTGTTATTAATACTTGTGTGTTTTCAAATTTAATTTATTAGTACCTGCGGTATAATTTTAAATATAAATAATTAAGTAAGTAGATATATATTTTTATTATTTGTATTGCAGTATAGATTTTAATGCAAATTTAATTAAAAACATGTGTACTCAAACAATTACTTTTTTTTAAATGATTGCCCTATCACTCCGATTAATGTAAGGATTGTACCGATACCCCATACATACAAATTGTTTAAGCATTTTAACGTGGTTTGGGCAGTAGTGTAAAAGATTTACGGCATTTTTAAAGTTCCATACACGATAAAATCTAAGTTTCAAGTATATCTTAAACATTGGACAAGCAATATTAAATACCAGATCCAGTTTTGACCGCTATTTTTCGGGACAAAAATAACCTGTGTAAAATATTAATCCAGGATCTATCTGCTAGCTATATGCATTTCAAACTTTATTCAAATCCGTCTAGCCATTTCAGCTTGAAGAAGTAACGAGCATGCACCATTTCGCATTTATAATGTTAGTCTAATCGTTTTCAATAATTTAACATGAAAAACTTGACTGTAAAGGTATTACTCCAAGGTGTCCAAGGACATTATGTAATGTCACATAAACATAGAATTAAAAATAAAACAGCTCGTCAGTTACGTCAAAAGCTTATGGCTAGCCAATTCAAAGACATTATCGGATGACTCAACAACGTTAATAGAAGCACCCGATACTTTTCCTTCTATTTTCGTCAAGCACTTTAGTAATACGGCACCTCTTTGCGGATTAAAAGCATAATCACCACATCGGCGGTACACCCTCACTTTCTTATCGAATAACTACCTTGGTCAAAGAGCACAAGTTACTAGTAGGTACGTAACTATACTTAAGTCACGCGATCGAGCGATTAAACCACTCTTTGTTCTTAAACATGGGTTTTATAATTATTCGCTTAGCGCACTCACTACTTTGGCGGTTAAGGAAAAATGTTAGACGAGCTCGAGTCGACAGTCGCCAATTTTTCATTATTTTCGGAAGAAAATATGGAATGCCAAGACGCGTTAAATTAGAGGTGTTTATAGCGTCTTTCGCTGTTTAAATATTTAAGACTTAAAATACACTTGCGGGAACAATAGTAGGTCATTAATTTTATTTTTTGACTACGAGCATTATTAAAGTTAGGTTAAGCATAAAAAGCGCTGCAATTTCTGCATTTTTTTTGTGTACCCACATGGTATTTAATTATTTTATTGATTTGCAGAAAACCCGAGGAGTGTTTAGTGTTTACCATTATGTCGGTAAGGTATTATGTTTAGCTTTAAAACCTTTGGCTTTCGCAAAACCTTTTACTGACATTTGACCTCTTCACAGCTATTGTAGTCGAAAGCTGATTGTGTGTTTAGTAACATCGAGTGTTGGAACCGATAGCGATGCTGTATTTGATATCTACTTCGCGATCCATTTTGTATGACATGGGATAATAGTGTGTAAATTGGAAAGTAGATACAGAGCAAGAATAATTTTGAGTTACTTTATCCACAGATTTATATACCTAAAAGTTTGCAGTTTTCAATACTTATTTAATATTTCATGAAAGAATTATTAATAGTAACGACACAATAGAGACAATATGGATACTTTTACGTCACAAGTGAATCAGTTTCCTCTAGGCAGGCATACTTCAAGACCGTAATGGCTGTCAAACGCAAGCCTATTTGTAATGAAAAAACCTAAGTTAAATGACACACAATTTGTAGCGATGATAGCTCAGTGGTTAGCGCGGTAGGTTCGCATGCCGAAGGGCGTGGGTTCAAACCCCGACAATGAGCTTGAGCTGCCGGTGAAGGAAAACATCGTGAGGAAACCAAAGCATGGTGGTAGGGTACTTTAGTACTCGGCTGGCTAGCTACCACCCTCAAGTTGAAAATCTGCCGCCAAGCATCTAACGGTGTGTTCCGGCAGCCTCACTTGAGAGCCAGTTGCATTCCAGGCTAGGTGTGCTTTACCATCTTCGGCCACACCTTCACTTGACATCAGGTGAGCTGTGGTCAAAAAACTAGCCTGTCAACAATTAAAAAAAAAAAAAAAAAAACACACACAAAGACGTTGTCTGCATTGAATCGAACTGGGAAACCCCTGGGAATCGAACCCACGCCCTTCAGCTCTTGGAGCAGACATACATACTACCAATGAACAAACAGGGCTGTCAATAAAATGAAACAAACAAGACGCTCTCATGGCGGTAAGAGTAACGCATAACGCATGCCTGTAACCATTACAATAACACCTAAGATTGTGACTGTCATTATAGCTCAGTTCAAACAAACATTAATGACGAACATATAACATGTATCTTGAATATATTTGAGTGCTCTGTCAGTTATCTGGTTCACTTAGTATGCAAGATACCGTGCTGTGATTGACTTATTTTGAGTACGAATACAAAGTCACTAAAGTGTCAAAGTGCATTAAACCATATCGACAATCATTCCATGGAAACATTCGACGTCGAGACTCAAACCCTGTAGTTTCGTCAGCTACAATCAAACAGAAACCTAGTATGGACAGTAATATTTATAATCTACTGCATGACGTCAGAATATTTGACATCGCAATGGTACCTACCTAAACGGCAACCACCTGCAAAGAAGGCATTCCAATCACAATTAAAGATTTTATAAAGACAGTAAAATTGTGTTGCTCTGCATAGCTAAATAAGAGTTAAACATGTACACTAAAGTTAATTGTTTAATTACCATAACCACAATCACCCAACCCCTTACAGATTTACAGTTAAACATCATCAAATGAGCCGAAAACGCTCTGGCAATTTCGTAATTGTATAAATGTAATAAAATTTAAATCGTATAATTTTTAAATAAACACAATATTAACTCCGTATTATTGTTTAAAAAGAATTAACGTGAGCAAATAATGTTCCAACAAATTAATTTTGCTGAATTAATACGAGTACCTATAGCAAATAAATTAATAAACATGTTGGTAGATCTGGATATTTCACGCAGCGCTATATGCCTAGTCCCAAACTAAGCAAACCTTGCAATATGTGAACTAGTTAATTTTTTTTTTTTTTTTAATGTTTGACAGGCTAGTTGATTGACCACAG
Organism: Biston betularia; assembly: GCA_905404145.2. Taxonomy (NCBI): domain Eukaryota; kingdom Metazoa; phylum Arthropoda; class Insecta; order Lepidoptera; family Geometridae; genus Biston; species Biston betularia. Next base: position 5,842,383 of record FR989868.1, read on the forward strand.
CTCACCTGATGTTAAGTGAAGGTGTGGTCGAAGATGGTAAAGCACACCTAGCCTGGAATGGAACTGGCTCTCAAGTGAGACTGCCGGAACACACCGTTAGATGATTGGCGGTAGATTTTCAACTTGAGGGTGGTAGCTAGCCAGCCGAGTACTAGAAAGTAGCCTACCACCATGCTATGGTTTCCTCACGATGTTTTCCTTCACCGGCAGCTCAAGCTCATTGTTGGGGTTTGAACCCACACCCTTCGGCATGCGAACCTACCGCGCTAACCACTGAGCTATCATCGCTACAACTACACAACAAAGAGGTTTTATGTACGACTATTATTATGATAGGCACTACAATAGTAGTACAGTTGGTAGACCTACGAGTATGATACCTAGTATACGTTTTGTCATAGCACTAATCCCACTAATATTATAAATGTGAAAGTTTGAATGGATGGACGTTTGTTTCTCTTTCACGCAAAAACTACTGAACAGATTTGGATGAAATTGGGTATGGAGGTAGCTGAGACCCTAGATTAGTACATAGGCTACTTTGTGTCCTGAAAACATGTAGCGGGTAACACCGCGGGACGCCGCTAGTATTATAACTGACATTTGTGGCACACGCTTTATGTCTGTTTTTTTTTTTTTTTAGTTCTCGACCTGTTTTTTTCAGACCACCAAGTATCCTCACTCCGTAGAAAGAAGGATTTCTACACTAGGCATCCTACATAATTAAGAATAAAACGATACTTACCTTGAAGTTTGATTCCAATTACGCGAGGGTCTCAACCGAAGACGATTACATTATTTACTTGCAGCAGTACCTACATAGGATTGTGATGTCTTGATCACATAAAAAGAAGACAATACAATCCCATTTCTTACTTCTAACTTGTAACTTCAAAATAAGTATCGTTTGATTCCTAATTATACTTCGGGTCTTCATAGGTGAAGAAGACCTCACAATCCCATGTACTATGCTGCAAGTCAATCATGTAATCGTCTGTCGACTCGAAGTATAATTGAATTTAGTTAATTTAGTTGGGTATGACCTACAATAAACTGACCGCAAAAAAATACAATCGACACCTTGGCAACTTAGCAATAGTTTGAAGCTCAACTATCGTCATGCGTCATGAAACCAAACTTCATAAAACATTTCGTTTGGTAAACACATTTATTACAAGTTGGCCATTCGTAAAGGTTGTTAGGGGAAGGAAATGACTGAATAAATTCGATTGACTCCGCCACTCCAGCTCGGTCTATTGGCGGCTGATCGACAATTCGCGTGACGCAAGTCTCCTTGGAAAATGAAGGCATATTTTTTTATTAATAACAGCAAATTGGCACACGACCTACATCAACTTAATAGGGACATTTAATGACTAGTTTTTACAACGTCGATATCAAAACTTAGATTATAAAATAAACGTGACTAAGCGAAAACAACTCGGTTCTCTACTTTACACCTTGCCTCATTTAATTTCTTGTCAAATGACGTGGATGGCAAGTGATCCGAAATCTTTTTATCGCAAATCCGAAACCTAATCACCATAAAGAAGTTTAATCTCCAATCCAATTTTCAATTATAACCGCAGAAGCGCCAACAAAAAATTGAATGATCCTTTTTAAAATGCGAAAATTTTCATTGTAAAGATGTGGACGGTGATGAAGCGATATTCACGTTAAAATTTAATACTGTTAATGCAGTATGGACACCCAAGAAGTAACTTTTTGGTGGATGGTTCGCGAAACAAGTTTTAGTTTCAGATAATTGATTGATTCACGCGTTATTTTGCGGAAGTTCATTTTGAACATTCAGGGTATATATAGGTATATTTAGTTTTAAAAAACTACTTTTTAAACTACTATGAAGCGGAAATAAACTAAATACGAGTACCTATAAATAAATCTTGAATAAGATCTAGGACTTTAAGATGCTAATTTTTTTTAAGAATCTATGATTTCCAAAAGTAATTTATTATGATAACGATTAAACTTGATTCAAATGATATTACAATATCTACTTCTCCTACTGCCGTAGCTTTAAATTGTCGTTCAGTTAGCTGGGCGATAATTATGTTGAAGAGGGTAGACCGTTTCACAGGGAAATTAAACGAAAACACTCCGCACTCTAACATCGGAAGACTATGGTTGAATGGAAAAACAAGAATACGTAGGTAATACTGAGCAAGCACGTGGGACTGCAGTAAAATAACAAGAATTATATTACCAAAAAACTTAAATAGATATGTTTGAGTAGAACTTAAATTAATCAAGATTTTTATTAAATAGCTTTCCAATTTGTATGTCTGTTCATTTCGAAGCTATCAATTTAAAATATTGTTCAAAATAGGTAGTACATTTCTGAAACAAAATATACGATATTTTGTCTTAGCAATATTGTTTAGCTGATAAACTCTGCGATTGACGTGTTCAATAGTGAAAAGGAAATAAATTTATTAAAATTTAATAACTAGGTCACTTAGTATAAAAAACGCAATTCAAATAAAGTAAATTTCTATTACTTTAACTTACATAAAGTATTTTTCGTTTGCACTTCGCAACTGTCTCGCTCGCACACACGGTGACTTCCTCACAATTCGGTATGTAAAGTTTTTTTTTTTATATTTATTTTATATTTTTTACTGATAGTAAACCTTATTTTATGAAACTAATTTGAATATTTTTGTTTTCTATGCGGTAGTTTATTATTAATACGTTTTCAAACTTTTGATTGTTATGACGTCATGAGGTGGGCTGAATATGTAGAATACGCATTAGCCATGTAAAAAAAAAATTACGTAGATAAGTGTATGGAGGTTACAAGTATAACGGCAACCATTAACTTGACATTGACAGATTTTGTCGAGGTTTGCCATTGTTTTTATAGGCACTGAAAGAATCTTTATACAGCCGATGACGTGACGTCATTAGAGGTAAATTGAAAGTCAAGTTTATTCTATGTATTTTATTAAAATAAACCCCGCCTCATAGTTTAAAGAGTTTTAAACGTGAAAATCATGTACAGGAATGTAATATTTCGAAATGGTTTTGGAATCAGCAAAATATTGTTTTTCTTTACATACCGAATTTGACCTTTGACGCTGCGCACACACAACTGCGTATGTACAATTGTATAAACATGACTTCTGTCCAGTTGTAAAAGCTAGCTAGACGCGTTTCCATGGAGTTCAATTCAAATGTACGGGGTGTGCCACAACCATGCAATTATTAAAATATTCTAGCACAAGCCTTGTAACCGTTTCTGTTTATATACAATAACGATAACGATAGAATATACTTTTATGATTTATTTTAGTATAAGTAATGAGACGAACGAGACGCTATCCTGATGGTATGAGATAACGCCTGTTCATAATCATTGCCGCGATACACAGAACTTTGAGTAGCAAAACAAAAGTCCAGGGCATCACTGCTTTGGCGCGCGTTACTATATCAGACTTTAGACGGTTAGTCTCAACAGTCCTGTAAATTTGCTGGCTGCAGTACCCTTAAAACCGGAACACAGCGATGTTTACATACTGCTGCTTGGCGGCAAGATATCTGGTACTCCGATGGTATCTACCTATATGACATCCTCTGGTGACGAGATCTACCACCAAGTAATACGACTAACTGTTCAAAAATTAAACCCTACATGCACTTTACTGCTAACTCTTTACCAGCATCAGTACTTACGGTTTGCTCCATCTTTCTCAGCCTATCTCGGTCTTAAATCAACAAGTACCTCCTAAACCTTGTAAATCTCAGAATTAAGTGCGCAGCAAATGAGTTTGTAAGGCACTACTCGGTCCAATTTACAGAACATAAAAACTTAAAGACCGCTTCTGGGAATGGGACTTGCGCAAAGCCGTACAGCGATCCGGGTTAGTAGAATGTTCCTACACTTTAGTACAGGGATTACGTTACTATTTTTCCCGTCCCATATGAATAAATCGTGCGTTTTATTCGATTTTATACGCTCATCCTAGTTGGTAACGATCTACAACGGTCTTGACTCACACTGGTGTTCCCATTACTAGGACTGTATTAAATAGTATTTTGTTTCATCTGTTTTTTTTTTCTATTACTACTATAATATTTTATTATATCTCATTTTATAAAGTACTACAACTTTCGTATTTTATTAGGTATTTACAAATACCTAAATAGTGTTGATTAAATTTAATTTTACTAATATAGTCAGGTCAACAAAAATATTTCCAAAATACACAGATTTTTTTTACGCTTTGAGTCCACGTTCTTTATTCGCACAGCGAGGATGTGGAACTCTTTGCCGGAGTCTGTGTTTCCCGAAAGGTACAATATGAGTGTCTTCAAATCAAGAGTAAACAGGTTCCTTCTAGGTAAGCGTGTTCCATCTTAGACCGCATCGATGCTTCACATCAGGCAGGATGTGGTCAAGCGCGAACCTATGCAATAAAAAAAAAAAAAAATGTAAAAGTAATTAGACGATCGATACGCTCTTATAATGCATGCCCATGATTATTACAGCAATACACAGAACTTTGAGTTGCAAAACAAAGTCCAGGGCATCGCTGCTTTGGCGCTCATTACTTTGAGACTTGCGATGTTTAGTCTCAACAGCCCAGTAATTTCGCTAGCTGCAACACCCTTCAAACTGGAACACAGTAATGTTAACACACTACTGCTTAACGGCAGAATATTTGGTATTTATTTATTATTTCATTAAACCACGTTCACTTACTCCGTAAGGTATAAGTTACTAGCGAATAGACAGAACCAATAACATAACACAGACTTTCTTTGACTATTCCAAAACCGCAAATCATATTTCTATTGAACAGTGTCATATATTATTCTACCGAATGTACTGTATAAAACACGAGTATCTCCACTTTACGCAAGTCAGTTCTAAAAACTATTTTCTTTCTTAGAAAAACAATCTCGATTGTTAAGAAACTGTACAAGTTAACTTGGCGAAGTTAAACGAGAAGTTCGAAAAATTTTGCATGTGCATCTTTCCTGCTCACCTTTCCTCTCGTAACTTAAAATGTTCACCAGAGTTATAAATTAAAAGAAGACCATTGGAAATCCTCCTTCCACTTTATGAAGCTGGGTAGGTTCATTTAAAAACTTCATTATAACTTCACGGACCGGTTTGTGCGGGCGGGCCTTACTACTGGGATTTTGTTCCTCCCCTTTTGATGATGTAAGCAAAAGTCCAAATTTCATTTTTGCTCGTTTCTCGGCGAAACATTTTTACATTACAACGATTGATATGACAGGATCGCGGCGCTATATTTTATTTGCTTTCCATTTGATTCGAAATCGCTTATCGTGACAGACGTGAAAGCAATACGTTCACGGAAAAGTTCTTAGTGGAGTATCAAACAAAACGCTGAATACGAATATGTTATTATTCGAATGAGAGCGATGGAAAATTCTATATGCGCGAAACGTATGAGGGTTCCCACTCATCTTTATTTGTTTTAGATTACTTTGGGTTTGGGGAAACTTTTGGAGAGCGGACCGTGAACACATACGCGGATTTATAAAGGACTCGAGTATAACAAAGTTACCCGACGATGCTGAAAAACATAATCGCCAAGTTTTTCAATTCGAATTTGGCAACTTTATCGATATTCTCCGTGTCTATTTAGGTCAGGAGCTTTTTGTGCCGGATTTCTTTTTTAGTTGGATGCGGGATGAAGTCGACGAATCTTTTTTAAAGATTTTCAATGGGTTTTATATGAATAGAAAATACACTATTTATTAGAGATGAGTGTTACGTTTAATATTTTGATTCCAATTGTACCTATAGCTCTCAGTCTCAATAACAAATTTACCTTAAAGGTATCTTGCTAACATATATTTAACGCATTATTTTGATTGAAAAGAAACAACTCAACAAGTGTTAACAGTGAGACGATTTCAAAACTCGCTACGTTCAGCAGCCTGAAAAAGCACCGAGATTATTTCCGATTGCGTGCGCGAATCTCCCGGTATTTGTACTGTCTAACTTATAGCTGTTTTTAAATCTGCATAACCATGTTTGCTTTGTGACCTTTTTTACTCAAATATTACCGTTAAATTTATGGAAATTTTCTTATTAGACTTGTGTTACGATTTATTTTATAGCTAAATAAATATATCATGTACCTATATCCTAGGACATTTCATACATCACCATATAACGCTAAACTAACATACACACTACACACACAAATATACACTATACTTATAGACTTTTTTGTAAATACATTTGTCTAATACATACATGGAACACCCAGGACAGAACAAATATTTATGTTCGTCCTTGCTCAACACACTAATGTTTGTCCTATTTGGGAATCGAACCCATGCCCTACCGCTCTTGAAACAGATACTTTACGAAATGACCTTACAGGGCAGTCAAAGTTTTTAAAAGTAACCGTTAGTCAGTAACAAAACTGAATAATTGTTAATCAATGTTACCAAAAATTTTAATTCTGACCACTACTTGACCAAATAAATTCTCCGTCTTCTATCTAATTAAAATATGTTATCGAGAGAGTAAGGTGAAGCCATGTAGTTTTTTTGTTGCATATAAATCTCGAAGTGGCTTTTTAAACTGCAATGTGCAGACATTACATTTTTGCCCACGACGGAACGGAGACGGTATATGCGTTGTGAGAGGATGTTTGTTTGTTTGTGCAAATCCATGGTGCCATTTCTCTCCAAAACTACTTATCCGATTTCGATGCAGTTTTCAGTTATGGGGTCGGGTTTCATTTGTGCATTATCTTAGATAGGTGACAATTACTTTTTAACCGTAGTCGGATTTTTCAAAAATTTTAATTTTGCTTTTTATTATTGAGAGCATATTGTTTATCACAAAATCACGGATTTTCCGTTACTTGTTATGTGTAACAATTGAATTTCTACGTGGCTCACTGCGCTCGTCTATTTGATATGTAATATGTATATACGTACCTGCCTATGTCATAAATGCTCAATAATAGAAAAACATGGTTTCTAACGAAACTTCAATATATCCGTTCAAGCTATCAAACCAGATAAAATAAGCGTAGCGTGAATATCCAATCGAATTGGGATATTTCTAAAAGATGAATAAGTTTTTTATACATTGCTTATTGTTGTTTTCGTATATTTGGTAGAATCTTCAACACAAATTTAGGTTTTGCCAGCCATATTCGTGCACATGACAAGATCTGACAGGGTTCGCCGTTGACGGACACATCAAAGGAGGATGATATATTTATTTTAATTTTCAACAACAAAAACGTAAACCATTTCATTAGAGATTAGAATATGCTTAGTTTTGTTTTTTTTACACTGGGGCACACAGCGCCATCTAGCCCCGAACTAAACAAAGTTTGTACTTGTTTGTACTACCACTGACTAATAAAACCCATAGATACTTTGTTTTAACCGCCTGAAAAAGGTGGAGGTTGAAAGAATCGATTTTGATGATTATTTTATTGCTTGGTAGATCATACTTCAGAGGTGGTCTCATAATAGTTTTATCGTAATCGACGAAGTGATTTTTAAAAATCAACTAAAATCTAAAAATTGTGTACATCGACAATATTTTCGTTTAGTCCGAAACCTCGCTGTTTCATTGAAGCAGTGCGTTTAGTTGGCTTCAAAGGGTCATGGAGTCGGTTTTTTTAAATTGTAAGTTTGTATATTATTATAAATACAGATTATATAATAAATATAGAACATTCAAACATAGAACAAACATCTATCTTCGTTACATAAATTTTATTCCAGGGACAGAGTTACTACTAAATGAGCTAATAGGGCAGGAATTGAAAACTGTGTTCATGTTAGGTACTCTGAAACCTTATCGCGTTGGACTCGTAAAATCGCAGTTCGTATTGTGCCTCAAATCGACCGCAATGAAATATTCACAGTCAATCCCCGTGGTAAGACATTTTGGGTGGTATTAAATATATCAGTCCTTCATCGAGGTCAGATATAATTCTCTGATTATTATAACTACATTTCTTCATTTCTCGGCTGCATAGTCTGCACTTTCAAAGTATAAAAAGCACACATAGTTAATATGACATATATACCTACTCGAGTTGTTGAAGGCACCGTGTAAAACATTGTATTTTATACATATAAACACGATGATGATGATGAACTAAAAATACGATGAAACATTGTTTGATAGTTTTAAGTTATCCTTATATTTACCTTTATAGTACACATGTACGCAACTATGCGTGTATTTTACAGCTGTATCATAGGAGTTATGTAAAAGCATTACCTGTCGCCTAAGCCTCTTTATAAGGATTGACCGAACGAATTTGCATTTCCTACGCATGTAAATATTTGCAGAACATCAAGGGCCAGAAAGGGAATACGTTTATGTAAATAGGCCGCGCCTACAACTGGAGTAAGGTGCCACGTTTGTAGCTTAATCTTGCAAATTTATGCAACGCAACGACCACACGTCAAACTGTCTTCGCTCGAGGACGCGATCTAAATCCGATTCAACACGTCATTTCGGTTGTAAAACAATTTCACAGTTGCCGTATTGTCTCATAATTCGAATCTCCTCCGAGGACTATTTTGTATACGACACCTGCGCAATACAAGTTTGTGCAGTGAACGAACTTTTTTAATTGCAAGTTGTGTATATTATCAAGCCCAATTTTTTTTTAAACATTTGGAAATTCACTTTGTGCATTCTACCATATTATGTCTAAAAAAACCAAATAAAATTAGTGACGGTCAATTCCAGTCTATACCCTAATAAATAGTTAATTTCTAAGGAGTTTTGGAAACAAATAGTAATGAAACTTTTGCTACACATACAACCTCATTCGTGCGTAAAATACTAGCAAATAACCTACTATTTTTTACTTATCTGCACTAGGGTGTCCCTTATATGGGCAAAAATTTTTTTTTTTCGAATTTCGAAATGCATACCCTCTACATTTTTTATAAATACTATAACATGCCTAAATATAAAATTTTATCTTCCTAGCTTGATTGTAACCCGTGCCGACCGAGCCATCAAGTTTATCAAAAATCGTGTTTTGTCCTGATATTTCGCTCTGCTATAAAATTATTATAAATGCAATGCAGGCATAGAATAAGAGTTCAAATAAAATAAGATAAACATAAATCTTTATTTAAACGCATAAAATAATATAAATCAGCCAGGGTAACCTTTTTCATCGTAGTTTTTTTACAGTCGAAATACAATTTTTCATGTTCTTGGATGCAGCGCAGCAAGAACGATTTTTGCTCGTCTTCAACCGTGATAAGTCCTTTAAAATCTTGCATTAATCTGACAGCTCTTTCAGCAGCATCATGTACAACCTTCAAATGACTTATTCTTCTTTTAGCTTCCAGAAAAGCTGCATTATCATGCCTAAAAAATACATCTTCCTGATGTAAACTGTCGTCAATCTGAAGACAACCTAGAAATTGTTTGCTCTTTTCTGGTACAAAACCACCCAACGTTTTATCTTGGTTAAGAAGCAGGTTAAATAACAAAATAAATAACAACAAGAACTGTAAAAAAAAAATCTAGCTTTCGTCATCCATCGTGCCTGATGCATAGCTCCGGGGGCCTGAGTTTTAATTTCTTCTGGGTATCTCCTCCACCACATCACACATTGTTAAACTAATTCGCGGTAATCGTCTCTTATAAAGCCAGAGAAGATATTTGTCTCAGCAATATGCTATGCTATGCTCTTTTATGAAATGAAAAGATAGTTCGATTTTACTGAAATCGATGTTTTTCCAATGGAATGTTTAAGTTATATGTGTAGTTTATTTCCGCTTAACAGTCGCTTTAGTCACATCAGTGATGAGGACTTCTATAAGTCTTTATATCCTCTTCTCGCTGCAGTAACCAGTTGCCGACACGTGTTTCGTTTCTACACGAGGCATCCTCAGGAGGTGTTGACTCTTCGAGCGTTTGGTCTAGACTTTATTTTCAATTACGCTGAGCTTTTGGAAAATCTAAATATTCGAGCCTTGTTCATATTATCATGTTCATAACTAGTAGTTATGAACATGATATGGACAAGCAAAAGACAACAATTTTTGTTCTAAAGTCTGCTCCAATAAGTATTTTTCTTACATTCCTTGCTTTTTCTTCTTCCAATCGTCTTTGCCTCGCTCTTTCTTCATTTTACGCCAATTTTTTGACTACAACATCCCGATCTACGCTTTCTGTTTCTTTAAAAATGCTTTTTGTTCCTCTATTTTAATTCTATCAAAGGCATCAGCATGTGCGATATCAAAGAAGTTATAAAGGTCTATTTTATTAAAATTATTTTCACGGTTTTGAATGTGACCTGAGTTTTCTTAAAAAAGTTTCTTCACACAGTTAGCCTTTATACCTTTTTTATGTAGTTTAATGCCTTTGTGGGAATTCTGGCTTTTTCTGAAATATAATGCACTCCCTAATTACAAGGTTTGCACTTTCACAAACAGTTAGCTTGACTTCGCAAATATTGTAAAGTAAGACAGCGAGAACTTGTCGATTGTGTGGTCATTTTTCATCATTTTATTCGATGGCTCATTGTGCAAGTAGGAAAATATTTTGTTTATCACTCCGTAATTCCATCTGCATAATTATTTATACAGTAAACAATAATAATAATCTTAAAAATCACGTATAAAATGACAAATGGAACGCGTAGTTACAGGTCGCTGCGCCAGTACCCGCGTACTTTGTATGGGGAAGTTTAAATCGCAAGTCGGCACGGGTTATCGTTTATAAAATGGGCTCATATTTTTTTCTATGCTATACTGGGTTATTACGAAACTTTTAAGAAGGTATGCGTAAAAAAATATTGAACTCGAAATTTAAGGGACACCCTAATCTGCACATTAAAAAAAAAACAAATGTTATGGATTTTTTTTTGGTAACAGGCTAGATGTTTCACCACAGCTCACCTAATGTTATGTGACGATTTGTGAAAGATAAATACGATACGGCAATATGATTTTTCCGCGTTACCGCTTTCCTACTACTCGATCCCAATTTTTGCGGCTCTAGCTGACTTGATAATACATACTTGCTAAAATGTTGGCGTTGTTACCATTTTAATTCGTCTTTCAAAATTAGCAAAAATTTAACAATAACAGGAATAAAAATTAGTACATTTACAACGTTCAAAAAGTAAGTGAAAACTTTTTGGTTCTACAATTTCGCGTCACATAAGATAACTAAACCCACAGAATAGGCCCTATGAATTAATGATGATGCATTAGATTTTAGGTAAAGCAATTGTTCTGTTTTCCAGTGCATCCTCGGAGGCCTATTCCGTATACGACACCACTTATTATTCAAAGCTGTTACAACTCCGATATGTGCAACCCTCACGCAAACTCTCAAGTTTGGGAAACTGGAAATCGTTAAGGTGTTGCGAGCTTGTTAACTTGTGATGAGTACAAACTTTGACTTTACCCTTTTGAAATTAGTTTTATCACATATCGTGTCTCCGTTAAATGGAATCAAATGAGAAGCAAATTCGTGTATAGATTTTTTCATAATAATCTTACGACGTAATAAGTACTTTGATTAATAGATAACTTGGTAGAAACATTTTTTGAAAGTGGAATAGGATATATAATAGAAATAAGATAGACCATTTTTTTAGGATAATAAGATTACATTTCATATTTGATCCATCTTTTAAAAACGATTTACCATTTTACTAAAAAAAAATGTATCCAAAGTTTTTTTTTTCATAAGGTTTTCGGGTTCTATATACAGAAAAAATCCTTGACGCATTTCTACTGTTGAATTTTGAAAAGGTAATTTTTATAAATGTGAAATCCGTTTCAACCAACTTCCGAGAAACACGGTTTTAATACGTGTTTGGAATGCCTGAAATTTCTCTGAAAACTCTTTATTTCTTAACCTATCATGGTTAAGAAATAAAGAGAATATTTCACAGAAGAGATGAAATTTATAAACAACATCTGGCACTCGGTGGTTTATACAAAAAGTTGTACCTATTCTTCAATGTCAATACAAACGAAATTACAGCAACAAAGAGTTTTGGAGAAAACATGGGAAGATTTGTATTTTTTCCAAAACTTGTATTTTTTCCAGTGTTTGCGCTTCATTCAATATGTGCCCAATTACATACTTGAGTGTGGGAAAGTATTACAATATAGTGAAATACGACTTTTGTGTTGCTTTCACTCCACTGAATATATTAAGGTCGTCACTACTAGACTAAGGCATGACTGGCCTCAGCCGGGCTGGGCTTAATCAAAACTAGAATTTGACTGTAACTAAATATGATAGGTATAAATAACTAAAACCGAAGTACATATAAAGGTTAGTCTTTAAGTTCTCCGTATCCATCTGGCGACGAATTAAAAATGTATATTAATAGAACAAGAAAACAATTTCCAAGACGGCGCCTTGTCAACGCTTATTAGTTTTGATGACCTTTGATGGGGAGTCTCATGCAATGATGATTCGCTTCAGTCTTTTTAATCTATTAAAAGATATTGGCCTACCATGAACAACTATACATTTGTTGCTGGAAAGAGTATTGGGGATAATGTACAATTTGGTTAGGCAGGGTAACACGGGCAGTTAAGGCGAGCGTGGTGATTGATGTGTAGTTAAAGGGGTCCTTAAATGTACACCTGAGCGCCCACAGCCTAGGCACTATACCCGTGGTACCCGTCCGTACAACGAGATTGAGCCGTCGCCCACAAAGTGATACCCTTGAATGCTAAGAAGTTTCTTTTTTCCTTCAAACCCGAACGTAATAATGCTCACACACTACTGCTTAGCTACAGAATACTTGATACTTCTGTACTTATCCAGACAACCTCATACTAGCAAGGCAGACGTAAGTAATGCCTCCGGCGTTTTTTCAACCACTTTTATCACTGAACTATTATTTCTACAAAACACACTTGAACAAATATGAGATGCTCTCTAAAAACCTATAAAAATATAATAGTATTTGAAATGATTTTACAAATGTTAGATTTCCAACAAAAACATATAACATATCTGATAGGTAACTATTTAATTGTAAGGATAACTACATTATTTTAACGCAAATTAAAAAGTAAAAGATTCATCCTTATCACCAAATAAGTTTTAATTAAATAAATAAATATTATAGGACATTACACACAGCGCCATCTAACCCCAAACTAAGCAAACCTTGTACTATGGAAGTCAGATAAATACTTACACTTTTTTTCTAAATACATACTCATAATAAATACAGAACACCCACACACAGAACAAACATTTATTTATACCATAAAATGTTTAACCTAGATGGGAATCGAACCCACACCCTTCAGCTCTCGGAGCAGCCATATTACCAATGATCCACCAGGGCTGTCAAAAGAAGGAAAGGAAGTTTTGATGAAGGCATTGGGTTCTGATGATATGCTTTCAAACAAATGGCTAATAGCATTTTGCAATTAGCTTTGTGGCGTAGCGACAAAGCGCCACACCTTGCAAGTACAGGAAGCTGCTACGACTGTGACTATACACACAAAACACACATAAATGTAACATAATCAATAGATAATTTACTTTGACTTTCAAACACAAAATATGAGTAACATAAAAATTTTGAGATAATTGTTTACATATTATAAGCATAACAGATAATTTTATTTCTTCTCCGCAATATTTAAAAGGTCGTATTTCAAATATATTTTCCAAAAATAACTCCAACCGGCTCCAGTGTACCCATTATACCCATTGTTTGATTAAATTATAAAATAGAAACTCGTTATAACAAGCCATTACAATAGGTTTTATAGAAGGTTAACAAAAAACACTTACGTGTGTACCTTTCTACGTACATTACGTTACTCACTGATTTATGATTATACTATTATGATTATTTTTTATTTTACTTCGTATACATGTATGTGTTGGCCCAAGCTATTATTTCTGCCCAAATGTGTTGTTATTAAACATAACATCACCTTTGGTAAAGTTCCTCATACGATTTTAATCACTACGAAAAACAGTCATATAGTATGTCATTGTGTACATATTTTAAAGAACATCTATTGACTCGCTCCGGCTTGACACGGATCTTGAAACAAAACGAGCATACATAATTATGTGTATGTATTATGATAGTATAATCTTTTTAGAATTGACATAGATCTATATAGTCTATATATATATTTAGATAGGTATCATCATCATCATCATCATCCACAGCCTTCTTTATCCCACTGCTGGGTATAGGCCTCTCTCTTTGCATGCCATCTGCCTCGGTCCTGTGCCAATCTGGTCCAGGTTGGTAGATAGGTATATGAATACATAAATAAATGTATAGATAAATCATGTGCATAGGTACATCGATGTATAGATCCATAGATAAATAGATATATAAATACATATATAGATACATACATAGATAGATATATACATAGATTTATAGATACGTAGTTACGTAGGTGCATAAATGCGTAAACGCGTAGTAGCGTAGAAGCGTAGAAGCGTAGAAGTGTAGAAGCGTAGAAGCGTAGAAGCGTAAAAGCGTAGATGAGTAGTAGATGCATAGATGCATGTATACATATGTGTCGCAGTCGAGTTATGGTCGGAACGCCAGCGCCTCCGCTCGTCACTTCTGGAACAGCAGGCGGCCAATGCGGCCGAATATTGAAACCGATGCGCGTTCCTAGCTATAACTGTGAAGATTTGTACATACCTACTGAATATCGATCATTATAAACGAATTGATTTAACTCCTGTGTTTCGTTGCACCAACATTACACACCGACGCCCGCAGCTTGGAGGTTAGGACAGTATGAGCCATACTGATGGCACTGAGGGTCCTCCTCCGTCATATATATATGTCACTTGGAATCAGTAAAAGTTAATAGAGAATCTAAGTCTACGAATATTTACGTAAGAGTATATCTGTATGCGTAGATGCATAGATATAATAATGCTTACACACTACTGCAATCTAAGCTCATTTTCGTGCGTGTCTATATATCTACATATATATATATACACACGCACACATATATATATGTATATATATAGACACGCACGAAAATGAGCTTAGATTACTGCTATCTTCTTAGCAATATGTCGTTTAAGGTTTAGGGCTATTGAGGCTAATTTCATTTAAAAAAAAATTAAGCTACTTTTAAAAGTAATACTTGACTAAAATACTACTAATCCAACTTTTTTCTAATCTGTGTTCCAAAGTTAAAGTTTAATCAGCTGAAATGAACCTTATGACCAAAATACGTCTTATTAAATTGGTAACAATAAACTGAGATAGATTTCTCACGTACTGTAAATGGCTTAGGTTTTTCCGAAACAAATCCACTAAACCTGACCTCGTAGTACTAGAATAGTATTCTTGGCAGACATTAAGTATTTATACCCTGATGCGGACTTAAGATGTCTGCCGAAATACTTTACTGCTCTTGAGAAGCATCCCTTTCCGGTGCGTAAAATGTTTTTAGGAAGTGGTCCGAATCCATTCAATACGGAATAGAATACTGTTTTAAAGCATTAGAGCATTTTATTTATGGTTAACACGCTACGTGTTTGACCACAGCTCATCTGATGTTAAGAGACGGTGTGGTAGAGGATGGTAAAGCACACCTAGCCTGGAATGGAACTAGCACATAAGACCGGCATTTCAAGTTAATTGTTGAGGTTTGAACCCATGCCCTTCAGCGTATAAGCCGACCACACTAACTACTGAGCTATCATAGCTACAAAATTAAAAACATAATTACAGAAATATAAAATATGAATACTACTTGTTTTTTTCATTAATTTTTTACATGATTTGTTAAATTTTGGTTGCTAAACAAATGCTTTTATATCGAATTGCTAGTAAACAGTATGTATACAAATAAGATTACATTTAGCGAAACAAAAGTAATATGTCGGTTACACAAGTACGCACGAGTCAAGTTTTTTTTTTTATTGTAACAGTTTCACTATTCACTTCATACTATCCTACATAATCGTAGGGCATCATTTGTCTATTGCTATAACCATGTTTCCACTGTGAAAGCTCTCAGTAGGTTTTCAGTATTATCTTTGATTTAAATTTATAATCAATCTAACGTTTCCACATAACTTTTACGAAGTTCATGATTTATAGACAACTGAATTATTATTACCTAACAATCTTAATTAAAAAATTTAAACAATACTAATGCATACTTGGTCCTCTAAATCCATTCAATTACGAAAACTACCAACATTTTCTTCACTAATGTAACATTCCGTTTTGTATGTTACTGAATAAATGACATTTATAAACAAAAGCATGACTCAAAAAGATAAAACTCATTTTCGTACAAATCATCAGTCAAATGTTCCAAGAATCGCGTATAATAAACAGGGTGTGATGCAATCTCAGAAACACATCGAGATGAATATGTTACTATGTATTGTATGATGCATTTGATGTTATATGTGTTGCACATTTGTTGCATATTGTGGCACTCCAACATAATACCTCACGTTTCTCGCGGCTTCAGTCTCGCACGTGGAATGGAAGGTTCGTTCATATTGTGTTTCGGAACAATAATCGTATGGAAATGGCTTGCTTTCATCATAATATGTCAATTTAGTTAGTTATCCTGCTCTTTTATATTCTAATGGCGTTTTATTATGTAGCATTAAACTGTGCGCTATGTTAATTTATTAAGTTTTTTGTTTTGATCACCGAAATCTTTTTGTTCATTCTTGTAAAAATGTAATTGCAAAAATCAATTTTATTTCAAATCAAAAGCCCTTGAATCGTACAAAGACAGTTTAAATTTCTATATTGTACTTCAATTAGAATAGAATATAACTTGATTACACACCAAAACAAAACACAACAACATACTCGTACAAATATGAAACATATCATAACAAAACAATATAATACATAATTGGTGTATTGGGGTATAAGGGGTTATATTGCGAGTCAATTACCCTGTTAGCTCATTCGATGGTAGGTATGCTTCTTGTGCAGAGCGTAGATTCGATTCGCACCCAGGATAAACATTTATGTGGCATACAGAACCGTTAGTGATGTGTCTGCGTGCACTCAATTTGTCTAAGTGGACCTATCGAAAAAAGTATACCTATGTATAAAAAAGTTATATCAGTTACCTGAGAGCCAACATAAAGTAACATTCGAAATATTCGCTTTCGATAACGCTATTAGAAAAGTCAAAAAATGTATGCTATTGGTCTACATTTTCCAACGTGACCTATCGACTTTTTACGTTTCTATTCGAGTTATCACTAATCGTTATATTATATTGTTACTTTGTCTAGGCCGACTGGTTTCTATAGTACAAGTTTTTCGTTGATTCTTGATCATGCGTCAGCGACAAATGTCCAGCCCATTGCCACTTCAGCTTGCTAATACGCTGAGCTATGTCTGTTACTTTAGTTCTCTGGCGAATTACTTTGTTCCGGATACAATCCCTTAGAGAAATGCCAAGCATAGCTCTCTCCATAGCTCGCTGAGCGACTTTGAACTTGTGGACCATTCCCACTGTGAGTGTCCACGTTTCGGCTCCGTAGGTCATGACTGGTAGAACGCCCAGTGCGTTCTACCAGTCATGCCCTACATTTGTATTGATCTTGATTAGCCAGCTTATAGCCCTAAAACCATTTCTGTACTTACGAATGGAATTAGTTAGCGCGTCGCAGTAGTAAGAACTATAAAAAAAGTTTGAATGTTATCTTATCGCCGCAGTAATTATTATAGCCCCGCACTAGCCGCGAGTGTGTGTAATGTGCTCAAGTTTACCCAATTAGAGGCACTTTTATTTGCTCTTATTCCGTGGCGGTTCTAGAGAACGAACAACGTTAAAGTTAACACCAGTATGGGCACATCAAGTTAGTGGCTAAAGCGGATATCCACCATAACAATTAAATTGTTTAAATTAGAAACCAGAAACATTTATTGTGCACCGTGTAACGTAAAGATCTTAAAATAAGCATAATATGTATAGTACACAACAGTCTGATCTGTGTGTGTGTCTGTGTCGGTGTGGTGTGTTTTCTATTGAAGCAGTTACATCACATAAATTAACAGGGCAGTCGAAAATAGTCGTGTTTTATTGATCAAGTGAATATACGCATGAATTAGAACAAATGTTACCTACTATGTGATAAAACATGTTGTCGTGTTATTTCTAAGACATCGAAGAATCTGCTAGTAAAATCACCATTACTTTATAAGGGCCCGTACAGTAGCTTGAGTTAACTAAATCTTTTGACATAAATGATGAAAACCAAAGTGATTTTTGATTTTAACATAATATGTATCTCAATTGCTCATACTGCATTGACAGTAGCTTATAGCACCCTAGTCGTCGTCGGCACGTGCTGTCGGCTTGAATGTTTATTGCATTGAGATTGCGGCATAACTCGCTCCGTTATAATAAGTGCGGGTGAGGACGTCTCGGGAAGTCTGTGGGGTACAATAGTCTATTCATTGGTGTGGCGAGATTCTTCTATTAAGACAAGTAATAGAAATTAGAAACTACCTTATATATCTCCTATGTAAATCCTCCTTTGGTAATCTAGGTAGGTGGCACCGCAGTATCAGATATTCGATCGCCAAGTAGTAATGTGTATTCCAAGTAATTGTAGTCATCGTTGTCATCATCATCTCAGCCAGTAGATGTCCTATGGACGGAAATCTTTGGTTGAGGCCGACGCCTCCCCCAATGATTTCCATGAAAACCGGTTGGATGCGTCTCGTATCCAGCGCGTTCCTGCGGTCTTCATTAGATTGTCTGTCCACCATGTGGGTGAACGTCCTACGCTACGCTTGCCGGTCTGTAATTGTAGAGTGTAGTAGCATTACTGTTTTCCGGTCTGAAAGATACTACAGCTAGCGAAATGACAGGGCTATCGATACTAACCATCAAAAGTCTAAAACTCCTTAAAATAAATACAGAACATCCAGACACGGAACAAACATTTTTGTTTATACCACAAAGTTTGTCCTGGGTGGAAGTCGAACCCACGCCCTTCAGTTCTTGAGGCAGACATTCTACCAATGAACCAACAGGGCTGTCAAAAGATACAAGATGGTGGCTGCTAACCATCAAGCAACTCGTTGCTTGTTTGCATAAAAATGTGTAGCATATATGTGGCAAATAAGAGGTATATTTTTTTTTATCAAAGTTAAAAAAACGAAAAGACTAAATTTCAAACTATGAAGCTGTTAAGGAAATATGGTTTTCCTTTATTAAATTGTGTTGCAGAATTCAAGCAGCATTTGCATTTTTTACCTCCAATTCGCTGCATCGTTTTATCCGTCTCGTCTTTGTACAAATGGGCTACGTTTTTGCAAAGCTTGCAACGCGAGGTAGTTTTAATCTAGGAAGCATCTGCTTACGTGATGTTCTGTCTTATAAAATAGTTGTACAAGTACACACGCTTTAGTTTTATCGTAACAATTCTATTACTATGTGATCTAATTTAGTTATCGGGTTTGGTTGCTTTAATCCCTCTTTCATTCAGCAAATAATTATGAAAGTTTGTTATGGAAGTTAACAATACTAATAACTATAGATACATGGGCCCTGTAAGTGTTGCATTGTCACTGCTTGCATGAGTATTATTTTTTTTAATATTTTACTGGTAAATTTTAATTAAAAAAAAATATTGCAACGTTTTTACGTAATATATTATTTTATATTTTTTAACCGATAACCGCTGGTAGATGTTCTGGAGTGGAGACCGCGAATTGGCAAACGTAGCGAAGGACGCCCTGAGACTCGATGGAGTGTCGATATACGGCGGACAGCTGGCGGTGGATGGAAGCGAAAAGCCGAAGATCGGGCTGAGTAGCGTGTCTTGGGAGAGGCCTATGTCCAGCAGTGGACTTCGATAGGCTGATGATGATGATGATATATATATTTGTTTATTGTTTCTTTAAATTTGTTTCTGATATCTGTTAGTAATTTGTTGTTAAAAATCTTTTTAAACGAGTTTTAACTATAAATTCTCATTGCGTGATATGTTGAACAATGAAGTGCGTTACTCAAAAAAGTAAAGTCCGGTAGATAATTATTTTATAGTATTTGAATGTCATCGAGTCGCATGTGATTTAATTTCATCGCAATCGTGTTCCTTCGTAGACGGTTCCACATTTCGAAGTAATAAGCACGCTTGTTACTGCGCAATCGATCATCAGTCTAATGTTATGGTATGTAAGGCCACATTTAGCACAGCAACATTTGGCAGTTGAGCACAAAACTTCGATTTTTGAAGTTGTAGGTTTTTACTCGCAATGTAAAAAACTAAACCTAATGCTGTCTTTACCCAGTGCTAAAAAGACTCATCTATTTTTATAAAATTTGACTGATACTTGCAATGGATTCCTTCAACTAGTATATTTATATAGATAGCCCTGTTTGCTCTTTGGTAGCATGTCTGCTTCAAGAGCTGTAGGGCGTGGGTTCAATTCCCACCCAGGACAAGCAATTTGCGGTATAAACAAATGTTTGTTCTGTCTGGATGTTCTGTTGTCATTATAAATATGTATTTACAAAAAAAAAGTATTCAAGTATTCTATCAGTTATCTGACCTCCATACTACAAGCTTTGCTTAGTTTGGGATCAGATGACGCTATGTGTAATGTCCTACGATATTTTCACTTTTCATTCACTTGGTGGTAGATCTCCTTAGCAGGAGGTCATCTAGGTAGGTACTACCGCAGTACCAGATATTCTGCCGCCAAGCAGTAGTGTGTAAACATTACTGTGTTCCGCTAGCGAAATTACTGAGCTGTTGAGACTAACCATCGAAAGTCTCAAAGTAATGAGCACCAAAGCAGCGATGCCCTGGACTTTGTTTTGTTACTCAAAGTACTGTGTATCGCTGTAATGGTCATGGACAGGCGTTATCTCTTACCATCAGGATAGCGTCTCGTTCGTCTCATTATTTGTCACATAAAAAAAAAATTATTTATATTTGTTTTTTTCTATCGAGTCTTTTATCATCTAGGCAATATAGTAATATATGCAAGCTGTTTCTTAGATCAATGAAAGCAAGCTAAGTCAACAATCAAAGAAAAAAAAGCTAGAACAATATATTTAGATACCAATGTAGGTTACCTAATTTGTATATAGCCGTTTGGTCCTTGCAACGATACTCACTCAGTTTCTCATGTTTTTAATACACAAATACTTTAATTTATAAACATGCAGAACTAACTTGCGTTTGTTTCTTGTAGCTACGGTTGTTCTTGTCAGTACGTAAGAAAACTTGCACCTTTATATCATAGGGGGTAATAAACGGGCTGTTTGTTACGTTTATTTCTGCATGCGACAGAGAAATGCAGAACATTAGTGATGAAAGGGGAAAATCTCTCTCTATTTTATGTATGTGAGCTCGTTCACGCCGTTTTCCTTTGTTAAGGATTCATGCCGCGCCAATAGCGAATCTTTTTATAGCACCTCTAACACTTTCTATGGTGGTCATTCTTTGGACTTTGATAATAACGTAGCAGTTTAAATTAGCTGAATCTTCGTATCAGAGTTTTTAAGCTGTACGAGTTTTTTTTTAAATTGGCTATCTCTATAAAACAATTTAATTAATAAACATAAATTAATGATAAATAAAAAAATATATGGCTTTTTCTACACTAATATACACTACTATTATAAATTGGAAAGATTTGTATTTTTGGATGTTTGTAACGAATGAACTCAAAAACTACAGGGCAGATTTCAAAAATTCTTTCAGCGCTAGGAAGGTACACTATCCCCGAGTGGCATATGCTACTTTTTATCCCTGTATTCTTACGGGAACGGGAACTACGAAGGTGTAACCGTGATGCGTCCGCTAGTCTTTTTCTATAACTTTAGCTATCTCTCTTTTTACCCCCGATAATTGCATCCGTTGCTGAGTCGTTTGACAGTCAAACAGTTTTTTTTTTAATGTAAAAAGTAATGAGAAGAACGAGACGCTCTCCTGATGGTAAGAGATAACGCCTGTCCAACAGAAACACACAAACATAAAGAGCCTATTAGTACTTTCGAGTTTACAATATTAGATTTATGTACTTGGCATTTGATATCCTCGCATTTTAGCTAACGTTACATTGTCCGCTATAGACTGCAGACTAGGTGTGGTATTGAATAAGTCGGTCGCAAAATACAGCTCAATAATCTACTCGACTACACAAGGTACACCTTCAGAATTACTAAATTTTGTCACGTAAAGGAAAACTAATGATAAAGCGGGATGTATATGCACCATGAAATATTTACAGCACAGTCGAGTCTGTTAACTTGTTTAGGTGTCGGGAAGGTAGATGGTATTATGAATTTTAAGAGAAATGTGACTGGAATATTAAGAACCATAGTCAAATTCGCTGAAGGTTATCGAACCCTCTCGCAGTACATTGTATAAGTTATTAATGTGCATTGTTCAATACATTTACTTCAGAACCGCATTAGGGTTATCGATTTTATTTTAAACTAGCGGACGCCTCGCGGTTTCACCCACGTAGTTCCCGTTCCCGTAAGAATACAGAGAGAAAAAGTAGCCTATGTGTCTCGGAGATAGTGTAGCTTCCCAACGGTGTAAGAATTTTTGAAATCGGTCCAGTAGTTTCGGAGCCTATTCAATACAAACAAACAATCAAATCTTTCCTCTTTATAATAGTTAATAGAGTATAGTGTCCTCTTTATAGCAGTATAGATAGATAGACAGACGGACTGATGGACGGACGGACGGACGGACGAACGGGCAGACAGACAGACAGACAGACAGATAGATCTGGAACAGATGACAAACGATAAGACAACTTATCCCACTACAGAGCGTACGTCCCTTTAATTGTGAGGAAGGTAAGATCGTCCACCAAGCTGGCAAAGTGCGGGTTGGCAGGCTTGACACGTTTTCAAGGACTCTCAGACATGCAGGTTTCCTCAGGATGCTTTCCCTAATACGCACATAGCTTAGAAAAGATAAAAGTTCGTGTCGTTTGATTTGATGCCTGTGTGATCCGGCAGCCTCACTTGAGAGCCAGTTCAATTCCAGGCTAGGTGTGCTTTACTATCTTCGATCACACCGTCACTTAATAGCAGGTGAGCTGTGGTCAAACACCTAGCCTGACAACAATTAGAAAAAAGTGGGACAATGTGTGTATGTATATATATCGAGATATGAGAACAACGGCTCTTAAGGCGCGAATGATCATCCATATTTTTTGCTGCTCAAGCAATTTTTGAAGAAATTACTGAGAATTACCAGTCATTTCCTCAATCTTGCTCGACACCGAACTCTATGAAAAATATCCTCTTTTATATGAAAAAAATATAAACTGACCTTTTTTGAGCGACCTCAAACGAATCACGCAGCAAATTCTCGTCTAAGTTTTCTTTTTGTTTTCTTTACTTTTACTGGATCACAAATAACTTTTTACAACTTAATTGCTTGAGCGTCATTCGAAAATCATAAATGAAATAAAAATAGAGTATTAGTTGAGACCAAAACTACACAAAGCATATTAAAAACAAGTTAAATAAAAGCTTCTAATGACATAAAAATGTACCTATGAGCATAGAAACCTTTTTGTACTTAGGTACACATTTAGTCACAATAGACAAGTAATCTAGTATAATGTCGCTTATCCTTGATAGTTATCTATTGATATAATGCTTTTATAACGGTATTATTTAGATTTTTAATACTACAATAAATTATAATATCTTAATAGCGGATGCAATCGATGAGCGTAACGTACATATAGGCCTATTCACATATGACATGGTAGCGTTGTAGCAATAATAGTTCAGTAGTTAGCGCGGTAGGTTCACATCCCGAAGGGCGTGGGTTCAAACCCCAACAATGTGCTTGAGCTGCTGGTGAAAGAAGAACATCGTGAGGAAACCATAGCATGGTGGACAAACACAACGCAAAATACTACTTCACTCTGTACCTTTAAATGATAAAAGATTTGATAGGTATTGTTGTTACGCATGTATTTATAAAAAAAAAATATTGTATCATCAGATAAACACTCATAAATAATCTAGTGAAATATTTTAAATTCTAAAGATGTTATATAAGATAAGCTGTGACATAAGATAGGTGAGTTGACAAGATTGGAATATGACGCATGTAGATTTTTATGTTGGTACTTTCTAGTACTCGACTGGCTAGCTACCACCCTCAAGTTTAAAATCTATCGCAAAGCACCTAACGTTGTGTTCCGGCAGCCTCACTTGAGAGCCAGTTCCATTCCAGGCTAGGTGTGCTTTACCATCTTCGACCACACCTCCACTTAACATCAGGTGAGCTGTGGTGAAACACCTAGCCTGACAACCATCAAAAAAAACATTGTGGTCTATGTCTGACAGTAGACGAAGATGAAGGATGATGGTGATAATAACAAATAGACAATAAGTATCTTCATTCGTAGTTTGGATACTTAGTAAGAATATAAATCCTCGTCGCATTTCAATCAAATTAATTCAAAGATCAAATAAACGTATTCAATGTCCGAGAACAAATACATTTGGGCAACTGAAGGGTTCAAAAACTTTTTGTTTGCCTAATTAACTACATTCAAGGGTCCCCCTTTTTGATTGGATCACGTATTGAAAAGACCAAGAAGGATCTATCTCGCCGAGTAAATAAAGTTTCTTTTATTGTTGTTCGCCTTGGATACATAATGACGGTGGAAATGGCCTGTATATTTATAGACGTGGCCCAAAAATAAGACGCTCTCATAATATAAAGGGAGAAAAGGCAACAAGTTGGTCTTGTATTCATGAAATATTACTTGTATATATGTTAATTGTGCGTGACATTGATATTGCAATATAATCAGAATTTTTGTGTATACAAAAAGTACTCGCAAACGTTTATATGTAGTAAAAGTGGAAACAAGAAGTATTTCAACAAAATACCTCTATAATCTCCTAAAAGTCATCGGCCTTCCAAGAACCTCTACAAATTAATTACTAGAAAGAGTTTCGAAAGCAACGTTGGTAGGATCATATCAAATTTGGTTGGGTAAGGATGGCAACACGGATTCTGAAGGTGGGTGTTCAAACGTATCAAAAGAGGTCCCCATAAGGCTCCACCTGGGTCACAAGTCTTAGGCACTTTACAGGTTTTCATGTCTGCAACAAAATGAACCCTTATGAAATTTCGCAGTCATAAGAAATCAAGTGTTTAAATTTAAAAGGTCAAAATGTGAAAAAATTACTGCGATGCTTAAAGAAACGATTAAAAAAACAAAATTCCAAATTTCAATATAACAGCGGTTTAGATTCGATGTGTTTAAATTCATTCCACAACTCAACCTTCACAAATCACGTAAATAAGCTTTTGAATGCTCAAGTGTTATATTTACACTTATAATTGAAGCAAAATTCTTATGTATTATTCCATCTCTTTTAAAACACACTAAGTAGCTACATGCTGAATAGTGCTCTCCGTGTTTACTTCGTGACAAATAACTCATAAACAGTACTCTAGGTCCTAATAATTTCGATAGTTAATGCTACCGACAGATGCCCACGTTCGAAGAATATGATTTCAAGTTTGTTCACTGGTTTGAAGCTATTGTTGATCCAAAGAGTGTGAAAAACCGCTTCGACACACGAATATATGTTTAGAGCAGGTGATTGGGTGACTCTACGTTTCTCATGCGTACGGCCAAGGATTGGAACAAACTGCTGGCTTCTTTGTTTCGTGAGAGCTATAATCGAGATTTTTTCAAGGTCAGAGTGAACAAATATCTTCTTAGTTTGCGTACTTCATCTTCGACCACATCATCGCTTTCCATCAGGTGAGCTGGTGGTTAAAGATTTATACGTATTTAATAAAAGTATTGTTTAAACAATACTATAAAAAAGTTAACGATTGCTAGTTTAAATCCTGAAAGCTGCTGATGCACTAGCTGGTATAGCTGGATTAAAAAAAGAAAAAAACTGTTTCCCTTTTTGCTTCTGAAAATAATAAGAGAAACGAAATGCTCTTCTGATGGTAAGAGATAACGTCTGCCCATGGTCATAGCATCACTACCCAGAACTTTGAGTAACAAAACAAACTTCAGAACATCGATAGTTTTGGGACATTCGATGGTCGATTACAATAGCCCTTTGATTTCTTTATGTTTTATTTTAAGAGTTTGAACTCTGATTTTCTTTTATATGATGTTTATCTAAGCTTTGACTTGGAGTCTCAGCGCCGTATGATATGAATAAATGAAGAAAGCAAAAGTGCGTTATGCGTTTTCTTTGATGTTCCTTTGCGGTTTAACGACTGTATAATATATGTAATTGTAAATCGCCCCAGGCTCGTATATGGGTCAACGCCTTATATTTCATAGTTTTCTAATTCATACCCTAACTCTACGCAATAAAGATCAAATTTAATCTTAAAACACTCTTTTGACAGCATAAAGAAAAGGGACGTATTCATAGAAAGCGTGGTTTTAAGGTAAGTTTGCGCATACATTATTATTTTAATTTAAGGAGATGAAAAACATTTACCGTTTGTCAAAGTAGATGTCGACTACCTGAAGAATGAAGTGAAGAATTTTACTATGTAAATTTATTTTGGCAACACGAAAACTAAGGGTAGTTAAAATATAATTGCGATTAGTCACAAAGAAAAATGAATGAAATCTGATCTGTTGAAATAGGTCAGCTAAGTTTTCTATTTCTTGAATTGTCAGAAACTTAAGCAGTATAGTTCCATTGTTACTCGTTATATTTTTTATACCATGGATTATACCAACATACTTGGATCGATTGATTTTAAGTTAGTTGTATAGTATACAATAAAGTCGCTATCCGTATTTGTCTGTTTCTACTTCTTTTATATAAAGCAAAAAAATTTGGTATGGTTTTCATTTTAATTTATTAAAACAATGGAATAATTTTAAATTCAATACATCCTAATAAAACCTCTGTATAAGTAGAGAAAGTTAAAGCTTGAACAGTTTTTCCATTTGTTATCAGTTATTGTGAAGATATCATGTGATGCTGCACCACGTACCTATTGAAGCAAATTTTCTGACCCTCGTCGGGTTCGAGCTGCGCCGTTCCTTGAATCAAATACACAAATACTAGATGTAGAAACTAGATCTTGCTAAGGTCAGATTTAATAGCTATCTTGTAAGTCTGTGTACTTCCACAACGTCACTTTACAATTAGATGGGTTGGTGGTCAGTCACAGACTTAGTATATATACGATTTAAAAAATAGTTTGTTAGTGCACGAGCGTTTGTTTGCCTTCTATCGAGCCAAGTTCGGTTTTTCTTAATCACGGTCTCATTGCCATTCATCGTATACTAAATTTACATAGGGACACTTACGGTTTTTTTATTTTTTTTTATTTGGAAATTTTTGGTAGATTTTTTTATCTATTTAAGTGGCAACACTGAAGCTTACAAAAACTTTGTAAGCATATGCCTAACAAAAGCCTAAAATGAAATCCACGTCGTCATTCATGTCACAACCTATTTCCTTATTCAGTTTTCATTACCCTATTGTCACCTCGTAGTTATGTGACCTATAGTGAAATTTGGGTCAAATGTAAAACGGATTGGCGACGACATCTGGCCGCGCCGCTTTCAGTGTGAATACACATTAATGAACGATGTCACGTGTCCAATAGAAAGTTTTTCAACCACAATCCCGGCGTATAAATTAGAGTAATAATACCGATAAAGACAGTTAAATGTTTTTTATTATTTCAATAAATATGTAAATAAATAAATAAATAAATATGCCCTGTCTGTCTGGTGCAATATATATCAACCTCTCCGACTTAACAAGTATTAGATATGAATTGATTTTTCCAATGTAGTATTAAATAGATAATAACGTAGTGTAGGACGTCCTAAGACTCGATGGAGTGACGATATACGTAGGACAGCTGGCGGTGGATGGAAGCGAAAAGCCGAAGATCGGGCTGAGTGGCGTGTCTTGGGAGAGGCCTATGTCCAGCAGTGGACCAATATAGGCTGATGATGATGATGATGATTAAATAGATTTGTACATACATCTTTTGAAAACGATGGCTTTGCTGCAATTTAAATAAAACACGAATGAAAAGCTTGCGGCCGGCAACCGCCGTTGAATTCGCGCTAATGATGCACAACTTTAGGTTCCCGAGTTAATACTTTGGTGATGTATTTTTAGATTTATTACAAGTTTAAAAACCAGTCTAATTTTATTAAAAATACACTCCTTTGAGGTGAAATTAAATAACAAATTTAAATTTGTATGAACGGCGTAAATTTATTTCTTCTTTTATGAAATATTTACAGATGACACCGGCAGCGAGATAACACTGAACTTAATGAACTATACTATACTATGAAGAATTTCTCTGCAATGCGCGCCTTTTACACGGCGTTCAAAAACTCTATAACAAAATTGCATTCATAATGAAACAGGCCTAATACTGTTCACAAATTAACTTGTAACTGATTTTAGGTTAAACTCCGAAGTGAATAATCCACTTTATTAAATATGACGCTAACTCCTCCATAAGATAATTAGCTGGCCACATCGCACTCGAGACTGAGCAAGGGTCCCTCCACAATTTACGAGGGAATCCGCTCGTTGTCGCCGCTTAATTCCACTGTTTCTGGGCTGGGTTAAGGTAGGACGTGATGGACCACTTGCCCCTGCGATAGTAATTTTCAGAATATAATTTAGTTATCGGTGTTAAAATCTCATCGTGTTTGTACGAGTATGAATTTTAAAAGAATATGAGAACTGCAAGCACTTTCGTTTAGTATTTAGTCAGTTCAGTGTTTATCTTTTCAGATATTTTGCCTTCTATCAAATCAGTATATCGGTGCAAAATTGAGTCTTACAGAAAATTTTACGTAAATTATGTGTAGTGCATGAATGATAGTCAAGTTTGATTGATGCTTTTCTTTGCAGATCGTATTCTAGAATTTTTTTTGTGTATTTTCACTCATAAGTCGTTTTGATAACAACAAGGCTGAAGATTTAACCAAATTCCAACCAGTTTTTCATTATACATAATATATTATATCTTTACCAACAAGCTTTAAATCTGAAACAAAAAGATATTATTAAGAGATATCAACAATCATAAACAATTAATCTCTTTATCGATGTAATAACCGATTGTTGAAACAATCAGGACGTATCTTTTCGAGCGCTCGGCCAAGGATGGCAAGCTTTTGAAGAACTAACTCCAGGATACTATAAATAAGAGATATGAAAAAAAAAAATACCATTTACTTTCAGCGTATTTTCCAACTTTCTATGATTTTTCCTATCGTTTACATAGTATCATAGCGCAAATTGATAGGGTAGCTACTCGGCTTTTCAGGGGAAAGTAAACATTTGATTTATTTTTACTACCCCCAAAAATAAACTCTGACTGCGTTCCCTCGCTACTGGCTGATAGTCCTGAGCTCGATTTATAGCTTTAATCAAAGCTGCAACGTATGCTGACAAAAACTACGGACATGATGTTTACAGTGGATAGTATCGATTCGTTAACTAGTTTACATGTTTCAGGTTAATTACTGAATTTGGTCTCGTTTTAATTACAATAGGTACCTAATTTAATCACCTATCACTTCTGTCACTAATTCATTTGCATGTTTCTAGTACTCAGTTAGCTAGCTACCGTCTTAAGATCTCTCTCTCTCTCTCTCATTCTCGCTCTCACTCTCAGGCTAGCTAACCCTCAATTTGTAAAAATATGCCGTCGAGTACCTAATGGTATGTTCCGGCAGCCTCACTTTCGAGCCAGTTCTATAGAAGGCTAGGTGCGCTTACCACCTTTGACCACACAGTCGATATCATCAGGTGATAAACATAAATAGTATAAAACAAAGTCGCTGTCCGCGTCTGGCTGTGTATCGGCTTACTTATTCTAAACCGCGCAACGGATTTTGGTATTTTTTTCACTGACATTTTTGACGGATGGTTTGTATAAACTTTTGTATAGTCAAAAACGAGCCAAAATAAATTGCACCTGTTGTGAGGCCAGGTTGAATCGCTAGCTTTTCATCATCATCATCATCATCATCCACAGTCTTCCTTATCCCACTGCTGGGTATAGGCCTCTCTTTTTTCATGCCATCTGCCTCGGTCCTGTGCCAATCTGGTCCAGGTTCGACCCGCTAGCTTCTATATAAATAAATTATCAAAAATAACTTTTTACACCGTTATTTGTTTGAGCAATATGTTCGCCAGTTGTTACATTAGTTTAGTTACTTAAGTGTATTTTTCTTCCGTATATCATCTTGAGGTGAGGACAATAAAAAGTCAATTAGTCAATCAATCAATCAACTTTGTAGATTAACAGTACTGCTGAAAGTATAATGATAACTGATAACAGTCATAAAATTTCAAAGTTATTACACTAACCAAATATTGTGAAGCTCTTCAATTACTTGGCAATTATAAATTCATGCTGAGATCTTAAATATGAATTTGAATTTGAGTACTGATAATGAATCTTGTTGATAGGTGGGATCTAAGTAAGCTCCATTCTAGAATCATATACATACCCTTACAATCTTAACCGTATATTTTACTTACTTATAAACTACTAGCTACGCACCGCAGTTTTACCCACGTTTTACGGATTTAAAAGTAGCCGATGTGTTTATCCAGGATATAAGCTAGCTCAGCAATTTGTTTGCGTAGTTCACTTCCTTTCGCAAGCGCACATTCACGATCTGTAAATATTTAGTCTCTTTAGTTGAGGACCTTTTGAGGAGGACTTCTACAGCCTTTGCAATGCTGATTCAGCATAGATGGATTCTTCTGTCACATTTTGAATAGTGACAACGCAATCCAAGAACCTTTTATTTCGTAATACCAATTCCTCTTCACCGGCCACCGAAGAATCAGAAAGCTGGCTTAGCCAGTAGACTTCTGTGATGGCAGCACCATGCTCATGTGCTCGACCTGCTGCTCAGCTTTAGCTCCATCCATTCAAATCTGGTCCAAATTACCGTTGTGCGGCAAAAAAAGCCACCTTGGCATGGTGCGCATATGCCCCTTTATGGGCGCTCAATCAGCGTTGTCTTCCTTCTTTCAAAACCATACTCGCTTTCGTCAGTCTATCATTCGGCAACTGAAATCCCCACATAACCTTGCTCCTTCTGGGGAGAACAAAAGAACCTTATGAGCTAGTGCCACAAGTGGCAGCCTTATCGCTAAGAGCGATCTCTTCCAAACCACCAAGAATAGAAAAACATGATTGAAGATATAATTTAATGGCATTTACATTTGGTCAAGTGTCACCGTAATGTTTCTATAGAGTAGTAGATTGTTTCACGATTCCATCTCCCATAGAAAAGATTTTCGTAATGAAGATTACAATGACTGCATTTTAGCTAAATACCTATATCCCAAGCTTCTGGCTCTGTATTCTGTATACTTTATACTATGTTAAGCTTATAGCTCCTTATTCTTCCTACACAAACTTGATATCTTGATAATTTCATCTTGTGTGCTCCTAAACAAAGGTGGCAAGGACGTTATCTATCCAGCAAAATTAACGGGCAGTTCGGCTTTTACTGGCCTGCAATAAATTACGCCTCAAGTTGATCCCGCTCGCTGGATAAATCAAACGTAACGAACGGTCCGTAGAAGATAGGTGTTGAAATCTAGCGCTATTCTAGGTGTATATTACGCACACTTCAACAGATATTCATGGCTTTAGGCTGTGTTAGCTATGTTTTATGATTTGTGTCGTAATGAATATTGATTTGCTATTTTAATGAAAATAATTTGTTTTTGTGGTGTGCTATAGTATACGTAGATACTAAAATATTTAATTTACATTATTACAAACATATACAATTATACACCATATAATTATGTTTAGCACCTGGTCTTAATTGTGCACAAAATAATATGAATTATGTGATATATGTTAATTATGTGTTCCTGTCAAAAAAACATAGGGATAATTTAGCATTCTAATGGGAAACAATTTTTGAAATCGATCCAGTAGTTTTTGAGTTTATTCATTACAAACATACAAAAATACAAATCTTTCCTCTTTATAATATTAGTGTAGATCATAATATAATAGGATAACAGAGATTTAATGAATGAAAATGATGAAAAAAACTGCATGCTTAAACACAAAACACGTAAGGCTGTGTACCGTTATAAACACAATACTGTATCGGAATGGGTATTCGATGATGCCTGTATATTTCGATTTGGACCTTCCCGACCGATCGCTTTGTGGGTTTCAACGTGAGTGCACTGCTTATTGCGGGCAAGCCGCCTTGGCGCCTCCATTTTAATGGGAAATCATTTGAGGATTGAAAGCGATTGATTCGTTTCCGGTTATTTGTGTTTTTCACTCCCTACTTTGAGGTAGGCTCTGGAGATAACAATTTGGGTTTTCGATTCTTTATATAGGCGTGTCAGTGTTTTTTGTTTTTGTTTGTAGATATCTTTTTGTTTACCTTTTTCATATTTTAGAAAATGGTTTACAGTAAGATACTTTAAAACAGCTATGATTATATTTATTGTGTAACCTTGAAGCTTTAGCGCTCTCTCTCATTTTAAGGATAGGTAGCTTTTGTTTGTTTCATAAAATAATTAACGTAGTTTTGAAAACCCCGTCTTCAATTTAGACACTTGGTAGTTAGTCAAGTTTTGACAAAATCAACTCAATAGCAATCCTGTACACAATAACAATAAAAGCAAATAACACAGCTCTGAAAATCTTAAGCATCTGGCGTACTACATAAAATTAAGATCCGTCCATTTTGAAGTCAGTCAACAATAGAAACATAACATCAATACTCTATTAACATTTAAATAAGCTGATATTTTTTGCATCAGTGACACTTTTAGAAAAAACTGTATAGCGGTTTATAAAGTGGTCTTACCCAGCGACAGTAAACCCTCGAATGTATTCCACTGCACAGAATAAGATAACAAAAAATATTATGTAAGCAGGAAATGTTGCCGAATAACAAAGCTCGGTCACATCGTCATATATCCAGTAAGGACCTGTCACACCAGCTTCATTTGGTAGTAACTCTGCTTCTTTTGCTCTAATGCGTTAATTCGATTCCCCCTCAAGACAAACTTTTGTGACGAACAGTGATGTTTGTTCTGTGTCTGGATGTTCTAAAGTATTCTATAATTCATTTAGTTCCCATAGTATACGTATTGACTAGTTTGTCGACTAATTGACCATAAAAGTTCTGTGAAGTAAAAAAAATCATTCAACTTTGAGTGATAACATGAATGAAAATGAGGAGGGCGAGAGTTACAAATGTATGAACTACTTAAAAAATTACTAATTTTTTCCAAAATTAAAATATTTAACAGGCAACGTGATCTGCGCGTAAGCGCGATAAGTTACGGTAATATAAAGTAAAACAAAATGTTAATTTAAACAAAATAATCTCTTTGGGTGTTGTATTTTTTTAAGTTTTATATATAATATACAATGTCCGAGTACACCTTGTTTATTTACAGAAAACGAGTTTACTAAATTTAAGAAAAAAACATCTAAAGAAAGTGGTTCACGTAACTGGTCGTTTTAAATGAAACACAATGTTTCACAAATGTATGTGTTGTTTTGAATTTAACAATGTCAAATTGGTAAACTTTAGTTTATTATTTATCTGAAATCACGAAAAAAACTAAGGTATAAAAAAATCATACCGCCTTGACGAAATATTAGGACAATTTTTTTTCAAGTATTCAAAATTGTTCCCGTAGTTATGCGTAGTGAATTTTCTTACAAATATGAGTACAATGATCTCCTTCTTCTTATTACTACCATTCTGTGTAACACTACACTTACATTTAATTAAGTATCACTACTGCTCACGTGTTCGTACTGTATACCTCACACTCGTTGTTCGAAACTTGGCCACATTATTTACAATACAGGCGACGACAACGGACTCGCCGCTGGGAATTTAGCAATAACAGAACTAGAGAATAAACGCCTAAAGATAAGTTCACAATACACCGGGCCACACATTCAGGGCGGGCACTACTAAAAGTTTTCACATAAATCAGTGAGCTAACTTTATTCAAACGACTCTCTGGCGACATTCGTTCGGAATCCACATCAAGTGAAACTTTGTGTAGAGGACATTCTTCGAGAGACTTGCTCTCGTGTCGGGATGTCTGTGAAGGCGTAACGTACGTGTAACGTAACGGGTGCTATCAAGTACTCTGTCTGTAGCGATGATAGCCCAGTGGTTAGCGCGGTCGGTTCGCATGCTGAAGGGCGTGGGTTCAAACCCCAACAATGAGCTTGAGCTGCCGGTTGTAACGGTTCGGATACCCGTTAACTTCGTATGATTATTATTAATAAATATTTGTGAATTAAAATTTAAAAATGAGGTTAAAAATTTACTACGTTTGGAAAAGTGTTCATCTTCGTAAATTTTGGGGGTTGATGTAACGGTTCAGATACCCGTTTACATTCACAAATATTATAATACTGATATATATATATACTATTTATATTTATCCATTACAATGGATAAATATATCAATTTGAGTTTACAAAGGTTTTAGAAGTAAATCAAACTATTTTGTTTTAAGTGAACCTGCGTGGTATTTTGAATACTAGCTGTTAAGAATAGATGTTGAGATAGTCAAAATTTGTATGTAGAACTAGGATTAATTAGACAGAAATTGGACAGGGAGGATTGGAGAAAAAATAGTCGAAGGAAGAAGGTGGTTTTTGCCCAGAGGAGCTTCTCGAAATATCGTTTGTGATGTGAGAGTCGATAGTGCCTCCAAATCAAGCAGTTCCGGCTTATAGTGTATCCAAGAGTCGTTGGTTAAATCTAACTGAGCTTATAATCATAAGTTCGGCTTTCGTTTGGCAAAATGCTGAAAGCCTCGGTTCAGGTCAGATCTCTTATTGGCCAAGCGTAGCCGTGCCAGTTGGTTTCCTCTTATCTAATCAGGGGAGGAACTGACAACTTAAAGAGTACTACTTGAAAACCATGGTTCTTAGTATAATATATATATAAGTCCAAGCTAGGAAGGCTATTATACAATCCACTTGCTCAACAAATGATTTAACTAATGATTGCGCAGGGTTATGGTAAAACCCTAATTCTCATAATATTAGTAATATAGTTACCTTAGATTTAGATCCCAATTTACTATCTGACTATGTCGATAAATGAAGCTACTATGATTACATAACTTTGCAAGAGATTGCATATCTCCTATTTCACATAAAGTAAACTCAACTTGCTAAAAGATAATGCCCTCTCAGTCTTTGTTGTTCTTGTAATTCATGACGACAGACATTTATACAAACAAGTTACTAAGAATGTAATATAATCATGCTCAAAGCACAGAGTCCCCATATGAAAAGAGATGGGGAAGACTGCTGTCCAGTCAGGATGTCGAGGCAGATTTTCTAGAGCGGGGCGGGGCTCTTGAATTAACCACAAGTAACTAATGCTAGGGTTCTTGAATTAACCACATGTAAACAATGCTAGGGCTCAAGAATTATCCTATAGTATTCAAAGCTATATTTTAAGACCGAACTTATTATAACTGTTTAATCACCTATATTCTATGTTCTTCCTATTTCCCTTAACACCTCGTATTATAGATTTACAGGTACTATAGCATACAAAAGGAATGGAATTCCCCTAATAAGCTGATGTGAGAGAGAGACGAAGGAAATACATTGGTATCAGGTATAGTTTCAGGTACGTAGTAACTAGGAATAGTAGTAGTCTAGAGTATGCTAGGAACTTTAGTAACATTCTCAAACCCCCCTTGGGTTATTGCGGATCCAAAGTAGTCCTCCCTAGATGATCACGTGGCCAATTTAGAGATTTAGTTTATAAGCGGTTGAGCACTATAGTAACAATTAAACTTTAATAAAAGTAGGTTTTAAATAAGGTAACCACAATTGTAAAAGGTACAATTAGGTGCCGTGCAGTTAGGTAAACAAGTAAATATAGTAAATATATCTATAAAAATATATATTAAATAAAAGGTAGCCAAGTGTGCCGTTACACGGTGAAGGAAAACATCGTGAGGAAACCATAGCATGGTGGTAGCGTACTTTCTAGTACTCGGCTGGCTAGCTACCACCCTCAAGTTGAAAATCTGCCGCCAAGCATCTAACGGTGTGTTCCGGTAGCCTCACTTGAGAACCAGTTCCATTCCAGGCTAGGTGTGCTTTACCATCTTCGACCACACCTTCACTTAACATCAGGTGAGCTGTGGTCAAACACCTAGCCTGTCAAACATTAAAAAAAAAAACAAGTACTCGTAGAAGTTATTTATAGTGACCAACAGTTCTATTAACGTTTATTGCTTTGATCTGTGTGCGTTTATTCTTTGTATATTGGATTGCTTTCTGGTAATAGCATTTTTATTCCAGTATATCTTAGAGAGCTTTTGTCACATATTCAAAGCCTTAGTTGACAGACTAAAAACTTATTTAAAAAATCAGTTTTTAATATGAATTGTAACCGTTGTTATAACTTCTAACCGTTTTCTATGAACTTGTTCTGAACACACATAAATTTATATTATCTTTCTTTAATAAACAGTAGTGAAAAATAGCAACATTTTTATAATGTTTGGATCATATAAAAATAAAGGAATATTTAATTAAATTTGCTAGTCAAAAATGTATTCAAGCAGAAATATTTAAAACCAGCGACCAGCCCCGGCTTGGCACAAGTGCATTTTAATTTCGCAACTTCATCACAAGGCATTGAATTTCACTACTAATTATCCACAAGTTCAATTACGAAGTAAAACCAAAAAAAAAGTATAAGCTAACCTTCACATAACCTGTCAAACTACTTATAAGGTTATGATTATTTATTTCAGACAAAAACTTAATCAAATAAGCAAATATCTCCCACCCAACAAAGTTGAATTGCAAATAGGTATTAATTTTGGGTTTTGATCAATAACATTTAATAAAAATCTCTTTCAAAACTATAGATTACGATCCCTCAGAGTATTTAATGTTATTGGCTTCTAACAATCAAAACTATATGCTTCACATTTATGAAAATTTAATGAAGACTGCATATCTTCATCTATTCCATATTCTGCGTATTTTACTTTATATTTGAACAGTTAATAAAGATAATTCGAGATTCGCCAGAGAACTAAAGTCATTGACATAGCTCAGCGTATTAGCAAGCTGAAGTGGCAATGGGCTGGACATTTCTGTCGCAGAACCGATAACCGCTGGGGTAGACGTGTTCTAGAGTGGAGACCGCGTATTGGCAAGCGTAGCGTAGGACGCCCTGAGACTCGATGGAGTGACGATATACGTAGGACAGCTGGCGGTGGATGGAAGCGAAAAGCCGAAGATCGGGCTGAGTGGCGTGTCTTGGGAGAGGCCTATGTCCAGCAGTGGACTAGTATAGGCTGACGATGATGAATAAAGATAAATTTTGGACGTATGGCATCCAAAGTATGTAAATTTACTAGTTTAAATTGATTTCATGCTAGGTACTACATTTTATTCGCTCAGATTTTTTTTTTCTTGACGGGGTGTTGATGGGCCAAAGTATTTTCTTTTAGTGCATAAATATGTTAGCAAATTCATATCTTTTAGTCTATAAAAATCAAACCTGTTCTACTTTTTTACATACATAGGTACAGTTTTATTGAAGGTCGACAATTTTTTTTGTTATAGAACTGTTGATTTTAAAGCTGTGCCGATAA
This sequence comes from Biston betularia, assembly GCA_905404145.2. Lineage (NCBI taxonomy): Eukaryota > Metazoa > Arthropoda > Insecta > Lepidoptera > Geometridae > Biston > Biston betularia. Next base: position 5,880,045 of record FR989868.1, read on the forward strand.
AATAACATCTAAGTTATAGGTGAGTATAATGACCATTTTGCTTGGCACACCCTGAGCTTACAGTATCGTATAGTATATAATCGTAGCTGCATACAAAACTTTAAAACAACTATCATCTCACATAAATCCGTCTTGCAGCTTGCAGTGAGCATTTACATACCAAACTATGATAATTATTTTCTTAGCAACTACTCCTCTTGGGCTCTAAGTTTTCCTTCGCACTTTGACAAGTTCATTAACAATTCATTCGCAAACTAACAAAGTGAAACTGGGTCTGCGATAGTTATTCTAATCTGGGCTTGTTGAAGATTTCGAGTACAACTGCCTAAGTTTGATTACTGTAAAAAAACAGATATGTCGGAGGATCTAACTGAGATGGGCGGCATTCAATAAACTAGATGATATCCTCAAATCCATCGACGTTCCACAACGCTTGCAGACCCGTATCTATAGCCAATGTATCTTGCCTACCATGATATATGGTGTCGCTTGCCAATGACACTGCATAAAATGCAAGTGGCACAGACAGCCATGGAGCACGCTGTGCTCACCATTAAACAATACTTATTGAGAAATATCGAGATGCAGCGACGAACTAAGGTGCGTGACATAGGATCGGCAAACAAGAAAATTAATAGAGTTGGCAGGACATGTTGCCAGGCAGAGTGATGGGATGGAATAAAGCGTTGATGGATTGGTGGCCTGGCAAAACGAAGCGTTGGTCGTCCACCAGCTTATTGGATCGACGATATAATAAAAATCACTGGGCGATACGTAATACTAGATTGCCATAGGACCTGAATGAGTGGCATGCAGTCGGCGATTATGGGCTGACGATAATGATTATGACTGTGAAAAAGATGAAATAGTAACAATCATTAATAATTAATATTAGTGAGCAGTTATCACAGTCATAGACCTCTGTCAATTATTAACCTACTTAAAAACAAGAAGAGATTCGCAATTTTGGTAACTTTTTTCTCTATTTACCTCAGAACTCCGTCATTTATAAACCGATTTCAAAAAAATCTTTTTTCATTTAAAATAAGACACTCTTAGATTCAATTGGTCCCATTGAAATTTCATGAAAATCGGTATAACCTAGCCGTGTTTAGGCTTAGGGGCATGGAGTGGGTTTTTTTTAAATTGTTACTTGTAATAGAACACGCACAAATATAACTATTTATGGCTGACATGCTAGGTGCAGCTTACCTGATTGCCGAATATAGTAAGCACATCTAGCATGCAATAGCTCTCAAGTAAGAAAGTCGGAACAAATGGTTCAGTGCTTTTTAACAGACTCAAAGCAGATATTTAACTTCACCATTCAAGCATCTGCCTGGCCGGAAATTTAACCTGAGAGCTCGTGCCTTGCGATCACTGAGCCGCAACGATAGGTACATATTTTTAAATAGTAATGTAACTCTTATTAAATAATGCAGTCTTAAAACTCTGAAAGCAGTTTTTGTTCTAATTCGTATTTATGTTATCATAGGTAGGTACCAGATATTCGTCAAGCAATAGAGTGTAAGCATTAGGTACTGTGTTCCGGTTTGAACTGCGCCTAGCGAAAGAGTAAGTAACTATGGAAATTCTCAAAATAATGATTGGCATTCATACAGGCAGCGATGCTCTGGACTTTGTTAAGCAACTGAAAGTTCTATGTATCAAAAAACTGATCGAAGCGGCGAAAGAAGTTTTCACTTCAAAAATTTAAGTTAATGACAATTTATAAACATTTAATTTCAAATCTATACCAATTTTGACCCTCGATTTGGATACGTACTTACTACTGTCTAAAATTTCATCATGAAATATTCATAAAAAAACGCACAAAGCGATACCCAATTCCAAACATGTAGGTATTTTAGGTACAAATCGTATCTGGCCAGCAATTCAAACCCAAGACTTTTATAAGATCCGCTTAACAGGCAGCTTATATATTACAAGACAACACTTCAAACTCGAAAGTAAACAAATACTAAGTAACATACTTGTAACTTACAGATATTGATTCTGAATGAAAGCATCAGTAGCCCCCTTGGATTGGTTGCGATCTTGGGCCGAGACGACAACTGGGAACCACAGAACATGTTCAATTAAATTTTATCTGTTACCACCTTCTACGACGCAACTCTACAGCTACGCTAACTTAGCGTTAGCAACTTAAATTTATGCCGATGTTTAGTTCCAAAAAAATATAGTGTTTTTTTATTTATCGGCGACTGGATACATAATTCTTAATGCCTAAGCTGTATTTATAGATATAATATACACTTTAATTTTCGCCATTTATATCGATTCAGTCCTTGTCACCGTCAAAATCACATTAAACGAGTCATTGTCCAGTCTAAGCTATGCCTTAGTAAAGTAGTGGTACTATTTAAAACTTTTACGGAGTTGTGAAAACAACACAGACAGATATGTTTCACCACAGAGATGAAACTCGATCAAATCAATCAATCAATATTCTCGTAATAATCATCTCTAAGTCGCTAATGTAACATTTTTTTTAAATCTGCACCATATTAAAATATATTTAGCTGCGCAAATTATGATAATTGTATTTCTATTTTCTTGCAACATCTAAGCTATTACCATAACCATTTTTAAACAAGAATATTTAGAACACGTGAAATTTTAAAAAGTTCTTCTCCAAACTCGCTCCTTACTCCTGATAAAAGAGAATAAGACTCGTTCAGATAACAAAGAGTAACTGCTGCCGCAGGCAGGTTTTGTCGTCTCAAAAACTCGCTGCAATGCCTATTGATTTATATGAAAAGTTTTCATCTAAAATGTTCTTTCGCGAAATGGAACCATAGTAGGAAATTTACAAAACCATCCTTGTACCAAAGTGTACAGATGTTCAAGAAAATGAACTCGACATAAAGTCACTGTGTCCAAGTAATGTCTGAGAGTTTGCGATAATTTTGTACTCTGAATTTCTATTTCAAAAAAAGATTTGACAAACAATAAAGTATCGCAGTTCCTCTGTAGTGTGACAGCCTGTCATTAAGCGTTACTATATCTTTAGTACAGATGGCGGTCAAACGAAAACTTGTTTAAAAAAACACATAGAAATATGGCCTCAAAAACTGATAAAAATTTCAAAAGTATAATTTACCTCATAAGTATCACTCAAGTACTCGGGCGGCGCTGAAGTGAGCATTGTCCCAACACAACGCGTTTGATAAGTGGCATAGAGATAACAACCCACTTAGGCTCTAGTATTTAACTATGCTTAGCCAGCCAACTTTACCGTGATGCCAGTTAAGATTTTGAGTATACATTTGTTGTGGTGAATAGGTTAAAATCCGATATTCCCACGCTTCGAGCATGTTTGTACGTACAGTCGATCATCAGTCTAATGATGTATTAGATAGGGTCACATTTAACGAAGCAAATATATGGTGGTTACGTAAGTTCGTGTTTGTGGTTTTTGTTAGTCCAAAAAAAAAAGGAATTACTAATTAAAAGACGTATCTATTGTTGTAACATATGCCTATTGTTGAATCTTCTAGCAGGTTTTTCAAAAACACGTTTAGTGTCATTTTTTATTTACATGTCTATCGAGTCAGTTACTCTAATTTAAGTTTCAGCTGTTTAAATTTTTGAATATGTGATCTACTTTGACAAATAAGTGTTTTTTCTATCCATAAGATAGGTACATCACCATACACAGTCTTCTTTATCCCACTGCTGGGTGTAGGCCTCTCTCTTGTCATGCCATCTGCCTCGGTCCTGTGCCAATCTGGTCCAGGTTCGACCCGCGACAGTGACAATATCGTCGACCCATCTTGAGGCAGGACGACCACCCTATATTTATCTCTCGTTATTATTTTTAATTTTTCCTATTACCTCATATTATATGTATTACACGTATTTGTGATCAAAACACGCCGCAAATTTAACTGCTTTTATAATTGGAAAAACAACTTATATCACGTTGTAAAGTTCACCGATTTTGTTGAAAGCTCATACAAAATAGAGATAAATTCCATACCCTGGCTAGTTAGTCGATACGCATGCTTCGACTTCAAAGTTAGCTGATCCGAATATATTTCAAGTGGTTGGCGGGTAAGAATTCCGATTCGATATACGCAAGATTGAGCTTCTTAAAGTTAGACTCCAATTTAGTTTACTGGGCGGAAGTTAATTACTATAGTAATACGAGCTCATAGTTTTTGATTAATAAGTTTTAGGTTAGTATGAGTAGTGAGTAAGTAGTAGTAGTAGATAAGGATCTACTAACCGGCACTAAGGAGCGCCGGTTCAGACGTACGAATAAAATTCATCTATGTATTTTTTTTATGGTTGATAAGCTAGGTTTTTGACCACTGCTCACCTGATCTTAAGTGACGTTAGGTGAAAACACCTTTAGTTGCTTGGTGGCAGATTTTTGACTTGAGGATGGTAGTTATCCGAGTACCTACTAGAAAATACCTTACCACCATGTCATGATTTCTTCACGATGTTTTCCTTCACTGCAGCACAAAACTTATAGGCTCGCGTCACCGACATGCTAACGTGATGTGTTTTAAGTTTTCACTTATGTTACCAGTCCCCATGACACACGTGACATTTTGGCTGAAAAAATAAGACACGCGACTGTTTTGTCAAAAATAATAATTTTGAAAATTCGCTACAATATTTACATTCAATGTTATTTTTAGTTTTCGCATTTTAATCAATCTAACCAACGTAAAAAGTATCTGCCTACAGGGCTCTTTCCAAAATAAACTCTTACTGTTTTTTTAGCCAAACCAGTGGAGTTCTCTCGCTTTTTACGGTTCAGTGCCGCCAGCAAGCCTTATAGTTTTTTCCTGACAGTCTGTTTGAATTTCACAGTTATTTTATCATTACAATTATAAAATACAACAAGGTATCAAAGTTATTTTATCACAAAGTTGTAGAGTATTTTAAATGTACAAAAAGGCTGGAAGAAAAATGTTTAAAGTGATATTATTTTTCACATATTATGCAGTCACTAATGAAAATTTAGGTATTTATGCGCCAAATTCTAGTACCAGCCTTAGCCTTTACTTTCTACGAACGTTAATATCTCTACAACCAGACCACCCAAACCAGTATTACCAGTATGACCAGTATTCTGCAAAAGTGAGCCCCTATTTTGTAACTGTTTGTCTCTGTTTGTTGTTATTTTTGTTGTGTTCTGTGTTACAAAATAAAAATATTTTCTTTCTTTTACAATTTTTAGTCCGTTGGCTCGCCGTGTCTACATGACATGTAAATTACTGAGTCTACGTCGTCGCAAACATTACTTCACACCAGCAGCCCTGATATCTCTGTTCCATCCCAGAAACATTCTGATGGGAAACCGAATCGGTTAAATGCATGAAAATATTTTCGGGTTCAAAACATTTCTATTATCGGGCAATGTAATCAATCAAACAGTATTGCTATTAGCACGTTGTTTCTTTTCTGCGTCATATTATGAGAAGTCGGTAGTGCCACTACATCATATCCAATTTTCCCCACTCCGCCCAACCCAACCATTCAATTAATATCATACACTCTCTCATAACAAATTGTTTTCGCATCCCTTCACTAAAATGGTAACATAAATCGTGACCGTAATTATTTGGCCGCGGGAAAAGCCCTTGTAGTTAGAAACCTTTGATAAGTTAAGACGTAAGATAAGTTTCATAGCTGGCACCGATAAGTTTCATAGTCTAGAGTACCTATGCGAAATTATTCCTACCCTCATTATCGTCATGTCAGACTGAACAGGAATGACAGAAATAGTATCATAATATAAACAATAATTATCGTTCAAAATTTTATCAACATTATACCATTTTTGTAAAATTGAAATAGTATGTCTATTTAACATATTATTATGTATAGTATTATGTAGGCTATGTTATTGCCGTAGGGCGCAGGTCTATTCCCACCAGGACAAACATTTATGAGACGTAAAACAAACATGTATCCTACGTGTTTGTTCTACGTCTGGGTGTTCTGTATTTATGATAAGTATGCAAAACAAAAGTATATAAGCATTCTATCAGCTATCCAACCCATATACCCGTACCCATGGGTAACCATATGGTACCCATAGTACAACCTTTGCTTAGTTTGAGTCTAGTTGGCGCTATGTATGAAGTTCTACGTATATGAAAAAGAAAAAAGCCACACAACACTTTACGTTTGATTTAAGAATGAGTCTCTCAAATATACTTATATGTACGTATACTCATAAGAACTTGTATTATGCTTAGTGTTGACTTTGTATGGATTGAGTACTTGATAATTTTGCATTATATATAAATTTATTTTTTACATAAATAAAGTCAAGCCAAACAATTAAAAGTTAAAGTTTATATCTACATGTACTCTAATATAATAAGGTGGAAAAGTTTATATGTTTGAATGCGCTAATCTCTGGAACCACCAATCGGATTTGAAAAGTTTATTTTTGCATCTGACAGCTCATTTCAGTCTATTTAACATCAAGATAATATTATGGTGGTGTGGATGCTATTAAAAATGCCTTCATCTTCCGACTAAATCGTTTTCGCAGACAAATTTTAATGATATATATAATAGTTCATGAAAGTCCCGTACAAGTTATACAGCCGTACAATGGATTCGGTTTCTATGTATTATTGGAATGAATTGCAGCGTATCTTCGAATTTGTTTCATCGTAGTTAAATTCCCTTATACTCAAATATAATATTTGTTTCATAGCTAAAATGGTCGATGGCACACATTTTAAACTTGGACAATTACTTTGCGTTTCCAAATAATCCATAGTTCCATTCCAGGCTAGGTGTGCTTTTCCATCTTCGACCACACCGTCACTTAACATCAGCTGAGCTGTGGTCAAACAAGAAGCCTGACACATATAAATAAAACAGTACCGTGACCGTATGGTCGAAGATGGTAAACACACCTAGCCTAGAATGGAATTTGCTGGCTCTCTAGTGAGGCTTTCGGAACACACTGTAGGTGCTTGACGACAGATTTTTAACTGGCAGCTAGCCAGCTGAGTACTAAACAGTACCATACATGATTTCCTAACGATGTTTTCCTTCACCGGCAGCTCAAGCTCATTGTTGGGATTTAACCCACCCAGTACCACCCAATACCACAGTTTTGGTATGTGAACCGACCGCGCTAACCACTGAGCTATCATCGCTACAAAATGTTATTAAAATTGAATGAATTACGATCATGATGGCTTACGTTCAATAAAAACTTTTAGTTTTAATCCGTAAGCCCAACTTTACTTGCATATAAAAAATGTAACTGGCTACCTCTAATATTTAATACTCCACAGACAGATGTACTGATTGACGGGAGTTAGGATCCTTTGGGTACGGAAGGAAAAGGTATAAACCAGCTAAAAATAAGTAAATGTATATTCTGCTGGTTTTAAGCTATTTCGGACATTTTAAGTCATTTCATAATCAAAATATTTATAAGTATCTATTAATATCACACAAATACAAGTACAAAACCCACGTAGAAAATTGTTGAAATTTGAACACAAAAAGTTCAGCTACATTCGAAGAGATTGTTTCCCACACAAAGAACGTTCAATGGATTTACCTCGATATTCTAAACAAACAATTCAAAGTCAAAGTTCATTCATTTGTTACGTATTGAATGAAAAAGTTGTACCTAATTAGAAAACATCGCACTTTTGTTGTTATTGTGTCAGTTTAGTTTGTGTTGACGCCGTGTGAAGTGCCTTCCAATATTCATTTACATATTAATGTGTAGTGTAGAGCCAAGTTGGGAGACCTAAGTTCGAACGCCATGGCACGCACCTCTGTATTTTCTAGGTTATGCGTCTTGCGGATAACTTTAAACGGGGAAGGAAAACATCGTGAGAAAAACTATAGTCCGTAGTCTGAGAGTTAAAAAAGAGAAGTACTCGAAGATGTGTGAAGTCTGCCAATCCGCACTTAGCCAGCGTGGTGGACTATGGTCTTATCCTTCTCACAATGAGAAAAGACCCGCGCTCAGTAGTGGGCCAGTTTATAAAAAAAAGGGTTGACTTGGACTCAGATGTAGTTATGGCTATTATGGTGATTTTGTGTGGTTAATGATGATATTTGGTATATTCTGCTTCTACATCTGCCGAATCCATATTTATTTTACACTAGCTGACGCCTCGTGATTTTACCCGCGTAGTGGCCGTTCCCGTGGGAAAACAGGGATAAAAAGTAGCCACACACACACATCACACACACACACACACACACACATCACACATCACACACACACACACACACACATGGAGATAGTGTAGCTTCCGAACGGTGAAAGAATTTTTTTAATCAGTTCAGTAGTTTCGGATCCTATTCAATACAAACAAACAAACTAACAAACAATCAAATCTTTCCTCTTTGTAATAGTATAGATAACATGGATTGTCCCAATGTTGGGTAAAAGTCTGCTCCAATTCGGAGATAATGTCTACGAATATCAGTTTTTAAAATGACTTCGATTTACAGTGACTCCTATTATCTTATGAAGTGGTAATTTTTCTGGTTAAATGACACACATATGTATCGATATATTGTTTACGCACACTGGCAAATGTCATCCTATTATTTTCAGTCAAAATGATGTTGAAACAGTCTTGTATTCTTATTAAATTAAACAGTTATTATCTTTCACGACTTCAAAATAATTTAGGTAGTACCTAAAAGTACCATAGCACATTTTCGGAGATCTGCTTACAATGAACCTTTGGGTGCAATAAACTAAGCTTGTTATAACATCTTCGAGAGTTCTAAAACAGGATATGAATGGTACACCGAGCACCTTAAAATTTTCACTAGATAACGAAATTGGGGTAAAATGGAACACAATAGCCAAATTACTTAAACAGTTTACTAAAAGTGATATTTTAGCATGACTACAGAAAAGTAATTTGAGGTAATGAAAACCTAGTAAGTATTTAGTTTAATACAATATTACAACATTGAAACAGCATTTCATAAATATAAAATACTAATAAATATCCTAGGACTTTTTATACAGCGCCATCTAGCCCCAAAATAAGCAAAGCTTGTACAATGGGATCGAGTTAACTGATAGGATACTTGCGTACTTTTTTTTGAGACATTGAACAAACATTTATGCTCGTCACGCAAATGTTTGTCCTGAGTGAAAATCGAACCAATGCCCGACAGCTCCTGGAGCAGATTCACTACTAAATGACCTAACAGGGCAGTCAATATAATTAATAATAAACATTAATAATAATAAATGCAGCGACTGTCGTTGCCAATCATTATAACTATATTTCCACAAACAATGTTTTAATACGTTCTAGGATGATTCTACAGAATTATATGTAACCATCATAAGATTCTAGTTTGAACAGCTAAAGCACGAAGCTAAAGCGATAACCAGAGAATGTGTACTCTAGCATCTTGTGTGTCGTTCCTGAGATAATCAAATAAATTAACTCAGATTGCGGTGTAATTCCTAGAGCTCTTTTGTCTCAGCTGTTTACTTGTTCAATGAAATTTTCTGATGAGTTTTTCATGAAGTGGTAACACAAAGTTAATGGTCCAAAATGAAAAGCAAGTTACCTTCCAAGTAAGAAATGTATTTTTACCTGTATTAATAAAACTAAGCAGCATGTACCTACTAATTGATGAAAAAAAAATTACAACAAATACGTTTCATATGATTTTCAGTAATCACGATGAAGTAAAATACGCATTGCTTTGCAATCCAGTACCCACTTAGTATACATTAAATAATAAGACCTGAAAGGTTGTGGGTTCAATTCCCACCCAGGACAAACATTTTGTGGTATAATCAAATGTTTGTACTTCGTCCGCGTGGAATTTAATAAAAAGTTTGTTTAGTTTGCAATAGGTATAAAAAGTATCCCATATGTAACTCCAAGTGTTAGCGCCACTCAGAGGCGCTTCCTTCTTTTCATTCCTACCCTCATTTTCCCATGAACGACGAGTAACTGTGTTGAACTTCGTGGGATGAGACACCACTGCGAGAGCAGTCTGCCGTTGACCCTCGTCAGCGACGCATGTGAGTCTGCCGTTGACCCTCGTCAGCGACGCATGTGAGTCTGCCGTTGACCCTCGTCAGCGACGGATGTGAGTTTACCGTTCCTCGTCATCGACGGATGTGCGTTTCTATTGACCCTCGTCAACAACGGAAGTGTACTAGTGAATACGTGTGCCCGCAACACCGCTTATCATACCACCGCACGGGATACAGTTCCCGCAGGAGCCGAAGGTTCCCCGCGCCCGCATCATTTACCCGCAAATACAGTCCACTACTCCAGATTCGCGATTACCTAGGACCGGGTAACGCAGCTCTGCTCATCAGCCCGGAAACCAGGTAAGTCGTCGTTCGTCACCCCTCCGTGTTGGGCGCGCTCTGCCATAATATATGGTGGCCGCGCTAACACACTCTCTGTCCTTCGAGCCGGATCTTTCTTTTCCCAATTTCCTCATCTTCTCCTACATTAAAAACCGCAAATTTCCATCGATTTTCTAAATATAATAATTTTTTCCCGCTATTATTCGCATGTGAAGGTAGTTTCGTGGTCGGTTACCGCGCCACATTCCTGCCTCGCTCAACCGCTCTGCTAGTTACTAAGCGCGTATATGTGTCACTGTGCAACCATTAAATTAGCCGTTTCGAAATTTACCTAAATTTATCAGTTGTCTCTCAAAATGGCTACTCGTTCCAAAGATAAAGACGAGTGTAAAGATGACGTACCTCACGATAAGTTGCAAATTAAACGCTTAACTTTAGCAGGTAAAAGAGATACCATATTTTCTCGTTTACAAGACATTTATAACCGCTCTTTAAATGCTTTTACTGATGATACGGAGAAAGACCTATTTTTATGTGGGATTATTTCACTCGATCGTTTACAGTCCGAGTTCAATGACGTTGTAAACGAATTAAACATCACCGAGCTGACAATAAATCCTCGGTATAAGGTCAATTATCAATCGCTAAATGCATTCGAAGATATGTATTGCCGCTGCAAGTTTGTTTACGATAAACTTAACCCGCCCGCTATGAGTGCGAAACTCGCTGATTCTCACACTTCACCGCAACGTAAGTCCGTCAAGTTACCTAAACTCGAGCTAATGTGTTTCGATGGCAATCCAATGACTTGGAAAATATTTTATGAATCATTTAACCAGACTATTCATAAAAATCCAGATTTAACTGATCATGAGCGCATTCAATATTTAATTAATAAGCTCAGTGGTCGCGCTTTGTCTGCTATTTCAGGTATTACGCCAAATAGCAACAACTACCGCCTTATCTATCAGACACTCGTAGATAGGTACGATGACCCGCGTTCTCTTGCTACCTCCTATCTGCAACAGATAATTGAATTTAAATCTAATAATAATATCGCTTCCGCAAAGAACTTAGAATTATTTCTCGATAAGTTTTGTTCCGCTGTTTCCAGTTTGCAATCGCTCGATTTGGCAAACCTGGCTGACTTTATTTTGATGCAACTCGCAATAAATAGGGTCGACTCGACAACCGCACGCGCATTCGAAATGCACATAAGAGGCAAACCTATGCCTACATACAATGAATTCATCAAATTCGTTCGCGAGCAAAGTAAAATACTAGACCGCACCGCGCCCGCTTCCGAACGCGTTTCAGATAATAATTATAATCGTAAGAAATCTACACATTCATTCGCTGCTTCGTGCGTTCAGCTGCGCCAATGCAACTTGTGCAATAGATCTGATCACGTACAATTGTATAGGTGCCCCGCGTTCGATAAGCTTTCAGTCGATGATAGGTTGGCCTACATAAAACAACACAAAGGCTGTACTAATTGCTTAAGTTTGTCACATGACAATGCTGACTGTAAGTCAATTCACAAGTGTTTTAATTGCCAATCGGGTAGACATCACACAAAGTTATGTAGAATAATTTCCCGCGATAATTCCCGATCGCACATTAGTGCACACATTGCATCACGCACTGAGCCATCGCAACCTGTACGAGCGGGCAACGCCACACGCGCCCCGGCGCAGGCTTCGCCGCCCGCCTCTTATCAGCGTCCCAGCCACGTTCAAGCCGACAACGGCGCACGCTCGGCTCCCGCCCCGCCCGCGTCCACCTTGCACCTCGAAGGGGCGAGCGCCGGCGCGTCTTATCAACCGCAAAAACATGTTTCATTATGCAACAATTTACGGCACCCTATTACTAGCTCAACATGTTTACTAGGAACTGTTCAAGTTTACGCTACCGATTTAAACGGTCGCGAGCATGTTCTACGTTGCTTAGTCGACTGCGCTTCTCAATCTAATTTCATAACCGCAAAATGTTGTGATATATTGAATTTAAAATGCAATAAAGTTTCTAACACTGTTGTAAAGGGAATAGGTTCCGCATCAAATCCTATCAAAGGACTAATTTCAACCACATTATACTCGCGATTGAATAATAATTTTATTTCGATCGACGCTTTTATTATTGACCGCATTACAGATAACCTGCCGTCTGTTAAGGTAGACGTCTCGGGTCTCACACATTTGAACTATTTACCGCTCGCGGATAACAGCTTTTCGGAACCGTCTGGAATAGATATTTTAATCGGAGCTCCTCTGTTTGCCGATATCTTACTATCGGGCCGCGTCTCTGGACCACCTGGGTCACCAACCGCATTTGAAACCATTTTTGGTTTTATCGTAATCGGAAACGCATCCGTTACGTCCGCTCACGTTACTGCCGCGTCTAGTGTCAGTAACTCCGCTGCCAATGAAAATCACCGCGCTGAAATTTCTCTCTGCGCCTTTGCCGAAGAACCGCGTCTGGACACTCTTCTCCAGAAATTTTGGCAACTTGAGGAGGTGCAATGTGCGCCGACCTTAAGCCCAACCGCTCTCGAAAATGAACGTATTTTCAAAAATAATTTCTCCCGCGATTCTACGGGACGCTATTGTGTTTCGTTACCGTTTTCTCGTGAACCCGCTGTCGCTCTCGGCAACTCGTTTAACACCGCTAAGAAGCGCTTCATGCACTTAGAACGCAAGCTCGTCGCTTCACCTCCTCTGCGAGTGGAGTATGACGCGATTATAAAAGAATATTTACAAGAGGGTTATATCTCATTGGTAAACAATGACGATCATTTAACCGGATATTATATACCGCACCATGCTATAGCCAGGTTAGATAAAACTACAACTAAATGGCGTATGGTCATGGACGCTAGCGCGAAGACTGATTCGGGACTATCACTGAACGATGTTTTATATACCGGTGATAATTTGCAGAATGAACTTTTCCTAATCCTGTTGGATTTCCGCTTCTATCCGATCGCGTTTACATCCGATGTGAAACAGATGTATTTGCGAATTCTCGTTAATGATGATGATCATAAATTTCAAAAATTTCTTTACCGCTTCGATCCGTCGCTATCGCTTGATACGTATCAATTCAACCGCGTTTGTTTTGGTTTGCGTAGCAGCCCTTTCCTCGCTATGCGAGTGCTACGGCAGCTGTGCGAAGACGAGCGCGCGCGCTTCCCGCTTGCCGCGTATATTATACAAAACCATACCTACATGGACGATGTATGCTTCTCGATACAATCATTATCTGATTGTTTACAACTCCGCGACGATCTCCGCGATTTGCTCACGGCCGGGGGCTTCGACCTTGTAAAATGGGCGAGTAATGTACCAGAGGTTACAGAATCACTCCCGATGTCGGATCGTCACGCCGCGAATATTAATTTCGATGAGCTGGACACTAACTTGAAAGTCTTAGGTCTACAATGGTCTCCCAAATGCGACGTGTTTATGTTCACAGTGAATATTGAAGTGCGTCCTGCGACCAAACGCAACATCTTATCTCTGATCGCGCGTCAGTACGATGTTCTTGGGCTAATAGCGCCTGTTATTCTGTTCGCGAAATTAATATTACAAAAACTACACATATTACAACTCGACTGGGATGTCGAACCGCCTTCAAATATTGTAAACATTTGGCAAAAATATGTACGCGAGTTACCTTGTATTCAACAGCTGCGCTTCCCTCGCCATCTAGGTGTCGAAGCAAACTCTAAAATCATTATTGCGGCATTTTCAGACGCTAGTGAAAATGGATATGGTGCCGTAGTGTATATTCGAACTCAATTCGATTCCGACTCGGCTCCGATCACCCGCTTAGTTTGCGCCAAATCGAAAGTGGCTCCGCTTAAAACAATTTCTATTGCCAGATTAGAACTCTGCGCATGCCTACTCATGGCTAAACTCGCGCGCCGAGTTCTCGACACTTACGAAAAGCGTCACGCTATAGATAAAATATTTTGTTTTACCGATTCAATGGTAGCATTGCAGTGGATCACTGCTTCTCCGCATCGTTTCAAAACATTTGTGGCTACGCGTGTCACTAAAATTATTTCCGCTATTCCCGCTGACCGTTTCCGCCATGTACCCGGAAACGAAAATCCCTGCGCCGTCGCTCTGTCGCGAGGGTTATCACCCGCTCAACTAGTCGACCACCCGCTGTGGCTCACTGGTCCCGCTTGGTTATGCCAAAATACTACTACTTGGCCAGTCAAGTCAGTAGTTCCCGCTATGGTAGACGATAATCTACCTGAATTAAAGAAAATTGTTTCGCTTCCTGTGACTCAGTCGCAGGGTCAGGTTTCGAACCCGTTGTTGGAACTTTCCACCCGAGTGTCGTCGTGGTTATTGTTGCTACGCTCAGTAGTTTTAGTTTATCGTTTCGTTAAGAAACTACCGCGATCGACATGTTTTTCCGCCGATGACATTAATTTCGCTGAAATACAAATTATAAAGGCGTTGCAAAATCATTATTTTTCCGATATTATTTCGAATCTCGCCTCGGGCGCTCGCTGTCCGCGCGCTGTACAGCGGCTCGTACCGTTTCGGGACTCGAACGGGCTAATTAGAGTCGGAGGCCGTCTCCGAAATGCGGATCTGTCTTACAGTCAGCAGCATCCGATTTTATTACCGCGCAAGGACCGCATAATCGAGCTGATAATTAATTATTATCATCGTGTTAATTGTCACGCCGGTCCCGTTGCTTTAATGTCTATTCTTAGACAGCGATACTGGATTCTTTCCTGTCGTAGTATCGTTCGCTCGGTTGTACATAAATGCAACTTTTGTTTCAAAGTTAAGCCTAAATCTACGTTCCCGCTCATGGGAGATTTACCCGACTGTCGCGTAAACGAGGCCAAAGCTTGGACTCACACCGCCGTAGATTATGCAGGCCCTATATCAATCATACCGTTAAGAAAGCGTGGCGTGCGATCTATTAAAGCGTATTTATTAATATTTGTAGATAAAGTAGTCCGGTGTTGCCATGTCGAGCTGACAACTTCACTAAGTACTTGCTCTTTCTTATCCGCATTCAAACGTTTCCTCGCGCGACGTGGAAATGTATCTGTCATGTATTCAGATAATGGCCGATCATTTGTAGGAGCTAAGAACGCATTATCCGAAGTATACACGCTAGTCGATTCTGACGAATTTCAGAAGGCAATCACAGACGAACTATCTGCGAACCGCATTACATGGCGTTTTAACCCACCGCGCTCTGCTCATTGGGGTGGAGATTTTGAGATCTATGTAAAAGCATTTAAGAGTCATCTCGCTAGAACAATAGGTTCACAGTTACTCACCTATGAGGAAATGTTAACCGTGCTTACACAGATCGAGAGCGTCATCAACTCGCGTCCGCTAACCCTACTCAGTGAGGATCCCTCTGAACCCGCTGCATTAACGCCCGCGCATTTTTTAATGGTTGCACCGCTGAAACATTTACCCGCGTGCGCGGCTACAGACGAGCCCGCTCACTTAATCAAGCGCTATGCTTTACTCGACCAAATGGTTCAATCTTTTTCCAAACGATGGAAATTAGAATATCTCCACTTGCTTCAAGCTAGAGGCAAATGGAATACTCCCGCTAATCCTATTAAGATAGGTTCCGTCGTGCTTATCATTACGGATAACCTTTCCCCGCTCTCCTGGCCCCTGGGCATCGTCGTCGAGACATTCCCGGGTGCCGACGGAGTCTGCAGAGTCTGCTTGGTCAGAACAGCTACTTCTGTGTATAAACGACCAGTCGTTCGTTTATGCACACTCCCAACGCAATAATATACCTCATACCGCTTTGCCCCTGGTCAACCCGCTACCTATTCAAACCGCTTTCTTTCTTTTCCTTTAAAAACCGATGGTTTTTAAGGCCGGGGGCAATGTTAGCGCCACTCAGAGGCGCTTCCTTCTTTTCATTCCTACCCTCATTTTCCCATGAACGACGACTAACTGTGTTGAACTTCGTGGGATGAGACACCACTGCGAGAGCAGTCTGCCGTTGACCCTCGTCAGCGACGCATGTGAGTCTGCCGTTGACCCTCGTCAGCGACGCATGTGAGTCTGCCGTTGACCCTCGTCAGCGACGGATGTGAGTTTACCGTTCCTCGTCATCGACGGATGTGCGTTTCTATTGACCCTCGTCAACAACGGAAGTGTACTAGTGAATACGTGTGCCCGCAACACCGCTTATCATACCACCGCACGGGATACAGTTCCCGCAGGAGCCGAAGGTTCCCCGCGCCCGCATCATTTACCCGCAAATACAGTCCACTACTCCAGATTCGCGATTACCTAGGACCGGGTAACGCAGCTCTGCTCATCAGCCCGGAAACCAGGTAAGTCGTCGTTCGTCACCCCTCCGTGTTGGGCGCGCTCTGCCATAATATATGGTGGCCGCGCTAACACCAAGCTATAACCTACATAATATATGTGTGCCAAATTTCAACCAAATCCGTTCAGTAGCTTTTGTATGAAAGAGTAACAAACATCCATCCATCCTTCCTCACAAACTTTCACATATAAAATATTAGTAGGAATTGCAATAGACATTTTAGTCGTACGCCAGGATTTGTAGAGCCAAAACTCACAAGCACATGTGGAGATATTATTTATTAACATTGGGACAATTGTGAATTCGTAAGATCAAAATTAATTTATACTAGGGTCGGAATAATTAATAGATAATAGAACTATCTATTAATTATTATATATCTACGACTTAGTGGCTAGTTAAATGAGATCGTTAACTAGCTGTTAAAAGTTGTTGCAAGTTTCCTCTGATTACGATTTTATATAATAGCGCTAGTAAAGTAGTTACATTAAAATAAAATCTTCAAGACTGCAGGTTGGCTGAATGTATATTAAAGCCATTCTCAATGGAATAACTT
The DNA here is from genome assembly GCA_905404145.2 of Biston betularia. Classification (NCBI taxonomy): domain Eukaryota; kingdom Metazoa; phylum Arthropoda; class Insecta; order Lepidoptera; family Geometridae; genus Biston; species Biston betularia. Next base: position 5,897,279 of record FR989868.1, read on the forward strand.
AACGAGCCGGAGCCTCGTAATTCTAGTGAACAATAAACAATATGAAACGTACGTGTACCACTGTAAACCTATTTTCAGTAAGAAATACTGTACTTTCTGTTCATGTTATAAATGAAATCGTAAAATATTAAGTGGGAACTTTGGACGTTATTAAGGATGGTAATGGAAAGTGTTTGATAAGGGTCTTTTAATTTTGTACATAAAAATTTTATACGTTCTTTTTTACGCTTGAAATGAGGTGTTTCCATCTAAAATGAATCGCATAATTTTGTAACTTATTCTTATGTCGGATACTTCGATTTTAGAAACAAGACAATACCGCACGCGCGTTGTACTCAGCTTTATCTCCTTGAAAAAGCCACCGGATGTGGCCAAAACTATAGTCTGAGAATTTCACATGATAAAACGTGTGTTATAATAATATACATACATTTTCTCTGATCACGTGATACGAAATTTGATGAAAAATTCCGTCTGACACTTGCCTGAAATCACATATACTCGTAACATTACCAAACATAATATTAATTCCATTTTGTTACTGAAAATATGAATTATTATTATTCACCTTTTTTTAATTCCAGCCCTTACGCTCTCGTAGCTCGTTAAAACAATTCTAGATACTCGTTGGAATGACGCGAAGCGAGCCCCCTCATTATCCGCACCGCCTTTGATAAATGATCCAAGCACTGACACGGAACAGTATGAAGTTGATAAATGCTTACTATAATTATTCGACCAACACCAAAACAAGTACGCACACAGACTTAATAAGAACAACAAATATTATGACTGTCATATTACTAACATCCGACTCCAAGAATGTATTCTCAAAGTAAAACGTTTTTGTTATCAAATATGTTTCGTTACCTCCAGCAATATCCGCTGGCATACCTAATACATTGGTTCCTTATTTTAGAATAACGATAAAGAAAAATACAAAAGCAGTTCGGCACAAAGACTTTCAATTTCGTAGGCGGATTCACCTGTTGTCAATATTGATCAAAGGCGAAATATTGCAAGGTTCAGTGGAAAATTTAATATAGATCTTTAGACGGCAGACGTTTCGTAATGATGTTCTAGCTGGTTAGCGCTCCCCGCTACCTCTATACTTAGTAATCTGATTCGTAGTTCCGACAAATTCGCGGTCCGTTAAGGCGGCGCCGCACGCCGATGGGCTACCACGCTCCTAACCGGCGACGATGGATTATCGCCTCTCCCCCTCACACATATCACAGACGAACAGGACGCGAAACAGTGATTAAAAGGGTCGTTTTCTGTTACGATATATAAGTCGTTGGAACTCGTCCAGCACAAATATCCTCATGTTAATCTGCTTACGTACCGGAACCCGATTTAGATAAAATTAAATCTGCGATACTTTGATACCCCGGAGCAGATTTCGGGCTAAGTACGATTTTCCCAAATTGAATGAAGAGTGGAGGCAGGTGTTATATTCATGAGGAGTTCTTGTGCCACGTTTAGAAATCGCTAATCTAGTTCGGGGCCTGCTGTGAATTTATTTAGGCATAGCCTACCTCGTGTCGGAGAGAGAACTGAATTTGGTGCTAAAATTCGATTTAAACTTAACGACGATTTTTTTGTTCTTCTACGAATACTTAAGCGTATTTATTTAATTTTACAAGATTTTGTTTAATTATTCTATATCAGAGCAAACAGCAGCATGCAGGTAGACTGGAGAAAGCTCGTCACAAATGAAAATAAATGAAATTTTGAGAAAACAAAACATTGAATGCGCGCGTCCTCTTATTGCTTAATCGCAGATCGCTGTTGTATATTTATAAAGACCACCAACACAGTGTACACTACAACGTTAAAAATTAAATTACTAAATGTCAAGATAAGTGTCACAACAATTATAGGCGAAAACGGTATGCATAATAATCAAGTAAATAATAATCAGTCAAAAACAATAAAAGTCAAAAATTCAATGAATAGTTGGTTAAAATCAATTAAAAGCTACAAATTCAAATTCATCGTTGTTACATGGTTAAATATAAACTACATATATGAATTAACAATACAATCGTTTAAATGGCATCAGCAAAGTCAATATTGCGGATAGCCTGCTTCAAATTACTAACAGTGTCAATAAAAAGGTCCAAGGAATGTTTGTTACGTAGACTATAGCAGCGTTAGCGTTCAGCGTTCTCTACCGGAGTCTGCGTCCCTTTTAGGTACAATATGGGTGTCTTCAAATCTAGAGTAAATAGGTTTCTTCTAGGTAAGTATGCTCCTTCTTAGACCACACTAATGCTTAACATCAGGCAGAGTATGGTCAATCGCGAACCTATTTTGAATTTCAAAAAAAGAGTGTTATAAGTCTTTAGAGGAGTATTTTTGCCGAGGTTGGTATAATATCCAAGATTTGATAAGACTTTAAACCTCGTAGCCCAGGCTAGCGTAGATAAATGAAATTCATCTGAGATCACCATATCGCCATCAAACACGCAACTGCCTTAATCGCATGAACAGTCCCATGAAAACAAGGTATCCAAAGCGAAGTTTGTAAATTTAAACAACCTTTGACCATTTGGTACATAAATTGATATAGGTAAGTGGTATTGATAAGAAATATAAGTCATCATCCATTAATAATTTGACATAATAATTGACTGGCCACGTTCTTTGTTCCACTCCCTCGTCTAAACCATCGTCCATCATTAGTATTCGTGATTAGAGCCTATATTCTGGGTGCGAAACACGAAGCCCGATGACTATTGCCTAACCTGTGAGTCTGTGGTAATCGGCCCGTCGCGTGACCAACCTCGTCGCTTCAATTAACGAAATGAATACTCCAAATTGGGAATAGGCGACAAACCTATATTTAATCATTATAACACAGACACCACCGTAATAATCATTCTCGTAATAATAAGATTGGACGGATGTCACCAGTCTTTTCTACGAGTCTATGTAATGCAAATTTTATTAATATTAGGCTTGTGTCATAACCGTGTAAATAATAATAAGTAATTTAACGAACTTATTTCAGTGAAATTCTGTCATGATTATACAAATCTCCACGATAGCGCTTATCTCTCTTCTTAACAAGTTAATGGCAAAATAAAGCTCAACGTAACATTAAAATTAACATTTTTTGGCAATAACTTTTAAATGCTTTTTAAGTACTTCTATTTTTTTTATATATTAGTAAATATTTGAAGATGACCGTGACTGATAATCGACAATACAATATTGTTTAGCTAAATTAACTAGTTATTTGCCCCAAATTCTGACTTCGCAACTTCTGCGTCTTCACAAACCCTGAGGACTGTCAAACTAAATATCAGTACATACAAATATGATGATTCGTTCAAATAAACTAAGAGACCTTCAAGTAATTATTTCTACCCTCAATTTGATGCTAAATCGTCCGTTAATACTCATAGCTATTGCAATTTAGTTTCTAACAAACATTTCCGCAATAACTGCTCTATTACGACGCAAGATTTGTTCGACAAAGGACAAACATAATTATTAATTTTCATAGACCGTTTTTCGCAAAATAATGGCCCGGAGCGTGGCCTGTTCGCAAAGTCACCGCGAGAGCGACAACAAAGCGCATTCACAATAAACAAACGAGCGAAAATTTTCCCGCTTTAGCTGTCGAAAGCAGCTGCACAATGCACGGACAGGCCGCGTGACGCAGACGTGTAGCTCTTTGTAGAGCGATGTTATACTCACTCACTCTAGTGTACCATTCCACGTATGATTGCGAGCCTTCGCTGTACGGAGCAATTTGAGAGGTCATTACGACTCTGTTAGTTATTGCCCTGATTACTAAAATACTGTGTATGATTTTCCTCCTTTGCTTAAAAGCGTTTGTGGTTTCAAAGCAGGATAAGTATGTCTGTGAAATATTTATTAGTTTCTTCTTTAGATATCATGGAAAGACCTCCATCGTGGTTTTACCATCGAACCAAACGTCATCACCAGAACTGACACCCACATATTATAGATAGTGGAAGTATACTGTTCGATTTATTCGATTGTTTTTGCAAACCTGCCAGCTGTGGAATGGCTTCACCAAACTATAACATAGGTACATTGTTTCAAACAAAAAATAAAGGTAAGTATTGCACTGACAATGCTCCATGTATCATAAGTGTTCATTTGTCACGTTTTCATAATAATATAGAAAAACATTTCCGTAAACCATTCGCTAGTGACCAAAAGAATCTTGTGCGAACTTATCATTTACAAAATAAAGTTTGCAGACTAAGATTTGTGCGTAAAATAAATTCAATTTTTAAGGGTAAAATCCACTTCAATTTAGCAAACGTGTATGCAGAAAAAGGTGCTACATGAGTGAATACTAATCTATTAGTAGATAGCCAATCTCAGTGTTATAAAAATAAAGTAAGAAAGAAAGAAAAAGGTTTTATTTTACAACAAATACAAACACAAAAACAAAAACAAACAAACAGAGAAAAACAGAAAAGAAAAAAAAGTGTAAAAAACAAAGTTCTATTAATAAGAATAAGTAAGTTATGTTAGTTAATGTTATGTAAATATTTTATTTAAAACTTGAGCAATTAGGCTATTATCAATTAGTAAGCCGTAAGTAGGTACACAATTTTCACCCTACTTCTAAAGATTGGTTTTTAGTTCAATGTGTGTTGTTATTTGTATGTTTAATCAGAAAAACAGCTACCAAATGCGAAATTACCAAAATTACGATACTGTCCATTCTAGTATGAGTAAGCACGTAGTATTCGACAGGGGACGATGAAAAGTGCCGTAGTCGCATTGCAAATTAGCGCATTCGACCAGTCAGCTCGAAACCAGCCCGTCTATCCCGTTGCCGCACCATTTGCTTTCCAACAATTTCACTACACACACGCGGAGAATTCGTTCATTAATCAGCATTTCTATTGTAAAAGTGACCGCTGGATCAGCCCTTTTTAGGGTTCCGTACCCAAAGGGTAAAACGGGAACCTATTACCAAGACTCCGCTGTCCGTCTGTCTGTCCGTCTACCACCAGGCTGTAATCTCATGAACTGTGATAGTTAGAATTAATTTTCACAAATGATAAATTTCTTTTGCCGTTATAACAACAAATGCTAAAAAACAGAATAAAATAAATATTTGTAGGGGCAAGAAAAATACACAACAAACGTGATTTTTTGCCGTTTTTATAGATTAATTGATTTATTTGCCGTTGGTACGGAACCGTACATTCGTGCTCAAGTCCGACTCGCACTTGGTCGGTTTTTTTGTATATACTGTCCTACTGCTGGGCGCGGGCATCTTCTCAATTGTGAAACAGATGAGACAGTAGTGTTCTCGCTGACTAAGTATGACGATTTCACACATTTGAAAACATGAAAGACTATAATACTAATATTAATAAATAAATTAGACTTGCAAGTTTTCGCGTGCTGTTTTACTTCGTCATTTAAATTTAGCGGCAATACGCACATAAATTAGAAAATACAGAGATGCGCCGTAGGATTCGAACCTAGAACTAAGTCACAGAAATAATAGCAGCCTAGTTCAGAAAGCGACTAGTTTAAGTTTAAATTAGGTAGCTTACCTAATTGATTGAAAGTAAAGAAATATATGTAATTTCCATGTTAATAAATGATATTGCAAAAGCTAAACACGGCGTATTCCTTAAAAATGAAAAGAAAACCATTTTCAGATTTCACCAAATAAAATTTAACAGTAATAGTTTCCTTGTTTAGTTTAGCAAGTAAACATAACAGAAAAACTAGCATATCAAGTCTAATCTACAAATAACATACGAAACATCTAAATCTTGAAAATCGGTCAAACTGTTAAAGCTTTGATTTTCTACTTCAGGGAACAATACAGTGCAATGTTTAAGTCGAGTATCTTAATGTTGCTTGAAGTTTATGCGTTTGACATCTGGCTCTGACAAGTTTAACGTTAAATTCAATTTATCTCTTGAAACAGCCGCCGGAGTCTCAGTAAATTACTCAACAACAAGAATAATGGGCATAATTAAGTTTTGTAAGTTGCTCAAACTTTTGTACAGGTTTACCTTTCTTGATAAAGATACTCTTGAAGAAACGCCAAGTGCTAAATCTAAATTTGTTCCATTTTGACCTAGTTCTGACAGACTGACGTTATGAAAGAACATTCCAAATAATAATGTCATAAAATTAAGCACTACAGCTAGAAGAAAATTAAATTTAAAAATTGCCACGAGCTTTTTATTCTCGCTTCGTTGACTAAAACGTTGCTGTGGTTAAGAGTTGGATGTATTCACAAACCTCTATTATTCACAAAAACTTTATATCTACGTTACTTTTTTGTATCTGTGGATGTACGTTATTTTGCCAACTGCAGAGTTTTCAGGTCACAATAAGAAGCATCGGTTAGAATACAATCACTGAGAGTGCATCCTTCAAGAAGCGTAGCCGGTTATTTTCGTAGATGTCTCTCTTTAAACATACCCAAACGCTGTAACATTTCTTTGTATGAGTTAAAGAAAAGTTCCTTTTTACAAGATTGCAAAAGATGTTAACTTTATAAAAGAGGACTCAATTCTTAAAAACAAACCCTACTTAATCCTAAGTACTGCGCATGATTGGAATCTTAAGACGCTTATGAAAAAACAGAAAGGCCCTCAAGACTTTGTTCTTTCATCATTTAGGCTAGACATATAAATTTTCTCGAAAAATCTCAAACGTGAACTTGTAAAACTTATAATAAAGCACATACATGATAAAGTAAAATAGATATTATGACTTTATAAAAGAGTTGACCTTATATCAAATAAAAGTTTAATTGATTTATTGGTCAATTAATATGCAGCTATATATATATATATGCGAGAGCAAGGAATTCCAGCAAAACCAACAATAAATACCTCAGCCTCCCAAAAACATTTATAAATTCATTGTAGGAAAGAGTATTCAAAGCAGCGTTGATACAGAGAGGAACAATTTGGTTAGGCAGGGATGGGATCACGGGTAGTGAAGATGTGCGTAATAGATACGTATTTAAAAGGACCTACACTAATATTTCAAGCCCTGGGCACCCGCAAAATACGATGAACACGGCACCCGCACAGTGATACCATCGAACGCTAAGAAATTTCAATTACAGGTTTCTGTTAAAGCTGAATTTTTGTAATCTCATTTCAGAAACTCTACGTGGTTATTTGAAACAAAATATACAAGAATTTTCGTACAATAACATCATATATCCATATCTACATGAATCAGTCAAAACTCCCACGCGAATTCGAGATATACGAAACCATTTTTTGATGCTAAACTTACATGCAAAAAAGGCTGTCACGGCAATTCCGTAGGAAAATCAAATTCCACAGAAAAAGTGGTATAACTTGTCGATTCTGTCTGCCAGCGGATTCGGAATAGATCTGATATTCGAATATATCGCTAATGCGAGTATTCCATCTCACGGTTGGACGAACGATGCATATTTGATTTGTTTCCCAATTTGCACTGGGTATAGCTAGAACTACGGATCGTGCCGCAAAAACTACTGATCGGATCACATGCGTTACGTACAGGCCTGATCGGACGCAATAGCTATACGTAACTCTTATTTGCTGCCCCACGACTTACACAGTCTACACATAAAACAAAAGCAGCGTCTTATATAATCGAGTCAGACGAAAAACACCAAATTGCTCCTGATTTGCTTTAAAATTCATCTGTTTATAAGAATAATCATTTTCTAAAGAGTAATTTTCAGTTCCAATTTCTTCAATTGATATTAAATTGATGACGTGCCTTATTTGAATAGAATTTTGTACGTGAGCCTATTTCGAGGCTTTGACTGATAACTCTATTACAGTCTCACCGCTAACGGGAACTGAATTCATAGTGTTCATCAGCATAATACATTCTAGTTTATCACCAACCGTTAGCTGACGTAACTGAACCACGCCCGGTGTTAATTATCTCATTTTGTTGTGTCCACATCGCGACTGAAACGCAAACGCTTGTTTCAATGAATTAACAAGTGAGCGTCGTTTTACATGACCTATAACCCGAATCATATGTGAGTTTCTCAACTTGTCAAGTAAGTAAAGCTTTTCTAACAGGCTACTTTATAATAAATCAGCGAAGCCCTAGACTTTTTTTTGCTACTCAAAACTCTGTGTATCGCATCAATGGTTTGGAACATAGCGTCTCATTTATCTCATTACTCTTTTTTTAAATAGCGTTTGGTTATATTACCTACGTATATTTAGTTCATACCTACCAATACCTTTAGTACCTGTACTGCACTTTATTGCCGATCAATAGCAACTGAGAGGAAACTTGATCCCGTGTATGGCCCTACAATTTATCTTGATAGATCTATCGCCACTCTAGTTGCTGCAAATAGATGAGGAAATGTTAGTATATTAAATACAGAGACCAAACTACAGAAAAGCGAAACTCTTACTTTCAAACGGCCACTTGATCAAGTCAAGCAACCGAATGAGAATAGTCAAAGAACCATGTGGCCACATGTCCATCCAAACACAGTAAAAATATGTCCAATGAGTAAACTTTAAACAGGTAGGACTTCTTCCATAATAAATGGTTATGCACGAAACTTTCCAAAAATTGTTTTCATCATAATTTTAGGTACCTACATAATAAATAAATAAATCATTCTCGTAAGCATTTATTAGGTGTTTCAATCGATCCTGATTCGGATATAATCGAAAGTTTCTTTAACAAATACAGAGCAGTCTGCAGTCTATAGTTTTGTACATAGTATAGACTTGATATAGGCCGGAAACGGGTGAGATCCCGACGAAATAGCCTCACGATCCGTTTCGGTCGTGAATGCAAATTAATCCACCGGGCCGGTCGCCAATCGGTCGGGCTGTCTCCTGACGTGGAATACCAAATACAAGGCACTAATACCACTACTAATCAGTGTAGAAATGTGTAGGGAATACCAATTTAGAAACAGGACTGGTTTTCCTGATTTTTCGGCATGTAGTTTTTCCATATATACGAAAAATCCAACTAGAAATCGAATAGCAACAACGTTACACCGCGATTTTTTTTATATGTACTTATATTGCGTTTTGGTCATACCAGATAACTATATACTGTAAATATCACTTATGTGTATATTTCTTAGTTAATGTTGTACTTCAAACTACTACTATTACTTTGTTTTACTATTACTAGTTGTTTTGCATCTACTTGAACCCGGGGTTGTTCAATAAAAACGTGAATAGGTATTTGTTAGACAAGCGTGTATTTGTTAGACAAGCCTGCATTTTAGGCCACATTGTCGCTTTCCATCAGGTGAGATCGTGGTCAAATACTATACATGCCTAGTCTGATATAAAAACTGGGATAAATACAATTTACTATTATTTAATCACAATTGTGATATTGTACTTACTTAATAATGATTACATAAGTACACCAGTAACAGAATATCAATACGAGAAACCCAATCGACTCGATCAGATCTGTAGAAAATGCTCACATCTAATTTATCAACTAAAAAGATCATAGCTTTTTTAGGCTCGTGGGTACGGGTCGTGTACATTTCTCGGAAACAATGTAAAACAAGGGACCTTCCTAAAGCTGAAAACTCATTTCTCATATATCTGAGCTAAAAACGTAATTTTTGGTACATATATGAAAATTGATACAGAGTTTTTATTCGTTACTAAAAATCCTTTAAGGTAGCGGAAAAAAACGCGGTACAATACTAACAAAAAATACTTAAAGGAAACAAAGTTCTAAGTTATACCAAAGTTGTTAAAGAGCTGAGCTCAAATTAAGATTATTATTTAATTTGTTTTCAGCTACTCGACTAAGGCTCTTTATAAAGTAAACTTTGTACAATCTGAAACCTTTATGAAATTCCCGTATGAATTCATATCCGGGATTTGGAATGCTTCCTGTCAGTATTATACGAGAGCGCTGAATCGACACGATATTTTACTACCAATTTATCTTTGCACCATTTTATGGCCTCCTTTATGTTGGTGGGAAAAATAAAAGAATTTTTCAACAAATAATAAAACGATTTAATTTTGTAGAGTGTTCTTCTTTATGTTTAACAGACTAAGTGTTTGACCACAGCTCGACTGATATAAAATGACGGCCTGGTCAAAGATGGTAAACGTACCTAAGCCAGGATGGAACTGACTTTTAAATGAGGCTGTCGGAACCGTTAGGTCCTTGACGGCAGATTTTCTGCTTAAAAGTGGATTTGTTGAATTTTCTATTTCTGATGAAAACTTTGAAGTGAATTTTAAATCATCTAAAACTTAAGTCTAAGCGAATTTAATAATGTCATTTTAGTTCTCGGAATCCATGTATTTGAGTGTGGCATAATTGGAAGTAACACAGCAGTAAGATATCCTTTTTATCTTAAGTTATTTTGCCTCATCCAATTTAAATATAATTTTTAGATTTTTTGTAACAAATGACTTATTATAGTTATTTCTGGCCAATAAATATTACTACTTATTACAGATTATCTTATAGATTTTAATCCAATGCTGTCCAATAACTAGATTTCACTTAGGGAAGATGAAATAATATTTGTAAATATTTGTATTTGAAAACACCTATTGACAGCCCCTGTACATCCAACGCTGTCCGCGTTGTGAAAGGAATCATTTCCTGGTAAATTTTTTAGTGTCATTATTTACACTTATATCAATTGTAATTTTCATTTCATATTTCGTTTCTGTGTCAGTAAGTTGTTGCAGAATCTTCTGTAATATTCATTAGCAATATGGGATATGTTGGGACGGGCTGCTTCATATGAATAAAATTTACATCTTTTTGGCCTCATCCTCATACTTGTTCCGCAGATCTTGCTAGATAAAATTTCTTTTTCTACTCATGAAATTTTCATTACACTAGGCTTTACGCATTCAGGATCGAAAAAAATACAAGGGCTAGACATGATTGATACTATTAAGCCAACTCCGACAACGTTAAAAGATAAACACACAAACAATATTTCACTTCATCATAAGTAGAACTTTGCTGCAGAGTAGTAATAAAATTATGTTCATTAGGTTTAAAAAGATCACACTATAAAACTAAATAGATATTATGCCTTACAAATGAATCCATCATAACTAATTCCGTAGTAAATTTACCTATGTATATTCAGTAGAATTGGGAGCGAGAGCAAAGCCATCAAAATCCCTCCAAAATTTACTAAAAATTGTAGCTTTCCAAAAAACATCAATAAATTAATTGTTGAGTAGAGTATCCAAAGTAGTGTTGGTGCTTTTAGCTAGGTAAGGAAGCCAACACGGGGAACGAAGGTGAGCGAGTATAAGGTACAGTCACCAAATAACGTCCGATTTTTGTACAAAAATATGAAAAAAGTTTAGGCCCCGGGGGCGATATCACAATAATCAGTATGTAAACTTAAATTGTATTTTTAACAATAATTACTATCAATTATAATTATTATAATAACTATACAGTATGTACTATAGGTAAATAATTAATAATTGTAATGGGAGTCAATGGGGGAGGCCTATGTCCAGCAGTGGACGTCCTACGGCTGAAATGATGATAATGATGGCATCTAATAAATTATAACATCTAATCAGAATTTTATTAATCATACGTGTAGTTTAAGTAATTTTAATTCTCCAAACAAATTGCACAGATATAGTTAGGTCCTGGATTATCAACACAATTCCCATGCATCTAATGCAAACATTTATGCATCGTATCTATTCCTATCCTTGTTTATCTTAGGAATCACTGCCAAAGAATTTGGCAATTGTGTTCGTAACCTCTATTGAACAAGAACACATGTCATAACCTAAATGAAATTATAATCAATTTAAATGAAAACGATGTCAACAAACTTCGTTAAAAATTTTGTTTCATTAAGTCAAACGCACCAATATTTAAACAATACTGATAGTAGGTAATTACTTCAATCTAAAACTCACCGTGAACATTGTTTTTTTTTTGTAAATATTTTAATACAGGTGCATCGTTTTACCGCCAAACTTTTGCATTGACGGCTGACCCAATTAACTTTAGATTCGAAACATAGAAACTAGATGACGTTGTTTAGAAAAAAGAAACCGATGAGGACGAAATTTGACGACGGTATACGTATGAAAAGGAGTCTCTTAACCTACATCTAGGTCGCGAGTCCTAGGTATTGTTTACGGGTTCCCTTCCCTGCAACGCAACGAGTTCGGTACCAGCACGACAATACCATTGAATGCTAAGAAGTTTCGTGTTTATATTTATAAATGGTCTTAAGCGTCACTGTCCAAATCAATTATTAGAAAAAATTTCATCTCGCATATTTCTCGCGGTGACGAAGCCTCGAGCGCGTCCCTATCATGTCAAGCTGTCAGATGTGAGATTAATCTTCATTGTTTGCTTCACACTTTTTGCACCTGCAAAGAGCGCTGTGTTGACAGATTTGCATAAAATAAAATTAATTTATTTTTGGCAACAAGGCCTACATAAAAATAATATAATAATAATAATATTGGTCGAAAAAAATGTAATGTAATGTAATAAATTAATAATAATGTATTTTAGGTCCCATCGGCACCGGCATGGGTAAATGCCTATTGCAGGCATGCAGAAGGAAAGAGCAGTCTTGTCTGGCGGCAATCATCTTCAGAACGGTGTTGGAGCTGACCCGCGTTCGGCGCACCAAGGACGCACCGTGTTTACGCATAGTGGCACTAAAAGAATCAGTTCGTGGTTAACAGAACATAAAGGTTTACAGACACTTTTACGTATATATGTATAAAAAGAACTTTGTGTTGTTTTTAAGTCATATTCATAAATTTTTAGTCATAAACACATTAGTTAAACTACATTATAATTGAACAACTATATTTGGTGGAGAACCTACTTAGTAAAAGAACAAAGTCACACTGCACACGCAAATCTCATTTCAAAAACAAACAGGATATGTGAAATCAAACGTTGCAATCTTCGAAACTTCAATCCTGTCTCTCAGCAAACAGTTTACGCGTGTGAATGGGCAAGGTGAGGCGAGCAATTTCATGACGAAATGTCGCTCACACCGCGCGATGTAGAATTTGTGTCGCGCCATGAATGTTTAGCTTTTTCAGCTAAAGTGACGAAACATGTCTCGCGGCGCTCGAAGTGTTTACATTACACTCACGTACTCGGGCGACCGTTGTCGTAGACGATATTCCAGAATAATGTGTGATTTCTTAGAATAAATTTCATCTAGAACACGATGGCGGGAGGTGAGCCGATAGTTAGATTTGTCGATAGGAAATAGCTGTTTTTGGGGTTGCTTGCTTACAAACTTGCTATTATAGTTTGCTTTGTTTGTTTACTGGTTTATGTAACAGAGTTATTAGATTACAATTTTATTTTTTTATACCAAATAGTTTTGCATTTGACCACGCTCTGCCTGATGTTAAGCATAATGCAGCATAAGATGAAGCTGTTTACTCTGGATTTGAAGACACCCAAATTGTACTTCGCGGGAAAAACAGATGAGCAGACTGCTGAGACAGCAGAGAGTTCCACATCCTCGCTGTGCGTATGAGGAATGTGGAATCGAAGCGTGTCCGTAGTATAGTCTGTCCGTGGGAATGTATGGATGGCGCTTAGGCCTTGTCTGCCTAGCCGTCTGGTAATAGAAAGGGGCAGGTGGAACCAGATTATGCAATTCCAGGGCACACTCTACCAAATGTATCCGACAGAATACAGACAAACAAGCGACTTTGCATCGGTGCTCAATGCTTTTGTATTGGTTGTGGACAGCCACGACCAATGCAGGGGAATGTGGACGTTAATAATTATGTTTTTAAACCTACACAAAGGTCGTAAGTTCTAGGCATTGTATAGAACAGATATTACGTTAAAATAAATATTATAAAACGATTTTTATTTAATAATTGATCAGATTACGACTAGAAATATAAATACTATTAATTAGATAGTTTTTTGGTCAGATATACCATATAAGAGTAACTACCATTACAAAAGATATTTTTGCAATGTTATCCCCTTTGTTTACATAAAATATCTAAGATTCTCGAACAGAGTATAAGTACGATGAAACAAAGCTACCTACGATTTGTTATGTAATTATCAATAGTTCAGTAAATAAAAAAAAATATCGGCAGACATTTCACACAACACCTACCTACATTACTAGATGTCTTTCTCGATGCTCCGTATGTGTTACAACTATTTACAAAAAAAGTAAAAGTATTCTTAGGTACCTTTTTGTTTGTGTAGTTTGGAGCTAGATGGCACTTTAAAATTACTTACGCCATTTATTTAAAAAACACTATCATTGCTTTATATATTTGAATTGCAACATAAACTCCGAAAACATGATTTCGAGGTTACGTCTAAGAAAACGGGGGTAAAGGACGATTAAAAATATCTAGGCGACACGGGTGGCAACCCACGTAATCTCAGATAACAACCTCACGTACTATTAAGGACACATCCTATCCTCAGAACAGTAAAACAAATTGCACGGATTACAGACTCTACGCCCCACGCAGTAATAAAAACTTTAATGACAAAGCTCATGATATAAAATAAAATTGATCGAGTGTAAGTCGGATTTGCGAAACGAGAGTTCCGTACCATTCGGCATTTGGACAAAGTTACAATATTGAATGCTCCAAACGGACAATTCATATAACTTCATAAGATTTATATGCCTCCGTTATTAGGCAATCCGCGTAATATGGTATTTAAAAAACACATGGAATATGTTGTGTTCGTTGAAATGCAATTTGGCATTTCGTTACCTCGATGACAATTAGGTAAGTATTACAAGTGAGCGCAATGAAAATCTGTTTGACACTTTTATGTAATTTTTAATTTATTATATATTATATATATATTTTTAACTATAGAAACTAGCCGATACAAACCATAAAATTAAAAAAAAGTTGGTTAATATTACACAGTTTTTTTTAATGGTTGACAGGCGAGGTTGTGGTCGAAGATCGTAAAGCACACCTAGCCTGGAATGGAACTGGCTCTCAAGTGAGGCTGCCGGAACACACCGTTAGATGCTTGGCGGCAGATTTTCAACTTGAGGGTGGTAGCTAGCCAGCCGAGTACTAGAAAGTACCCTACCACCATGCTATGGTTTCCTCACGATGTTTTCCTTCACCGGCAGCTCAAGCTCATTGTTGGCACACATAGCTCTAAACTAAGCCAAGCTTGTACTACAGGAACTATGCATCTAACAAAAAAATACTTTGCAAATACACGTAGGTACGTATGTATACATTTAATGCACATATTTATAACAAACTTTTATCCTGGGCAGGAGTCGAACCCACGCAGTAGTTCATGATACACTATTATCGAATGAGTTAATTGAGCAGTTGGACATATCTTGTAAGAGGATTCTCCTTTTTTTTTGAAAGATTATATGCTACAGTAACGTATGTATTAGGTATAGCATTGTTACATTTTTATAAGTTGCAGGATCTGTACATTATTATCTTGCAATAAATTATTGAGTATATTGCCAGGCATTATATCTGCGCATCAGAAGAGCGGTTCGTTGCTTACATAAAAGATAAAAGATAAAAGATAAAAGATATTTATTTGTCATAACATGAGTAGTATGTATGATGTCCGTAACTTAGTTTAATGATCATCATGTTATACCTGAAAAGGTGTACAAATAATTGATGGCAACAAAATAATTAATCTAATAATATGGATTGAAATGTATACAATGTCAAGGAAAAATAATAATTGAAATATAAAAAATAAATGATAAAATTAGAATGTCAATGAAATAACGATGTCAATTAAATTAATAAAATGTCAAGATAAAAATAAAAAATAAAAATACATACGTGGTTAGAATTTGTCAGATAAATATTCATTAATTTTATAATAAGATTTTTGGACTAACAGTTTTTTTAGTTTTATCTTGAATGGAACAGTTTTCAGGTCTCTTATTGACTTTGGTATATTATTGAAAATGATAGGTCCCATACACACAATACTATTATTCATTAGGGATGTCTTAGATGGGAAATTGCGTAGCCGGTTATGGTCTCTACGATTTCTTACCACAAGGTCAGAGAGCGCTGGAAAGAGTTCTGGATTATTTTTCACAAATACGGCTGTTTCCAGTATATATAGGGACGGAAGTGTTAGAATCTGATATTTAGTGAAATATGGTTTACAACTTTCAGTCCTCTGTAATCTAAACATAGACCTTATACAGCGTTTTTGTCGTTTAAAAGCAATTTCTTTATCAGTTGAATTTCCCCAAAATATAATACCGTATCTGAGGATGGACTCAACTAGACCATAGTAGGCCGTAAGTAAAGCATCTGTATTTAGAGTGCTAGCAAGTTTGTGCAGTACATAAGCTTGGCTAGACACTTTCTTACATAGACCATCAATCTGCTTTTTCCAATTAAGTTGTTTGTCAATAATTAAGCCAAGGAAAGCAGCACTATCTACTTCGTTAACAATATTATTACCATGATATATATTGATATTACATTTTCTTGGTCCTCGCTGACTAAAATGCAACACATTAGTCTTACCTATGTTAATTTTTAAATTATTATTGTTGAGCCAAGAGATTACAGATGTCAAAGAATTATTAATGTCAGTTTCATATGTGTCAATTTTATTACGTGCTATAGTTATTGTACTATCATCAGCAAAAAGTGTCATAGGTTGTATTGTACAATTAGGTAAATCATTAATATAAATAACAAATAGAAGAGGGCCCAAGACACTGCCCTGAGGAACCCCATACATAACAATACGTTCGCTTGATTTAAATATTTCTTCACGTTTGGTTTTAAAATTTATCCTACTTATCTCGGTGATTTGTTTTCTATCACTTAGATATGACTTTATCAGATCTAAAATATTTCCTCGAATCCCATAAGCGCACAATTTATTTAATAAAATAGTATGATCGACGTAGTCAAACGCTTGCGTCATATCACAAAAAACTGCACATATTGGAGAGGTATTGTCAACTCGTATTAAGACTTCTTTCATGAAATCATAGATAGCCATATTGATAGTTTTATTTTTTCGAAAACCTTTTTGTTCTTTGCAAAGAATTTGTTTACTTTCAAAGTAATTATTTAATTCACCGGATAAGTATTTTTCAAAGATCTTGGAAAATATTGACAATAGTGCTATAGGTCTGTAACAATCAATTCTTTCTTTGCTATCTTTCTTAAATAAAGGTTTAACAACAGCAATCTTTAGTGTATTTGGGAATGTGCCTGTTGTAATGCATAAGTTAATTATGTAACTTAGGGGTACACATAATTGCTCACTAGTAGATTTTATTATTTTGGTTACTATCCCGTCGTTCCCTGAACTATTACTATTTTTCAGATTTTTTATAATTCTGTTGATATCTTGTGGCATACATGGTGTCATGAACATCGAATCAGCACGTGTATTAATATATGAAGTCACTTTTTTGCCAGAGCCACTGATAGGTGCAACCTTGTCCACAAAGTAATTATTAAACTCATTGGCTATCTGTAGTGGATTAGTAATAATTTTTTCATTATGTTTAATTTTCAAAATTGACTGTTTTGGCAAATTTAACCTGGCTCTATTAATAATACCCCATGCTGTTTTAGTTTTGTTGGTAGATGTTTTTATCTTATAGTTATTTTGTGCCCGTTTCGTTAAACCTATAATCTTTTTAAACAGTTTTGAATAGTCGTTGTATTTAGTTTTATTCAACTCTGTGGGTTGTATCCTGTAATTCCATAGAAGTTTCCTTTTATGTTTGCTACAAATTTTTATGCCACGTGATACCCATTTAGTCTGTTTCATAATTTTAATGATAACAGTTTTATGTGGAAAACATAAATCGTAATAAAGTTTAAAGTTATCAAAGAAATAATCATAAGCAGCATTAGCATCAGTAAGGATATATAATCCTTCAAACTGTATGTTATTTAAACACATTTTGAATTTTTCAATATTTTCCAAGGAATAGTCACGTTGACTTTTTCGCCAAAATTTAAGTAACAGTTGTGTACGTACTGGATATTGCATTATTAAGCCACTATGGTCAGATATAGCCAATTCATGCACTTCCGTCTTACAGGTATTCATATTGTTGTAAGCCATGTTATCAATACAAGTTTGACTTCTAAATCTCGTAACTTGCCTTAATGCAAGTTTAAAGTTATAGTTATGTAATATACATTCAAAATCAGATGAAACTTTAGAGTCTTTTAATATATTAATATTGAAGTCACCAGCAACTACCACTTGTTTATATTTATTATTAGAGATCAAACTTAGCATTTTTTCAAACTTGTTTAAAAACGTCTTTATATTTGTAGATTTAGGTACTCTATAAACACATATGATGACTAGATTGTGCCTGGTTAATACTACTGCACAACATTCAAATGTATTTGTTAAGGAAATTTTTTTGATATCTGGTAATTCCTTCCATTCATGGCCATAAAAATACTAACAGAAAATTTCAACTGGCTACTAATTGCGGTTGGAAAGGTACTACTGACACAATGAATGCTTGATAATCAAGTCGCGTTCGACATTAACTGAACGGAACCCTACAATATTTTGATGTTTTTGCGTAAACGGGATATTACGCGAATAGCTCGTATTTGAAGCTCTTACGTATATTTTACTTTCTTTTACCTACATGAGTGGCTAAAGACTTTTGTTCTGTGTTTCGTTGGAAATTTGTGTTTACAAGATTATTTTTGCTTATAGAATAGCATTCTAGAAATTAAATGGTTTTCAGCTTTAGGTATCACGTAATATTGTACTGTAAAGCTAAATACGTTTTTAGGTCTCAAATACCAATAATAACTCAGTGGCACAACTAAATGTGTGGTATTGTTCCCATAGTAAAAGTTGATTGTAATAGTAAGTTTAATAAACGCCTTTCATATTTTATACTTGTACTACCTATACGCGTAACCCTGTATCTCTGTGCGAAGCTGAGGCGGGTCATAAGCAAAATTTATAATAGAAATATATGGGACAATGTGTAACCTATTTAAAGCTATGAGCACATTGTTTAATTTTTGTTTGATTGTAATTTGTTTTGCGTGTTAAATAAATAAATAAATTTTTAGTCCAAACCCCTACTTTTCTGTACTTATTATTACGTATTTATTTACAAGAGAAAGCTGTTTATTTATTTCAAATACACGAACTTGGCAGTCTAAACACAAAGAGATCGAATCGCGTTAATAGAAAACCGAAGTTTCGTCGACAAAGCTCAGATTAGCAGCGGCTTTGTCCCGACGGAAAGTTAATATCGGCAAAGACTTGAGAAGTTTCCAAAATCGGTTAGCTGGCAATAGATAATAATATAATCTAACAGTAAATCAAGGTAAAGTCATTTTTTTGTTTACTTTATCGGCTTGGCAACTATGGCTAAAATAACGTTCACAAAACAGATTTTGCTGTTAGTAACCGGATTAATGAGTTAATTGCATTGACAGCCCTGTTGGCAACATCCCTGTTGGCTCATCCCTACATAGTATAAAACAAATTTGCTTCCCGCCGTCTGTACACTTAGATCTTCTAATACGGTTTCCATCAATAGACAGAGTGATTCAAGAAGTAGGTTTATAGGTATGTATAATACACGCATATGCACCACATTACTATCTACATTGCACCCGTGCGAAGCTGGGGCGGGTCGCTAGTTGATATTCTGCTTTAAGAGCTAGGACGTGGAATTCGATTCGTTCGATTCCCACCTAGGACAAACATTCTGTGGTATAAATAAGTGTTTGTTCTGTGTCTGGGTGTTTTGTATGTACATATAATAAAGTAGGTTTAAGTATTTAAGTAGTAAGTTTAATCAGATTACTGAAAGAATAAACGCTAAACTATATATGTATATAGGTATAGTTTAGGTTTTTTCGGGTGGTAATAATTTTTAGTGATTTTTTTTGTAGGCGACCTTAAGTTACAACTCAACCCAGTCGGAATGCAGAACTGATGCGACCGTTGGGGCTGCAAAGTTCTGGAATGGAGACCACGACAAGCACAGTATAGGACGTACACCCACGAGTTGGACAGACGACCTAAATTAATGAAGACCGTAGAAAAACGCTAGATGTTAAATAAAAAAACAAGATAACGCAAGTTTCATAACTATTGCTTATTTGTTACTTACGCGAGATTTTTCTTCATTTCTCTCTGAACCTAATACTAAAGTTAACGCAGACGAAGTCGCGGGCGTAAGCTATATATGAATAAAAAAGCCCTCACAACCCTCTGTACTGACCTTTCCGGGCTACACTTTAAAATATGATTCATTTAAAGTTATTTTTAACTGTCGCGCTGCAGTTTACAGGCTTGCGCAAGCAATAAATTGTATAATTTGAGCGGCAAAAGTTGCGAGCACGACGAAAAATTTTTGCATACTAAAATGACTCGTTGAATTAACTTGGTACTTTTTGTGTAGTTTCGTTCTTGTTACCGGCGGAATCTTTCATTTATGCATAAGTGCAGGCTGTGTAGGGGAATGTCAGTTACCTGCGGTT
The DNA here is from genome assembly GCA_905404145.2 of Biston betularia. Classification (NCBI taxonomy): domain Eukaryota; kingdom Metazoa; phylum Arthropoda; class Insecta; order Lepidoptera; family Geometridae; genus Biston; species Biston betularia. The sequence goes on from FR989868.1 coordinate 5,917,786, forward strand.
CCGAGTTACCGACGTCAGGATTTTAGATTTATGATAAAAAAGCTTTTTACGTATAATAAATTATGTTAGCGTTAACATACATTAAATATTCAAGTAAAGTTTTAGCAAGAACGTGGAGAGTATGTATTACACTGCGCCGTAAGTTTTTTTTTTCAAAATTTGTGCCTTGTTTAAAAATAGTGTTATTTCAATCATAAAGTGCAAAGTGCAAAGTAAATTAGTGCAAAGTGTAAACCAGCGCATATATTTTTTTTTACTTAGAGTATTTTTCTTACCTACGTATATAGCTCTGTAGTATTGTTTATCTTTAGTTTCTTTAGTTAATGTATTTTTTTTTAAATCATTTACAAATTTATCTTTTTTACATTTTTTTTTTATAGTTGACAGGCTAGGTTTTGACCACAGCTCACCTGATTTTAGGTGAAGGTGTGGTCGAAGATGGTAAAGCACACCTAGCCTGGAATGGAACTGGCTCTCAAGTGAGGCTGCCAGAACACATTGTCAACCATATATGCTGTGACATCTACCCTGTATACTGTATAGCGTATATTCAAAGGTTGCTAGGGAGAAATCGCTTTAGGCGATAAAGCCGTCGTACAGCCGCCAACGTGTCACTGGATATAGTATTTTTAGCTATTATGAATTTTTGTGCGTATAATAAAGTCATGATCATAATATAATATTCTATCAATTCATTTTTTTTTTAATTACAATGGCAAAACTATCTGTTACACCAATTAAAAATTTCATAATCTTGTACGATATCTGATTAGGCTAGACTGTGACTGTACCAGGTATGTTACAATAGCTGCAAGGGAATGCGCTTCCGGCGCCACCCCGCTCTATTTCCGTTGCCACAAATGGCAGGAAATGAATTCAAAACACCCTGTACCAGGATCCGATCTCTGGCGAATCCGGAGCGGGGTGCTGAGTAATAGAACGGAAGGAATGGAAAGGGAAATGAACGACGTCGGTAGCTGGTACGTTTCGACTTCAAACTCAAGATAGAGTTAATCCTAAAGACTGCTGTATACAGATTGTAATCTTGCTAAGCCGAAAGGAGGTCACTGTACTCACAATTACAAAAAAATTATGCGACCAACCCTTAAATCGTGAAAAAAAAACAGATGTGCTGTAGAAAAAATACGTTGACCTTTAATAAAACGTGTGGAACGGACGATAACAACGTGCATGCGCATACACACTCAAACAAACACACACCCTTTGACCTTCACATGCTGACCCAAAACTTTCGTATTTTGTATTTGTATTATAAAAAAGAAAGATTTGATTGTTTGTTTGTTTGTACTTAATAGGCTCCGAAACTTTTGGACCGATATCAAAAATTATTTTACTGTTGGGAAGCTACACTATCCCCGGGCGACATAGGCTAGTTTTTATCCTTGTATTCGCACGGGAACTACGCGGGTGAAACCGCGACGCGTCCGCTATTAATAATAATTATAAAAGAGGAAAGATTTGATTTTTGTTTGTTTGTATTGAATAGGCTCGGAAACTACTGGACCGATTTGAATAATTCTTTTATTATTAGAATGTTACATGATCACCGAGTAACATAGGCTATATTGTTAATCGCGTTTTGCTTACCCGTGCGAACCTGGGGCGGACCCCTAGTCTGATATAAATACGAATTGAACAAATCACTACATTCGCGTAAAGAAAGAGAAAATCTTAACACGGGGGTGGTCAAACGCCATACAGTATTTCCGAATGTTCTACGCACACGATCTCAGTGTTATGTAAATGTTATTTTAGAAAATAAAAGCGTATTTTCTCCCCGGGCCTTCGTTACCAACTACGAAGCGACTACCTACACCCGTCACGGAAGATTTCCCGAAGGTAACGCATATTTTATTTGTTTTGTAATTTAAGTGGCCGGTCTTTTATTATGACATTCACGTGAAGAATGCATATGCGATGCTTTATATTTCCCTTACATGTCGCGAGTAATTATTTTTTTTAATATGAAAGGTAATGAGACGAACGATACGCTCTCCTGATGGTAAGAGGTAACGCCTGTCCAATTGTCCATGACCGCTGCAGCGATACACAGAACTTTGAGTAGCAAAACAAAGTCCAGTGTATCGCTGTTTTGGCGCTCATTAAGGCGCTCATTTAAGATGCCTCTAGTGTTCATGTATACACTAATGAAAGCGTGATAAAATAGTAGTGTTTTATTTTTAAATTACAGAATTTTGCAATTCGCCATGAGTGTAGGAAAGTGATACAATGTGGTAAAACGTGACTCTTTGTGTTGCTTCCAAAACTCTGTTGAAGGTTGTATTAGAGTCAACTCTACTTTACTAGGGCAAGACCAAACTTAACCAAGTCTTGCTCTATGCGATTTTAAGTATGACTATGACTTACATTATTTACTTTATTTTTTTCATAAAATACATAGAAACACTTGATACTGGCAAATGAACAAAGTGCGACACCAAAAACAAAGAAGACGCGGCGATATACGCCTTCTATAATAAATGTGATCGTGTAAGGTACTTAATAAATAATATGATTTTTATTGGACATACTTTTAGTAATGTTTTTTTTTACAAATTATGTATTAATCGATTAGATTAGATTAGATTAGATTCATCCATAGATTTTATTAAAATTATTAATATTTTAATTTAATTTGTACCATGGACTAGGTATAATGTGTCTGGAAGAAATGAATAAGAAATATTTAAATAGGTACATGAACCTACAAACGATATATAAAACATAATAATTAATGTATTATCTCTTTTTGCGTAGTAAAGGGAACATTCTAATCTTTTGTAACAAAAATAATTGATAACGTCAGAAAAAAAATACAACTGGCCAAGTGCAATTAATGTTTGTGCATTCGTGTTCCGTATCAGTCAGTGACTTATTTTTAAGTTTATGGCGACGTAATAGGTTTGGATCGACATCGTTTCGGTGCGGACCCTAAATTTCTGTCAGCATGGAATCGGTACCTAATCATGCGTTGTTTATAGATTGCCTCCTGCGTAATGCCTTTTTTCACTAAGCACGCACCCTTGTCCGTGACATAGAATAATGGACCACCCGTTCACCAAATGGAAATCCGGATTATGATAAATCACAAACTTTTGAAATTTGCCTCCTGTTTCGATGATTTATACGCGAAATGTACAAACAACCGATATGCGCTACGTTTTTTATCGAACTGTCCTATACACACAGGAATAAATAAAAAGTTCCGATTTTATTGAAATAAATGGGCGTTATGGTTTAAACGATGTATCTACGGTTATTGTCTGCAATACGCGTAAAAAAAAGTTGCTCTATTTTACTAGGGCTTTGCTTGACGAGTGATTGTCGTTTTATGTCATATTTTCAGTGCGCGTGTTTGTTTGTAACTTAAATACTAATAATTATTTGGCTAACTGGCAAACTGGTTTTATACCGGATACATTTCGGTGAATGTGCACTTGAACTGCACAATTTGGTTCTCCCTGCACGTTTGTACTACCGGACGGCCAGATAAACGCGACCCAAACGTCATCTGTACATGGTGAATATTCCCCACTTTTTTATTCGTACAGCGAGGTTGTGGAACTCTCTGCCAGAATCTGTGTTCTATTATGTGCAATATGTCTAGGGTGTCTATAAATCTAGGTTAAATAGGTTTCTTCTAGGTAAGCGTGTTCCATCGGGCAGGGTGTGATCAAACGCAAACCTATTTTTCATTCAAAACTCATATTTAGTCTGACATTTCTTTATAAGTGACCGACTAGATCTTGGACCACAGCTGATTTAATATTAAATAGTCGAATATAGTAAAAGAACAGAATGGAACTGACTCTCAAGTGAGGCTGCCGGACCACATCGTTAGATGCTTGGCGGCAGATTTTCAACTTGAGAGCGGAGGTCGCCGAGTACTAAAAAGTATCCTCTCACCATGCTATGATTTCTTCGCGATATTTTCGTTCACCTACAGTACCTAAGCTTATTGTTGGGGTTTAGGGTCTTCGACGAGTGATCCGACCACGCCAACTACTGAGCTATAAGATTATGATTATCATCGCTACAACGATCAACTTATTTTTTTATTGCTTTTGTCTACGATCAAAGCTGAAATATCCATTTCCATAACAATTCCATTGCAGACGTGCAGCAGTCGAGCAGATCGTTTCACCAATTAATAAAACAACATCTCTGTACTGTTCGGCACGGAATCACGGCTCCATCGAGCTGCGGCTAACAATCAGAGATCCATTTCTCTTGAGGAGAATGCCGCCGTAATTGGAATTTAGCTTGAATCTACATACTGTATACTGTACATGTACAGTCACTCGCATAAATGTCTAAGCATATTCTAGGCAAATAAATATTAGACGAAATCATTTTTGCGCTTATTTAAAATTAAATAAACTCACTTTAAATCTACACCTTAAGATGGTATCGCTTTAGGTCAAGGATGAGATCCAAATCGCAGTGATGCTTGTCACAGCGCCGCGCCGGCTGTCAGGAAGTTCCTTACTTACACCTTGGCTACTCTTTTAGCTCAGTTGGTAGAATACCTGTTTCAAGAGGCAAATACATACATACTTATAATATATACAAAACACCTAGACACAGAACATTAATGCATTGATACATTTATGGTCACACTAGCTGCACCCCGCGGTGCTACCCACTATATGTTTTCGGGATAAAAAGTAGCATATATAGTAATCCAGCGTCTCAGCTACCTCCATACCAAATTTCATCTAAATTCGTGTTATAGTTATTGCGTGAAAGAGTAACAAAAATCCATCCAAACTTTCACATATATAATATTAGTGCGATAAATGTGTGTCTAGGTAGAAATCAAGCCCACACTCTACAGCTCTTGCTGCAGATATTCTACCAAATGGACTAACACAGCAGTTAAATCGTGCTAGTAAAGATTTCTGATATATGTTGTAGTACAAAGACATCCCAAACTAAAGCGATATTAAGTGCCAATATTGTTGTAAATATAACACGCAACAGCCTTAAATGGGCACGAGTATTCGATTATATCAGTCTCTTAACAAGAAAGCTTGTATTCGATTGAATCTTTTGTTGGTAATTTCAAGACTTAATTCTCAATCTAACTGGATCTTAAAAACGAAGAAGTGCGAGTCAGACTCGCCCACCGAGGGTTCCGTACAAACTGGTAGTAACTTTCATATGATACACTACATGACACGATAAGCTCACTTCAAAATTTTGACATTTTGACATAAAAACAAAAATACCTTGCATAAAACCCCCTATTTTTCAATTTTTTTCTACTTTGCTTTTTGACAAATTGCATTGTTACCTTTAGGTTTTTGATTCCATTGTGCGTATCGAAATATGCGTTATTTTTGCGATATAAACGGCTGTAACTTTTTTACGATAACTGAGAACCTTGATTTTTTTCTCAGCTGCAAGGGACTACAGATATGTGTACCTGTATGGTTTTAATTTTAGGTCTATACTTCCACTCATTCCCGAGATAGAAAGAATTTACCGCCCGTCGGACAGATAAACAACAAAGTGATCGTATATGAGTTCCGTTTTTTTAACTTTTGAGGTACGGAAACTTAAAAACAGTATTCCTGCTAGTTTGGGATCCAGCATCTGAACTGTCTTTTGCTCAAATAAAGAATGTATTTTATGTTTTGAATGTATTTAATGTATTAATGTTATTTTATAAATTATGTAACTGCTTCCTTGTCTTACTTCTAACCTAGAAATTTGGATTCGAATGCCACGACACATGCCTCTGTTTTTTCTTAGTTAAAATGGAAAACATCGTAACGAAACCTAAATTTGTTAAGAAGGTACAATTCTGCCAACTCACATTTATGGTGATTCCTTCTCATAATAAAAATGCTCATTCAACAGTTCAGAAAAAAATGTCTCATTCGGAAAGTAATCATTTGATTTTCAACCAGAAATCCACGACTTAGAAATGTAGAAGACAATTGATAAGCAATTTGGCTGTGTATGAAAGTCTTCTCTTTACGAGTAGTTATATATACCATGGCTGACTGTACGCCCTAATAGAACGATATGCATCTGTAATTAAGTGCGGTTGCATGTACACTTGCCCTAATAATGTACGATAGCGTTTCCTCGTTGGTTTCGTAAATGAACCATATCACCAACGATTTCTATGTACCTAGAAGAGATCTTCAAAACAATAAAATACGTACAAACGGTTAACCAATTTGCGAGATTGTTCTGTAAATTACTTTTCCAAACGCGACGTTTTGGTTTGATCAAAATAAAATAAAAATACTGAAGCATGGTCACAGGGCGGTTTGGCGCCTCGTTAATATTTAATACTTTTATCTATTATTATCGTTCATTTTCATACATCAAAGGTAGGATGGAAAAATTAACAAACAATTTTTTTACTACCATTCGAGCATGAAATGTATAAGTCGAACCCACACTTTCATATATTTATTGCCTCGCTTTCCAAACACAATCTAAATTAAAATTAAATTAGAGTACAGAATGCTAATGCACGCCATAACAAAGCGTGATTGGCAGAAATTACTTAACTAATAAAGCAAACTTTGTTTATTAATGAAGAAATAGCTATTTCTCTATTAGCGTTTTATTGCGTGGCGTGACTGCTCTCTATCTAAACTAATAACAACTTGTATATTAGGGATCAAGATAAGTTTCTAAGAATATCGATTCGATTATAAATGAAATATTCTTTTAATAAATAATCAATTTTACAGAAGATAATGTAGAAAAATTGTATCAAGAAAAATAAGATACCTACATTGACATCTTAATGTTTTACAACTGAAGGAATAACATATTAATAAAAAAAGCCTCGACGCTAATAATTAAATTTGGACTCGATCAGATCTGTTAAAGATCCAAACGAAATTTATTAACTAGAAATGAGCCGTAATTTTTAAAAATCATAGCTGAAAACTTTTTCAATTAAGTTACAAATCAATAAAAACTAAATTAAAATCGATTTAGACATTAGGAAGCTATAATGCCACCGACAAGCACACAAAATACTCACGTTAAACTTATAATACCCCTCTGTTTCATCGCGGGTTAAAATACAATGAAACTGACAGCATTTTCCTACGCTTCTTCTCGATGACAAAGGCCACGTCATTCCGTAAACGTAGTGATTTCTGGACACGATTGAGCATGAACACTTGATCTCAATAAAATGTAACCATGACTGAACCCAAAGACTTCTTTTAACTGTGACTCCTGTGCAAGCAGATCATGATTTTAAAATCTCTGGCTGTAACGTAAATATAATTCATTTAAAACCGTAACGACAAAGGTATGATAACACTATTTAACTTATTCTATGAGTATATCACAATGACACGAACTTATTTTCTGGAGGCATTTATATAGAAAATCAATCGCAATATCGTTGTTAGTTATCGATAATTTCATATTTTTATGCGCATCCCTTCTTGTATCACTAACGAAAATAAATGTCTTGGGTAGGTGTTACATTTTATATTATTGTGGCACGCGACCGCCTTCGATTTATTAGGGTACAGTAAAGCGCAAAGCAAACAAAACTGTTCTATTGTAAGTCATAAAACGTCCGGATAATATTTTTATGCCGTAATAGAACCCACATAATAATGTGGATTACGGACCACGACCGTGAAACTACTGTCCACTAGTAAATAGGCGTAGAAGATACAAGCGCCGTCGTATCCTTTATCGTGATAGTAACATCCAAGTAGCATTATATAACTAATAAATTGAGAAAATAAATATAACAAATATTGTTTTACACCTAATATCTTTCATCTAACCCTAAACTAATCAAAGGTTGTAACTTTTTAAATCACATACCAAATAGTTAATACGTACTGAAAACTTTAATATTTAATACGTACCGATTGTAAACAATATTCAAAATACAGCTCACTTAGTATACTTTTTTTAATACTTGGTAATAATTAAAGACAAAAGAAATATTTTGTATCAAATTAATAACACAATTTGATAATTGTATGCCTGTCGGTTGTAATTTTCTTTGTATGTGGGATTAGAACAATTTCAATAATTGAAAGGGACCAGATAGGGTCAGAGCATGATTAAAATGGAACAAGGATTATGTTGGATTGGAGCAAGGCTAACTATTTTGCTAGTTTTGTAATAAATATTTATTCACTTTCTGATGAAAATACCATATCATATCGCATTATTGTTTTACCATGAAAACTGGTGTGCTTTTGTAATTCCGCATAAGTAAAATAAAAATGTAAACGTGATGATATCAACCACTTTTATATCAGCTCCATAAAAAACAAAATATTACACGATATACATTATGTGGTACATACAAAACAAGTGGTTACATAGTTATAACAATCTAACTCCAAGGGAGAACGACAACGGGCCCCAAACTAGGCCTAAAAAATGTCTGTATCTGGGGCGCCCTGTAATAAGGTTAGCTGTTTTTTACTGCGAGTTGTAAATTATAAAGTATTTACAAAATTTCAAAGATTTATAACAAATTATAAATAAACTATGTAATAAATTACTAACAAATTATATTACATAGATAACTATTTATTGTACACAGCAAAGTAACATTAATATCTCTAGTTAAACAAAGTTTAGATTAAAATTAAATCTAAAGACTTTACTTTTAATCATAACCTTATGTGACTATTCACATAAAATAAGCCCGTCTACCTTCAAGTCTATATAAAAACTAGAAGAACACATTTTTTTGAAATTATACAATACGACTACATGACATTTTGACATTTAATCGGTGTTTTAAAACTCATTTAATAACATGTTTAAAATTTTGAAGTGACTTGTATAATTGGTGTTATTAATAAAATATTTGTATTTGTATTTGACAGTAATTTTGATTTATCACGAAGAAGGTTTTCAAAGATAATTTCATATAATAGATATGTACAGAAATATTTGAGAAAATAGATATATCATTAATTTTGAACCTACCTATTAGCAAAACTGCCGTAAAAGACTTTTACAGAATAATTATATGTAAAAAACACCTACTTACATCGTATAACGTTCTATATGTTGACATAAGAGATCCCATTACAGAGGCATCCCAATGCTCGAGATTTACGGTTGTTTGCCATCGGGTTCTCGTGTTTTCCTTTATACGCAGATTCAATTTTTAATTAAGAATGGTTGTACAGATAGAAAAAGAGATAAATTGATGTTTTTGTTACTTTTATAATTAAGTAACATGTACGTTGTATGTGTGTTATTTTAACTAAACTTTAAATAAACGTAAGTAAATTATTACTTTTTAATTTTGGCTGGACGCGGAAAATTCATATCTTTTTTTGTATTACTTTCCATAACTTGGTGTTTTCTGAGTACTTGTGTTTAAAAATAGTAGCGTTAATCAAGTGTGCCCTGCGCATGACCGTCTTTCGTAATTTTTTCCTAAATATGTCGGAAGCTACATGGAAAATTTAGAAGCTACTTTTGGTTTTGAAATGTAACATTTGAAAATATTAATTACTTTACTGGCAGAATATACAAATTACGATGCCAATAATAAAAAAAAATTAATGGTATTTTAGGTTTTATTCTATAATGGCACAAAACAAACATACCAAAAAACAATTGATTTTAGCTTATTTTAAACAAACAAGGCGCTGCCATTACTTTGTTCAGGATATAAAATAGTTTACGTCACTTCGACCCAATTAAAAGTTAAGTGGATCCGTAGCTTTGAATGTACAATATCTACTCACAATCTATAGAGAAATATAGCAAAAACGCAAACGAGCGATAAAGCTAAATACATGATAATATGGCCTTACGAATGAGTTAACCATAAACTGTTTCAAGTGATAGGCAATACAAGTGGGAGCGAGAGAAATTCTAGCAACATAAAAAGACCTCGGCCTGCCAAAAACATCTATTAATTCGTTGCTCGAAAGAACTGAAATTACATAGGACCGGAAAAACGCGCTGGATGCAAGCCGCTTCCAACTGGTCTTTATGAAAATCAATGGGGGAGGCCTATGTCCAGCCTACGGCCTACGGCTGAAATGATGATGATGATGTTCTTTGCCTTCTTCGACAACACCTTCACTTAATATCAGGTGAGTTGTGATCAAAATTGCAGCCTTGCCCACATATGTATGACAAAACCACGTTTTTTTTCTATTACAAAAATGAAATCTTAAAAAGAAAGGAAACAGTTCGACATGTTTTTACTGTATGACACAAAATCTAGCATGAACTTCTACCCTAGGCTAAATTCACGTAGAAACAGTTACCCTGGGGAGACGTAACACTACATTTACGATTTCGTCCGATCTTTTTTCGTGTGTACGTCTAATTTGTAACGTTTACTATGCATGCGAGGATTCTTTTGTGTGTTTAATGGATTACCTGGTGTTGGGCGGCGGGATTTACTAGTGAAGATTTATAGGGTAATCAAATAGACGCGAAAATTTCTACGTGAAATTTTTTTGAGGTTTTATTCAGAAATTTCAGGTATAAGTAAATCTTTTGTAGTTTTGGTGGGAACGCAGAAAATTAATCTTGCTTTATTATACCAAATCTTGTTTTTTCGAGTAGTTGTATTAAATTACGTGCATGAGTATGGAGAAATGATATAATGTGGTGAAACATGACTGTTTGTGTTACTTCCAAAACTCCGCCGAAGCTTGTAGTAATGTATCCACTTTACTATGGCATGACCGGACTTGACTATGTGTGCTTTGGAATGTGACTTATTTCACTGGATGATAAATTATTAGCGTATCGCGTTGGCTTGCTTTCGTGCTGATCCGAATCGGAGGCCTCGAGTCCTCCTGTACGGTGTCAGGAATAAGTAAAAGCAAATGTGTCAAAACCACTTCAGTTTCCGTAGTAAAAAAGATATGGGTCTGAAATAGAATCTACAACTGACGATATTAAGACGTGTATTTTTATTATTGTTTTCATTTCAATAATTTTGATTAGATTTGACTTTATTTAATTTATTTTGAAAAAAATATAATTTATTTTTCAGGCGTTACTTTGCGGAAGTTCATTTTGAGTGTTCAAGGTATATATTTAGTTTATTCCCGCTTAACACTCATTTCAGTTACAACAGTGATGAGGATACAAATTTAACTAGCTTGTCAACAATTTTAAAAACTTATCCGAAACTTTACTTAATGAATATACTAAAACTAAAATTTGACAGAAACTTAAAAACTAAAACAAATACTAATTAAAATAACCACAAGTCTTTATCGCTGCAGTAACCACGTGCCGACACGTGTTTCGCCTTTACACGAGGCATCCTCATGACGTGTTGACTCTTCGAGCGCTTGGCCGAGACTGAGTAATCTCAGTAATCCTCCTCGAACTCCTGGACTCAACAGCGGCGCTATATACGAGTTTGCCGCTGCCACCTGCGCCTGCGCACTGAAGCAGCAATGGCGAAATTTATGACGCATGACGCATTTTTGTTCATTCAGAAATGAGTTATGTGTGTTAATTTGATTTGATTTGTTTTAAATTAATTTCATTTATATACCACGGCTTTCTTAGAAGTAGGTTGTGTATGCCTACTCAATAACGTCTATTAAGCAGTTTTTATAAATTTAAAACCAGGAAATCCTTGTTTTATCAAATGTTCATTGTGACAAATTTTCACAAAATATCATAAAACATTTTAACAAAACCCCAAAAGCTAAAAGAGCAGTTCAAGCACGCGCCCAAAGTCTCAAGACTTATTTTATAAAGCATAAAATAAACTGAAAAATACTGTGTGAAAACACTGCGGACCCTTCTTAAGCCCCAACAAAATGGTACTTGGGTATGTCTCTTGTCAAAATGAGAGGTCCTCCAGAGTGCTTCAGAGTTTCTCGACGCACGGTCGGGTACGCCAAGAGCAGTCTCGGCGACTTAAAAATTATTCCATCAAATGAATGAACTCGGACCACTTGGGATACTCGGAATGGACTTCTTTGCTATTTTCGTGTTTCAACGAGTGATTAATTTGAAGTTCTCATATTTCGAGTTAACATAATGAATATGCTTACCAAAAAAGTAAAATCTTTAGTCATTGGTAATTTAGTACTAACATTTTTAGAACAACTTCAGTACAGCATAATAACTTGACTGTCATGTTCTGCTTCAAAAACTGTAGGGCGTTGGTTTGAATCCCGTCCAGGTTCAACATTTTTATGAGAAACGAATTACGAGTATTTCTAAGATGTATTATGAGTATTTCTTTACAAAGAAAAGTGTACTTAGTATCAGTTATCTGATTCCCACAGTACGAGTATGAGCTCTGTTTAATTTGGAGCTTAATGTGTCATGTCTTCCTTTTTTTCATTGTGTACTTATTTATTTGGTTATGTCATAATAAAATATTCACTGGTGTCTCTTTCTTCGAAAAAAAACCTGAAGATTGATTAATAATTGCATTTTCATTTGCATATGCTATGCTGTGTGAACAACGACAGATGCTATGAGTTTAATAATATACATACAGATGCTTGCATTTCAATTGAATAACTGTTTGACTGCAAACAAATTGCGGAAAAGGACATTATGAACTTCACAATGACTTTATACAACGGCAATTACGTAATTTCCGTCATAAATTTTCAATAGGGACGGTGCAAAGTTAGGCCTTATTATCGACAATTCGCAGCTTTGTGAGTCAACAAAATATACGAACCGATAAATTACCCCGATTGTGTTCCCCACTTGGTATGTAAATCCGTCTTCAGACGACACCTGATAGCCGTAAATTATTTAGACACACCCGAGATTGTGGCTTCATTAATATTCAGTAAGAAAAAGTGTCCTGTTTCGCTCTAGACAGACTAACTAGTAATTTATACGTTTAGTGAAACGGTTTAGGGCTCTTTTTGTGTTAAGTATTTTTCTTACTTACAGCGGCAAAGCTCATTTTATTTCGCGTGGAAAGAATTGTGGAAAATAATACCACCATCCACCACCATCCACCATCGTAAATTTACCATCTTCGACCACGCCGTCACTTAACTTGAGGTGTGGTCAAACAACTAGCCTGTCAACCATAAAAAAAAACACTCCATGAAATGAGGTTTAATTGGTATTACGAACAATTTAAAACCCTGTTGGAAACTTAATTTTAAACGAGAGATCTGGTAGAATACGACATGTTGGAGCTGTAGGATGTCCCGTGTTAGGATATTGCACGGGGCAGAAATATGTAGTGGCAATCGCTTGAGTCAATATTTCTCTTTTGTAAGTACAGAAACAAGTACACGAATGAACACTGCATGACATGAAAATTGCTATTCTCGCTTGTTCCTTTGCTTTCATTATTTCCTTGTATAACATGAGACCAGCGTTTTCTGCGATAAACGGCTACAACCGTCTTGATCATATAAAAATAAAAACTAGTACTTACATATTTCCCCCATTTTTGCTAGAATTTATTCGCAATGGTTCTCAAGTTTACAGAAAAGTATGCTTTTCATGTAATGTTCTTTTATCTATTCCGTGACATTAAATCAAGTAATAATGATTAACATAATCGAGCACTTAATGACAAGTTTGCATGTCTAGTAGTTTTTTTAATAAAGTAACCAAACTTAATTACAGAGTAATAATACTAGAATTTTTACCTAATTTTTAACATTATGAAAAACTTTTACAATATAATGAGCATTACCCAATATAAACCCCGTGGCTTTATGGTGAATTTGCGCATACAACATATATTATTTAATTAAAACGTTAAACGTTTCATTTAAACGTTAATCCCTTGTCAAAGTAGATCGCAACTTGTACCTGACAAATGAGGTGACGTGAAGTGCATTACGTAAATTTTAAACATGAAAACTTTTTATTTAGCTTGTGGTCAATTACTATTATGATAGTTACCTACAGATAGAAATACTTGGTGGTAAATCTCCTTGGTAGTCTAGGTAGGTACCACTGCAGTACTAGATATTCCGCCGTCAAGCAGTTGTTTATAAACATTACTGTATTCCGGTTTGAAAGGTTACGTAAGGTAAGGTACTGCAGCTATAGAAATTACGTGTCTTTTCACATTAATCATCGAATGTAGAACTAAGGCTACCTGGAAGAGATCGCTCGTAGCGATAAGGCCGTCAATTGTTTCACTAGTGTTTAGTGTTGTTATAATTTTTTGTAATTGGTGAGAGAGTTATGTTATTATTATTAATGTCGCATGATAATTAGACCCGAGTCCTGAATTTTTTTTTGTTACTTACATTTTTGGGTACCGCTGTAATAGTCATGGAAAAACTTTATCGCTTACCATTAGCAGAGCATTACGTATGATAATTATTTTTGTATAAAATTTATAATGATGCACTTTCTTCATTAAACAGCGTGGAAACTGATACTAAAGCAAATAAGGATCGGAGGTAGAGAGAGTAAATTTTCCGGCACCGAACGCCTTTCCGTGTTCCGCGTCGGCACAATGTAGTGCGAAAATGATAAAGGAGTCGGAATAAAAGCGTTTAGTTGGATCTACGTGTTCTTTACTTTACAGTCGGATTTTACAAGTGCATACATATGTACAATCAGACAGTAAAATTAAATTCTAACAATTTTGAGGTTGATCTTGGATAACTGTGTTTACATCAGCACAATCGGGAACCGCATTATTTCCTCAGTTTAAAAAGGAGTCCATAGGTTAATCTAGCATACAAGTTATCTTCATGTCAAATTACCCTCATATCAAAAGAGTATACATTAAATAAATATACTTGACCGACTTGTAATGTCATATTACCAATAGATTGATTATGATTAAATAACATATCTCTGAAAATAAAATACAAAAGAAATTAAATTTTAAAACAATAATGAATGAATAACATAAAAAGTTAAAATAACATTAGTCACAATATATTAAACTAATCACAAGTTGTCACATACAAAACAGTTAATTTTTAATAAAATTCCGCATCTGTTATTTACTTTAAAGTGCATTGTGATGCTTTAAATTCAATGTAGACACAATAAAGTTAGCTATCAAGTCGTTCATACACAAGAGTTGTTAATAAAATGCACCGAAACACGTTCTAAGACGCTCACAAAGCGACATGTGTAACCCGGTCCGGATAAAAGCGCTATTAGACAGTGAGACGAAGCAGCCTGGTCGGGTTTATTGCATCCCTGTTTGCCTGGGGGCAATAGAGCCGCGCCCGCCCCACTAACTCAACTCGATGCCCGCTTCCGATTGTTATTACCTAGTAACTACGGAACCTAGTGATTCGAGTTTAACGTGAATCACATAAACGTACTTTTTATGAATTGTAAAGAGTGCGGGCATTATAATTACATTTGAACAAATATTTAGATTTGTTAGACGTTCAAAACTTTACATATGTATGTACAAACAAATGCACAGAATCCTAAAACCATAACCCTCATTTTTTTAGCAGTTGGGTAAAAAAGGGATTAACGAGCACTTTCCAAATACGAATGCATATTTTTTTACTCATGTAGGATTACTCACATTCAATGTACTTACATCGGATACTTTGACTATAGCCCGCGCATCAACCGCCGCACGCTGTCTCCACGTATGTTTTCCGATTCATAAACATGATACTTATATATTGCACAAAGTGGGTCTTAAGATCCGACATCAATGAACAACTTTGCCCTCAATTTTATTAGGTTTTTTACCTATAACTTTGGTGTTAACAATAAAATATTTGTATCTGTATACTATGTCATGCCGAAACGCTCATAATGAAGAGTTAACGCATGTAAATGAATAGTAATATTTTTAAACTGATTTAAAGTTTCGTGTTCTTTACCACGGCACTTGAAATAGGTAAACAGCCAGCTCGTAAACTTTTTATTTCATATCATGACGAAAGTCATGTTAACGTGCACGCTATAGGAGCATTATAAATACAATGCCCATAATATCAGTTTTTACTGTGCTATAGTAGCCTAGTAAACTGTACTGAAAGACGTAACCGTTTCCTATCAAGGAGGCTATCTAGTCTTTCTATAAAAACGGAGTTTTATTGCATAACTAAAGCTGAACGTTATTTACAACGCCTAATAAAAATCCTTCGTGAATTTTGTCATGCGACTTCCAGACGTTCTTTCTTCATTTATTCACAAGGAAAAAGCGGTCTGAAGCTACTTGAAAAATACGTGACCGCATAAGCCTATATTATGCATGAAAAACGTAAGGAACTCGAAGTACGGGGATGTAGTTAGGTCATAATGTTGCTCCAGGTAAGGTAAGTTAACTGGAGCAAGTTTGACAGGCACTTATTTTAGAATTAAAATTGTCTATTTGACTAGTACTAAATAGTTTTATTGTAAAATGGCGACTCGTTTTGGCTCATATAAACATTTCAATTAATAACAATTTTAATTTAAATATTCAAGTTTACTCTATATTTTGCGATTTAGACCACCATGTGAGCTCATTTGATATAACGTGTCTGCTTCTAGAGCTGTAAGGCGTAAGACCGAACACAAAACGAACGAACAACAACGAACAAACGAACTGTAACGAACATAAATGTTTGTTCTGTGTCTGGGTGTTCTGTATGTATTTATTAGTTAGAATTTCCAAAAATGACATAAGAATTATATCAGTTATCTGGTTCCCATAATACAAGCTTTGCTTAGTTTGCTTCCTTGTTTGTTTGTTTGTTTGTCGGCAGGTTATGTGTAGTGCATTCTCTGCCTAGTCAATTACGGCGTTTTTTTTTTTGACGTAGGTAGAAGAGACCTACGTTCAGCAGAAGACAATAAAAAAGCTGATGATGTTAATGATATATTTTTTTAAGAAAACGAAAACGTTCAATAGTATTAATCAGTCCTCTAAATAAGTAACTCTAATAATACTTTTTTCGCAGAATAAACTGATGAATCTACATATATTTACGAAGAAATCGTGAGTAATGTCATCCGTCAACAGTAACCTACGCAAATACTGCCGCAGCCATTTTCAGAGAAAATTAGCGAAAATCCCCTGCAAGTGTATGAAATATTAAGCCTATTAATTAAGGGAGATCACAAAAGACTTGCGGAGTAGGCAATGTCTTGAGAACGGAGCTTAGATATCTTAATGATCATGTGATCCGTACTTATTCCCCGGGGTTAGTGAGTTGGTGAAATTAACGAGGGTACTAGGACGCCATCGAATACGCGGTTATGGGCAGATAGCTATATATTGTTATAACAATGGATTACTTTTAGATCAATGTATGTAGTCAATAAATTTCCTTAACAGTAGTCTAGATAGATATCGTCGCAGAATCAGATAAACTGCCGCCAAGTATTTTCTAAACATTTTTGTTTACTAGATTGAAAGGTACCTACTGAAGCTAGCGAAATTAAAGAACTATTGAGATTAATTATAGAATGTACACTAAAGCAGTGACGCCTTGAACCTTCCTGTGAGTTTCTTGTCGCAATTGTTGTTAGGCGCTCACAGAAGGGTTCAGAGTTTTGGCTACGGATCCACCGGTCATAGATAGAAGTTATATCTCACGAGAGCGTTTCGTGTCTATACAATAAACAATGTTTTTTTTTCTTAAATTAAAATAGTGGCAAAGAAACTAGGTTGAATAAGCTCATTGCCTGTACAGAATTAAGTGAAATGTTATCGTAAAAAAAAACTTGAGATAACGCCTGTCCATGACCATTATAACAATACACAGAAATGAAGTGTCAAAAAAAACTACGTTAAAAACACAAAATATTACATGTTTAATGAACAGCTGCATTTCTACAAAAAAGTTTTCCCAAAGTAAAAGCTGTTCATAATGATGAGTCTAAAGAGCTCGGTGTTACCGTTCCCTACCTAACCCTGTAGATATTTATGCAACATTAATATGTCGACGCGTTGCTCATCTGGAGAAATATTTAAAGACACTATCTTTTAAAATAAGGGCCGTTTTAAAAGAGAGCGTCTTTATAAATCTCTACAGTTTTTACTTTATAAAAGCCACGACCTAGTTTTATTTACCAAAAGATTTAAGACAAAGCAAAAATAATAGTGTATTACTTAAAATATCAAATAAAAAATAAACAAAACTAAATCAAAATCGGTTCTCCCTTTTGGGAGTTACGATATAAACTTCTGTGTTAGGTAATGTAGTGATAACTCTGCTTCTCAAACGACGGCGTAAGGCGTGGGTTCAATTCCTATATAGTTCTGTGTCTGGGTGTTCTATAATTTGTATTTATTATATAAGTATGTATTCACAAAAAAGTTGATTAATAAGATCCCTTAAACTTACAGTCACAAGTACTAGGTTGTAGTTTGGGATTAGATGGCTATGTCGAAAGATCCTTCATTTTCAAATTACATCTCAAAACATCCCTCTATTTATGAAGGTAATTAAAAACAATAATATGCAATGTCAGAACCACATCAACGTTTGCTAAATTTAAACAACCAAAATCATGTTAAAAATTAAAAACGTTTGGCGAATTGAAAAAAAGTAATCGGATAATATACTATCTAGAAGGTTTACGATCATTTCTATCCAGTCTCTCTTACATTTGTTCACCTTTATTAACATACGTTGCTGCCAAAGCCTGCAATGGAAGCCTATCAGAGCAAGTCTATTCAGAGTATGAAAAACATATCGTCATTAGTTGACAACATAGTTTTTTACACGGCGTTGTCTGCAATGGAATCGTGAGGTGATTACTGCTTAATGACTTCGCATGTAGCTGTGTTCGTATGTGGGAGGCTGTCTGCCTGTTGACGTTTTAATGAGTACACAGACTGAATGCTCTTTGTGCCCAAACCGATGATAAGAGCTTATTCGTAGATACATAAAGATATTCTATTTATAACATTCCACTTTTACTTTTTGGGTTAAATCCTTATTTTCGACTCCAATACGTTTTTAAATTTATTTTCAAAGTAGAAGGCAATTCAAATTGATCATAACGAAATCGGGGGGCACAGTATATGTAGTCATCTATATGTTATTGTATATCTAAAATCGATAGCTAGAGGATTAAAGAGGTCACTTTGACTGAGAACTTAAGACATGGAAAATTTAAGAGCTGCTTTTTGTTATTCTTATCAGCCTGTATTGTCCCACTGCAGGGCAAAGGCCTACCAAGGAAGGAGGGCCTTCCATCTTTCTCTATCTTTTGCAATTTGAGTCCAGTCCGTAAAACTGGAGTCAAGTTCGTTCCTCCATCTCCATCTGAGCCATCCAGGAGGTCGTTTGTCATCTTGAGGGAACCACTGTGTCGTGATTTTGGCCCAACGAGCTCTCGACATCCGGGTAACATGGCCGGCCCAGTCCCACTTTAGGAAAGCGGCTTTCTGTCAAGGCTTTTTATTTTCTATCAAGAACTGCTTATTGTTCAAAAATGTACACGTAATCACACGGCCGTGTCTACGACACAGCTACGTACCGTTTGTTTAGTAGTTTATTATTTTATGTTTTAATTGTCGTATCAATTTAAAATTTTGTATGAAATACAAATAAGTAGAAAAAAATGTAATGTTGTAATATGAGGGAGACTCCTTGGTTTTTTAGTTTTCGCTTGTCATAGGCTAATTATGCACGCCCACGTCAAGAAATTACATATTGTGTGCCGTACATATTCAATGCGCAAAATTTTTTAAATCCTATTTTTAGTCTGTGGTCTAGGTATGTATCTCCGATGATCTGGTGATGGAGATATACATATACTGCGCAATGATAGGTACTCCTCAAAGGCTGCTGGTAGACACAAATAAAAATACAGATCCTTGATTAATAACACCAAAATTACAGGTCATCAAGGGGCAGGTTAAAGTTACAGGACACTTGAAGTTTGAGTCATTTAGGCAAACCTTTACACTTTTTTTACTAATGATAAGGGTGGGACGGCAGATTCGTGTGTGCGCCTGGCAGTTTGTTGTCAGTTGCTGTAGCTAAATTCAGTAGGTTGCTACAATCGTCAGGCAACTTACCAAAGCCGCCGCTGCCGGTTTGGCGACCAACCCGGGTTTGAACGTTACAAACTAGAACAACTTTGCGCGTAGCACGAGATCATGGAAATTTGCAGCACGACATGCCAACTCGAAACGGTGACACATCAATACTTGATCGATTAAATTAAATTAAAAATTAAATTAAATTAAATGAATTAAATTAAATTAAATTAAATTAAATTAAATTAAATTAAATTAAATTAAATTAAATTAAATTAAATTAAATTAAATTAAATTAAATTAAATTAAATTAAATTAAATTAAATTAAATTAAATTAAATTAAATTAAATTAAATTAAATTAAATTAAATTAAATTAAATTAAATTAAATTAAATTAAATTAAATTAAATTAAATTAAATTAAATTAAATTAAATTAAATTAAATTAAATTAAATTAAATTAAATTAAATTAAATTAAATTAAATTAAATTAAATTAAATTAAATTAAATTAAATTAAATTAAATTAAATTAAATTAAATTAAATTAAATTAAATTAAATTAAATTAAATTAAATTAAATTAAATTAAATTAAATTAAATTAAATTACAACTGAGTAAGCAGAACGCAAGCCGCTGGCATACTGCTTGGTTAGCATTTACTTAGCTTTTATCTTTGTAAAATTGTCAATTTTTAGCGTCATTGATTGACGGCAAGAATTTTTGTCTGGCAAAACAAGGGCACCGAAAAAATCAGTATATTATTTATCAATGGATCCAGAGGAGGTTTTGTATATTTCTTTTTGTTATTGCTAACATTCTGAGAACAGAAATAATATAGACGTGCTCTTTGAGATATAAATATTAAGAACCCACCACTTAGGTCGTTTTGATACAAAATAATATATCGGAAATATCGAGATGCTCATTTAAGTTTAGCCAAAAGAGCGTGGATATGACACCTATTGATGGTTGATAAGATGTTTCAACTGTCAACAAAAAATAAGACACAAACTTAACACTGACTAAACGTTTGAAGCACGCGCAAGTTCAACAAACGCTAGTGTTACTTTACCGTTACAGTAAAGAGCTAAGAAAAGCCATCATCAAATTTACTTTATGGCTAAAAGGTTTGAGTCTAAATTGTCATCGGCAGACATTATCACCACCATCAGGAAAGCGTCTCTTTCGTCTCATTGCTTCTTACCATAGCTGTTTGTCATTCGTAATGAAAAGACGAATTTAACATAGATGTAAAGATAAAAATATAATCAGTCAA
Source organism: Biston betularia (assembly GCA_905404145.2). NCBI lineage: Eukaryota > Metazoa > Arthropoda > Insecta > Lepidoptera > Geometridae > Biston > Biston betularia. The sequence goes on from FR989868.1 coordinate 5,938,957, forward strand.
AATAATTACAGTAGCTGCAAAGATGATTTTCAGCAATGTTATGGATACTTCCACTACAAGGTGAACAAGCTGTTCCTTCAAAAATCACATACAATTTTCATAGAATAAAACATTTTTAGAAGTTTTAGAAAAACATTTTTGTCCGCATTTAACGCGTTATTTTAAGTAAACAAACAGTAAACACAAAGAGGTTTCACCTCATAAAAATATCTTGAAAGTTTAATCAACGTCCATGTTATCTTGTCCTACTTAACGCCTACTTTTTGAGGTTTTCCTTAAAAAAAAGATAAGACTTTTTTCCTCTAGTACGTTCTTACTTAATGTGGTATTTTTTCTAAGCTACTGTATTAAATTAAAATGGACGGTGAAAATAGGAAACATTTAGCTGTTCAACGACGTTATTTTTTTTAATGAGTGTTATTTTATTAATGTCATTGATATACATACTAGCATGCAGATTCACAAGAAATAAAAGTCGTATACGCATAACAACTTTTGTTATATGACTTTAATATAGACAAAACATACCTACTATAAAAAAAATGTTTGATTTAACTCTTAATTTAGTACGAAAGTCTCATATTTATGGACAATTAAAACCTTGTTTTCTAGAAAGATAACAGCGCTATTTTTTCATTGATTGACAGGCTAGGTGTTTGACTACAGCTAACCTGATTGATGTTAAGTGATGGTGCAGTCGAAGGTGGTAAACAGATGTATTTATCTTGGAACGGAATTAGATCTAAGAGGCTTCTGGATCACAACATTAAGTGCTAGGTGGCAGCTTTGCTGGTAGATAATAATAATTGTTGTAGCTAGCCAGCCGAGTATTTGAAAGTACCATCCATACTACCATCATGCTAAAATTTCTTCAAGATGTTTTCCTTCCCCAGCAGCTTCAGCTCATTGTTGGGATTTCAACCCACGTCTTCCGGTGTGTGAACTTACCGTGCTAACCACAATTAACCCCATCTACTATCGCTACAATGTTACTATAAACCAAACAAATTAATTGGACAGCATAGGAGAGTTTCTGTTATATCATGTCGGTAGTATTTATTACCAAAATGCTAAGTACATATTTTAGCACTAAAATACTTACAACTCGGTGTAAATAAAATCAAAAAGCGCAAGTAAGGCTAAGAGCCGATTCACACCGGAACTTTAGAGGCCAGCAGCGGCCGTTAGCGGCCGGTAGCGACACGACAAGGCCGCGGCCTCCCCACACCGCGCGCCTAGTCTCCTTTTGACCGGTTTAGTTTCTACATTCCGCAATTCAGCTGGTGCGCTCAGTGTTGCGGCAGGGTTGTGTACTATTTGCATGGAGACCACGGGCGTGCAGACGTGGGGCCGTGTGACGTTTTTTTTGCGGTGGTGGTCTCCGAGATGGATGACGATGTGTCTGGTTTTCCAACACATCGACTTCGTGGCAAGGGAGCCGAAGGAAGGCTCCGAGGTGGTGTCCGAGAGGACAAGCGCTGTCGAGGCCGCGGTAGAGTGCGAAAGCGTGCCCGCAGCCTCGACACAAAGCGCCGAGGTGGAACACTCCAGGGTTTTTAGTGGGTAGGCCGTCATTAGGACGGAAAGTCCCACATAACCACCGTGCCCGCACCAGGGCCGGAGGTATACACAAAGTATTTTCCCTGGACAAAAAAAAAAGGATTGTGTACTACGGGAAGCGCGCAGCCGCTCGACACGAGCATGCCGCGGCCAGCTCCGCCGGCCTTGTCGTATCGCTACCGACCGCTACCGGACTCTGCCGTTCCGGTGTGAATCGGCCCTTAGTCTTACTCGCGCTTATTGTTTTTATTTACCGAGTAACATGTATTGTAATGCTGCGGCTCCACGCGTCTTGTCAGAGATACTGCCCGCGACGACGCCAGGCCGCTCACGTCATCGTATTATTATAATGATTCTCATATTGTTATAATGCTTGTACATAAGACAGTTGATGGAGTACAATGTCGTAATTTTGTTCTAATACCTTCATGTGAAGATGTATGCTTGTAGGCAAATTTATAGCACAATCTAGATAGGCAAATGATGCCTATTACGAGTTTATTTGATTCTATCACGCGAATGAGAAATATATACCCCAAACTTTATTATCTGTTCCCATATCTCAATTTCATATATGTAGCTACTTACGGGTAAGTAAGTATTCATTTTATGTTTTTAGCAATGCTTAGTGTCATTTATCATCATCATTTACCCACGAACACGTAACTTTATTAGGATGTAGTAAAAGTAATCACAAGATATATTTTTCAGTATCTTATAATTCTTTATGTGTGTGTGTGTGTGTGTGTGTATGTGTATACGTGGGTGTGTGCGAGTATGTGAGTTCGTATTAGAAATGCCTGAACAGATTTGGATGTAGGTATGGGGTAACGTTATGGATATATGGATTCTTAACCCGTTTTCTCCGACGTAATGACTGGACTACAAGTGATGTCATATAGAAGTGTCTTCAGTCATACATATTTAATCACATTGACCTTTATTGACATTGACTCTGAATTTACTTAATACTGTCCACATTAACATAGATATTATGTGTCTAATCTTAAATGTATATAAGCTTAAACTGCTAAAATTATAACCCTCCTTTTTCGGATAGTCTGATTTTATACATGTACACATACTATCGGACGCCTCGCGGTTGCACCCGCGTAGTTTTCGTTCCCGTGGAAATACAGGAATAAAAAGTAGCCTGTCACACGGTGAATGAATTTTTGAAATCGGTTCAGTAGTTTCGGAGCCTATTCAATACAAACAATCAAATCTTTTCCTCTTTATAATAGTATAGATATGTATGTATAAAATCCGACTATGTGCATATGTATAAAACCTCGCGTCTCACACGGTTTGATTTTAAACCTTCAACTATGTTAAAATGTGGTAAAATATAAGTTGAAAACCTAAACTAAAACAAACAAATGTATAGACAAACAATGTACGTTATCGCATTACGCATAGCGATAATTTCAATATGGTTTGAAATTTCTTAGAAGACCGTTCATAAGAGAAAAAATAAATAAAGTAATTAAGAACAGTCTGAAAACAGCTTCGGTACATTCCCGACATTGATCATATAAATTTTACGGTTCCTGGAACATGGTTTTCAATTTTACGCATTAACTCAAATCGTACCTATTGAGTCAACGTAGCCAATGTTATTATCGACATCTAATTAGATATGCAAAATACGACTCTACATCTCTAATTAAGGAAATATGTTGCACTATAAGTACGTGTAATAGATACATAGATAGAAACTCTTTATTGTGCACACTAAAATTAGGAAAAAAAACAAAAGAACTTATGAGTTTGTGTCACAAGTAAATTATGATAACAAACTAAGTACATATAAGACGGCCAGATGCATTGATGACCCGCGCGAATCAAAACTAGATGCAAAGTCATGACGAACAAGCATAACTTCAGAATTTTTAGAATAACTAGAAATTCTGGCCGTTTCACCTATTCTAGAGCACTCAGTATTGTTTCTCTTCATGTTTGACTAGCTAGGTGTTTAAACACAGCTCACCTTATCTTAAGTATAGAACTGGCTCTCAAGTGTAGCCACACTGCTGGAACACATCGTTTGCTGCTTAGTGGTAGATTTTCGACTTAAGGGTGGTAGCCAGCCGAGTACTAGAAAATACACCCTACCACCATGCTATGTTTGCCTCACGATGTTTTCATTCACTGGTAGCTCTAGCTTATTGTTGGGGTTTTAACCCACGCCCTTCAGCGTGTGAACTGACCGCGCTAACCACTGAGCTGTCATCTCTACATCGTTTCTGTGTTTTAAATAATACTAGCGACCCGCCCCAGCTTCGCAAGGATACAATGTAGATACTAATGTAATGCATATGCATGTATTATACATAATTATAAACCTTCCTCTTTAATCACTCTGGCTATTTATGAAAACCGCATTAAAATCCGTTGTGTAGTTTAAAAGATCTAAGCGCACAGACGGCGCGGCGGGAAGCGACTTCGTTTTATACTATGTAGAGATAGAGAAGAGAACATAAACAATTTAAATACAGCAAGGCATTATCATAATTAGATATAGATATATAGAGACCTTCATAATAACTAACAGTTAAAAATCAAATGCACTTGTACACCTTTGAATGTAACTTTATCAAAAAATCCTTCAATTAACGTTAATTGACCGTGGACGATTTTTATACATATTAGTTATAGGTAAAGTATTAGTCACAAGCCCTTTTATATATAAACTTTACTTAGCAACATCTAGTACGTCTTGTATACTTATTCTATTAAATATAACATTGTATTTAAGAGAAAAAGAAGGAAGCATTAATCTACGTAGGTAACAAGTTAGGACGTAACTGTTATTGCACAAAAATACATAGATGTAGAATAGAATAGATATAGTATGGTCCAGAGATAGGTCAATATTAGTTTCTTGTTAGATACATTCCCATAAGTAAAGAAAAAAAGTAGTATTTGACATTTCTACGAAATTATTGAACGAAAATATGTCCGGGTATGTTAGACATTTATGAATATAATGTTTTTATTTTTTTTAAACAATCAATAAGCGCCATGTATAGTATAACATGGTCAGAAATTTTAGTCATGTCATCTGTCCCTATACGGAAAATGAACATCTTTAATTAATTTAATCTCACTTTTGTTGAGTCGGATACTCACTTGGTTTTACGGCTTGTAAAAGGTAATTTGAAATATTTGACATGACTCTTCGGTGAGTAAACCCATTTCACACATGAAACATTCTTCGTCTTTAAATATTTCAAATTGTCCAAGTCCTGTTGGGTCTTCCAAGTCTAAATTACCACTTTTAAAACGTGCAAACCAGACGTTTCGAGACGTTTGCTTAGCAAGCGCATGTTTACCATACACTTCTACTTAAATACGGTGACTTTCCACAGTAATTTTATTCATATTAAAATGTATACTAATATTGTAAAGAGGAAAGATAGGTATTTTTGGATTTTTGTATGTTTGTAACGAATAAATTCAAAAACTACTGGATCGATTTCAAAAATTCTTTCACCGTTATAGGAAGGAAGTAAGATATACTATGCCCTGGCGACATAGGCTACTTTATACCCCTGTATTCCCACAGGAACGAGAACTGCGCGGGTGAAATCGCGAGGCGTCCGCTAGTAAAAAAAGAGAAATACATACATTATTCGGCTCAAATGACAAGTTAACGGTTGACCAGTTCAATAAATAGTACCTAAAGTGTTGCTATTTACGGCTATAGATCACCAAGCTACAGGCTAAGCCTAGTTTGGGGCCCGATGTATAACGCCATGTCATTTGCAAAAAAAAAAATTGTAAAAAAAGTTACTAAAATTAAAGTAAAGTACTTTAAATAAACATCTAAAAGTTTCAAAAATATCATTTTTAACACTGTACTGTACCTATTTCATCTCAAAAAAAAACGCTTCGAATCAATTCCAACTCCTTTACAAAAGAGTCAATTAAAGAAATTTGATATTCAAAATTAAAGGTAGGTACGGTGCAACTCAGTAGGTATAGTTAAAATGTTCTAAGTAAACATCGACGATCATTTATAAGGATAAGAATTCAAGATAAACCGGTCAGTGTTAGTCTGGTATCAGAATCAGTGAGACGCATCGGCACAAACATGAAGCTTTTTATTTGTGAGTTTATTTATTTGGAATTTAGTTCTTAGTTATTATCGGTAATTTTGAAGGTCATATTTATCATAACTGCTTTAAATTGTGTGAAATCATAATTACTAAGATCCAACTGTTTTTTGTCACTTTTTATCAAATGATGCTCTTTGACATTTTTACTTCTTTCATAGTTTTAATCTTTGTTTTGGTTATAAGATACGGTGTAGGTATATCTTTTAGCTAAAAATTGTTACAACTTTTATATTACTTTTGTTACTTCTTGCTACGCCAATAACAAAAGTTTTAGTGACAGCATTTTTTTATAGTTGAAATCTTTTTTTAGTAAATAAATTGAAGCATTTATTGTGATACTACGTTCCAATCAAAAAATATATTGCCTTTGCTTTAAAAATACATTACGATGAAATGCAATTATCTTTAATATTATGACACACCAGATGAACTTCAACGAAACGCATAAATATTTTACAAAAGTATGCATAGTGTACATTATTTGTTTTGTCTTGGGAATCCCTAGTGGACGAACGAACAACCGGTTTCTGCACAAACAAATTCATATTATCCTGCTATCTCTTTGTATGCTAGCTGTGTGAGTCGGTGACTCTTCAATTGATGAAGCTATATATGTATAGACGTACTTACTGAGAATGGTTTGATTATTTCGCTTAGAACTTTTTTTGGGTGGTAACTATATTGACCTAATAAAGACCGCAGGAACGCGCTGGATGCGAGCCGCTTCCGACCGGTCCTTGTGAAAGTCAATGGGGGAAGCCTGTGTCGAGCAGTGGACGTCCTACGACAGAAATGATGATGATGATGTATATTGATACTAGTATTGTTTATTGCAAATATATATGTATATCTGTTTATTATGATTGACAATCTTAAGTGTGTATAATCTAACTATAACTCACCTGATGTTAAGTGACGATGTGCTCGAAGTTAGTAAACAAACCTAGCCTGGAATGGAACTGGCTCTTAAGTGAGGCTGCCGGAACAAACCGTTAGATGCTTGGCTGCAGATTTTCAATTTGATGGTGATAGCTGTAGCCGAGTACCCTAGCACGACAGTATTATTTCCTCACAATATTTTTCTTCACTTGTAGCTCAAGCTCATTATTTTAACCCACATCATTTAATGTGTGAACCCACTATGCCAGCCATCGAGCTGTCATAGCTACAAAAATTTCAAATAAATTTACATTGAGAGTATATACATATTTACCGTAACTTTATAGAATACTATTATAGCTACACATATGTCTACTTGTAGAAGTTTTAGTACCTACATTTAGATACCTATCAACAGTTAGATATAAAGGATGAAAAAATAATGTTTAAACATCGACTCGACGAAGAAGAAGAAGATGTGATATCTTTAAAATAGCTTGGCTAAATTATGTTCGTAATAAGCGTATGCATAACTAAACTTAGTACTTGTTTAATATACAGTATGTCCGAAAACTGGACGTCAAACGGGCGCGGGGTGAGAGATGGAGTCATACAAGTTCTGGGAAAAATTTAAATTAATATCACTCGGTTAAGTTCACGTATGCTCCATTCCTAAATCTTGCACTCAATCAATGCACACATGTGTATTGATGTGACATTTGGTTTTTACAATAAAAATGTTTTGCAAAAATAAATTGGCAATAGTTGTAATGGGCATTTTTTATATTTCCCGTGCCGGAGCCACATTATATTTCGGAACACACTATAGAATAATGATTCTTGGTCCATTTAAAAATTACACCTATCATAACCAGAAACCTATTCTGTTTATTGGATAAACAATCGATAAGAAGTTAATTCGTGTACGTTCCTAATGTATCTACATTAATTTTAAATGGTTTTTCAATACGGTCACTAATCGTTATAGGTGACAATTAGATACGCAAATTAAACTCAGAGTTTATATGCTTTTAATTAATAGGTACATAGTTAAGGCTTGGTTTTAATCAATTTTGAGACTGAGAGCATTAGAAATCGCTTAACTAAAAGTGGTTTTGGAATTGGATTTGAAGCATTGCTTTTTATTTATTTTCTTTTGTAGTTATATTTTGTACATTATAATCTTGGCATTTGTGTAATTAAATACATAAAAACGACATCTAGCCCCAAACTAAGCAAAGTTTGTATTATGGGAACCAGATAACTGATGAATTGCCTTTTTTTGTAAAAACATATTTATATTACACACAGAATACCCAGATACAGAACAAACATTTATCGTCATAAATATTTGTCCTGGTCGGAATTGAAACCACGCCCTATAACTTTAGAAGCAGATACTAAATGGACTTACAGGGCCAGTAAGAAGGCATGATTGTATTTTACTATGCATGTTTTAATAAAATTAATTATTATTTTAAACTAATTATATTGCTTAAAAGTTATTTTTAAAAACTAAATGTTATAATTAAAGGTCAATATTTATGGATTCTATCACACAAACATTATAAATGTGAAAGTTTGTCTATTTGTATCTATATATATATAGATACAAATAGACTTATTTTTCACTTCTTCTCGATGTAATAGTGTAACGTACCTACTCGTATTTATACAATATATGAATAATTGAATAAAATAGATATTACACTACCACATAAAAATCGCAAAGCACAGTTAGTCTGCCACTAATGTATCCATTAAACATTTTATCTGTATCTAAGAATTCCAGCGCTGTTAACTTTTATGCGTAATTCTTTCATACGTACGTTAAAAGAAATATTCAAAATTTTATTTCAAATGCTTATACTTTATAAGTACGGCTGCGTATGTGCTACTTTCAATATCTATAAATATTGCAACTGTGAATCATATCGAGTTCAATATCTGTTTTATTTACAATGTTTTTGTGGCATTCGTTACCATTAAGTAATACATATATAAAATATAAAAAATACATGTAATAAAAAATATTTTTCCTTTCAGTCGTTGGGTTGATAGCCATGGCTATGGCTGATCTAGACATAAACGCCGTACTTAAAGAAGGCAATGACCAATTCACCGCAAAGATGTTTTACGTGAGTAGACAATAAATAAAAAAAAACATTTACTTAAAAAAAACATAATTATATGCCCCAAAATAAGGAAAGATTGGACTATGCCGACAAGGTACCAGCGCACACTGAACTGCACTTCAGCCACGTCTCAGCTGCAAAGTCTTGAATACCGATATAAAGTCCGCTTGTTTATCTGTCTTCTATCGGATGCATTTCGGAGAGTGTGCCTTGGAATTGCATAATTTCGTTCCACCTGCCCCTATTTATTACCGGACGCCTAGGCAGTCACGGCCAAAGCACCATCCGAACATGGTAGACATTTCCTACGTACGGACCAAACGCTTCGATTCTACATTTTCCATTTCATCATCATGTCTTTATATCTTAAAATAAAAATAGATAACTTGTAGAAAAAGTATCTTCTTTTTTTTGATACATATTATACTTGCAAACCAAATTCTAACAAACATTTACGTTTGTCACACTAATGTTTGGAATCGAACCCACGTCCCAAACCTCAGGACAAAAGAGCTAACAAATGGGCTATCAGAGCAGTTATTGATAATTATTTAAGGTCGTACGATTTCCAAACAAATAATTTTTTGCTATTTATGAACAAATGGTGCATAATTTTACAGTGAAATCGTAGCTACTGGCATTGATTTTGGTCTTTATTTACGGTAAATTACAATTGCTTGAATAAAACAGTAGATTATAACTAATGGTTTCCTCATAATATTTCTCTGTAACGGCAGCTCAAGGTCATTGTTGGGGTTTGAACTCACGCCCTTCGTCGTTTTAATCGACCGCGCTAACCACAGAGCTATCATCGTTATTTAAATACATAATATCTGCATAAATGTATATATGACATATTAAATAGAAGTTCCGAGACTTCAATTTGGTTCTCCGACAAGTACATAAAATCCAACGTTTAAAAATATTAGCTGTATGAAGAACAGCAGTAAAATAATGTTTTCTGGTCAATACTGAAAAATATGCAATTTTCTTTGATGATCACTTTCTGCTTCGCTAATTCAATCTTTTGATTTCAGGAAGTTGCCAAACAAAACCAGGGTAAAAGCGTGATTATGTCTGCTTTTTCTGTACTGCCACCTCTTGCTCAACTAGCATTTGGATCCGTTGGAGAATCTCATGATGAACTTTTAAAAGCAATAGGATTTCCCAATGATAATGTGGTAAGTTAAACAGACCTTGTATTTAACTGTGTTGTTCTCTGTAATGGCTAAGATTACAACTCTATCATCTATTCTTGAGTTCAAATAAAATACGAAATGAATGGGTATTGGATTATGCATGTAACCTTGCATCTCAAATAGAGATGACGTTTCAAGGCAATCACAAAGTATGTAAACAAAATAAGATTATAAACATGAAACATAAAAATGTCTAATAATTGTATTAAGCTCGGTACGGTTTTATCACAGGTATATTAGAGGAACTGGTTTTTTTGGAACAAAAAATATATAGTAAAAATATATCCTGTATAAATGTAAAAAATAACATTGTATTTTTTGTTGCAATTTAATTAAAAACAGCCCCGTTGGCTCATTGGTAGTATATCTGCCTTGAGAGCTGTAGGGCGTGGGTTCGATTCCCACTCAGGGTAAGCATTTTGTGAAAAAACAAATGTTTGTTCTGTGTCCCAGATATGTTCTGTATGTATTATAATGTTTTTACAAAAAAAAAGTATTTATGTATTCTATTAGTTATCTGACTTCCATCACACAAGCTCTGCTTAGTTTGGGGCTAGATGGCGCTGCGTGTATAGTCCTACGATATTTATTTGTTATTTATTAATTATTTGTCATTATAATTTTACTTTGTACTTTGTTGCGTTTTCTATAAATTAGACAAATTTCAGATTTGTCTAAGTTATACAGCATTGTATTTTTTTTATTTAATGTAAAAAGTAATGAGACGAACATGGACTCTCCTTATGGTAAGAGATAACGCCTGCCCATGACCATTGCAGCGATACACATAACTTATTTAGAATAAGAATGAAAACAGCAGACGAACATAACAATATTTTGTTTCATGTTTTATACATAAACTAAATTTGATCCAAACCCGCTCAGGTGATACGGTGTTGAGTCTGAATATTAACACATACATACATATGCACTAACAATGTATCACGTTAACAATGTTAGCGTATTCTATAGCCTAATTGATCGTTCTGCCATATTTCAGACAAAACAAGTATTTGAAAGCATCAACGCTAAACTTCGTGCGGTAAAGGGAGTGGATTTGAGAATGGCAAACAGAATTTACATCGCGAAAGACGCTGAGTTAAATCCAGACTTCGCACAAGTATCTCGTAATGTGTTTAACTCAGACGTTAAAAATATTGACTTCTCTGAAAACCAGAAGACAGCAAGTGAAGTCAATGCTTGGGTAAGTAGAAGGTGAAAAAAAATATTTACAACAAAACTGGCGTATGTATGAATATCGTAGTATTAGTACTTGTAAATAGCTAATACTGCAACATTATGTATGTATTGTTGATGTTAAATCCGTACTAAATTAGCCCTCTTTTATAATCTACCTAAACGAAGTCTGGCCCTCTTTTTATTATGAAAAACATTAAGTGAGGTTCCATGCTAGCCCATGCGGGTTCACAGACTTTAGTTACCTTCGAAATTGTTAAAAACTCGTGTAGTTTTCTTCACGATATTTTCCTTCACAGTTTAAAACTAAAGGCATAACTTAGAACAAAAACACAGTTACGCGCCGTAGGATTTGAACCCAGGAAATTCAGATTTCCAGTCTTCCAACTAGGCGTCCGTAACTTCTGTCATATTCGTCATCATCTCAGCCGTAGGACGTCCACTGCTGGACATAGGCCTCCCCCATTGACTTCCATAAAGACCGGTTGGAAGCGGTTCCTTTCCAGGCCAGGTGTGTTTTACCATCTTCGACCACACTGTCACTTAACATCTGGTGAGCTGCGGTCAACTACCTATCCTGACAAAAAAAATACAATATCATCACAAAATATTTTATATCATACTAGCTGCGCCCCGCGGTGTTACCCGCTACATGTTTTCAGGATAAAAAGTAGTCTATATCCTAATCCAGGGTCTCAGCTATCTCCATACTAAATTTCATCCAAATCCGTTCTGTAGTTTTTGCGTGAAAGATTAACAAACATCCATCCATCCGTCCATCCATCCATCCAAACTTTCACATTTATGATATTAGTGGGATTAGGAAACAGCTAACACAGATTGTTACCGCAGCTTCAATAATCCTGTCAATAATTAGAAAACAACATTTATTATTCAAGCATATCATTATTATAATTTTTTTTTCCAGGTTGAAGAGCAGACTAACAATAAGATCAAAGATTTAGTCGACCCCCAGTCACTGGATGCTTCAACGCGTGCTCTGCTTGTCAACGCTATTTACTTCAAAGTAAGAGACAAAATAAATTAAATGCTACAATTCAACCTTCATTACGCGTGCATATGGGAACTTACGGATCTGTTAACTATTTTCTAACAACTATCTAAGCATGATTTAGACAACGACCTCGCTTTTTATTCATTGATATTATTAATTTTGCGAAATAGGTTTCCGTTAAGTTTTCTCACCTGATGGAAAGTGAACTATTTACTAATGACATCCGAATCAACCCAGATAGTCATTGCGAGCAATATGTATGGCTGTGGCTTAGCCATATACATTATACATATATATGACTTTACCGTTCTCGCCATAATAGTAGCGTGACAGACCACGCCAGCCAAGAGCGGATTAGCGCACTTCATATAACTTTGAGAACATTTAAGAACTCACAGTTATCCAGATTTCTTCATGATGTTTTTCTTCGATACTTAGTAGATAGAGCTAATACACACATAACTTTGAGAAGACAAAAGAGCATGCCATAGGGATTCGAACCCAAGACCCCCAAATTGGAATCCAGACGTCTAGATGTTAGGCTGCCGTAATTTCATCATCACCTTTGTATAGAATAATGAACAGAAGATTATTTTCCATTTTCCAATTTTGACAACCAATGTTTCAAATTGTAGGGGTCATGGAAGTATCCATTCGATAAACTCGGAACTACAGATGCTGATTTCCACGTGACTAAAGACAAAACTATAAAAGTCCCTACTATGCACAAATCTGCGACATATCGGTATGGAGAGAGTACCGAACTTGATGCTAAGGTAAAAAGTGGATTTATATGACTGTTCTATTTACTCAGGGAAGTGTAGTAGACTTAAGGGTGCCGATCTACGTATCAATGTGAACAATTTTTGCTATTGATTCGATCCTGAAATCGAATTATCTGAGCGTGTGTATGCCATATGTTTGTGGCCGTAAAATTTGAAAAATCGGCAGATGAATTGATTGAAATGTTAACACAAAATTGTGTTTTTAACAGAAAAGTTTTTTGGAAAAGCGTTTTGGACTGCCTTAAAATTGGTCATTATTACGTTGCTATATTATTGGTTGTCAATAAACAATAACTGTCATTCACAAATCGGGGTGTGGCTTTGTCGTGGGCTCGGGGTAATAAGTATTATCTAACACTACGTAACGAGTGGAGTAAATTTTAAATGTAGATGATAGATATGAAGCTGTATCGCCAAACTGTAACTGCTGATTTTGTTACCGTTAGTTTTCTGAATGACTTCCGGGGGTTCAAATTTAAAATAACATCGCAATAAAGCGAAAAGACAATCTTTTCGAATCTGCGGTTTGAATTTAGAAAACAAATGCTTGTTTCACGGGCTTTAGAGTCGGTACATAGTCTGATCTCTATGCAGAAAATGGACAAACAAAAAATGTAGGCTATTCATAAGTTTCACAAAAATTCAAAAATAAATCTTAAATATGAAATACATCGTATGCATGTACTGTATGACAATAAATAAATATTGGAGGACGTTTTACACAACGCCATCTAGCCTCAAACTATGTAAAGTTTGTACTTTAATACAATGCTTCCAAGAAATAAAACTGTATTTGTTGTAAGTTGAACTCGAACAGGCACTAATTTCCAAAATACATGGAACACCGCTTAATCAGTTCAGATCATTAATTCTGTTTTTGCTTCAGCTTTTGGAATTGCCTTATGAAGGTGGGGAGTCGTATTTCCTCATTGTATTACCAAATAAAATTGATGGACTGAAGGACCTGGAAGAAAAACTAAAAAACCCCACTGTGTTGGCCAACGCAGTTCAAGATATGTATTCTACTGAAGTAAAAGTATCACTCCCAAAATTTAAAATCGAAACTACTACAAATTTGAAGGAAATCCTACAAAAGGTTGGTATAAACCGTCTTATAGACAATTTAAAATCTGCCACAATGCACGAACGTGTTATGTTCGAAGATAGAAAAGAAAACAGTATTATACAGCTGCATCATAATAAAGTTTGGTATACTCGTACTTGTCTATTGTGAGCTGAATAATAAAGTCAAAAAAAGTTAATAGTATTAAATATCACAGGACATTTCGCACAGCGCCATTCAGCCTTAAAGTTTGTACTACGGGAACCAGACAACTGATAGAATACTTACATACTTTTTCTTGTAATACATATAGAAAACACCTAGACAGAGAAAACATTTCGCGTCACATAAATGTTTGTCCTTAGTGGGAATCGAACCCACTTCAGCTCTTGAAGCAGATATTGTACCAAGAGAGCTAACAGGACAGCCGCAGGGCAGGACAAAGGTCATTCAAGATAACATTCGTCGAGCACAGCCGTCTTTCGAAATATTTTACTGTGTCCATATAGTTATCTTAACATGGTTGTTGATAATGTGCTCTATAGTTAAATATATTGCGGTAATATAGTTCTCATAAATTGTATCTCTTTCAGATTGATGTTACAAGATTGTTTGACGCCAGTAAAGCCAAATTAGATAATCTTTTGAGCAAAGAATCTAATCTTTTCATTAGTGAAGCTATACAGAAAGCTTTTATTGAAGTCAATGAAGAAGGCGCTGAAGCTGCTGCTGCTAATGGTAACATAACTTGAATTCATGGCTATCTGTAAAAACAATTTTATTAATCTGGCCCAAGCCAACAATTGGAAAGGCTTCTTGATTTTTTTACTACAAAGAATTATGTTGTGTACAATTCACAATAATGTTGAGAAGTTACATAAAAAATTTTGATTTATAAAAATAATTTACTTTTATGAGTAAATATTTTTAATATTATTTGAGTCTCTTTACGTAGCTGATAAGTTTTCCATAAAGGAAAGTTGTGTAAAATGACGTGACTTATTAACAATTAACTATTTTAGAAGTAAAGGTCAAATATAGTATAGGTATATTGTTCTTGACCCAGGACAGAAGAAAATTTTTGATATAGTTTTGTTTTAAAAATAACCTTTAATTAGAACGTATTTTATTCCAGCTTATATTTATTCCAAGTCTGCATTTTTAGACACTGATCCTACTGAATTGTTTGAAGTTGAACATCCGTTTTATTATGAGCTTCGATTTAAAAATGATACACTTTTTAGTGGCTTGCATTTCTCCTAACGTTAGTAGCTTACTAGTACATACTAATAAACAAAGCGATAATATTGAGAAATTACAAATTTTGAACCACGTTTATTATTGCACTATACTGGTCGTATATTTTATTGGCTAAATACAAATAACCAAGTTTTTTTTAGCACATAATTATGATATAATTTTTTTGAAACCATTAGGTCTTTAAATAACTCGTACAATGTATAGTATGCTAAATATAAACTCACAATCTAAATGTGGGTTATATATCCCGTTTTTGTGGTTAAAAGAAGCGATGAAACTAACAAGATGCTTTCCTATGATAAAATTTAACATCTGACCACAATTTTAAGTAAAGAAACAAAGTAATGGGTATCGATGCTTTGGCGCCAATTACCATTAAGAAATTTGAGAGTACTCTACATGCTATGGTTTCCACACGATGCTTTCTTTTACCGGCAGCTCAATCTCATTGTTGGGGTTTGAATCCACACCCTTCGGCGTGTAAACCGATCGCGCTAATTCTGAGCTAACTATCGCTACAAACATAAGACGATACAGCTGTTCAGTATACATCCAAGTCCGGAGTGTCAACTTAGTATTATTTTAAAAGTCAACAGTTAAATATCTTTTCTAAGCGTTGCAATAAATACTATCGGCTTTACGCTTGGCCAAAAGCCCGTGAAAAGCGTAGCCTCCACGTCTGACAAGAAGAAAAAAATGTAACAACATTATAATAATAATAAAAATAACTTTGATTTTGTTACAGTGTTTGATATATTCGAACAAAGCCTATCATCGATATCGTTTGTAGTTAACAAACCGTTCTATTTTCAAATTTTAAATGCGCGTTTATCTCTGTTTGAAGGAACTTGCCATCGACCTTAGCTAAGGTGACATAATGTTCCATTTTCCTTGTGATTCTTTTTTGTGTCAGTGTGTATGTGAATAAATATTTACAAAAGTATTATATCGGAACTGCATGCTTAAATTACTGCATACTTTAAGCATACACTTTTTAACATATAAATTTGAATAAAAAATACTCATATGCATTTGAATTCGACAGTTTGATGGATTTAATTAAATTTAATATAGATATTTAAGAGGGTGACACAATGTTCCGTTTCTCTTGGGATTATTTGTTTTTTTTTTTTGTGTCTCGTGTGAACTCGTATTTCTAGACTTCCCTATATGCATTAGTTGCACGCATTCAAAACATATACTTTTATTAAAATTTATTTTATGTGACGTAAATTCTTGTAGTATGTGACTAATAATTTAGGGTTAAGCTTGACAATAACAATTCTCATGATTTATCTACATAATATATGCAGCCATTCCTATACACTCAACATAATTATCGTATTGGAATAAGATAACATTTTTTAATTAATTTTTTTTACTAAGATTAACTTTTTAGTTATACCGACCGAGTTCAAAAAACGGTGATTGTAAACGTGCATAAAAATGTTACATCTTGAACAGCAAGACTTTAGAAGAGATACTCATGTATTAAATTGTGATTTTTTAATATAACAGCGTACCTTAGTCCACTAAGTACTGAATATAGGCCTTTTCAAATTTACGCCACTGAGTTTATTTATCTGTTTAGCTTAGCGTATTTATTTTCTAATGTAACAGTCTGCTTGCTATGGATTCTATTTTTGAATAGTAAGCCTTAGTTCTTATTTGCATACTAATCTACGAAATCAAATTTTAATAATCCTGATATTACACATTTTTATGGGCATCCACTAATTACGTGAGCTCAAAATGGGGCGAGCGAGGGTTCAGTAAAATCTCATTTAAACTGAAGGCGTATAATTGAAAATCTTACATCAACTTTTTAAGAATGTACATTATCATAAAAATCATTAAGAATTTAAATTATTTAGAACATATTTTGCTTATACTTTTTTGTTCCATTTTACCCGCTGAAATTTTATGGCTAAATTAAAAATAGTTGAATTTAGTAACTCACGTGGGAGACGATGGGGTCTCATTATATATATTCAAGGAGCTCCGCTCCCTCCTTGAATATATTTAATGAGATAATTTCAGAAGTCCAAATTAAAAGAAAAGTAACTCGCGAAATTAGTAGATGTTTCTTTTGAACGAATCTAAAGTTATCTTAATTTTAATAATATATTTCAAAAAATTTCGTTCTACGCAGCAGAGAACGTTACTAACAACAACAAATAAACAATCGGTGACAGCCTGCTACGTCAAAAGGAACGCTCATTCAAAATAAAATAGAAAAATGTAATGGTTTAGTTGATGCAAGGATTTTAACGGCATCTGAGAACCACGCAGGAAGGACAAAAAATTAAATTAGTGTCTTGGACCTGTCAAATGTTATCATGTGTTCAAGAGCGAGACTATTCGTAACGATAATGTTGTTATTTAATAAATATTACTTATTTCATTCGTCAGTTAATAATACTTATACGTACGATTCAAAAATAGAGCCCCGTTTCTGTCGCAGAACCAATTTCTACATGGGGTAAATGTGTTTTATAATGACTGCGATTATCAAACTATAGATTATGAATTGGTAAACGTAGTGTAAATCTCGTTGCCACCTCTTGGTCAAAGATCAGATGGAATCTTGGACACATGATCGAAAATCCACAAGGTTTAGGAAACTTTTATCTTTTTTAAATTTACTCGTGTTAATGATGCACACAGTACTTAATTTCTTATTGTCTAGTTTATAATTTTATAAGCAACGTTTTTTTAATGTGTGATAGACTAGGCGTATAGCCAAAGCTCACCTGTTGTTTAATGACGATGTGGTCTTAGGTGGTAAATACACCTAATCTGAAATAATAATAGAACTGGCTTTCAAGTGAGACTGGTAGAACAAACGGTTGTATGCCTGGCAGCAGAAATCGGTAGCTACCAGTAGTACTAGAAAGTAACCTACCAATGTGATAAGCTTTTCTAACGATGATGCTTTACCAGCAGCTTAATTTTACTATTGAGATTTGAACCTTCGTCCTCCGGCGTATAATCCTACCGCGCTAACTACTGAGCTATCATCGTTACAAAAACTAATTTTTGTTGCAGTATTTTATGGGCCGGGAAGTGCATTTATTCTTTCACAACCGGAACCGAAATCTTTTACGGTCGACAAGCCTTTTTACTTCCAGATTTTAAATATTGATTTAACTTTGTTCGAAGGAGTGTACCATCAGTCTAAATTTTAGGTGACAAAATTTGAAGTTTGAAATGGTGGTGGTCGATCTTTGCATGACACTTTTGTTTTTGTTATTTGAAAATAATTATTATTTACGAATGCGCTTGTCCATGATATTTGAATATTATGAACACTTATAAGCGATACATGCATAACAAGTATAACTTATTTGTGACATACATACGTTCATTCACATTTCAATTTGCAAACAGCATAAATATAGAAAACAAATACGTTAGTGTCTATAGATGATTGATTGTTAAATTGTTTTGTCAATACCAGAGCTATGCACAAAATGAGAGGAGTCAAGGCGTCACAAAACTATTATGAAATCTCACTACGTAATTTGAAACATAAATACTTTGAAACCGCTATCCTTCATAAATTTAGTAGTTTTTTGCAACGACAAACTTCTAAAAGAGAAACTATTGTAACGCTCTTTTGTTTTTTTATGTAAAAGCGTGCTTAGGAAATTCTATATAAGTGTATTGTTATTATCGTACGTCTTTGATTTATCCTATTACATAGTTTTTAGTTTGGGACATGACCTGATATCCGCTCATTTCAAATTTAATAAGCTACTACATCAGTCTTACACGTCAAATTTGCAACAAATTCAATTTGTTAAATTACCTATCTAATTACCGAAAAAAAATTGTTGTTAAAAATAAATTAATTAAAAAAATAATGTATTGTCATTAGGACTAAAGATGTGTACGAAATATCAGATCAATCTGTCAACAGAAAAGGGGTAGAATTTTAATTACTAGATTTGAACCAAAAACATCTAGTCAACAATAATAAACAGTAAAACCGTTTAAAAATAGAACCAGTTCAAGATTATTAGCTGTCATCAGATCAAATAAAGAATCTAAAAGTCTTGCTTTCCAAAATAGTGACATGATCTCTTTCTAAAAATATGAAAACTAAAGCAAACAAACTTACTTATTATTATTTTTGATCGCAGTCTTTTCAGTAACAAGATCAAGCAGACTTTTTATGGGACAACGATTCGACGCCAATCACCCGTTCTATTATCAGCTTAATACTGAAAACTTATCGTTATTTAATGGAATTTACACGTCCTAGGTAACTTCTCCGAGAATGTTTATCTGCATAAAGCATGGACAAGCATGCAACATTTTGTAATGCTTTGCGAATGTGCCAAATGTCGTTAATGGTCGGCCACAAAAGTCACAAAACCAAATTCTTCATCCTGCTTCAGAACACTCCATGCAAAAAAAGATGCACCTATTTCATAACCAGCGGTAATGGATGGACAATGGACTACATAAAACATTTCGGATAAGCTACTAAAATAATTTATTAATCAACAGTTATTATCAAGTGAAATCTGTCTGGTCAGGTCCAGATAGTTTTCAACGAACTAACTTATTGTTTGTACAAATACTTTTATTATTAGCATAGGTTACAGAGGGGATAGTCTGTGGTTATTACTAAAACTACATATATCTTGTGTTATTTTTGACTGCAGAATTCATCTTAGAAGATCGAGGTGCATTTGTGACATCGCTAATGTTTGATGCCAACCATCCGTTTTATTTTCAACTCGACTGGTTTAGTTTGTCATTGTTCAGTGGTTTTTACACTACTTAGGTAAATTCTCAAATGTATACAGCATGGACAAGCTTGCAACGCTTCAAAATATTACGAGAGAATTTTAACATTTTCAGCCTGGGTCTGCTAAGATAATAAAATCGTGTTCACGAGTGAAACCTGTACGTAGGTAACCTAGAGAGCACAACGAACAAATTTAAATTAAAATAAATAATTTATTGTAGGACAATTCGCACATTGTCATCTAACGCCAAACTAGCTGTATTTGTTAATTTTACATTAGAATAAAAAATCTAAATAAAAACAAAAAAAAGGTAGTAATTAATTATTTATTATTGAAATCATCTATGTACTAGATTGAATAAGATGATTATTGTACATCAATTGTTTCTACTTGACGAGATTTATTTTTATCAACAGATTTTAAACAGTTGCGTCAATTAGAAATTATTTAACTATAAAGTATTAAAAATTATGTATTAACTGATTTACATATTTACATTGATTTTATTAATTCTGCGAACAATTTCCCAAAACAGTTCTTGTTAGTCTAGTTAGATTATACGTATAAATGTTGTTCTAAACAACATAATCTAAAACAACGGCTAACTACGGCCGCTGTCGGTTTATTAGTATAATTCCTTCTAACAGGGCATTTCATGTCTTATTACCATTTCAGAATTCAATATAGCATATCTGAGTGCTTTAATTTCGGAGAATCGCACATTTGTCGCCGACCATCCTTTCCTGTTTTACCTCACCCAACAACAGAACATACTTTTCAATGGCGTGTATCAATCATAGGTACAGATTTAATATAAAACATTGCATGCGTATACTAAACACTGATATTTTGCATGCCTATAATCTTTAAGTGCTTTTTCAACGGGTATTCGTTGTCTAAAATGTGAAGAACTCGCTGTCTTTTTTGAGGATCTGCGCGTACTTATATTTTCTGATTATGGTAACGGAAAGTATTATTGCAATGATAACTATTACAACTTACCTTCGTTACCGTGCGTCAGCTAATTTTTATCATACATAACGTCAGATGCCTGTGTATTTTCTTCAAAATTATATATTTTATAGTTGACCTGATGTTAAGTGTGGTCAAAATGGTAAACGCGACAGGCCTGGAATACAATTGTGGCTCAAGTGATGAAACACACAGCTAGGTCTTTGGCCGAAGATTTTTAATTTGAGGTTGAAGGTTAGCTAACCGAGTACTAGAAAGTATTCTAAAATCATACAACACGGTACATAGTTTCTGCTCGTGGCTCAATCTCATGGTTGGTATTTGAACCCACGCCCCTCGGCGTGCGGTTCAAATACACAAACCACTGAGCTGTCATCGCTATATTTTAGATAATTAAATTTTTCAATACAAAATGACAATGTAAAATACATGATCAAGTGCCCAATAAAACAATATTATAGTGACAAATAAGTTACTCAAATTTGTTACGTGAGTAAATCCACATGTCGCAAAATTATTTTAAAAAACTCGTACATATTTTACTATGGAAACTGACGTGGTTTTGACACATTTTTGTTTTACTTATGCGGGATTACTCACGATAAACAAAGATAACTTCAGTCCGTGTGGTATTTGGCTTTATGAGCATTATTTGGCACCACCACCGCTAGCGGGTGTCCACTTTCCCATCTAATTTGCATTATACCACGTACGTATACCTGGAAAACAGGCAGTATTGGCAAATATCAAAACTAACTATCGTTACATCTAGACTAGATTTCAATTCAGATCAAAGATAATAAATTAAATGTTTAGTAAAAATGAAATACTAGTATAATACTATTTTTTTAACATAATTATACAGGATTACTCACGTCAGTTTCCATTTCCATAGTAAAGTTTAAATGACACATTAAGTATTTTTGAGTTTTGGCGGGAATGCAGAACGTGGCATGTCGCCACATTGTATTTTTTACCAAAACTAGTGTTTTTTCTAGTGTTTATGTATAAAAATAGTGTAATTTATAAACTGTAGAACTACAAGCGCGTGTGTAAGAAAATGATATAATGTAGCGAAACATGACTTTTCGTGTTGCTTTCAAAACTCAATCGAAGCTGATATTAAAGCCTAAGGCAGGACTGGATTTGACTGGCACGGACTGAACTTGACCAAGACTGGACTATGACTGTTACTTTAAATGTAAGATATGAATTGCAAAAACGGAAGACGAGGCAGTATGGCTTTATAGCTTTAAACTGCTCGATTCCCATCGGGATTAAATCCCCATCAAAGTAAATATTTTAAAAAAAAATATTTATTGTGAAAAGAATTGTCTATTACCTTTTGTTTTAATGAATTCAAAATACACATGTCTAATCAGGTATCAAGGTAGGCAATGCACTGACAATGCTCCGAGTATTGTAGTGACGCTTATGTAGCCTCTCACGTAGACCTATATCTCATTTGTATGTTTATGAAACAAACAGTTTTTTTTTTCTTTCTTCTTGGCATCGCACTCTGTGCATTCTGCCAGTTTCAATGTTTCTTAGTTTTGTGTACAATCTTCAATCTTCAACTTCTTTATCTAACAAACAGTTAAATATACCTTCAGTGTTGGTTTAGAGTTGTACCTATTGGTGTAGGCAAGCACTGCGTATTGATAACTAAAAACAGGCTGGCATAATCTGTATGCGTCTTATCTCTGCAATAATAATCCAAATCTACAATTACTATATGCATGTTTCTAAAGTGCCTTAGGTACTGATACTATGGGTACCTAGACCACACGTACGGTCGTACTCAATTGGTAAATTCACCGGAACGGGATGTCGTCGTTATGGATACTAAAATGGAATGTAGATGGTTCTGAATTGGCATCAGCATCAGCATCGGCATCAGTTTGCGCAATTGAGACGTTGAATTGTATAGATATATTATACGAGTAATGTATTTCAATTGGCTTTTTAAAAGAAATCTAATCTGGTAAAGTCAAGTTAAAATTTGGCATTTAGTGTAATATATAAAGCCTAGAAAAATTATATGATTTTGCTAGAACCGAATAACGAAGTTTTCACTAATAAAACAGTGACGTCTACAAAAGTAGAAGTTTTGCCCTGAAAAATTAAATATATCGCTGCATTGTATTATTTTTCAAAACTTGTGTTTTTAGAGCGTTTATGTATAAAAATAGTAGTGATATAATGTGGTGAGAAGTGATTTTTTGCGCCGGTTTCAAAACTTCTTCAAAGCTTGTAGTAAAGTCACCACTATTTTACTTTACATGATTAGTATTTGTGTGACTTTAATTTAGCCTTTTATTTAACTTGACATTTCTTAAAATTTTCGAAAATATCAAAACACTTGACGTTGGCAAATGTACAAAGTGTGACGCCAAAATCTAAGAAAAAGATAGTGTTAGCATTTAAAAACGGTGTAGTGCCGTATAATATATATGGGCATGAAATAGTTATAATATTCAACACAGCCATGGCTATTACAGAACCAGCTATACTTTTTCTATCATCTGTCACATTGTTACACATGTAAGTGCGACAGGGACAGAAACAGTCGCATGCTCTAGAACACGGAGCCTGGTGCTGGTAGTCATGGCATAGCATTAAAGCATGCCGGTTTGTTTCTAATATGGTATTATGGTTTTGCTTTTGGTACTAATAAATCTTTAGCATTTGTTTGTTTATTACACTGATTAGTTACTTGTGCACGCAATAACGTAATTACCTTAAAGATTTGAACAAGCAATTCATAAATAGCTTATTTAATTATTTTTTTTTATTTTCATGATAAAACTAATGAGTTTCACTAAAGTTTATTCTATCTTTGGTAGCCCGACTATTTTATCAAGCACTAGTGAAAAAAAAAGAGTTCTCAATTTTCTTTCTCCATTTCTCATACTAATCATACTTTTTCAGTTTCAGAGATACACAACTTAAAATCCAAATTATGTAAGAATCGCAACATAAGAAAATGTTTGTTCTTGGCAGTAAATAAACAAATTCAGACTAACATTGATTTGTTTTAATTATATGTTTATATCATCCTGAAATCCTGTACAAATTAATTTAAGCCAATTTAGTTAAATTTAAATAAAAAATAAATTTGCTGGCATCTCAAGAATCTAGAATGGCTGCTGGCATTGTATTAGGAACGTACAATGCCTGCAAGCCATTCTTGAATTTCCGATGTACCTAAGTTATTATGAAATTAAATTTTAGTTGCAGCAGTTGTGCTAGTGCAGTACACATACATAATAAGTATTCAAGGTATATATTAAGTATATTTCCGTTAAGTGTAGGTACCTACAGTAGTTCGTAAATTTTGAAGCAATTTTAACTAGATTTGATAAAATTTCAATTGATTAAGGAACATTAGGAAATGCAGCTTGCATTGCACTCCAAAGATGATTTTATAATTGAATCACTTTGTCGTCAAGGAAAAAATATTTTGACTAAAATATTCAAAAGACTCTGTCAAATTTCTAAGTTCTTCTTGACAGAACATATTTAATGCGTAAAAGCGTTACCATAAACGTTGCATTATGGTACTGTACAGCGTTCAGTTTCCAAGGTTTGTGACATTGTGTCGTATTATGAACGATACACGTCACGACATTGTGCCATAAATGTATTGAATGGGCAAAAATGCATGCACTAAACTAAATGTGTGCTCGGATCAGATCTTGTACATAGTACATAGATATCACTGTTCGTGTCTTTCTTTATCTCTTTCTTGCATTACGCTCTGAAGTAAGTAACAACAGTAAACAGTGATATAATATGAACATATTGTTTAAGCCAATTACGATCTCGCAACACAACCTCGGTCACTAACTGAACCTCGGTCAGAGGTCAACAAATAGAGGCTATTGTTAGGACAATTTAATAGAGCTGCCTCAGCAGTCGCCACTAAGTAAATAGTGGCTGGCATAGTTCCGGCGGAGAAGCCACCATTGTCCGGCCGCTTCCACATTACTCCAACAATTTGTTAAGGTAGAAGCCATCTGATAGACACCGCCTTTGTGTCCTAATGAACGTTGTCAGAGGAACAACGCCCCACCGCGGAAGACTAATGTGCCCCACCTTCACCCCTTGTTATCTTTATAGCCTTACCTATTGTTTATATTGAGCTATGTCATGATTCAACGTCTTAGAAAGTTGAACCGAAGGAGGTTCGCGCCCCCTTGCTTAGATTTTAATGAGTTTCACGAGTTAGTGTGAAATTAATTAAGTCGTAAATACAATAGCATTGTTTCTATAATTTAAATTAACTTCGCTACTTAACCCCCGTCGTTAAGTCGAGTTTCTCGAAAATGTTTCTGATAGTTACAAAAATTAAGGGGGTATTAAAACCAATTTAGTCTCGTCGACTTTTCCTTGTAGTGAAACGAAGCAACAATAGACTCTGTACTTGGAACCTTGTAATTTCATTTTGCAAAAAGGAAAGCGAGAGATAGGCTGCGAGCTGTGGAGGCAGTCAGATGCCTAACTAGTCAATTAAGTGTTAAATGAAAGTGCCAAGTTGAAATGCAAACTATTTATATTACAATTAGTCGGTTGTTATTGAACATTTCCGGGCAACGCTAGGGATCTCGAATGTTCGAGGTGTACTGCACAATCACTAGTTCAATTAACGAACAATGCACGGAAGTCTTAACAGCGTTTTCTTGTTCGCAACAGTATGAAAGAGAAGCAATTAGCTCGCGAAGCGAGTGGCGCGGGGACAATAGACGTTTAGGGTTGCACGCACACCTTATTTACACGGACTCCGGTGGAAAGTAGGTACTGCTTTCTTTGAGACTATCATTCTTTTGGTGGAACTATAATTTCCATTTTATGAGGCGGAAAAGGTTGATAAGTGAGGGAATTTGAGCTTTGAGCAAGCAGATAGGTGGATATGGTATGTATTGTGTTACCAGTTATTTTCAACTTTTATTTTAGGTTGGGCGAACATTTTATCTTCTTTAGATGCAGATATTATTAACCGGATCCAAGTTAGTAAGTTATACCTACTATTTATTTAGTTTCTGTAGTTTCTACCATGACATGTAAAGTAAAGGTGTTCTTAATAGTAAAGATGGAATAATTGCATGACGTTAAGATATTGAGCAGACTTGCTAGAATTGCATACTCTAAATAAATATCGTAGGACATTTCACACAGCGCCAGCTAGCCCCAAACTAAGCAAAACTTGTACTTTGGAACCAGATAACTGATATAACCTTATACTCTACGTTATAATCTACACGCGATTGAAATTCTTCTTCAGATATAACGTAGGTTTTCTCACGATATTTTCTTCACAGAAAAGTCAGTGGTATGAATTTTTAAATCCGTACACAAACCCCACGATTGTAAAGCGAACATTCTGCACATTACGAGAATGTTCTTGAATGTAACTCGTATGAATGTTTTGTTTTTTTTTATTCGGATAAGTCCGCGTTTGACCACCAACTCGCCTAATGGTAAGCAACGATGTGGTCGAAGATGAAGCACGCAGACATAGAACACACCTATTCACTCTGACCTTGAAAAGATCCAGATTATATATATCAAGAAACAAGGAAGCCGGTAGCTTGTTCCATTCCTTGGCCGTACGAATGAGAAACGTTGAGTCAAAACGTTTGGTAGGTTAATGACGTATCCAAGGAAATTCCACTACGTATGGGTGGTAGTGGGCCGTCTTTCTACTTTTCCTGTGGTAAAAAGGGGATGGAAGTACAAGATCGTACAGCTCAGTAGTACATTCTCCGAAACTAATCCTATAGAAAATTGACAGACTTGTTACCTTCCGGCAGTGTTCAAGACTCAAGTTTTTCTTCTACCAACTTTTCATCACCAATAAGCTCGTGTCTGTGTTCTGTAAATGTGGTGTTATTGTCTGTGTGTTAGATGAATGTCGATAGTTGAACCTCATTAGATTCAGCCTGCTAGAAATGAGTTGATTTAATTGAGTGGGTATGGGCGTACCTATTAATAGGTAGTAGTAGGTAGGTAGGTTGAATCACGAACAATTCTTCGAATTCTGATGTTAATTCTCTGTGGAAATTGCTTTACTAGCTTTAACTTGTAGAGTTTGTTGATATTTCGTAGAGAGCTCTTACTTTGTCTAGTTCGGAGAAAACATCATACCGTCGATTTTGATTCGAATTAAATAATTAATTATTGGCTTTTTTATAATTCCACAGGAACCTAACATTTTCTCGGGATAAAAAGTAGCCTATATGTTAAACCAGGTAATAAACTATGTGTGTGTGTATCATACAAATCCGTTCAGCCGTTTTTGCGTGAATGAGTAACAAACATCCAAACATACAAACTTCACATTTATATATAATAATATACTACTAAAATATATATACTTAGATTAGTAGGATGTGATACTAAATGGATTTTCTTTATACAAGGCTACTCACGTTTGATTATGTCGCTTTTTGGTGCCTACTTAATACTTGAACAGCCCCCTAGAGCAATTGCAAAACACTAGGCTAGCATAGCTTTGTACTAGGCTACCGGGTTCCTTTACACCCAGTATGTACCTTGTATTGGTAACCAGGTTCATTGACCTTCAATAACGTAGACTTGTTTTCAAAGGTGTTGTATGTAGAAACAAGAACAATACGTTTCCAAGAACTAATTACTAACTGCAGTACAGTTAACTGTTCACCGGTACTTAATCGAGACTGCTCTCGGAGTGGATTTGTACGGGTTGATATCGGTACTCTCATGTAGGTACTACTAAAATAATTATGTTCTACAGAAATGCCTAAATACTCTCCGTTTTTAATTGCCATTTGTGCATGCAGGCGTAAAATTTCAATAGCCGCAATTGTACTTAACAAAAAATAATAAATATCGCAGGGCATTACACAAGTTTTACTAAAAAAACAAGTGTTTATGGTATTCAGATATGTATAAAACCATAGTAAAAATGTAAATTATTTAGGAATCAGAATATTCTATTAAACGTTTTAATCTTTAACTAGGGCAACAATTTTTTTGTAAGAATAAAATTTTCTCTAACGCTTGAGAACAAAATTGTCTTTCCTGTCGCAAAAACGTACGTTTATCTTGTTTTCAGGAGAGAAACAACTTTTGTCACGACCCACGTGCTAGGTGGGCTAATGGTAATCATAAGTCTAAATAATAACTTTTTTTAAAGAGATAACGCCTATCCATGACCATAGCGTAACCACAATTTTAAGGAATAATTATAACAAAAAAAAAATAAAGTATGGGTATCGCTATTTTGACGGCCATGGCTTTGAGTAGTCTCATTAGCCCTGTAGCATTGTTAGCTGCAGTAACCTTCAAACTGGAACTCAGTAATGTTTACACACTACTACTTGGTATCAGAATATTTGATAATGCCGTGCTAGGTACTTGCTTAGACGACCTCCTGCTAAGTAGGTGATAATAAAAGTCTAAAAATAAAAGTGTCACATAACAAAATATTTTAATAGCTCATTTTCTGTGTAATTTAATATTATGGTTTGGAAAATACAATATTTCCTATCTATATAATATGAAAATAGTTGCATATATGTATTTAGATATGGTCTCTATGGACTCCAGAATGGCGTGATCGATTTTGATCAAATTTTCAGGCAATTTTCAAATTAGCCCTCCTTTGCAGTTTGGTAGCAATCGCGACAACAGTCAACAGACAACGGGCAGATCGCTAGTGACAGATAAACACTATAGACCTAGGAATAAGGTCCTGTTAGACATTCTGAACCAGATAAGAAACTACGGTTTTAAAAGTCCTTAAAACCGTGTAAGAAATCCATAATTTCTACATAATAATAGTACATATATTTAATTTGGTTTATTGAAATGCCGTTCTCGGCAAAGATAACGTTCTCGAATTAAAACACTAAGAAAGCAATTAAGGAACGAAGCCTACACCTTACGTTATCAAATCTTGCCTCCAAGTATACGTGATTAATTAAAAGGTCTATGAGACTAATATGGGACGTAAAGATTTATTAGACACCACCTGCGGCTTGCTAAGACAAGCTCCTCTATAACGGCTTACATCTATTCTCGTACCCTTTCTTTAATCTACCGATATTAGGTTTTTTTAAAGAAAACTGTATATTAAGAAATATCAAGTAAAAAGAATTTAAGGAAACTAAAACAGAAGAAACCTTTGAAATAGTTAGTACTAGTCTAGCTACACAAATTTCGAACTTGACGCACATAGTTATGTAATAAGGATATGTGCACAAAAACAATTAATAGAGTAGTTATATAACAATAATTATTTTCAAAATATGTACTCTAAATAACGAACTTCTTTCACTTAGTGGTAGAGCTTCTTAGCAGGAGGTCGTCTAGATAAGAGAACCTACCTTGGCGGTAGAATATCCAGATGTTCTACAGCGGAACAGTAGTGTGTAAATATTACTGTGTTCCACTTTTAAAGGTACTGCAGCTAGCGAAATTACAGGGCTTTATACTAACCATCGAAAGCATGGCCTTACATATTCGGCGAATATAATTAATTTGTTGAAGTTTATTAGTGACAGTAGTAAGTCACAAAATGGTATTTGGCCTACTGCTATCATTGTTTTTATTTTAGTGTGACATTAGATGAGTGTCGCAAAGACCTGCTAAGGGTGCACATAAATCAGAACTATAATATGTATATTAAGAGTGGTATACAATAAGTATTATTTAATATGTGCACTGTAGGGGTTTCTTAATAAATAAATAAAGTCTCAAAGTAGCAATGCTCTGGAATGTTACATAAAGTTCTGTGTATTGCTAAAACGGTCACGGGCATACGTTATATCTTACTGTCAGGAGAGGGTCTCATTACTTTTACATTAAAAAAACTGATTTGTTTTTGCAAAAGATTTTGATTGCTAAAAAACATTATAAAAAATCTAAGTATCCATTAAGATCAACCATATAGACGTGAACGTACTATTTTATACAATAGCAGTAAGTTAAAAAATCATAGTAACTATTGCGTAGGTATACCTAATAAAGTCTGCTACTTTGAGAATGATTTGTTTCACATTTTGCAGGTGGAGTATGATTTCCTGCTTTATCATAGGAGGCAAGCCTTTCTTTGAACTGTAAATACAAAAAGAAAAGCGACAGGAATTCATTTACTCACGAAGAAGCCGCAGAAATAACAAAATTTCTAAATAGCTTTGTGTGGATATGGTTCACACAAGTGAAATAGTGGTATTTACACTGTCAGTAAAAATAACTCGCCTTTCTTATTTAAGCGATGGACAGCTACATATTTTGTACCGCAAAATAGGAATTCCTAGCAGTTTGAAGATTCGCTACAGCTATTCTGGCAAAGAGCTCACGCCACGTTACGTGAAGGCAATACCGAACATACATACAACGTCAGCTTATATCTGAAATGGGGAATCTACAAGGATTATTATGACATAAAGGTTGTGCAAATAGGCTATTAATTTGTCCCATGTTTCTCGGCACCCGGGGGCCTAAGCCCGAGTCAGCCGAAGTATCGTAACATGTATACACGTAGTTATGGGTGTGTGGGTGGCAAACGTTGACATAAAGTAACGAGGGGAAGACATTAAAATTTCAGTGATGGACGCAAATTAAAAAGCGAAGTTTCTTATAATTTTGTTGTAAGAAAGTTTTGTAACTTTTATTAATTGTTGAGCAATATCAATTGTAACTTTTAACTATTATTTGTTCAATTTAATAAAAGAAAATCATAAAGTCAGTAGCTGTACTAGCGACTTCGCCTGCGTGAAATAACAAAAAATGTTTGTTTTCGCACAACGAAATACCCATGGTAAGCTGAAACTCATTCTTTTTCTTTGTGAATCGAGGCTACGTATTTTTAAAATATTTTTTGTATTCATGTCGATAAAATCTCTTTATACACAATGTTTGGTGAACGATTTTCTCGAATTAATGAAAAAAAAATAAGCTTTTAAATAAAATCTGATATAAAAAGTATCCAATATCCAGGTACCAGTATAAGGTAATCCAGGTAATATAGTACCTGGATTAATGTATGTATGCCAAATATCATCCAAATCCGTTCAGCCGTTTGTTCGTGATTGAGTAACAAACATCAAAACATCCAAACAATTTATATGTTTTCATGTTTGTTACTCAATTTATAACATTAGTAAGATTCGAAAATTATAAAATTTTGGTAAAAACACTACAAATAATTACGAATTTAAATTCATTAATCAAGAAATAGATTCAAAATCAAATTACCTCCGCATTAATAGAAAACACAAACCAAGCACGCAAAGTTTAATGATAGACAAACCAGACGCAAATAATTACTTCCGGTGCGGTGAGACGAACCATATCCCCGTCCGAACCTCTAAAGTTTCAACCCCCATTCTGATTACAATATAACATCATCATTTTTAATAAGCCATTAAAATGTATAGAATGATTTTCACGTGAGATGTATTTTTTGTTCGCAGTGGAACTCTGCCGGAGTATGGAACCACCCAAAAGGAACAGTGTCTGCAAATCCAAAGTGAACAGATTATTTCTATCAATAATCATATTTAAATATATGCTATAACATAATTACCTATGTCAATATACCTATAATAAAAGTCTATTAAAAAACTAACTTTGCTGACGCAGCGACCCAACAACCCAACATGTCTTTAATGTTAGATATTCAACAGCACCATCTTTCTCGATCTTGAACTAACAACAAAGTATTAACTTCCAAGAGACCTTTAGTCTCCGTAACTATACTTGGGACCGCCGATGAACCTTCTTCTCTCTGACTATTTGAGATACGCCGTTGTAACGACGTGATCTCACACATGTCAATATGTATATAAGAGTCAATAGTTAGTTAATACTTTGCCTTACCAACTTGACGAATAAACGGTGTATGCCACGTATTATGTGACCTGCGCCAGGACCCCATCGACTCGCCTTGTAAACTCCAAGGCAATGCATTGTTTATGTTACAATAATAAGTGAGATATGGTAATTTGAAATAGAGGCCGGTGCCGGTGCAGTGGTCTCATGAATAAAGAATCCGATTAACTGACCTATCGCGCCCAGCCGTGGCCGGGAGCTCTGTGGAAACTTCACTACAGCCTGAAATGCCAATCATAACGTAGATTAACATTTTATTGCTCAAATTATCCAACTGGGTTACGTCCAATTAGATATCCAGATTTAGAACTCTCATTAATTAGAATCCAACATAAAACACGACACAAATAAAACTTTCTCTGATAAATGTCAGAGAGCTCTCGTACCGCGACAAAGAGGCTCTCTTAAAAACATCTTTATTATTTTTAAACTCACCTTATTACCCATTCCTTGTTTTATATCTTTGTTTGATAAGTAAAATGGCCGCGAAGATTTCAGTGTGAATTTATCGTAAAGAACTTTATTCCGCGGTTATATTTTTATTATCTTATTAAACTGTCAGAAAGTTAAAGATTGTACCATTTTCGTTCCCTATTCTATTCGTTGGTAAGAAAGATTTACGAGAGAAGGAAAAACCTTTATTTTATTATCCGCTCTTTTGTGGTGAATGCTCATTTCATTTCTTTAAAATTAGAAATGTTAGGTAACGTGGTTGTTGGCCAAGCGGTCGCGGAAGTCCGGGACATTCCTTTCAAGTTGAAATTAATCTGCAGCTCACAGACCCATTATCTCCGTAATGATGAGAAGGAATTCCCCAAAATTGCGTCTCAAACGCTTAATTTTTCACTGTAAACTAAACGCAGCTCACTGTAAGCAAACGTACTGAGGGTACTTCCTTCTCTTATACACCTAAGCGTTTTTGTTACACGTGTGCCTTACTTTTGCCTAAGTACTCGTTTCTTCTACATAAAATCAAATAAACGTCTCAGTTATTTGCTTTTTATTCAAATAACCTCCATTCAATGTATCCGAATGAGTCTCTTAAGTAAAAGCCCGATTTATAAATGTGAGATCTCGCAAGGCCCATTTAGCATCGGGATACACTTTAAAGAGTTCCCGTTTTAATTTCCACGTCATCGGGCCGTTTTTATTGCTACACGAAGTTCCAATTAAACGCTATAGGTAGTCGTAAATTTAGAAACGCAAACCTACGGGACCCTTCGATTGCCCTTTCATTAAATCGATTATGGGTCGAATGTTTGCGCCGCCTTTTATAGAGGTGAGGCTTGATAGCGAAATTGCTTTAAAAACAACAGGTTGACCTCGTTTTAATGTGTCAACGAACCTTTATTGGAGCTTTCGTATACCTTCCCACTCCACAATGGCTTGATTGTAAAGTTAAAGCAAGCCATATTTAAAGTGTGCGGCGTACCTGCATGTGATGAATCAAGCTTAATGAACTCGCTGTTTTAAACATTCCTGCAAGCTACGGAAATCTACGCTAGAACCAAACTATGCTATTTAGTTACGTTACTTAGATATCCAGTTGGTATATTTTAATATGTTCTTTCCAGGAAAAACCGATAATTTTGCTTAGCACGTAACAAATACTGTGCATTTAGTTTTACTTAAGGTTAATATACAAGAAATTATGGACTGACTAAAAGCTAGTCTTCGCAATTCTACTTCATCGAATATTAACTTTACAAGGTTTACTTAAAGTAAACAGGAGGCTAGATGTTTGGCCACAGCTCCCTTGATGTTAATTTATGATGTGGCCGAAGATAGTAAACACACAAGTATTTGGCAGCCCTATTGGCTCATTGCTAATCTGTTTTAAGAGCTGCAGGGTGTGGGTTCAATTCCCACCCAGGACAAAAATTTTGTGATAAAAACAAATGTTTGACCTGTTCATTTATTTAAATAGTCCACCAACACAGTGTACAATGACATTTAAATTTGACATACCTATTTAATATTATTTTTTCATAATTTATTATTATTATTCGCATGACGTGTAGCCCCGACTGCTCTACCGGCATTCACGTAGTGATCGCCGGCAAGCGTCATCTGCCTCCACCGCATCGTCTCTTCCCACTTGTGTCGCCTATTTATCGGGAAGAGGACAGTCATCTAACAGATTGTTTACTTTGCGAAGTTACAATGCAAAAAACTAACCATTTCTCTCTTTACTTTTACATAAAAAAGTCAAACAGAAATTTCAAAAGCTTTAATTTGTTAATTAACACAAATAAATCTAATAATCTCTACATGGCACAAGGCTTGGTCGAGACAGGTAAGGCTGTCTTATTGAAATAAATGACTTGTGACCCCTCCCTCAGGGAATACCGCGATACAAAGCCTAACCCTTACATTGTACCCATGTGTTATATTTCATATTAACACACTACCTGCCACTCCTATTACAAAGATATTTTTAAAGGCGTATCTATATGAAGAATTTGTAACTACCAAATCTAATATTGATTAATATTTTTTTTTTTAATTATTTATTATAATTTTTTTCTTAACGTTTTTAAGGTTAGAGTAAATCATTTCTTGTAGACCAACGTGCTCTATCCTCAGTCGTACCATCGTTATTTATTAGGCGAGGTGGTAGCCAAACGTAAACATCCCATTGTATTCCATTACAAGCA
This sequence comes from Biston betularia, assembly GCA_905404145.2. Classification (NCBI taxonomy): domain Eukaryota; kingdom Metazoa; phylum Arthropoda; class Insecta; order Lepidoptera; family Geometridae; genus Biston; species Biston betularia. The sequence goes on from FR989868.1 coordinate 5,973,438, forward strand.
AGATGTTTTATAGTAGTTCTTTCATTTTACGGAATCCTTAAAATAGATTTTTAATGTGTTAATTTATGATTCGCCTCATTGTTTTCTCTAAGCATTCCAATATGCTTTGAGCAAAAATTATTTTATTTTTATTATCTTGGTACCTAATACCTACGAATGAAAATCGTACTCTTTGTAAAATTTCGTTACGATATGATTCAGTTGAATTTAGTCTTAACTGGCCAGAGAAGCTATATACTAGGTTTGCGTTCTTTTTTTTGTGGTTTTGTCATCGCATTTTTATACTTTGCAAATGTCAAGTATTTTATGACAAATCAAGTAAAATAAGTCTAAATCGTAGCCGACGTGACACAAACCAAGTAAATAAAAGGTAAAGTTCAATCATGCCCTAGTGAACGGACGGACAGAGTTTTGGAAGTAACACGAAAATTGTTTTTCTATATTATATCACTTTCCGGTACTCATGTACATAGCGTAAGTGTCAGAAAGTTTGGAATTTAATTAATAATAATGTAGGTATTATTAATTAAATCACTATTTTTATACAAAAAACTCGAAAGAAGACAAGTTTGGGAAAATATTAAACAAGAAAAGCTCTCCTGGTAAGAGACAACCGTCCATCACCATCATCATTTCATCGCAGCGATACCCAAAACTTTGAGTAACAAAACAAACTTCCGGGTATGACTGCTTTGGTGCACATTATTTTGAGAAATTTGATGGTTAGTCTAAATGTTCATATGTTTGTTTGTTTTGTAATATGTTTTACGATCTACGTTAAAGCAAAATACATTTAAGAATGTAAAAGTAATGTCGACAAAGAAAGTTTTAAAAGGAACGCCGTTACACAGTCGAGTATCGGTTAACTTTAAAATATTCAAATCGATCTCAATTGAGGGAAGTTTCAAAAGAAGAAATTCTCCACATTAAAACATGCAGGTGGGTATTTCGCGGAGTTCCATTATTGGCGGTACATTATTCATGAGCCCTTGAGACATAGGGGTTGGAGACAGTATGATAACTGTTTAAGGATTTTGTAACGAGATAGCTCAATGATAAGTGATTAATATTACGCCGACGGGTGTGGGTTTAAATGTCAGTATTTCAACAACATCAACAACACAACACAATATACCCAACATTTAGTTAAACGTTCGCTTTTCGTATTAGACTTGCAATGAGATTTTTTTACCGTTTGTTTGTGTTGAAATGAAAAAGATAAGGAGATATATCTTTGTCATACCTGCACACCAAAATCAGATGCCAAGACAAAAAAAAACTACTCTACTCACATTCTGAAATATATTATTGAAGCGTCAACATACTGGCTATCTTTGTCTATGTCTCTTGTCTAACAAGTGGGCCCAAGAGAATCCCACTGTCGATAATGAACTAAACCTTTTTATACGGACACTGATGCCTTGCTTTTAAATTAGACGAATCGACCGTCTTGATTTTATTTTGTCTTTGAACGAACACAATGAAGTCAAAGGAGATATAATTTATTGGATCAAAGTCTTTTTACAAAGCTATGCTTTAGGCCTATACATTTTTGTTTGTCTTATATCAGATGTATCGAAAATTCTATTTATTACGGACGTATACCCCAAAATTAACTGATGAAACAATATTCGATTTTCACAGTATACGGAACAACTACCATAACGTAGCACGTAAATTAAATTTGAGACGACCTCTCCGTAATTAATAAATAGGTTGTTAAATAATAACGATGTTTATGCTTTATTTAATTAACACAAAATTGTAACATCATAATCAAAGGAAAATTTCACATAAGCTTGTTTCGTTCGTTCTCCCGCATCTATTGCTCGGGACTGTAAAGCGACCACGTGCACTTTGTAATTTTACTACAGAAATGTCCTAATTATTAGTAAGGTAATTAAAAATATACATAATAGGCAGACTTTGTACTGGTTTATAATAGCTTCAATATCGTACACTGCTGGTATTGTGTTTTGTATAACAACCCTTATTTCAAGACGATGCGAGCTAAGTATTCACAGATTCGCACCTCAACAACATGTTTACATAAATTGAACCGAAATATTGCATATTTGCACTTGCAATATTCTCGACGACCGGAACACATTATGGAAAATTGAATTCGTATTTCATGAACAGATTCAAAGTCAAATAAATGCAGTTTCAAAACTTGACCACCTTGAACCACGTAAAACGAAACAAAAATATCAGTAGATAGGTATATCAGTTTGCTTAAAGTTAGTTTATTCGTAAGTTTATTTTAACTGGTTGTTTGGTTTAGTTTAGTTTGGTTACCAGTTTGATTTCAACTTATGAACGTTTTCTAACGAGAGTTAGAGAGTGAGATGTATTTATTATATTTATCTTCATACAGTAGCGCTCCGCAAGGTTCACGTGAAATAAATTTGTGTCTGTTGATGCAATTTGTAGGGGCCCAGCGTCGTCATAACACTTGTAGCAAAATTGTTTCTAGTGGTTTTATTTATTATTTATTTATTCTTTGTTGCACACTTTATAAAAATATGTACAAAGGGAGGACTTAATGCTAAAGCATTTTCTGCCAGCCAACCCCTTAGTAAAGAACAAGGTTGTAGGCGCGCATCAAAACAAACATAATATGTATATATATATATATATATATATATATATATATATATATATATATATATAATATATCAGATTATGTATAAATATATAAATAAAATAAAAAAATACAGTAAACAAATAAATATGATATACTACTTAATATAAATAACTCTCAAATAATTATCTTTTCTACTAAAGATAATTATTTGCCGAATAAACCGAATATAAACAACGTAAGAATTATTCACAAGCTTGAGTCTTGGGGCTAATTAATCAGATTCCCTCTGGCTAACCCTTTGCGACGCCTTCTCTAGTTGCACCTGTGACCCTTTTACATAGGACCGTATTTGCATTTTGGTTAAGTTATGTAAATAAGCTTGAGAAACCCAGAATGTGTACTACGTAGATATCAAACGACGTGATCCGTACATTCACATCGTACAGCTGAACTGCAGAGTAGTGTTAATGTATATATACACCACTCCATTTATTTAGCGAAAAAATTAAAAATGTCATAAGGACAAGAGTACGAAATTTTAGTCAACATTTTTTTTTCGTACATACACAATCCACCACTACTTTTACTTATGAAATAATAATATTTAGTTTTATTTATGTGGAAAAAAATTAAATTAATAAAAAAAAAATCTTATTTATGTCTGATAAAGAAATAACTATTGTTCGTTTTAACTAGGGAAAAAAAATGTTATATAAAAACCATTAAAAAATTATTTTGTATCATACTAATTTTATAGAACTACTAATTTCTATAGGAAACCTTAAAAGGATGGTGTAAGTTGTAATAAAATCAAAAACTAAATCAGCAGCAGTACAGCAGTAATGTACCTATGTTGGTGTTACTTCTTCACGCTGTAATGGCTTATGTCCAGAATTAATAAAAAGCATACTTTAATCCCGAAACAATCAGATAAAATCCGAAAGTAAAAATTAATAAAAATAAAGTAAACACAAATATACACAGATACAAAAAATAATGTTAAAGATCCCATTGTAGAAGGAAACGTAGTCAGAATGCCAAGAAATACAGTAATTCAAAATAGTACTACAATTCCAAAGAAACGGTTAAGTAAGCATTTAAGTTATTTATAACAAAGGTAATTTTATCGTCAAAAGGTAAAAAACCCGAGTGAAGCCCAAAGTTTATTAAAAGTTAGAAAATCGTACCAATTAAGCTTACTTTAAACTCTTAGCTTCCGGTAACCAACCTAGTTAAATAACTTTGATTTGGAAATTCAATTCTCGATCAATTTTAATTTTATCTTCAGACCGTGGGTTTGTACAGAAAAAGGTCACAGTAACAGATAGAATTTCGAACTAACGCTTTAGTTTCAGCACAGAACTTAAGAACGGCTGATTTAGCTGTTTTTTTTTAATCGTCATACTCCCAATTAGTTAAACTTCATAAAGATGCGAGGAAGCAAAGCGTTACCGCAACGGGCACAAAAAAAACAATTAATAAAGAAACATATTAAACGCTAATAAAAATATTTTTAGCAATCAATTATTTATACTTGATTGCTAAATAAAAGATGAATTAACTGACTTCTTAGCAAACGCGTTAAAATGTTGGTTTCTATTTCTGAATAGCATTCCCAACTGGAGGTCTTATTAAAATTAATGAACAGACACGCCCGAAGATTTGATGAGAAGATTGGAAGCGAAGACTTTGTTTACGACTCAGTAATTTGTAATTAAAGTGAAACGACAGCCACTGAAAGTTACTTTTGGCAGATGATTTAGTTATCTGTTAAGAAGTAATTCTGGAAATATGAGGGTTTCTATTTATAGCGTACTTTGGGGCTTGTAACGGGCTTCTCTTCCCCGTTTGAAACGTCCATGATTTAATTAATGAAGGGTTGTTCGTGATAACAAGTATGGTTGATTACTTAAGTACGTAACTAAAATATTATAAATCAACGAGAAAATGTTAAATTACTTGATTACTTGCCTTCTGTCGGCCGGCCCCTTAATAAATTTGAAGTTTTCGTAATGTTTCTTTTCATTAGTTAAAATAAAACTTGTACTAATTTATTTACATATTGTAGGTACTATCAACAATTGGAACCAATCATAAAAAAATCCTTATAAAAATATCATCACAAAGTTTTTTTATTTAGCTGAACATATCAACCTACATATTGCATGATTAACACAAAACACGATAAAATAATTAAACTACTCTACCTCATTTTCTAGCTTCCTACGTACACTTTACGCTGTCCTTTTCACAGTTAGCACCTATTTAAAATCTCTTTAAAAATGTTTTAAAACGTGTACATTTGTTTTTCACGTCCAGTGGAATAAAACAAACAGAGTTACAGCAACGTTAAGCTCTTCGTTAAGAATAAAGAGCTCGCATTTATACGTAAAAGGAAAAAGCCGTTTATAGTTTCACGTTACATTTTAATTAACTGGTGGACTGAATGAAAACTTTTCAAAAATAAATTAGATTGTTATATAAATTACAAAGGAACTCAAACCCGTTTAAAAACTACCCACAGCCCTAGGATCCTTGGGATTTTGAAGGCGACAAGATTAAATTGTCTCTGTGAAGTCGCTCCACACTCCACTTAAACTTACTATAGAAAACTTCGGATGAGATTATAGTGTTATCTCGGCAGTTTCTTGTCTTTAGGGTATTAGAACCGATTTAAACATGACTGTATAATAAGCAATTGCATTGGTGCAATAAGAAATAAAATTGAATGCGTTTTATTTTCAGCCTCACTTTGTGTTTTGACGTACTCACGTAATGCTTCCAAACAATACTTATAACCATTTTTCAGCTTCTATTTTGATTTCAAAAGGACAAACGACAAACTAGCGTGGCTATTTTTGGTTATAACTACATACCTATGTCATTCTATTCATAAACACCTTTTGTAAAAATTAACAAGCGTAAAAGTTTCTTTTGAAAAGCTGTACAACAAACAAGCAACCGAAAGCCACACAGAACCAACTTTCCATAAAAATACTTAGTTCTCGTCACTTTACCGTATGAATAAAAACAATTTCTGTTAGAACAGGCAACGAGGATGGAACACGAGGAATAGAGAATACTGTTGCTATTTCAATTGATGGTCAAAAAACTGGTCGTGTGTTGTGAAACTTGGCTGCAGTTATTTATTAGAGATCGGGGCAGTCGACGCGATCACTCTGTGTCGTCCGTTAGGGCAGGCCATAAATCTAGCAAGGCACACTGCAGTACAGTCGACTTCCGGATCATGCACCGACACAGGGGGTCGTCGACTAATACATTCTGACTTTTTACCTAATGCCGTCGAAACTTGAAAGGTGAGCGGACACTTACTTACTTTGAACAGCCGACAAAGTAAAGTAAGTAAGTTTTGACAGCCCCGTTGGTTCATTGGTAGTATATCTGCCTTGAGAGCTGTAGGGCGTGGGTTCGATTCCCACTCAGGGCAAACATTTTGTGAATAAACAAATGTTTGTTCTGTGGCTGGGTGTTCTGTATGTATTATAAGTATGTATTTACAAAAAAAAAGTATTTATGTATTCTATCAGTTATCTGACTTCCATCACACCAGCTCTGCTTAGTTTGGGGCCAGATGGCGCTGTGTGTATAGTCCTATGATATAAAAAAAAAAAAACAGAATGGCATCCAAATAGAACCAAGAAAATTATTTGAGTAGGACTATAGTCACCTGTGTGATTTTATCAAGTGTTTTTATTATAGGTGAATGTTAATATTAATATATTACAATTTACCTACAATGACCCATATCACCGCGGTGATTATAATGGAACAGACCGTTCGATATCAAGTATGATTTATCTTTTTACTTCAAAATTTATTAAGATTTCCAAATCAATGTAGGCACTGGCATATATTTTTGGAATATGATTGAGTTTATTTGATAAAAAAAAGTAAATTTGATAACTAAGTGCAAAGGACAATGACAAAAAGAATATATTTTAAATGGTAATCAGGTCCATTATAATAAAAAAGATTTTTTCATTTATTTTAAACATAGACACAAATTTATTATGAATAAGTAATGGAGTTACTAAATTTAAATGTACATTCATATTTGGCCCGTCTATTAAAATAGCCTGCATCGGTAATTTGACGGCGAGACCACTTAACAATCAGAGCAAATTGCCTCTATATCAAACCTATAACAAATTTACGTTCCAAGTTAGTTCTACTGTCTTTATCGATGGAAAATATTTGTTCAAATTGAAGCTGAATCGATATCTTCGTCTGCTAATTCAGGTCAGCGACGCTCTATCTTGATAGCGACCCCTAGACCTCTATTATACTTAATGGACCTAGGGTCAGAAGCTAAAAGACACCCACATTATTTATTCGTATCGATGGCCTGTATGGTACCTATCCCGGAAAATGTTATAAATATGTAAGAAGGGTTATAAATAAACCATGGTTCGATTCAAAAGATTGATACCGTTGGGTCTAAAGTACCCGTCTTATACCGAACTTATCCAGAATTTTTTTCGTAGTTTATAACACGAGCTAATAGAGATTTTGGCCCCTTAAACTAATGCGAGCCTATACCGGCACAGAACTAAATACAGGTACAATATTTTATCTCTTTACCTGTATAACTGATGAGTAGATACTAACATAGTTCTTGTTTTACCAATTTAGCGTGCATTTTCCAATAAAATAGGTTCAGGCTAATTACCAATCTTGATACAAAAGGTCGTCAAAATCGTAAACTGTTATGAAGTTATATAGGATCTTGTCTATGTCAATAATTTTTTTTTTTTAATAATTGTGCCATTTACTAAGTTGATGCTTCCTTACCTTACCCACGAAGGTACCCCCTTACATACGTACACTGCAGAATTATAGGGCAAATATAGAAGTTATTTATAAAGCTAACTATAGTTATAGGTAGCTTACTCATTAAATTTCCCTACCTTCGTGGCAGTCTAAATGGCACTACCTTCGTGGCAGCTTATTTTATAGCAACAGAACAAAAACTGCACCAGGATGCAACATAATAATTTCTGAAGAAACAGCAAAATCCCCAATGAAAATCACACTTTAGTGGAATTGACTGCCCTGTTATCTGAGTGTTAAGAGCTGAGCGGGCGAGGGTTCGGTTCCCACCAGGACACACATTTATGTGACAATAAATATATGTGCCTGGGTGTTTTGTTTGTATTATAAGTATGTATTTACAAAAATAAAAATGTTACATCAGTCATCTGGTTCCCTGTAGTAGGTACCTTTGCTTAGTTTGGGGTTAGATGGCGCTGTGCGAAAATGTCCTAGTCCTACAATATTTATTAATATTATTTTTGACCAATCACATTTTTGTTATATTTTTCAATAAATTCCAAATGTCAATATTAAAATTAGACTAAATTGCATTATATATAATGTAATTATGTGACATCAGCAACACTTACAATCAACAGGGCTAATTCTAAACTTACGGTACTATTTATGCAATTTTTAACTATCGATTTATTTTAGTACTAGCGATGGGAATATTCCATAACTAGATAAGAGTCTAGATGCGAACCGATCTATTATTTCTCTTCTTTTCTCAACTTGTACTTCTGCTTTATATTGTAGAGTCTTGTGCAGTTTTGCGCGATCTTTATAGCGCATGCCGAGCCAAAACATGTTTGCTTCGGCCACCCATCATCGTGGTTATTGAGGACGCCGGGAAATTATTACCGAGAACGGAGTAAGTACTTTACTTGTTATTTACTGCTTTGCTACACCTGCCCCTACTTGTTTAGATTGAAAATTTTAAGCGAGCCACTTCGTCTCGTTTGTAAGTAAGCTTTAGAGTTAACGCGTCAGCGGACGTTTATGGTGACAGAGTGTTGTTGTTGCTTCGAAAAGGGTAGTGAAATAACAGAGACGTGTGTATTTTAACTAAAGGCACGTCATTTTGTAGGCATCATTATATAAAAAGTTGTAGGCCCAGTTAAGCCTCTATTAAAATATTGCAAAGGCAGTTAGGGAATAATTACGATTTGGAAATTTCTTAGATATGCGTATGTGTTTTTGAAATACTAGGAAATACCTAAATGTTCTATCACTAACAATATTTTAGTCATTGCGGAATGCAATAACTGTGTTATAAGTAGATAAGTACTTCGACAGCGAAAATTTGGACTGGATGAATGCAAGCTATTAACGTCTACGTTGCTTAATATAACTAAATAAATCCGGTTTCGTTGCAAGTAAATATTCTTCCGGATGAAGAAATAAACATCTTTGCAGGTAAATGCGGTTTTATCGGTTTATACTCACCACAGAGGATTGTGTCTTATCATCCCTCTTTTGGAGGTTCTCCGACCGAGACTCAAAGGTTTCTAAGGGACTCACTTTCAAAAAGGTCTCAAGATGCGTGAATAATTTCCTCTATTTACTGATTTCACTTGTGGTTAAGTTAGCGCAGGCGAGCTTATTTAATAACTTCGCCATATAAATCACTTTTGAACTTTTGAAGATCAAGTAACCCCTCCCACAGCGCAATTCACAAAAGTAACGTGATTCGAAACTTTTACGTACAATATTCAAACAATGCAAGAAAAAATCAACTCCAAAAAGTCCAAGGGTAAAATAAAATATGCAAAAGTAATTTCCTTACATTTTCACCTAGAGAATGGAAGGTAAACTTTTTGTGGGCAAAGCCCAGCAAATAGTTTCACTCTTGAACTTTGATTCCTACTCGATTTTCTACCTGGCAGTATGTGGACATCACTTATTCATTGGTGGCGGCAGGCGGGTAGTGGCAGCCTTGAACGGAAATTTACAACAAGGACAGCTTTTAAACTTTCAAGAGCAACAATCTCCTGAGTGTAGAGACCGCACTGGTCTCTATTAAGCGATAAAGAGAGTAAAATGTGTATTTTACTGAGACAAGCTACCTAAGAAGACAGTTTATTACGAAGTAACTTTTGCTCGCGATATTGTGCATATAATTTACGAGACTACTCAATGACACTCAAGAATAGTGAAGGCATTTTCAAAGTTGGGTCTGCAGTTTCAGAATTTAGCTCTTACATCCACCGTCACTAAGAAATTCCTGAAAATAATATTTGTGTAAACGTAACAGTAAACATCCATGAGTCATTACCCACGACACCACATAAATCATAGGTTGTGACTGAAACGTGGACACTCACAGTTGGAACGGTCTACAATTTCAAAGTCAGCTCAGCGAGCTTTAGAAAGAGTTATGCTCGATATTTTCTAAAGGATCGTAATTAAAACGAAGTAATTTACCACCGAACCAAAGTCTTGGACATAATTATGTAACTCTGCGTATTAGTAAGCTGCATTGGCTGGTCATACGTATCGCAAAACCGACCCTAACATGTTCTGCTGAGTCCTGGTTAAGAGTGCTATGTCCAGCAATCATGCACTACGATAGACTTACGACTATGCCTTGCAGCTGTTCACAATTAGATATCGAGTAATTTTAGAGATAATTTTGACAAAAACTTGGAATATTTCCTATAAGCTTATGGCGTAGGTACTAAAACGAGATGAAGTCCGACTGTTATTTCATATAGACTGTTATTTCATAATAAGGTACATTTTCTCAACAAACCTAGTCAAAAGAATCTAATTAAAGTAACTATAGATATTTTCCTTAGTTTTTATGTAATTATAATGTTTATTTCAAAGAAGCAAAGCGAAGCGACCAATATCCAAAGGTAGGTTAACATGCACACCATTTTGTAAGGCCTAATATCCAATAATGATTTATCATACACGCTTAGGTGTACCGTGTAAGTGCGATTAGAGAAGCCGTAAGAAAGTTGCAAGTTACGTAAACGTTGTTACCTTCCTACGTAAGGAGTACGAAGTTACGCGCCGTACGAAAGTGGCTGTTACGAACTACTTTCGTTACTCTATCTAACTTTTGTTCTTGAAGGTGAGCCATCGGGTTAAGTTGAGGCGGCAATGTTTCGAGCTCAAGCTTGCCTGTTATAAAATCAATGTGAGCTTAACAGCTTTGTGCTAGTTAAAACGTCGGAAGTTCGCGTGAGAGTGGCAACTTTGCCTCGATACCTACTCGACCGCTGAAAGCGCTCTCCTAAACGACTTACTCATTGTGAAAATCCACTCGAGCGTCCTAAGGAAATTTAGGCTCAAAACAAACCTAACAAAGCCAACATTTAATCTTTCCCATTAGGTGTCCAGTCGAGAATCACAATTAACTCGAAACGATTTGTAATGGAGGCCGCCAATCTATTTAAGTGGCAACTGAATAATTTATTTTAATTAACCGCGAAAGACAGCGTTCCATTTTTCGCTTCCATCTTATTTTGCAAGGTCCATGATGCCGCCGTTCTTAAACTGCGACATTCATTCAAAAAGTTTGAAATCGAATTAAATTCGCCCCTTTAACTAAACTCAATTTTCTTTCACGACTTCATTAAGCGAAGCCATTCCGGTGAGCCTCAGTAATGACCTCAAAGAACGTTAAATCAAGATCGAAAGGGAAAGATAAAAAAGTGACTGAAATTTTATACTTTTATGAAATCGCTCTTGAAGTCAACCTTTGTAGCCAATTTTTTCATCCCTCGGAAACACAATGCTGCTGATTCTTTCTAATTAACCTCAGTCGGTGTCGTTTCTCAAAACCAACCGGAATACGTCCAATTTGCGATTGCAAATTGGCAGCTTTGATTTGTACAGAAGTCAAGCATCAATTTAGTTTCAAATTCGACTCCTGGCCTTCAAGGTGAACCATCTATTGCAAAGTAAAATTGACAATAGATAAATATAAAGACAGAGCTATCAATCGTTGTGAACTCTATACATGTAGGAGTTATTAAAATAATAACATTCCCAATTACTAACGCTGATGGTTGCCTAACGACTATGTAGCAATCTACAATGATTTATTATCACACTCGATATTCTTATGGTTCATTATAACGCCTTGCTTAACTAATTATTAACGAATGAAACCAAAAGAGAAGAACAGAAAAGAGCTAGAAACCTATTTCATTAAATCCAACCCGTAAGCGTGGAACCTTCAATTTGGGAATTATCCTTAAAACGACTGCTGAATTATTCAAATCTTGAATTATCGACGAGTATCTTCGGCAATTCAGGACACAATATCTCCAAAGAGAATTATTTATGCTAATGCGATCGACTGCATTGAATATTAACTATGACAAAGTTACTTAACTAAGTGTCGGAACTACATTAATCTGCATATTTTACATAGGTAATGATCAGTGTAATAAATTGCAACTATAGGTAGGTATATACTAATCAGAAAAGTAAGTAAATACTAGTCACAATTACACAGTTCAATTAGGATGTCCATGAAGGACCATGTAAGGTTACATGGTTTGGTCATAGGTGGACTGCTGATAGGGTATCTCCGAATCACACCTGGTTTTATAAACTGTCCCACTGCTAGGCTCTGGCCTCTATTCATTTTGAGAAGGCCATAGACCACCACGCTAGCCAAGTACGTGATGGTAGTCTCCACACATCTTCGAGATTTTTTTTAAACTCCTGGATATGTAGTTTTCTGCACGATGTCTTCCTTCATGTGATGTATTGTTCGAAGCCAGTGCCAATACGCACATAACTTAGAAACGACAGAAGTGCGTGTTGTGGGATTCAAACCCAGAACCACCAGATTGGAAGCCAGACGGTCTCCCAACTAGGCTACTGGAACTTTAAGTCGATGAATACTGCCTGTAAATACATAATATTCAAAGATACATAATATTAATAAATTTAATAGTAAAAACAAAAATTATCCCATTAGGTCTCTTCGGAGTAGAACACTAGTCCAGCATTTTCACATTCCAATAACTGATAAGCTTATGTATTATATAACTAGTAAAATTGGAATAAAAAAAATTTAAGTAAAATTTAGTTTTTAAAATATATTTAAACAGAATTAAATACTAGTAAGTACTAGAACCTATTCATTATGTAAAGAATGGACCAACCACGGCCAACCGCTAAATATGTACCTACTCGTATGTCCATTACGATGTTTCATTTAGGAGTACTTTTTACTCAAAGTCTCGAACTTACAATCGAACTCCGACGTCAATCTTGCAATACCACGCCACGGTCGGAAACTCGTTGAATATTGCTCGACGAACGAAACCTTCTCTTTTTACCTTTGACTCGTTTTTAACATCTCGTTAAATTTTCTTCCCGCAACGCTTCCAGTTAAATTCTATTAAATGACGTTGAAATTGACAGAAATACGAATCACTTACCTATATAAAAGGTTTACAATTTAGCTTGATACAGTTGGTACTTATAGGAAATATAATATCCTTATCTGTTATTTGATTATGTCAAAGTTTATATGTTAGATAAAACGTACATTGATAAATCGCAAATGGGTTGCCTAGGTAAATCACGGGTCAATAAAATACCTACTATTCATTATTATTTTTTACCAATTTCCCCGATTTGTGTTAGTCGAGAGAATATTATAGGTTGCCTAATTTCCCTTTAGCACAACTATAGAGTTCCTGAGTACAAAAAAGTAAACGAGCATTATTAATATCATCAGGTATTTCACTGAGTTCTATAACTAATTTAAAGGTTATTTTATTCCTTTTTTTCAGCTCTACAGACACGTGGGTCCGTAATCTTTGTTAACTTAACACTTTTTTCTATTTTTTTTAATAAACTTAAACAATACTCAGTTTTTTTTATTCCTTATCAAAAAGTATTATGATGTTTTGTCAAAAGTGTGCCTATCCATAGTGCGCGAGCGGGAAGAGTGACGGAAACGTTGCTCGCGCTACTCCATGCGACAGATACGAAATGCGGAAAGTTCTAAATGAAGATTTTTCTGATCGTGGAAGCGCACTCCGTTGAATAAATACGGGAATTAACACACACAGTTTAAATATTAACAATAATATACTTTTTTTTCATTCACTTATTTATTTACTAATCAACAGTACCTACAATACACAAAACATAATCATAATATAAAAAATTAAGATATTTTTCTGATTCTGACTCATTAGAAGTGCCTTCATCAAAAGACGTGAAAGGCTTCTATTAGAGTACGCTAGAGTAGTGATGCATTCAAGCCACGTCACGACTGATAACTACAACCAATGTAACAAAAGTGAAGTCTAGAAGTCAAAAGAATTAGAATAAGAGGAAAAACCATAAGACGTAACTTCTTAGCTCTCAATGGTATCAAAGGTCTATCGCGTTCAGTGCCTAGTACTTGCGATCCCGGTTTAAATTTAAGGGGCCTCTTAAATACGTATCAACACTCACTTTCATTGCTCGTGTCTCATCTTTACCTAAAGAATTTTTTTAATTTTAAAAGAAATTTAGGTAGGTATGTGTTTAAAATCCAAGCGTAAAGTTACAAGTTTTCATGAAACTGAAATACTTTTAAACTTTACCAAGGTGGTAAACACCTATTCTAATATAACAGAATAAGAGCTCTAAAATTTGCCAAGTTTGCCATAAATAAAATTCGCAACAGTGTCTGCTGAAGACGCTTTTATATGAAGTTTAATTCAAACACTCGTAAATCATTCGAAATTATCGAATCCTAAATTACGATAGGTAACAAACCGTAGCCAGAAGGCGAGCTGCAGGGTCGGAACAGGCCTTTTGATAAAAGTATTGAAACCACAACTTTTATCTCGGCTCCCTTGGCATCTTATTAAAGCCATTTATAACTGTAGGAGAGTAAAACTTAGGCCGTAGGCAGACACTCCGCGTCGGTCGGCCGATCTCAACTTATAACAAAACTTTTTTCTTGCGTATGCTCTATCAGCTGTCTAGGTACTTTGTTAACTTGATAACTAACGAGAAGTTTAAGTACTAACGAAAAGAATATGTTTCATGTTGTATTTATTTTTTCAATTTATACCTATCTAGGACGCAATTACGAAGAGTGTACGCAAGTATGTTCCGTAACGACACAATTATTACGATATACATCCATACATGGTAATTCTTAACTTTACGTCTTTACGTTATTTAATTGGCTTGACGTCTTTCAATACTACAAAGAACACAAATCATTTTTTTTTTTGTTGAGACTAAGAAAAACTTTTACATTTTTTTATAGAATAACATTAAAAAACTGAATTGTGTCTGTGACGCCGTAGACCGCCTTTGTGTAGGTGACCAGCAATACCCTACAAAGTACGTAGGCATTATGGAAAATTTACGAGAACTTAATTATTTTCTCTAGTTGTGATCCAACTCACACGCGCTGCGAAGCCATTAGGTTGTCCGTTTGATTCTAGACCCAGTACCAGTGAAAATAAAGTGCATAGTATATAAAGCAATAGTATAGGTATATAGACAAATTTCGATGAGGTCAGTATCGGAATCAGCAAATCCATATCGAGTTAGGATCACGCAAGACAGCGTTACGTCCAATAACCACAAAGCACCGAGCTATTGGTACTCTTTAGTAGAAATATGCATTTGAATACTTACTATATTATATACATATATACATATACATAGTACATACCTACCTTCTTAAAACTGTGATAGACTTTGCTAGATTTAGTAAAAACACGAATCTTCACGCGAAACTCGCTCTACAAATTTGACAATTATTCACATGATTATAACAGACATCTGGACAGACTGATGACCAGTGAAAATATAGATCACCCTATTCTGAACACAAACAAAGCGAATTATTTTAAAACAAATCCTCGCATGTATTATCGTGGCGAAACAAAGGTGGCCCTTTCAGCGACATTATGGCGCGACGAATCTGGCTCCTTTGTTGAAAACTATAGGGATAAATGTCAGTAACATACCTTCACCCCCTGGCAGCTTTGACAATGTACTCCGTACATACATGACACGCTAAGAATATATCTCTATGAAACGAACTAAAACAGGTGTCTACTTGTTTATTACCAGTGAAAAAATAAAATTCAACAAGTAGGTAGTATCTAATTGCAAGGATGCCGAAAAAAATAATTTTATGGACCTAATTAAATTTTACGATAGCTAGAACAAAAAGCTTCTCAGATTTCGAAGTTCTTTAACATTATGAAGAAAAACAAAGTTAAAAGTATCTGCAAATGATGAAGTCGTCAATAAGAGTAGAAGAAGCGAGATATACCTAGTATGTAATAGAATCGTAGCAAGTAGAAAGAAAGATAATTATAGTCTCTGTCTACGAGGAAAAGGCGTGATTATATGCACATTGTACCATGCACAACCATTTTCATCGTGAGGATCATAGTGTGCTTTGTGTTTTTTTTTTAATATTGTACCGCATTTATTTTTCTACGTGCTGCAAGCGATTAATACGCACGGCTCAATGCTTGCACAAAGGCGAAGTTGACTAGTTTTTTTTTATTCAGATTTCATAGCCGGAACAGTGCCTATCCTATTGCATTGTGACCGTGCAACCGTGTATATACAGAGGACTTAAAAATAGAGTGGCTTAGGAAACAAAACAAACGCTTTCATATGGAGAAAAATATCACTTTTATTATACCTATATAAAATAACTGACGAAGTTGGTAAATATGTATAAGATTAACTTATCTACAAAACAAAGAACTATTACTTAGTCATTTAAAATTTGTAGAAAAAAATTATGGGTTTCATTTTGTCCAGGGTAAAAGGACATTTTCTGCAGAACAGGTTATTATGTACAGGGGCAGGGGGTATATTGTAAGCTCTTATTTCCATTGCTAGTTACCAAAACCCCTGTTTAATTTACTATGGAAACTGACGTGGTTATACACATTTTTGTTATGCGAAGTGAGACGAGGCCGCGCGCGCGGTTTACTCAGTTTTGTGTCCATGATGAAGGCCGCCGGACGTGATAAAAACTATAGTCAGTTTCCTGTTTAGTTTGTTAACTAAAACTATTCGATCAAAAAAAGGTTTTTTTACTTACATTCTTTACCCATATGTAGGTACAACATACAAGTGTCGTACAGAACGTGACCAATGATAAATATAATTAGATACTTGACATGAATATTTAACATTAATGTTCTAGTTGAATGTAGGTACCCGTAAGACAAGAAAAAAATGTTTAGCCAAGGAGACCACTCATTTACTGCATCATATTGTGTTCTTTTTTTAATCTGTGTTGATAAGTAGCAATTTCATCTCAATAACTCTAGTCCACGTTTCACCCACCTTTGTAGGTACCTACTACTCCTAAATGGGGTAGGTAAAGACCAAAGAAAACTGAACACATGCTATCTGGCCGGAAAATAGTAATTTGCATTGAGTGCAGGTAGCAAAAGATTTATGATTCGGGGGTATCTCTCGCCTCTATCAGGTTCTATTACGGTGTTTTATACAGTAATACTTTAGGTACAAAAATATATTTCTCATCATCATCATTCACAGCCCTGAACCGCCCATTGCTGAGCATTGAGCACTTTTTCCTACACGGTACTTATCGACGACGTTGAATATTTTTTAGACCCTACAAAATTAAATTTAAGCCCTCACTTAGCCTTATAACGAATAAGATTTTATGAACCCATTATAGGTACACGTTTTTTTAAACTATCTAACAAATATTTAACATCAACCTTCTGTCCTTCTTGGGCGTTTAATAAGTACAGCATAGCAATTACCTTAATTTAGGTTAGGCTATACCTATGGATTTGGAAATTCATTTTTTTTAAATATCCTTTTTTTAGGTTGATCTTATACAAATACAAATACAAATATATATATATGTATTATGTATATATGACATTCTGTGCTCTATTTCTTTCCCTTTAAACTGTTATTAGAGGATATCTACGAGACTACGCAATAAACAACATTATTCCTTTCAAGTGAACCAGTCTTACCATTTTACAGCAAGCAATAACGATAAACGTAAACGCTTACCGTCGGAATGCTGAAATTAAAGATGGTATCGCACAAAGGGCTCCAGCACGCAGGCACGCGCTTTCTACTCTGTTTGTAAACAACACAAAGATCTAGCCTCCTAGACGATTAAGCTTTGCTTGGTACACGTATGTTAGAAGAACCTAGGTAGCGAATATAATAGGGCTTAGTTTCTTTTCAGACACCTGCTTCTTTTACTGGGTAGGTGCCGTGGGAAGATATGTACCTATATTACTTGAAGTATCGCGTGTGGAAAGGAAAAGACGTAAACAGATTAAGAAATATTTTGTTAGACCTTTTAATTTGTTCCACGGAATAGGTACCTGGTACATCAAAGATATTTGATGTACCTATTATCTGCAATGGAAACATTCACTAACACACAACTTTTTTTAAAAATTATAAATAAACATGCGTTTGACTGCCATCTCGCCGGATGTTAATCGATGATGCGGTCGAGGATGGAGCACCCTTACCTAGAAAAAACCGATTCACTCGTGACTTGAAGGTACCTAGATTGTATATTAATACGCTCCAAAGAGATTGTATACTAATAATCTCTTATAAACCAAATGAGCTTACCTATAACATATTTACATCTAGGTACCCATCGAATAATGAGACAACGTATAAATTCTGAAAGTGACAAATTGGCATACATTTCCGACATTTATAGGTACCTTATTTAAACAGGCTCTTTGGCACTAAAAGTATCTGAACTCTTGGGTCTAAGCAAATATTATCTCAAGGTAATTGACTCTAGTAACTAAGCAACCCTTGGCAAATATTTACTCATTAATGAACCACAGAACTTGCGTAATTTAATTAACCACCCGCAAAGCTAGAAAGCTTTTATAATTAACAAGCTCGTTAAGCAAACATTATTTAAATGTGAGTCTCACTTTGTAGTGGCACATAAGTGTGGTGGGCACGTGTGTACTAAACTCGTCGAGACTCTCGTCGCGACAGCAAGACAGAGGGAATTTGTCCCGCCATTACAAAGTATTAAAGGAGCTCCCGAGGTTTTAGAAAACAAAGGACTAAGCCTCGGGAGGTACGACAAAGTGCTGTGATACTTCTGCGGATTGTTAGCTTCACGGATGACGTTTTAGTTTAGAGAAATCTCTTTGCGGCACGTTTAGTTTACCCTGCGGATAAGCGCCGTAGTTGGTACCTACTTATTCAAAACACGAGGACGGCCTTCAAATGTATTCTACTTGAGTTTTATAACCATGATAGCTCAGTGGTCAGCGTGATCTAATCTCAACAATAAGCCGAGCTGCCAGTGAAGGTAACTATGGAAAGGTGATTTCCTAGCTTAGTTAGCTACCAACCTCCAATTTAAAAGTTCACCAAGCCCCTATACCTAATGATGTATTCCGGCAGTCTCACCTGAGAGCCGGTTCCCTTCTAAGCTTATATGTTTACCATCTTCGACCACACCATCTATCACAACATTAAACATAGGTCTTAGATAACATTAGGTAAGTTATGTGCCAACACAACACTTGTAAACCTTTAAAAAATTTGGTTGACACATTTAAGACTAGTTCTATCGTGGGACTGGTTAGATCCCGATGCGGGACTGACAATCCAAAATTATCAGGGGCCATACCATGGGTAGGTAGGTATTTATTGCTCTATGATTGGGTCAAGTGACAAGTTTATAATTATGTATACTGGGTTCGTACAGCGTACTCTTATTGCCGAATGGCATGACAAAGACCGCGTGCGTTATATCAGTCTCCTAACTTGAACGGCAATAAAACCTAACAGTATCTACAACACAAGAAAAAAGAAATTTGCCACTTGAACCAATCACAATCTTTACACAATATCGACACGTATAACCTACCTAACCGTCTATTAACCCCTTTTACAACACCTAACGTGTATTTTTTGTACTTTACGAAAACCTAATTAAAGTTGGAAATATATTTAAAGCCTCTTTACTAGAAATAAAACACCCGTCGCTTACGTAAACCCGTTATTCACCTCACCTCGGCGACCCGCATGTAAAACAAGCAGATATAATCAGTGCCCGCATTAAAAAAAAAGAATAGCACAATACGTAGTCCTTATCCACGAGTCTTTGAAGCGTCGCATGGCGTGCAAAACGCACTTGATACCGATATGATCTTTAATCTTCGCACCTTTTCGTGTGAAGTGTGGACGGGGCTCGCTCGCCAACAGTTTATAAATAGGCAGCGTCGCTTTGTGCGCCGAAATGAGACTAGCGAAAGATAAGAATCTTGAAAGTGGTCCAAGTGACACTGCGGCAAGCGGTTCGCTCCCGGCCGTGATCTATTGCGCTTTTCATTACGGAAGACGTTTTAAGCGGGCAATACATGTTGGGCGTTGCTCGCGAAGGCGAGTACCTACCTACGTGTACACAGCTAATCGTGGAGACTCGTCATTGCTATTATTTACGTCCACCGCAATTCTCTAAATTACACAGCTGTACATAGGATTTTCACAAAACACTATTCAGCCGGATTTTCGAGTAATTATTTCTAGCCAATGTCTAATCTGTCTTATTTTATTTTAACGTACCTATAAGTCCGCTTTTGATCAAGTTGGTGATCCTTATAGCATGCGATAATAATGCAGTTTAATTAAGCACGTAGAGTTAGGAGATACTTATTAACTTTGACCTTAAAAAGATAACGTACACCTCGCGCTATCGAGTCTCAGGGCATCCTGAGCCGCATTTGCTAATTTGTGATCTCTACTCTAGAACACGAGTTGGTCACGTATTAATTTGCATAAAGAAGCTAGTGTTGGTCGATCTAGGGCCAACGTGTATAATCCACTCTACACAAGCGTATATTTCCTTGCTCATGTCATTGTTAAGTAAGTTATCTTTCGGGAGCGGCGCGCGTTCGTTCCGGGATAAACGGGTTCGCGTCGTGCGATGTTTGCCTCCGCCTGATAAATCTAAAGCAAAGCTGCAGCCAGCTAATTCTAACGCAAGTTGTTATGCGTCTTACGACTTTGCTAGCTTTTCTTGTCTCTATATATCTAGCTTTAATTCAGTTGCGATAATAGTGAAATACTAGAAAACGACTTAGTGATATTTTAGACTTTATACTTATTATAACTAGCTTTTATCCACGGCTTTGCAGGCGCAGCTAATTTAGAAAATGTCGCCTTAATTTTTTTTTATGTTACTTTCCTGTGACCATATACCACAGTGACAATAAGTGTTCCTGTAAAATCAGTGTACCAACTTCCCGCGGTTCGAATCACGCGTCACGAAAACAGCACACTATCATAGAATAGGCAATAGCAAAACCTCCGTCCGTCTGGCTTACAAATGGCGCACACTATTTACCGAATTTCTATCAGAATTTGCATACAGAGCCCATTTTTGAGAAAAACAAGTAGCGCATACATGTCCATAGGTGACTATTTTTATCAAGACAATCTCGCCTTTGCTTTATGCTATTAGTTAGGATTAAGATGGCTATAAACAGATAAATGCACCCGGATTAAGACATTTGCCTGGATTGGGCAAATGTCTTTACAAAGTTGATGCTCGCAAACAGTTTGTTTTGTGTAAAAATAATGAGACTGAACAAAACGTTACCAGGACAGTAAGAGATAACGCTTGTCCACGATTATTGCAGTGGTATATACCCGGACAGATAACAAAACAAAATCCAGGCCATCGCCGATATGGTGCTCATTACTTCGGTCTCAAAAGCCTTGTAATTTCGCTAGATTTTTTTTAAATTTTAATTTATCATTGTTACAATAATTACAACACACACCATTAAACCTCGTCGAGGTTTGTCTCGGTATTGGGGTCCTTTTTAGCTCTTTATTTTTAATTACTTAATTTTAACAATAACAATACAATAAAAATAGGAAGTCATCGTCGCAAGCGAGCGCCACGCACGCGAGTGCAAGTACTCTTCAAACTAGAACAGAATGCTTACACACTACTGCTTGGCGGTAGAATATTCGTCTTGGTACCTACCTACACTACCTCCCGCCAAAGAAATCTGTCACCAAAAAATTAAAAATTTAATGCAGCAGGCCAGAGACAAGTCGAAGAAATAGCTCTTGCGACCCCAGCAAACAGAATAATTATTATAATTTATTAACATATTATACCTATTGGGCAGTTTTTCTTATTATTAAATTTGAACTTCAGACAAATGACATTTAAAATATTTAGAAATAAATAAATAAGGTAATGGAAACGAACAGTTGAAATCATTACATTTATTGTAAATTAACTATTTCAAACTAACATAGCAATAAACGGCTCAGGTTTCCTTGCACAGTTCTGGCACTCAATCATCTTGTACTACCGCAGCCGTCCCGAGCAACATTCCAAAATACGTGAACATACAAATTTTAAATTAATGATAGAACAGTGCATCTAATACATGCGAATAGTGTTACAAAGGTATATTTTCTGAATATAAGATATACAATGACAAGACTCAAAATACCCACTGTATAAAACTTGGTTTTACACGCCCTAAGAGTGGGCTAGTCCACATCAGAAAGTGAGATACATAATTTAATTTTTAATCCTAAACATAAGCCCCTAAGAGGCGTGCGGAAAGTCCGGCCGGGCCACCGTCTGATCAACCAGAGAAAAAGAGAAAGTATACTTACTTCTCAGTCTTTCCAATTGGTCTGTCGCGGTCGTCCCGAAAGACCAATCCACAGGTCTTTTAGGGGTATAAGGTAACGACGTACACTCGAAATATACTACAGATAATACGCGTAGATTTGTACAAAGCGAAGGTTGGTGTTACTCCTTACATTGGGTCGTTTACAACGACGGTAACTAGAAGCGAACTAAACCTAAGTGCCGGTAGGTCGCAACCAAAACTACCACTGATAGACAACTAATTACATACAATTTTATATGTACTAAGGTGCAGTTTAGTTTAGAACAAGTGTTTAGTCATACGCTAATGCTAATATCTCATACATAATATCGTTACAGTTAAAGCGATTAAGTTTCACATTCGTGGAGCGCCTTCTAATGCTTTCGCGGGCAAGAAAGCGCCGATACGCAAAGTGGGATTCGATTTAAAAAGTTGCGTCACAGACTAGTAAAACAAACGTATAAACTAAAAACCCGTTAACGATAACAAATCGTGTAAATCCGAATAAAAAAATATAATGTACCTTTTATGTACAAAATCAATACAACCAGCGCATTGACGCTAAAGCAAAGGGTTACAACATCCAAGTTACTGTAATAGATTCCAATATAAAATAAGAAGAAACACCTAAAGTGGAGACTACGTGAGACTATCGCTTCATAACAATTAAAATAAATTTTTTTTTTCGAGTCTACATTCACGTAACTATTATGCTACGTTTAAATAAATAAATAAGAATTTCTCTAACTAACCTACCTAAACGAAAATAGAATTACAAACAAAATACTGAACAAACAAACGTCAATCGATAGATAGTCAAAGGTTTCGTTTCGAGATAGTTAAGATTCTAACAATGTTATGGCAAATGAAATCTGAAAATTGCGATACCATGAGTAGCTTGCTCACTGCTCTCTTTCTGTTTCGTCTCACTGGAGACGTGGAGTGAGTACTCATGGCGTGCGGGGGAAGGGTAGGGTGTATTTATAAGACGCAGAATTCGTCGAGCAGATTCTTCAACTCCTTGTTGTGGGCCGCCTTAGAGCCAGTGGCAGGGGAGGCGGCGGTAGCTCGTCCATTGTAGCTGAAAAACCAATGCATAGTAAGATGCGATAAATCAGAAGGCCAATAAATTAATCAGATAACCTTCCAAAATAAAAAACGCGTGAGTTGGACACCACTACTCCTGGAAGAGACATAACCGCTAGTTTTAAGCATTTAGACATATGTTACAAGTTTTAGTTTGAAAAAAGAAATGTAGGTTTCATCTCTTTCTCCGTTGTTTCCTTGAAGTTTAAGCGAGTATTAGTAGTGGCCACCATCTTGCATTATTTTTTTATTTATAAAAACTGTAGTCCCAATTTATAACAAAAAAGAATACTCCAATATGCTCTAACTCGTTTATCCTAGTTAATTATATTAATTAATTAGTGGGTCACGGGGATGATCATTCATTACTTTCTCTTTTTTTTCAGATATTACCTTAACATACCACAGTAAAAATCAATCTTAAATGCTCATGGTTTAAAGAAAACACATAAAAATACATAAAATATGATGCATTAACCCGGTCACTGAACATACACGACTGTTTACAGCTTGAATTCCTTTTCTTTGTAAATAGAAATCTCACGATGTAATTGATTAAAAGTAAACAAAATAATGTTGCCAAATGTAATATATGAAACGAAAGCCATAAAACCGTAATAGATACAACAAAAAGCGCACACTATAAGGATACAAATAAATACATTCAGCAGGCAACTAAAAAAAGCAGATAGAAACAATTCTCATCGATTTATCAAAATCAGACCTTGGAACCAGGCCAGGGAAACCAAACAAAATCTGAATAATGAACCGATAATGTCTTATTAAATTCTGATATCAGAGCGATAAGTACATTATTTAATATTTATGTTATGATATCGGTAGCATTTTTTATTCCATAAAATATACTTATGAAAGATTGTGACAGCGTCTCACTTGAAATTTGCTCCAAATAGACGAGACCTGCGGCAGTGGAAGCTAAAAATGCGGTTGGGCCTGCCCCAACTAATGCGGTTTGTGAAAGCGGACGCGATAGCAATGTGAAGCCAGCCCCACAAAGATACGGCCTATGACAGCGACTAAATACGCGCTGTGTGGGGAAGACTTGAAGCAGTTAAAAAACAGTAAACAGTAAAAAAGTTACCACAAAACTGAATTGTGTAGAGCTTATTTAACAAATTGAGCATATCAGGGTATTAATGCTCACCTAATTGTGCGCGGCACAGTTTCCGTCTCAACATTTTGGGGCTCAGGTTTCTGGTTGCCGCCAAATAGCTGGCTTAACCACCCACCCCCTGATTGGGACTTGGCCCTGCAACCAAGTCATGTTATGCACATGCGATAAGTTGGGGCAAAGGCAGAATATGTGGCATATTAGATGTTTGTAATCCTTCGGCTCCACTATCTGTCCTTATTTCCTTATAATAATCTCATTTTTTAATGTTAAAACAATAAGACGAACGAGACGCTCTTCTGACGGTAAGAAATAACGTCTCGCTTAATGGAATATGCTCATAATAACCCTCATTAGAATTAATAAGCAAAACTAATATGTTAGTTCAAGGCGAAAAAAACCATTATTCATGCACAATTGTGTTTTGGTACAAAAAGATGGTAAAATATTTGAAAATTCAAGCTGCAAACAATGTGTAAAACAAGAGACGTGATTTATCTGGAGCCGAAATTAACTGCTTTCGTCCAAACAGCTGCTTAAGTAGCTTCAATCTCAACCCTGTTTTCATAAGTGAGGCATGTGCTTAACGAAATATTAATATTTACCTAGAAAACAACTTCAAACTAGTTCAAAACGTTCAACCAATTTGCGTGATTGTTCTGGAGATGACTTTCTCGTACATAACGTTTTTACGATCGGATAATAGAATTTTGAACTAAATCAATTTCGTATCGCGCAACTCTTAACTCATTCTATATTTTTGTTATTTTCAACATGGTGTATACACTGCTCTGCAGCTGAACGAAGTTAATGTTCGAATCAAGTTATCTATACGCAGCAGTCACATGCGTGGTAAGCACTACATGTGTTAGACAGTGGGATTAGAAGTGCCCTTTCTTGGTTTTTTAAAGCTTTGGTTGGTGTTTTACCGTTTAAAGCCGAAAGGTAATTCTTATACCCATAGCTGCAAACAAATTTTGCTAGACCGCCGACGTATCTCTCGATGAATCCGGCGCCCGTACGACGATACCATTCTATGGTAAGAAGTTTCGTCACATCGCCGAAACATCCAGGTAAATAAACACTATAGTATATCGTGCGCGATTACGTCTTGATAATAAACATACCTGATGCACTTCTGGTTCTGCAGTAGTGTGCGGAACCTCGGCTCGATGTAGCTCCAGGAGCCCATGTTCTTGTGCTCCTCCTGGCTCCAAACAAGTTGCGCGTTCGGGTACTTCGCTACTTCCGCCTTGATCAGATCGTACGGGAACGGGGAGATCTGTTCCAATCTGTACACAAATATTATGTTAATATTGCAGTAAAATTATATGGAGTTATAAGCTTGGAGTGCACTGACAAATGAGGAGCATTGTACTCATCATAACGAACATATTTTACTCTGGGCATAAGACTGAAATCGCGAATACAAAATCTGCTGTTCTATACGTTTGGTTACCTTTTTCATAAAACAGTTGATTTTTATTTAGGTTTTCAAAGTTGTGCCCTTAGTAAATGGGATCAACGGTTCGCAAGTTATCGTCAAACAAATATAGGTACAACATAACAGATATTCATAAATACGACACGTACATAATAATTATAAACGTCGATTCGTCCAAGTAGATTCGGAAACACCTCTTCATTCAATAAATTTGCCGAAATACAATTCAACGGGACACTTTTACTTTACTACCTTGGCTTAGGTATTACGTACTTATGAGTTATGCTTTTTTTATGATTGACAAGTTAGATGTTTAACTACAGCACACCTGATGTTTAGTGACGGTGTGGTCGAAAATGGTAAAGACACCTAGCCTAAAATGGGTACTGGATCTCTGGGATGCCCAAGCACGATGTTGGATGCTAGACGGTAGACATTAATGAGATAAAGAAATGTTTACCTGGCGATGGCGATGTCCTTTTCGAGACCACGCTCGCGGCGTTCCTTCAACATGTCGTAGTAGACGCGTCCCGAGCAGAACGCAAGCTTGCGCACTCCAGACGGGTTCTGAGATGCTACGCCTTCCTCGGGAATCACTCTGTTCACAATGACATTAAAGATTGTAGAGCACGTGCTGTGGCTTTGCAAAGGTACAGATGCAACTAGGAATGCCACTATTTGCATGAAGTAGCTTCTGCAACAGACTATGACCCCCATCAACGCTTTCATCATTTTTTCAAGGGTTGTCGTGGATATTTACTGGCAGGGGAAATACACAACATACCCAAGCGGAACAGCAATGCAGGGCTTATCGCCCCTATTCCGAATAAGTATGGCATTAGTAAAGACACAGGTAATTTTAGCTCAGTAAATACATGAACTGAACTTCTCATTGTTGTATAAATGTAAAGGGGTGGAACTCCCATTGCACCCGATTCCATTCCGCCCAGCTGAATAAAACTTTTTAAACATATTTTTGTTATATTTTCCGCGATTAATTCCCGGTAACAATTTATAATTATGCGCTAAACCAAAACTTACCTCCTAAAAGCAGTGCCTTCATTCATGTCGTCGAATGAAGACTTGGCCTCGGGATGCCTGAGCAACGACTTGGGCGTCATCAGGATGAGGGGTTTGCGGAACGGCAGCGCGATCTGACGCCGCAGGATGTGGAAGTACGACGCCGGATTCGAGCAGTTTGCCACTATCCAGTTACAGTCGTGCAGTTGGCGAACTAGAAAAATAAGTTGACGGTTACTTTTAAAAGCGAGTAACGCGATTTTTAACGCTGGTTCTTATTCTTCATGAACATAATATTATGGCACGTAACACGTACGACTTTATTATTATTATATAGCTAGCCGAAATTATGTAATTTTTTTTATTGTAATTTTTATTTATGATGTAATTGTTTTTAAGTAATTTTTTTTTATTGTAATTTTTTTGAAATGTTCATGTTTTTATTTTTATTTTTTATCATGATGTAAATTTTTGGTAAATTATTTTAAATTACATTAAATACTGTATCTATAATTATGTAATGTTGACATATAACTTAGATTTGTTATCAAATAAAAAAGTAAACTAATAGGTCATTTTGGCTTAGCATTATACAGGGATACTCCGTTAATCAGTCAGCATTCTTGTAACAGACATTTAGTTGTCAAGTTACACAATTATCTAATAATAATGTTTATTTCAGACCCAGCATTCATAGTGCGGCATCAATGCGGTGGCGAATTTTTTTTTTCTTTCTAATTGTCTTACCTGAATGGCAATAAGAGCTCACGGTACGGAACCAGACCTGTTTGTAAACAATAAAAAATTGATTTACCTTCGTAGTCGGGGCTCTCAGGCGGCATGTAGTCTGGGTCGTCAGCGCTCATTTGGAGGAACCTCTCCAGGCGGGCAGATGAGTGCTCGGGACCCTGTACACACAAGCAATGTATTAAAGTCAGCAGCAACGCACATAAATAAGAAAAGATAGGGGGCGTTCCGTGGGATTCGAACTCAGGACCTCCAGATCGGAAGCCAGACGGACACCCAACTAGGCTGCTGAAACTTTAGTAGGTTAAAGAAATAAAATATATATCGTAGGACAGGACACACAGCGCCATTTGACCCCAAACTAAGCAAAGCTTGTGCCATGGAAGCTAGATAGCTAATAGAATACATAAATATTTTTTTTTGTAAATATACATAATACATATTATACTTATAATACATACAGAACACCCAGACAGAAAAAAACATTTGTTTATTCCACAAAATGTTTGTCCTGGGTAGGAATCCAACCCACACCCTACAGCTGTTTATTGTTACAGCCATTCCAGATGTGATTTACCATCTTCGACCATACCGTCACTTAACATCATGGGAGCTGTAGTCAAACACCTAGCTTGACTACCTAGCTTGCTTAACCATAAAAAAGGTCTTAAAGCAGATATACCAATGAACCAACAGGGCTGTCAAAACTTAACACACATTGAATGTTGCAGTGACGATGTACACTTACCATGCCCTCCATGCCGTGCGGCTGCAGTAACACGAGCCCGGACTGGCGCACCCACTTGGCTTGCCCGCTCGAGATGAACTGGTCGATGATGCACTGCGCCACGTTGTTGAAATCACCGAACTGAGCTTCCCAGAGAACTAATGCGTTCGGGTTCGTTACGGAGTATCCCACTTCGAAGCCCAGCACGCCTAAACACAAACAAATAATAATTAGCTGTATGATATAACTAAAAAAAGAATAAGCTTTCACAAACATTCATTATTATAAACAACCTTGTATACTTGATTATACAATTTTTTAAACGTTTTAAAGTCCAAGAATATAATTATAACCAGGCCTTTTTGTCACTTCTTTTTTGGGGGCTCGCTTATTATTGAATAACTATTAATTATTTTGTTTTTTTATAAGTTTGACCTATTAAAAGAATGTTTTTTTTTCAAATTCTTTAATTTTTTTCAGTTTTTATGACAATTTTTCGTTATTTTCAAAATAGGCTATTTGACTCTATTTAACAATATGGTGCAAATTGATATAATCCTAATAAATTGCAGCGTAAAAAAGCATATTCATATATTTTAAGACTAAAATATGTTTATTTTGTGCAATAAAAACGACAATAAAATTTATTTGTTTTGAGTTTTGGTTACGTGATGTGAAACAGTCTGTGATTGGTAGCAAGTCTGATGACGTCACACCAAAGTAAAAATTCAAGAAAACAAAAAAACTTTCGCCTTGTTTAGCTCGTTGTTTACTTTGGTGTGACGTCAGATGTGTCACGTGACCAGGGTCCTGATCAAAATTGCATTATGGCGCGTTTTTTTCTCATTCAAACTTTCATATCGATTTTTAGCGAAAATACGACAGATCCCAAGGAAATATAGACGTGATGTGCAGTAAATATAATTAGAAATTATTTAAAACTATTTCCTAATAGTAGTCAAATAGCCTATTTCAGTGCCCACACAAAAAATCGGTTATAAACCGATCTTTTTACATAGTCAGGTAAAAAAGTCGCCATCATAATTAAGTTACCGTATTCAGAGAGCGAGCTGTTGCAGACGGTGTAGGGCGCCTGGTCGGGGTAGAGGTGCGCGAGAGCGCAGTAAGTCGCCTTGTCCACTTTCTGGTGGTGCAGCACGTGATGCCTGGAGAAACAAGTTCATCATACACATTCTGTAATATTTACTGCGAAAAAATAATGGAATGCAAGAGAAAGACAGTAGCACAAATCTGAACACAAAAACGTTGATCAGACTCTACATCAATACGATGAAACAAGCTGACCTAGAACATATTACATTAACACACGGTGTGTTCCGGCAGCCACACTTGAGAGCCAGTTCCATTCCAGGCTAGGTGTGCTTTACCATCTTCGACCACACCTTCACTTAACATCAGGTGAGCTGTGGTCAAAACACCTAGCCTATCAACCATAAAAAAACAGCTTTTGTAGCTATGATACGTGGGTTCAAATCCTAACAATGAGATCGAGCTAACAGTGAATCAAAACGTAAAGAAACTGTGTAAATGTGGTAAGTAAATTACCGCAAGAACCTTCGCAATGTAGTGTGGAACGGCTCTATGATATCAGGTTACAGAACCCTTACATGTACTTATCTGCTTATTCATTATTTTTTTTTTTTTTTATGGTTGACAGGCTAGGTGTTTGACCACAGCTCACCTGATGTTAAGTGAAGGTGTGGTCGAAGATGGTAAAGCACACCTAGCCTGGAATGGAACTGGCTCTCAAGTGAGGCTGCCGGAACACACCGTTAGATGCTTGGCGGCAGATTTTCAACTTGAGGGTGGTAGCTAGCCAGCCGAGTACTAGAAAGTACCCTACCGCCATGCTATGTTTTCCTCACGATGTTTTCCTTCACCGGCAGCTCAAGTTCATTGTTGGGGTTTGAACCCACGCCCTTCGGCATGCAAACCTACCGCACTAACCACTGAGCTATCATCGCTACAAACTACATTATGAACTAGTGTAAGTAGGTACTACATGCATAATTAAGTTACAATAAACTTGTATGCATTTTAGTACCAAATTTCTCTCTACTTTTCATATCAAACAATTTCATACCAAAAAACTAGAAATAACTAGAAAACTCTGACGTCTCAAAACTTCAAAACTCCATATTCACAATCAAACTTGATTTGCCTATCGTATGTATTTTTAGTGTTTATCATATTAGAATTAATTCTAAACTAAATTAAAATTGTAAAATATCAACACAGAAGCAAGCAATATTAGTATAAACTGTTTACATAATTATAAACATTTTAAAGAAAAAATGATATTTTTGAATTCGAGAGATTTTTTTTACATATCTCTGAATATGTAAGTTGGTTGCTCACCTATGCGAGAAAGTGCCTCTTTCGACGTCTTCTCCAGACAAGCGGACGTGAATGCCCTCCTTCAACAGAGATCCAAACGCCATAGCTTCAGCCAGGGCCCAGTCCACGGTACGGTTCTCGACCATCTCCATTCGAGACTTGAGGATACGCAGGAGACCCTTGTGGATCTCGAACTCGGCTGCGTTGGGAGGTGGCTGAGAGAAACGCTTGCCGATGTGGACAAGTGTTTCTTCTACTACGCCGGTAGTTGACATCTGGTGAGTCATTGATATGGTTAGTTTATATGTGTAACTAGCTTTTTTTTTTTTTTTTAATGGTAGACAGGCTAGGTATTTGACCACAGCTCACCTGATGTTAAGTGAAGGTGTGGTCGAAGATGGTAAAGCACACCTAGTCTGGAATGGAACTGGCTCTCAAGTGAGGCTGCCGGAACACACCGTTAGATGCTTGGCGGCAGATTTTCAAATTGAGGGTGGTAGCTAGCCAGCCGAGTACTAGAGAGTACGCTACCACCATGCTATGGTTTCCTCACGATGTTTTCCTTCACCGGCAGCTCAAGCTCATTGTTGGGGTTTGAACCCACGCCCTTCGGCATGCGAACCGACCGCGCTAACCACTGGGCTATCATCGCTACAGACTACTACTGCGCCCCGCGGTATTATAATCTTAATGAATCCAGGTTAATCCAGGGTTTCAGCTGTCTCCATACCAAATTTTATACAAATCCAACGATATTTATTATCGTACCCCGTGGTTATAGCGTTATGATATGAGACCAGACCAGTTACCACAAAAAACTAATTTTCACTCAAAAGAATCGCCATTTATTGATTGACGCTTTGCTACGAAATGGTCAACTTTTTTTTCACTAATAGGCTAGCTAGCGTTTGACCGCCAACCAACCGCCGTGTATCTATCTAACACACACTGCACCATCTAGATCCCCATATGAAAGTAGAAAATAACCCAAAGAATAGCCTGATTTACAGAGTATTATATTATCAGTGACCTTACTACCATATTGTCATATATAAATAAATCAGAGTCTGTACCTTGAGGGGGTCTTTGCCCTCGAAGAAGCCAGACCAGGGAGAGTCGAGCCAGTCCTTGTATTTGATGTGAGTTTCTTGCTTGGCCTGATTGTAAGCATCTTCGCAAATCTTTTCGTACTTGTCCTTTACGTCTTTCACTTCTTCAGCGGTTACCACACCCTCGGTGATCAGCTGGTCGGCGTATTTCTCCAGTACTGGAAATTATTAAAATCATATTTTGAATTTTAATGCCTTAAGCCGGCCATACACCGGAGCTAAAAAATACCCCAACATTTCGTCGTCATCATCATAATCAGCCTATCCAGTGCTGGACGAACATGTGCCTTTTCTGGGGCATACCACTCAGCTGATCTTCGGTTTTTCGTTGCCACTCATATCTATAATCGTGTCTACGCAGGACAATAATACGAATCGAATTGAAAGCCTTACTCCTTGTCGAAGTCAGTTAGTTAAAAATAGATTCACCTGGCAAAGGCAAGTAATAATGTAAGAATTTGTTATGTTATACATTAATTTAATTATTATAATTTACAATAACATCATAATAATTTAATTTAATTTTAATTAATTTAATCACAATAGCAGTCTCAATGTGCTATAATGTAGTTAACATCTGTCCGTATTTAATTTCTGCGCAAATTTTTCCAAGCAATATGACTTATAAACTTGGTACGATTCTACTTCTAACTTTTATATGAAAAACATCACATGTTATGAATTTAATATTTGGAAAAACGATCTGTAACTTTGGTGTTATCAATAAAAGATTTGTATTTGTTAAGCGAAGATGGTCTACGATGGAGCACCCTTGCAAAGATACCGATTTACAAGCCACTAGAACACATCCAAATTGTATCTATAATACATATTTGGATTGCTAAGCGGTTCGTACAAATAAAGCGGAAAAGTCGTTCGAGTGAAACAGTGTCAATTTTTGGAGCTCTTAGCTGCCCGATAGTAGAATAAGTATGCAGATTTAAAACGCGCTCTCCTAGAATACTGGTAGACAAGCGACTTTGCGTCGCTGTTCAAGGATTTGAAGCCTAATCTGAACAAGGGACTCATTACTGATGAGTTTCTTGGTACATTTCTCAATAGACTCCAACGCATGGATGCTGGAGTTTCAAAACAAGTTTATTACTTTTTAATTTGTTTGTTTAGTTTTTTTCTCTCTCTCTCTCTTTCTAGTTTGTGTTTTTTTAGTTTTTTTTTTTAGTATAATAGTTTTTTTTTCTTTAGTTTATGTTTTTTAATAGTTTATTCTATTCTATTCTATACTCATTATATTATTTCTCTCTCTCATTTTCTATATTCTATAGTTTATTACTCATACGTAATTGCATTAGCAAATTGAATTACCTAAAAATAGAAAAAAAGGATAAGAATATATCGTGTATTTTCTACTAACCAGGCTTGGTCTTCCTAATCTTCTGGTACATGAGCGGTTGTGTGAACATTGGTTCGTCGACCTCGTTGTGCCCGTTACGGCGGTAGCTCACGATGTCTATGACCACGTCCTTGTGGAAGGTCGCGCGCCACTCGGCCGCTACGTTGCAAACGTGCATCACTGCTTCTGGGTTGTCGCCGTTTACGTGGAAAATGGGCGCGTTCACAACTCGAGCCACGTCTAGAAACAAATTTATGAATGATAGTTTTTCTGTCATATTTGCTGGATCAGGTTTGAACATTCCATTGCTGAGCGAACCCTCGAATGATGATTCGATACTCCATTATGTTTGCACTGTGGGTATATACGGATTCTAGTACATAAAATTCTTTCAACATTTTTGAAATCGCGATGTTTAAATTCACCAAAAATTTAATGATAGTTCAGTGGTTAGCGCGGTCAAATCGCACGCCGTGAGTTTAAATCTCAAAAATAAGCATGACCTGCTTGTGAAGGAAAACATCGTGAGGAAACTATAGTGTGAAAATAGTTTACTTTATAGTATTTGGCTGACTATTCAAGCTAAAAATCTGTCGCCATGCACCTAACGGCAGTCTCATTTCAAAGCTAGGTCCACTCTAGTCAAGGTGCGCTTTACCATCTTCAACCACAGCATCAGGTGAGCTGTGGTCTAACACCCAGCTAATCAACAATTTGAAAAAAAATCATACATTCTGTAGTTTTATATTATATTTTATCATACCATATACACTTACCGGTACAATAAGCTGAAGACCTGGAATGCCTAGGATCAGTAGTGAAGCCGACCTGGTTGTTGGCCACGATGTGGACAGTTCCGTGGGTGGTGTAAGCGGGCAGGTCTGACAGATGCATAGTCTCGAACACTACGCCTTGGCCGGCGAATGCAGCGTCACCATGGAGAAGGATTGACATCACCTACAAGAAAATTTAGATGAACAAAATATGCATTTTTTTAAATTCCAATAATACTATAAATATAAAAGTTTGGATGGATGGATAGATGGACGGATGTTTGTTACTCTTTCACGCAAAAACTACTGAACGGATTTGGATGAAATTTGGTATGGAGGTAGCTGAGGTGTGGATCCAGGGTGGATTAAGACATAGGCTACTTTTTATCCCGAAAACATATAGCGGGTAACACCGCGGGGCGCAGCGCAGTTCATTGATACATGGATTCTATAAATTGAGGGTATGCCCAACAATAGAATGCTAAAACTTTAAGACAGAAAAAACATCCAACGTCGGATTGAAAACGAAAAATGAATTTGTATACCTAAATAGAAATACGGATTGTGTATGCGTGACTCGAGCAAGTTTTTGCGTGAAAGAGTAACAAACATCCATCCATCCATCCAAACTTTCACATTTATAATATTAGTGGAATGAATAATTTATCTGTGAATAGGTATATACTTGTACATAGACCTTTTTACGATTAATTTAGTTTGCTAGCTTATACCCTGGAGGGGTTAATAGACACCTTCTCTCGCGTTTTAGTACACCTTTACCTTGTATATTATATCCGCGGTTACCATTTCAGTTTTTATTCCTGGAATTCGTTGAGACATTATTTTTAACCATAAAATAAATTATTCACCTAGCGTAGGTATAGCTCAGTCAGTATAAGGTAACACACCTTCTTGCCCTCATTGTCTCCTCTGTAGAACTGCTCAGCTCGGGTCTTGCCCTGTACCACAGGGTCCACAGCCTCCAAATGCGAAGGGTTGGCGCACACCGCCAGACGGATGTTCTTGTTTGTAACGCGATTCAAACGCTCGATGTACGTTCCGAGATGGTACTTCACGTCACCGGAGCCCTGGAATTACATAAAATGGGTTAGACTGTGGAATATTCAGTTCTGCGGTTTACTATGGTAAAAACGTTCTAAGGAAAGCCAAGAGACAAAGCCAAGACTCGAATTTAAAACCAGCTAGAAGCATGTTTCACCATCAGTGGTAATGCTAAGTATTTTCCGTGTTGCAAAGAAGTAGAATAATGATAGACATGACCTTTCTGAAATAAGTTTATGTCTTTAAAATAAATCGAACGCCATAGTTACTTCGATCCGTCTTTAAATTCAGAAATGTCGCTGCTATTTGTGTTCTGTGTGCTTTAGAAAATAGAGCCGAGTTTCATAGAATTTTGACATGTGTCAGTCTCTTTTATGCTTACGACAATGACAACTGTTTTTACCATTGTGAGAACTGAGAACAACTTGGGAGTAGAACCAAACGGAAACAAATCATATCGCCGGAATAAAGAAAAATCATGTCGCCGCATTATATCATTTTCAGAACACTTTAGTCTTTTCAATTTTAATATATAAAAAATAGTACAAGTCATAAAGTACCCAATTTTGTGCATGAGCATAAGGAAGTAAATTGAAACATATTACGTTGTACAAATCTCCGTAGAAGCTTCTAGTGGAGTTAATACTATTTACTAGGATATTGACTAGACTAACTTTATTTTAACTAAGACTTATATTAGTTGGATTATATCTAGAGAAACTTTGAATATGAACTACTTCACACTGGCAGAATGCACAAAGTGCAATGCCAAAAGCAAAGGAAAGAAGTAAGGACCAACTCACGTCATCTTCTGCTTCGAGTCCAGCGAACTGAGTGAACAGCTGATGCAGGGGTTTGCGGCACACATTGGCCAACACATTGAGACGACCTGAAATTCGATATAAAAAGCCTTTGATTGATAAACAAAAACGTTTTAAACTTAAATTCAAAACATTATTTTTTTAGCGTTATCAGGCAAGATTGCTAGTTCATTTCTGAGATTTTTCCTATAATAAAACACGCTAATATTGGATATTATACACATCAGCTATTGACAATACATAAAATGTCGCCAAGTTTACTCTAGGAATCATCATCATCATAATCATTTCAGCCGTAGGACGTCCACTGCTGGACATAGACCTTTATGGATGATGGATGCATGGTCAATGAGGGAGAGATCGGTTAGAAGCGGCTCGCATCCAGCGCGTTCCTGCGGTCTTTCTGCGGTCGTGGTCTCCACTCCCAAAACTTTGCAGCCCCATCGGCCAAGACTGGCACTTGAATGTAAGAAGTGAGATGCCAAAAATGAATAACAAAATATAGAACAAGCATAGATGTGTCATCTTTGATGGAATATTTTTAATTGAATATTCCATTATTCCATATTCGTAGTACTGTAACATTTACAAAATATGCCAAGTCAGGTAACACCAGAACTTATGACTACAACCTGTGTGTCAAGAGTGTTAAGGGTTAAGAAGAACGATAATAAACCTCATACCTCTGTGAGGCATGCCCATTATTATGGACTCGACTCCGAGCCGTGTAGAAACGTCGATCACTTGCTTCATGGCCGGGATCAGGATCTCGCAACCCTCCAGACCGAAACGCTTCTCTGATGACCATTTCTTGGCGAGGAAGTTCTCGAATCTATGAAGAAATTGTACATATTAGACTTCTCTACAGTAAAGAGATAATACGGGATTTAAAATACAAAACACTTACATTTCTTTCAAAGCCGTCTATTACACAAATTAAGTGAATATACTTATTATGGCAATGAAGTCATCAGAATCATCATTTTGTGTGGCATACATAATTATATTAAACAGTGTAAGCACTGTTAATATAAAGATGTTGCACTGTTGCTAGTATTTTAGTCATTAGTTAATTTGGTTAATATTGTATTTTTTTTTTTTTAATGCAGCTAAATTAAAACAACAGGTATCTAAATAAAAATAAAAATTCAGTCAACAAATACCTCGCCCCTGACTGAACCTGGTGCAAAGGAACCCATGAGGCTGGCATTTATTTAGTTGATTTAGTTTTTTTGTGCCTAGTGAGTCATCTTTAACATTTTTAATAGTAGAAAAGTTTGTTGTTAAATGTATGGAGCAGCTGATTGTTTTTGACATTTCAGTGTTATGCCCACATTTAAAGTTGTTCATAATAATCAGTAAAATGACTCCCTTTCAGCTTAGTACATCCCAAGCTTAAACCCCTGTATATCAACTGATTTTGTACCCACATTTGTTTAGAATATTACTTAACTGATAACATTAACCTAATGACCAATCATCAAAACTACAATGCAATGCGTCAATTCCATATCTCTTTACATTATTGTGTCAAAAAGGCCTTGAGATGACAGATGGGCGGAAAAATCAATTCATATAATTTTTTATGACTTCTAATCTAACAATTCAGTTTATCTTATCTAGTTTAGAAAATAAAGATTTTAGGATTATAAGAAATTTATACTACCCCTCATAAGCCTAAGAGTGATATAAAACTTGGGCGTGATGAGAGAAAATCGAGACTTTATAAAAGTAGGTTTTTCTTACCTTAATGATATATAATTTAAATTATTTTCAGATACCTATGTTAGGTACAATTACAATATTTGTACAGATCTATATATTTTATAAACTAATAATTTTTTAAATACTGCTATTACGGTGATAATCATTTAATTGTTTTAAAAGTTCAGTTATCGGATTTCAATAATTCCTATATGTATACGGAAATGTATTTTTATCACAAAAAAGTTGCGCTCACTGCATCCCACATAAAACCTAGCACGCGTGTAGTGCTAATTATATTTAGAACTACCTAGTACCTACCTATATTTATAATTTATTTTTTTAAGATTTTTTTTTCTCCAGCGAAATTCTCCAGCTTTTAAACAACTGAAGTTGTTTAGTTTAACTAGGGAAGCTGCCTGTGATACTTTGTTTTAGGGATAACGTAGTATAAAACTAACTTACCCGGTAGACCTCGTGAGACGTGCAAGGATCAACCGTTTCTGGTCGGGACTCATTTTGGTCACGTTGGGCGGTTCCATGCGCTGACGAATCCAGTTGCATTGTTCTAGCGAGTTGATGAACATGAATTCGATACCGATGTTGTCGCAGTATGCTTGTTCTAGACGATTTAAGATTTCTCTGGAAAAATATATAATGTTGATATGAGACAAAATGTCATTGAATAACCGGTAACAGTATAGTTAGCTAAGAAATCATGTCATGATTAAAAAGTGGCATACGTTGAGTGACCTACCCTAGCGACAAAACTACTGTGCAGCCCGAAGGTCTCTGACGAGTTTTTGGCGGGAACGCGGAAAGAGTCGTGTCGCCCCGTTGTATTTTATCCAAAACTAGTGTTTTGTCGAGTGTTTATGCATAAAAATAGTGGTGTTTTATTCATAAAGTGCCGAATCACACGCGCGAGTTTGGGAAAATGATATAATGTGGTGAAACATGACTTTTCGTGTTGCTTCCAAAACTCCATCGAAGCTTTATAATAAAGTCGCCATTACTTTACTAAAGCATGACTGACTTGACTGACACGGACTAAACTTGACCACGGCTGGACTTTGACTATAACTATACCTACGAGGCAACTTATTTAACATAATAAATATAAAACACTTGACACTGGCAAATGCTCAAAATGCGACGCCAAAACCAAAGAAAAAAAAAGGTCTCTGACATGACTTGACGTTTGCCGTTATACCAAATATTTTTTAAGGGCGAATTCCAGTTGTGTATAAAATATGTAGTTGATTTCAGACTGGGTCCCATAGTAAGAGTTGTTCACATTGATTAGTAGAACAATCAGCTTTATAATAACGTTTAACATAATCCCGCATACGTGTCTACTTAAAAGGAATCACGTAAAAAAAAGTCAAAGAAGGTGAATGTCAAGATTCCAGATAAGAATGCAACGTAGATCCGATAATCCGTGCAATTTCGATAGTCTTTTGATAAAGTATATTTTGTAAACAAGGTCAGCAATAACAGCAGCTAACTCCCCGCCATAGATAAAGTAGATTCAACCTTATCACGTCGGAAGGCGTATATATATTTTTACTTTTACCATTTAGTCTTAATACCATGACATCATGCATTCATCGATTATGATAAAGAATGAGATGTAGCTTGAAAAACTAAACCCATCATATTTCCTTACGGCACATTCTGTTTTGTAAGTATACAAGTTTATTTATTTGTGCTAAATCTTATCTTTTTTAAACTCCAATAATTAAAAAAAATAATAAAAATATATATATTCGCATCTTTTTTATTTCATTACATTAAGATATGCGCCATATAGAATACGAAATTGAATTTGCGTCCGAAAATGTGTCGATACGTGAATAATGAAAAGGTACGACGATAGATGCTAAAACTTTAACACTTTTTTTTTATGATTGGCAATCTAGGTTTTTGCCCACAGCTCACCTGATGTTTAGTGACGGTGTGGTCAAAGATGGTAAACACACCTTAGAATGGAACTAGCTCTCAAGTGAGGCTGCCGGAACACACTGTTAGGTGTTTGGCGACAGATTTCCAACTTGAAGGTGGTAGCTAGCCAGCCGAGTACTAGAGACTACCCTACCACCATGCTATGGTTTCCTCACGATGTTTTCCTTCAACAGCACCACACGCGTATTTCTAATATCTAACATATTAATAATCAACTCACCTCAATGGTAAAGCCTTTTCTTTTTCTCCGATAAACGTTGTGGAGGGCAGTTTGAATACTCTGTCCATGTCAGCCTCATCTATAACATAGGATGCTTATGAGAGTACGAACGTTCATAAAAGCCATGTTCCCACCAAGATACACCCATTCAAGTGAAAAATGAGAAAAACTATGTAGAATTCTGACCCTTATAGCTAAAAGCAAAGAGATGAAGCAGATAGAAAGCATATTGATGTCATATCCCTTTACTAGTATCTCCTATAAAATGGGTAATGTCTCAAGTCATTCCCAGAAATAAATTTTTAGATAATATGTGTATTTATTCCGCTCCTAACATTTTTTTCGCTGCATAGTTTGTAATGTTCTAGTTCAAAGTACAGATGAGGTAACTATTCTTTAACGATAGATAAAGAGGCAGCTTACTGGCCGCGATCCAAAACGATGTTGTCTTATAGTTACTCGTAGATGCCTGACGATCTTCAACCATCCTCAATGTCAAACAATATAACTGTTATTTTAAAATATTTGTATTAATGTGTGTGAGACAATGTAATAAGTTATGTTATAAAAGTTAGATAAATAAAATATCTTGCGCCATGCACGATACAAAAAGTAAACCGAAAACACATACCATGCTATATGGTGGGAATATCAATATGGGGAATATACCGTGCAAGAATGAAAACTACGAAAAACTTTCAGGGCTATTTCAAACAACACGGGCATTTAAAGAATTATATACTTTATACAATAGTTGAATTCAGTAAAACTCATCAAACGTTAGATGAAAAATAAATAATATAATCTATGACCGGTACAAGTTAACGAATAGTGATACTAGCAAATACACTTGCGTTTGAATAGCCCCATTACAGGAATCATGTCATTTTCGAATATGAGGAAACGAGCGTGCGTGCCGAAGACCTGGTGCGTTACATCCACATGTCGTAGTTATGGCGTCTAAAATAGTTTACGAACAGATTTTCAAGTTCAAACAAAACAAAAATGCAAAATAAGATAACTGTTCCTATGTCACTGCAGTTATAATTTTCTGTTCATAAATTATAGCCCGAATTCGCAATTGCAATTTGCTCAATTTTGGAAGAATTGCACAGTCACGTGCCGAGTTTATACGACTTATCGAATGAACAAGAAGTTGCGCCTTCATTGCGTTTATAGGTGGTCTACATTTCAGTGTAGATCAACCTAGTTTTGGAATCCGACTGTAATGTTTGCAATTGTAGAATCGGGGACAAGATAACAATATACCACGCCGCCATAACTACAGGACAAACATTGAGCGGCTGGGTGCTATGTTCAGATTCAGGTTTCGTTTCCTCCTTACCAAACCTGTAGCTGTTGTGAATCACTTCCCGGGGGTTTTTACCCCCCAAATCTTGGTTGGCTATCTCCAAAGGGTCGAGGTTCGCAATATGATGTCCCCGGATCTGTTTTTTAGTCCACAACGTAAGTTTTAGTATTTGCATAATGCAACTGCAGTCTTGTAGTTAGTCGTTGCATTTAAAAATAATTAAAAAGCAAAAATTAGGGGTATCAAATTATAATAACTATTGTAAGTATATTTAACTTATAGTTGTTTCAGTGTCAATAATAAACTGTTGTTTTGTTAATAATAGAATGATTTCAATATTTTTCATT
Source organism: Biston betularia (assembly GCA_905404145.2). Taxonomy (NCBI): domain Eukaryota; kingdom Metazoa; phylum Arthropoda; class Insecta; order Lepidoptera; family Geometridae; genus Biston; species Biston betularia. Next base: position 6,014,687 of record FR989868.1, read on the forward strand.
AGCACTGTACAATGTACATACATATAGAGACGTTACTGTGTTACTTTCGTGTTATATTGCTTGTAACCTGCTCCGTTAGGAAATACAATAAGCGGATAATGAAAAGCAGCAAAGCACTGGCGGTAAATCAGTGCAGGTTATACACATCCTTAGCTTAAATTTAACATCAGCTTAATATTAATACAAGTTATAGTTATTTTGATATACTTATAATACCAGTAGTTACAAAACAGTATCTACATAATAAGTTATCTTGTCTTCAAAACAACGCAATATTTTATGAGTAACAAATTTCTGATTATTATTTATTTTATTTCGTGTTTCAAGTTGTGCAAATTGAAGTCTTTATTATTAAACCTCGTTTTTTACGTTACATACTTTACATTTTATCTCGTAACTACATATTAATGTAGTGACAGGTGAGGACATTTGGTTAGAGTACCTTTTGAGACAATTTTGTTAATAATGTTGGAATATATGAAAGATCATTTTATCTCGTAACTACATATTAATGTAGTGACAGGTGAGGACATTTGGTTAGAGTACCTTTTTAGACAATTTTGTTAATAATGTTGGAATATATGAAAGATAGATACCTCTATCTATCTAACATATATTTTTACTATTTACTCACAAATTATTACCTCTATTTGTTATATTTAATTATTATTTGCATAGGTTCGTTGAGATGATTTATTTATGATTAACTGCGCAAAATATATATTCACGGGAAAATTACCTTTCTCTTTTAAACCTAATTAGTATTTAATCACTTCGATTTCAAACTAGTGATATTTTGTTTAGTTGTTGTTGGCTTAGTGTGTTACTTTTTATTTTAGTTTTTATATAAATAGTTTTATAGATGTTGTGTCAGGCTTATAAGTAATTTTGTTCTCTTTTTTATGTTATGTGTTCTTGTTGTTATCTGCCTAATGAATGTATTCTATTTTAAGTAGTTATACTAAAGTAGCTTTGTTCAGCTGTTCTCAATAATATGTACATTACCTGTATGTTAACCTTAACCTACTTTCAAATACCATGGTCTAGTAAAGGAATATGATGGCAAACATTACAGTAACTTTTAAAAAGGTGTTATTTCTAGTACAAAATATTTACATACATAAACTGATACTCGCATTATTTGACTAAACTATGCAGATGACGGACAAACTATAACAATAATTATATGCTGTATTATTATTAAGTATTAGAGTTTTAGTAAATGTAATGACCGAATATTTCAAAAAGCTAGTCTCAATTTTTCGACTATTTCAATGTAATTTTTCGGTATCATAGTTGAGATAAAATACATAAACATAATCTAATGTAAATGAAAAAAAATACTTTACATAATATAACAGGAGTAGTTGTTAAAGATAGGTTTGTTTCATAAATATCGATACTTATAATATTTCGATAAGTAGCCCAAGCACCAATTTAATATAATTTGCAACTTGCCGAACACCAAAAATCTTAAGCAAAATCAGCATCTAACTATATAAGAATAGGTTAAAGAAATACGAAGAACCATCGCCATTGAGAAATATTTGAAGTATATTCTGGCAAAGTGCTGATTTTTTCAGTGCATCAGAAGCGAAAGAGAAACCTGATTCAATTTTGAAATAAAAACGTATTGCGGATTGAATATTAAAAGGGATTAAATAGTTCTACCCCAATGTCAAATCGGACACAACTCAATAGCGCTTCTGGCTTATAGATTTCGAACACTAGTAATATTCATCTTACTGGCAAATTATTATTAAAAATAGTGCAAGATATCCTTTCATACTTGCCACATTACAATAATAGTGAAACTCCAAAGTGGTCAATTTATAAAGACTATTGAAACAAGTTTTTAGTTAAATAATCTAGAATAATGCAACAAATCTATTCACATCAACTAGAAAGAATTGTGTAACAAATACTAACAGTCCAAATATTTTTAGACGAAACAAACCTCTTTAGTAAATATGTATACTCGCAGTTAAATACCCACTAAACGCCTATCGCAATACGTTCGTAATACTCAATGGAAATGATCATACCGAATCGCACGTGTTCTCTAATGACGGCTTCGTTAGCGAACGCTCTGAGGCCGCCGTGCCAGTCGCCACTCGATATCGGGTCGCCCGAGGTGATGCCCAATGGGTCGAGTTGCGCGACCAGGTGACCCCTCGACTACATCCAACAATTGAAAAACTCACTCCTTTAACTTGTTTTTTTTTTATATTAGAAATGGATCTACCTTTGGCCACCAACTCGCTTTGTATTGCATAGCACCATCCCAGTAATACAAGCAGTTTTCTTTCAAGCCATCCCACAAACCTATATAATTACATAGGTTTTTTTCCTTTATAAAAGTCATAAGTAATAGTTACATTTTCGCATACTGAAAGAACGTATGTTATTTTCGAATAAGGAAATGTTAACAAATCAGAATATAAATGCCCACAAAAAGTAGTTTTAGCAAAACTTATAGATAATAGGAATACAAGCGCAAAATATTGTAAAAATTTATAAAATGCTCATAACGTCGTTCCCAAAACTATGCGCTAGGTCTATGGACTAATTCTATTTTGAGACTAGCAATTTCAATGTCGGTCGATCTAGTTTGAACGTTAGTAGTAAAACAACGTAAATAATATCGTTAGAGAAACTATTCATTTTAGAACTTTTAATTATAAATTTGATGAACACTATGAATTGGTTAGGTTTGATTTTTACTACGACAACATCAAAATGAAACTCTACTGCAAAAATTATTATTATTTAGACAAATCGGGGGCAAATATTATCACACACGTGCATTAAATAAAATAAACTTTAAATAGTGAATGGTCACGATGCAAATATAATGCAAATGAAATCACACGTGAGTCAATCGCGTACAACATTTGCAATCCAAGGTGCTGTACTCGCTAAGGGATCTCCATGATATCATAATGAAATTGAAAACAATCACTGTTCAAGGGGGGTATTATTAACACCAACTACGATGAAGGACGTTAGAGAAAAATTAATAGTCTGACAATAGCTCCATCGCCGCCACTCGTCTCGATGTAGAGCAGCGTAAACCACGTAAGTGTAACGGATGCAATATGCATGTGTGTCATAATACCGCCGCAGATAAAACAGATCGATGACACGCAATGCAATGTTTATGTCGGATTCGATAGTGATTGCTTCCAAATGTATCGACGTGGTCCGTCCTGCGTACCGAAATTGAAATATTTCCTCATGATGAGCTCGGAACTGGGCGCGCGCATACCCAACTGCGGCAGGTTGGCTGTCGTGATGCCCAGGGGGTCCACGTCGGCCGCCAGGTGGCCGCGAGCCTGTCACCACCCGCCACCATGTCATCGTTTAGTCCAAATTACGTGGTACACGACCCGCCGACTCGGCTTAAAAGTATACTTAATGGATCTCCCAGAAACTTACATAATTTGAAACCGCACATCTTTAGTAGGCTACTCGAGTTTCGTAAGAAACACTGCATTCGAAAAAGTACTCACGTTATTTTCGTTACGATTTACTAGAATAGCTCCCGAATATTTATGATCCTGCATACCACAGCATCTCATCAAGAAGAAACTGAATTTCACTCAAAATAAAGCGCTATTGAAGCAAACTCAAAGCCAAAATGTTCTGTAAAACGCACAGAAAGTGGCGCAATATACCTCTTATTCTTTTTGTTGTTGACATCGCGCTCTGTGCATTTAACAGTGTGAAATATTTCAATATTTTCAAGTATTTTAAGATATCTAGTGAAATAAGCCTATGTCTCAGTCAATCACACAAAATAACACACCTAGCGACACGACCATTTCGCGTTCCCGCCAAAAACTCTACCTAGACCTCATGCATGACACATGAAAATATTCGTAAGAATAGCCCTATTTAACGTACTTAGTAACGTTTTTTGTTGACTTGTCTGTACTGTATACGACAACAAAGTATAGAAAACCATGGTAAGTGTAGTGTGAGTGACTATTTCAAATGTGGTAAACTACCGCTAAATTCACTAATTGACCTTTAACAAAACCAATATTCATAAGAGACTGGAGAACACTATGAAACCCAACTCCCAACAATAAACCGTATCGTCGCTAGGTCGTGCAGAGCATTTTGGACATGTTCACAAGTCTTCGAACCGCAATGCCAATCTTTTCACACGCAGTTACGAGGACCAATTGTTTTTTTTTATTTGCAATCTTAATTCATTGCAAAACGCATATTCCTATTCTAAAATACTCGTTATTTTTGTGGGCTGAAGAAACTTTCGTTTATTCTATGGCTATAGTATGACTACTGGATACACGTGTATTATGACAATTGTATTGTTACATAGAATCTGGTGTTGCATTTTTCGGCTCTGAATTACTTTGTTGAATCAAAAATTTTAAGCTGTTGCCAATCGTTGAATCTAAAACTAAATGTTTTATCCGTCTAGTTGAAATACGTAATTGTCACATTTTTTTTGTGATAATAGATTTATGTGTAGCATATATCAGGGGTAAAACATATAGCAACACATGAGCGAGGGCTGTAGTGTGTGGAATCAAAATTGTGCAAACAATAACAAATAGCGAGAGTTAGCAAAGAACATATTTCACCTGGTAACTTCTAATGATAGCTTGCACGGCGAGGTGGTCATCGATGATCTTTTCATTTATTGGGGAACCTGTGAAATTACGGAATATATTATGCAAGTCTAATGGACTGCAAAGACAAAGACAACATGTTAAGTAAATTTCGATGTATCAACTAAAACCTTCAAAATCTATCTTTTTTTTTAATACGAATAAGTCCGCTTTTGAACACCAACCCGCCTGATAACGCGGTGAAACAACTCGAAGATGAAGTACGCAGACTTAGAAGATACTATCTTTTAAGCTAAAAATAACATTTTTAAACTCCAGACTCCAATAAACAAATATCAAATCTCGACTTGATAAGATGTGTGTAAGATTCTTACATCCATTCATCAACAAGAACTGATAACTTCAAACGGGTAAACAGATTATCAAGGTATATAGATATTTATTTCCGCTTAACAGTCGTTTCAGTTAGAACAGTGATGTGGATTTAAATTTAACTAAATTGACGACAATTCACTAATTAATAACTTATCCGAAACTTTACTTAATATCTAAAACTAAAATTTAACATAAACTTAAAATCTTATGAAAATAAACACAAGTCTTTATATCCTCTTCTCGCTGCAGTAACAACTTGCCGACACGTGTTACGTCTCTACACGAGGCATCCGCAGGATGTCTTGACTCTTCGAGTGCTTGGCCGAGATTTGGCTTGACTTGGGATTTCCATTTTAATAAAATTCTTCGCATTTAAAGATCCAAAAGTATAAGAGCTAATACACTACTAAGTAGCTATGTACGACGTACGTGACCCCGGGTTGGGTTATCGCCAATACTAACAATAATAACTTCCGGTGTTTGTATTCAAACTAAACAAAACTTTAGAACTTATAAATAAAAAACTTGCAAATAATGAAATGTTAACGATCACTAACCTAGTATGGTTCTTATACTTTGTAGGAAAAATCTTATCTTACTAGGAAATGTCCAATGCTCTTACCCGTCAGACATTTCTATATTGCTTGTACATAAAATTCACAAGTTGAATAAAGATATATCAGTAAAGATACCTGCAGAAATGGATGGCATTCCACCAGATGCCACGAGAGATGTGAGTGGGACCTCGTTTTTGTTATATGGAGCGAGATTCGGAGGCGATGTGTAAGCGGCGCCAGGCTGAGCGCCGGCTGTCGCATTGCGGAAGAACGCATCCCATGACTGCAAGGAAAACACAATTCAGTAGTCGGAATAAAACTAGTAGAAGAGTATAGTAATTATTATGACACATTAGTAAATTAATAATATTTTAAAGCACTGATTTCGTAAAAAGTTAGAAAATCGAACCTTAAGTATAAAGCATGACTTAGCCCATAGTCGCATTACCTCTACGCCATGCCTACGCCGCCTAGAGGACATGTGATAATGACGTATCTCATGATTAGTCATGCGTTATTCTTGGTTACAATTATTATTATTACAACTAAAAAAATAACATGATTTTTGTAGCGACGAATGACACGTATGCCCTTATCATTTTCCTGTTGCATGCAGATAGCTCTGAATAAAAAATGTCATGTTGGTACATTTGTTTTTTAAGAAATAAGCTTTTATGACCGCCATCACACTTGATGTTAAGTGATGATGATAGTTTAAAACAAAGTCGCTTCCCGCCGTCTGTACGCTTAGATCTTTTAAACTAGGCAACGGATTTTAATACGGTTTCATTCGGTGCATCAAACGACAGAGTGATTCAATAGGAAGGTTTACATGTATAATACATGCATATTATAGTGGAGAAAATCTAAGAATTTCAAAGATTCATGTGATGTTGTAAAAAACATGTTTTTGCGCTTACTTGTGGAACCGTTGGCTAAATCTTACGAGATAGATCAAAATAATGCTCTTAAGATTTCAGCACCTTTAATGTCTGGTGTACACAATGAAGAGATTATGTCTATCTATATTTGTGCTCGTATATTAAATATGTAATAGAAAATTAAATATTCTTGTGGCAATCGCATAGCAATAAGTTATATGTAGTTCACATGATTACACTTAATCGTCATAAACAAGTTACCAATTAAGCACGTCACTGAACACGTCACGTCAGTAAACAGATTATCAAGGTATATATTTAATTTATTTCCGCCTAACAGTCGTTTCGGTTAGAACAGTGATGAGGATTTAAATTTAACTAAATTGACGACAATTCAAAGTTACCAATTAAGCACGTCACTGAACAAATATAACAATAAATCAATTATGCATAACTACAAGCATTTTTAGTGACACTAAATAGAAACAAAAGAAATGTCAGCCTTGTTTTACGAGTATGTGTGTATTTACGTCACGCTGCGGGATTTACGTGACTAGTTCTGAATTTTTGACGTCAGACATGTTACGTAAACCTAAAATCATTTTCACGAATCGTTGTGATTTTCATTTACTTGACATGATTTTTAGACCTGACAAGGTCTTTAACACAGTGACGTAGGATAGTTTCTAATCAAATCAAAAGATCACAATGATACAAGTACTTTTTATGGTAACTATTAATTAGATGAGCAAGATGCTCTCATGACGATAACAGGCAACACCTGGCTATTATCATTGCAATGATATCCGAAATTTAAAAAAGTATAAGGTCTCTTTCGGATAGAAACGCACCTATCGCAGTCTAGAATAAACAGAAAAGATACTACTTGGCAGGAAACATTTCCTCTACACAAGTTTAAAGGCGTGTCAAATTAGCCTGCATTGTAGGAAAATCTGAATGCAAAATGCCAAAGCTAACTAGTGTCAGTTTAAACCAAACATTGTCAGAATTTACAAGTGGACACTAGCATTCATCTCTAGCAATCAAGTGACCCCGACTATAATGTTCTCTTTTGAGAAACACTATGTAACGATCTCGTTAGGTATATTTTTTTTATTACGTGTGATGTGGCGATTATTAATAATAATTAGCATTCTATACAGTAAAAAAAAATATAATTTAAAGTTGACAAAGATCACCCGTGTCTCTGGAGCGTACATTATAAGTTAAAAAAAAATGATAAACATGTTCATAGAATGCAACAAATCTATAAGTACTACATATAATAATAACGACAAACCTATACTATTTTATGGATCAAATTCTTTCTAAAGACATTTAAGCACATTCTGTTTGACTTTATTTACATTTTTATTGCATAAGAATTATTTATATTAAGTACATTGAATACCTACTGCGTAACGCAGCCGAACATTTTATCGTACTGATAATAATTTATCGGCGAACTTTCTATCAAACATCGATATAAATAAATGATCTATTTTTTCGATATAGTGGAAATCCAAATTTCATCATAATTTAATCTGTGGCTTGCAGATATTTTCTCAACAAGCATATAATGATTATTATATTTGCATCTATATCTTTCCCAAGACAACACAACTAATTTGAAAATTTTCCCGGGATAAATTGAAAAAACAAATATCACCGGTGTATGAGGAAGACATTCATAAAGAATCTGTATTCGTTGCCACATTTTAAAATTCTTGAATAAGTAAAAAAGTATCATGCGGATAGAACGACTTTTCTATGCCATAAAAAGCGTAAAATCTAGAAGTGACAATTCTCTACATACGTATATACATACAGTCATACATCCATCATTGTGAATGACGTTTGCTTGTTTCATGGTCCATTAATGAAACAAAGTTTCATAAGCGTAGAACCGATGTTAAAATCTACAGATTGAAAACCATATATAGCTAATATAATACGACACCACAGAGATCACCACTATACTCGTAGATCCAATGTCAAGGTTGATCATAGCTAGCATACTATGGCCTTCACATATCATCTGGCCGACAGATGACTCTCAGTCTGTATGTTACCGAATCGAGTTAGAGAACATCCGCGAATAAGCAGCTCACGACAAATGACCAATTCAATGGCTGTCACGACTTACGTTTTCCGGACACTTGTCTTGAGTAACACGCGTAAGACCTTTCTCTACGTTTATCAAAGAAATACCTTGACTATTATGAAGAGCAATTAAGGTACGTGAGCTTGTTTAAAACAGAAATTTTCTGCGCTTTTCTTTTTAAAGTAGGCTCTTATGTAACCCACTTTTCTTGTCAATTTACTGAAATCCTATTCAGCCGTTTGAACATAACAAAAAACATACAGATTAAAATTTAATTCATGATATAGGTACCTGCACAAATTCCAATTTACAACACTAATAATCGAGTATATGTGTAATAAACAACAACATTAATCAACTTTACTGCGTCGTTAATTTCTATAGACAATGAAACATAGTGGACTAAAGGAAAACAAATAAAAATAAAATAGAAACAAATTGATAAAAGTTGTCAATGATTATTTCTTGAATGTCATATTTACAGTCTTCCACAGAGGTCTAATGATAAACACAAAAAGCAATGTCACATACCGATAATATAATTATGTTATTATAACCCCATGGTCAGCGCAAATAAGCAAATAATGATAAATGTCTTCAATTAGCAAGTTCATAAAAGTTATATATATGTAAGTGACCCACATGAGTTCCCCATTGATATGAGACTATGTAAGAATATGTTATCGCATATGGTTGTCTAGAGCCCGTCTAGACACAACAACTGATCGACGTAATTAGGGATCGCTATGCGAGTTATCAATTGCACATAAAGCATGGGACATATCAATACTATGTAGTTTGTAACACAAGTTCATACAAAGTACAATCCTTTGTCATTAGACTTTAGGTTTAGAGCAACATTTACTATAATTAATCGTTCATAACTCATTCTACAAATAAGTCTTTACTCTCATAACACGATTAGATAACTCACGTTAATGTATAAAGAAATCTAAAATAGTTTTGCCTCACCTCTTCCTTTAGGTTATCATCTTGAGGAAAACTAAGAAAAATATACATCGCATCTCATTAGTATTCTACCTTGCAAGTATCTTACCTAAGTACCTTATAATATGCAAACAGAAATTTCCTTTTATTTCGATGGTGACTTTAAGACAAGTGCAAATAGTATTGTTACTATTAGAGATTGGTCTGTTGATTAGGCAAGTCTACGTATACTATGAATATGAGTCAGAGCGTGCTAGGAAAATACTTGGCAAATGACTAATAATAATGTAAGTTTTTTTATCATGGCAGACATTTCATGTAGTCTCAAACTAAACATGGGAGCTTGTACTATGAGAACCAGGCAACCTATAGAATACTTATAGCTTTATTTTTGTAAATACATATGGAATACCCAGAAGACAAAACAAACATCTATGTTCGTCACATCAATATTTGCCTTAGGTGGGAATCGAATCCACGCCCATTAACACAAGAAGCAGAGCTACCACCGAATGAGCCAACAGAGCTGTCGAACTAAGTATTTGTTTGAAGATTTTTATTTAATTATAAACAGGACTAGCGCTTATCTGATTAGATTGCTGCGATATTGGAGTGGAGCGAGGAGTGTTTTCTCACACCCATTTTACCTATAACGCTATGTACGAGTAACTGTCATGTTACATCATATAAATTACATAGCATTCCACTACTATTTAAAACTTTTGACGTGAATAAGTCTTTAAATTTGCTTCCATATGGGAGCCTGTTCAGAAAACTGATGATTACAAAATCTACATACAAAATTTAATTACACCACTCGATAGCTAAAGAACTCGTTATGTTGAGTGAGGACTTGAAACATAGAAATTAGAAGGACTTCATAGTGTTCTAAAATGGACACGTATTCACTTACACACGGCCGGATACACTACACAGCCATACTACGTTTTTTTTTACTTTTAATTTAGTTTACCTATCAAATTCAAGATCATTGGTACCAACAACGGTCATTTCGTTTGTTTTCGTGTCAAGGTACTTGTGAATTGAAACTATAAAGTCACGAGGCGCGACCGATTGTTGCTAGCTATAAATACTTTTTATCGTTTATTCTACTAGACATATATCGCCACATAATTCTTGACAGGTTTAAATGCATCGTTTCTGAGATTGATGATTTCTTTCTAGAAACTTAGAAGTAAGTACATACTATATTCTTATGTATGAATTAAATGCGCTTGGTTTTTTTTCCTGTATATTATCTTGCAATCAGTCATTTTCGACTATAAACAGATGAGATGTCTGCTTTTTAGTTTTTATTAAGTTTCTCTAATAGAAGGAGCGTCTGTTATGTACGTCGTTTTTGTGCCCTACTTTTAATGACTATAATATCTAATGAAAACCTTAACCTAGCTGGTTGATTTTTCAGTTTTTTCACTGAACGATCCTCAAAGATTTTGTTAAAAACAATAGCTGTTTACGTAAATACGTACTTACAATTGTACTTGAATACATATTTATACAACTCATAGGTATTGATCAATCGTGGCTTTGCAACAGACACTTCAAGACAATATCTATTTACAAAGTGATACAAACGTTAAAATTATCACTAATTGCAATCCACCAAGCGTCTCCTTGTAATCATATAATTATTAGCTTTAATTCATACAACGCTAACGCAACGCTATTTAGTTTAGAACATGAACTGTACTATCTCGTTTCGATCCTTAAATTGTTACACTAAGGCTGAAAAGTATAGTAAAAATTTACCTAACTTAAAGAATCCCCATAAACTACGCGACGCAACCAATAAAACAAAGCGCTACCCATCAGGTGATGAGGAACTTGCTCCCTATATCATATAAATCAGACCAGACATATTTATCGGAAATAAAACTGTACGACACCACGTACAAACTTCTTAACTTATTCACTCACACAACATTTCTACGATAAAACTCCGAGCTTTACAAGGTGATAATAAAGTATAAAGTACGATACTCACAGCATGTACTGAGTTGGGGTCGCTGAGCCATGAGTTGTACATGGTCTCGACATATGCTGAGCTGGAGCCATTGAGGAAAGGTTCAGCCGCTGTGGAACTCTTGAACCTGTGGGCGTTTACTGTCACAGCGGCGGTCTGCGAGATAGAAAAAGAACACTTATTACTTCTTAATAAATCTCTAAATGGTATAAAACTAAATCGCTGTCCGCGTGCTAGTTTCTCCGTTTACTTCGTCAAAACCACGCAACGGATTTAGATGCATTTTTCACTGTCATTTGGTATTCCTTGACGAAAGGTTTATATGAACACTTCATACGAATAAACATTTGAATAAGTAAAGAAATTCAATGTCTTGTGCAGTTGCCAAAACACATCCACCCACATACGTACATCCTTTCTATAATGTTGATGTCCATGTTTTATAAACTACAGCGAAAAATGCAGAAAGTAGTTTAAATAAATAAGTTTACGATCTGTCAACTACAAAAGCCTCCAAAATTGGTTTAAGTAGCAAATTAAACAAAGTGATAATTTGAACTTTTATCAATTTTCAGTTTTTTCTACTAAAATATAACTTTAAAAAACTTATTTCATAAACTTGGTAAAAAAATAACTCTAAGGACTAAAAATAATAGTTGGGACCTGGTAAGATATTCCATCGTAAGAAAAATGCAAATTTAGTTTTTTTACTTTTCGAGTAACAAAACCTCAAAAATCGAAAAACAGGCACGAACTTGCCTAACTGTTTTTTTTTTTGTTTTGCTATGTGAGACCCTTAAAACAGCATTGTCTGCAGTAAAGAACGTGCTTAAAACGTCACAATACAAGGCCTTCAATCCCAATGATAAACATAATTACGTAGTACGATACAACAATAATATATGAAAACTGGGACAGCACTCCAATCGGGCGTATAAATACATTGTTTACATTATCAATAACGTAGGTACTTCGTATTCTTTTATAGTTTGTGTGTAAAAGGGAAAAGTTCTGCTTCTGAGTGAGGAATAAAGCCTCATTAGACATACATTTAATTGATTATCTATTTGACATTGTTAATTAATTAATTATTATGATATTGATTTGATTTTTTATTCTTTTTTATTTGATTATAATATATTTAATTATTATTGTATGCCCCAATGGGTGCAGTTTGTTGACACGTTTTTCTCATGTATAAATAAGATCCTACGCTACACAGGCTGACAATAAAAATATTTGAATTTGAATTTGAATTTACACGTTACAATCTTTTTCCTACTGGTATTAATAGCAGTGGAGTCAGAGACTATATGGAACGAGTCAGATAATGGCGGAATAACATAATATGATTACGCAAGTGGCCACAAAATGCCGCAAATGCAGACGGGCGCAGGGACGGAGGCGGAGCCACAAATACCTACCTCGGTTTATTGCACTCACTGCGCCATTAACCTAAGCACACCAGTATTTACTTTTTATTTGTGACTTTTTTTTATATTTTTAGTGAACTAATAATAATGATCTAATTATGATAAATAAATATCGGATGTCATTTTTACATAGCGCCATCTAATCCTAAACTTAGCAAAACTTGTAAGCAGAAAGCAACTCAACAAAAGACATAAAATACTTTTTTGTAAATACATGACATACTTCCATACAATCAATACTGAACACCTAAACATAGAATAGGCTACGATGTTTATTATATAAATGTTTGTCCGTGGGAATCGAATTCAAACACTACAACAAAGGCAGCAGAACTTCTAGGAAACGAGCGAACAGGGCAGTCAGATGATTACAACAATTTTTCATACATAAGTAAGCAAAACATAAAGGACCTTGTTTTGATCGAAATAATATGGTTTCATAACCATGTCAGTAACTTGAAAAAGCTTCAAATTTGAAATAAAACAAAATGGTAGCACGACGTATTCAGGGTCATAATATGGCAGCCAAATGAGCAGGGAGCCAAATTACATACATTATACAGTTTACCTGCCCTTGAAGTCAAACCAGCAATGACAATAAAACCTATTGACTGATGGTACCTATACCCTTCTCACACCAAAAATATGGGTACTTTTGCATTGTTTATGGCTAAATTTTGGGGTCAATTAATTTAGTAAAATGCAATGATTAAACTAAGCTTAACTCGCCCAGGCCCATCAAGGCCGGATACAGTAAGTTGTACCTAATAGCTTGTGAATTTAGCTGGATGATGTATTTAATCAATGTTTATGTAATTATGCAGGCAGTCTTTTAGCAAACATGTAGCAGCATATGTGTTTCGTTTGGGCACTTATTTTAAATTCTCATCCCCGCAACAATACAAACTCAATACCATACCATTAAATGCTAAGTTTCGTCATTTAGTAATTATGTTCTTTGAATAAACAAATCAGGCCAGAAACATATTCACATACTTCAAGATCAAGAACGCTGATGCAAAGATTGTGAGAAATGTCTGTTATGAACGTCTATGATAGCTATTGATTCCAATATCTGACTAAGATTGATTATCAGATTAACATAAATGTGTAAAGTGACAATAACAAAGTTCACTCACACAGAAAACAAGTACACCTAGTGCCTTTCATGTGATTTTAAAGAAACACTTTATATATATACATTTAAAATCCATACTTTCGTGACTTTTACAGAAATTAATGATGTCAAGAGTTAATACTGAAACAGTTTCTAGCACAAAACCTACTGGAACCCATAATTTTGCACTCTGTTCTGGAATCCATTCCTCTACCTACAATACCTTTTAAAGCAATCAAATCAGAGATGCATTACTATTAAAGTTATTAATAAGATTACAAGAAATCATTCCAGTGTTTGGTTCGGGGTAGTTTTATGATTGTGAGCCACACACAGCCATTTGTGCATTGTCTGATTTTTTACTACTGCCATACTTTTAATTTTAATTTAGTGTAGTTCTAAAAGCAAAAAACGGGTGCTAGATTCGTTAAATCAGAAAATTGCGAGAAAATAGCTAACACTGTTTCAGCGAAATCATAAAAAAATACAATACAATATGTAAACAAGATAAGAATGCAGATCAAAGTTTATCAATGTTCGTAGGGGCTCGACATGTCTCGTCAACTCGTCATATTCTGGTATCAGTTAAGAAAACAGTAGGGTTTTTCCCACATACACATAATTATATATTATGTACATATGTGTATGTGCTTATAAAATAGTAAATTAATTCGTGTATTTAGTGATACACTTTATTAACACAAAAATAAATTATACACATGATTTCTTTGTCATGGAAAGAATAACAAAGAGGATGAATTCATTTCAAAACACTAAAATTATGCTTTTATTTATACTTTTCATATCACACATATGTATACACATCTGCTATCTGTTTTATCTGTGAAGATAATATACACACCTTCACCTTGATAGAAGTTGTCAATTTTTTGATGACACACAAAAGTAGTTATCATCCACATCAAGTACCATCATAGATAAAATTATTTGAACTATATTAAAATTATAATTATATTTATTATTGTGTAACCCTTTTGCTATTAAACATAAACATTTGTATGCTATTTCTGCGCAATGCAAAAGACATACATGACAAAGTTATCTATTGTACACTAATTCTATATAATTACAACCCTTTAAAATGCTTACAAAGAAGTCCTTGAACTTTTATTCCGAAATTAGTATTAAATGTAGCATATTTAATGCAAACTAACAGCATATTGTACATAATTATATGCATCATATAGTAGGTATTTGTTATGTAATGAAATGGTTGTATGTTTTTTTTTTCTAACATGAAGGTAGGACCTTCTGTAACTTTGTCCAAAAAAATACAGGTCAGCCCAAACTGTATAAAACTTACCATAATCCTCAGACATGGAAACAAATTGCATTATCAAAGTTCCATAAAATAAAAAGGTGAACTACATAAATATTATAAGTAAGGGCACAGCACTTAAACATAATTATAAAAAAAAGACTTACATGTGGTTTCTTGACAAGCCATGATGCAAATCTCTCGGAGTTCCCGAGTTTATTTGAGGCTTGTAAGACTATCCTTGCTCTATGCATGTTTTTCTCTTCTATACACCCAGTCCCTCAATGTGTCAGGTCTGAGAAAAGAAAAACACTCTTCACAATACTATTTAGTAACTAATAAGATTTAAATCACTAACCAGGTAATGCAATGATTCAACACCAAATAAGCCAGTATCCTTTGAATTAAAAATATTACAGATTAAGGTAACTTAAAATTAAGTTAAAATAAAAATTAAATGATGATTGAATTTTAGTATAGTATTTAACAAAATGTTGTCTAAAATCAACAGTAATTGACAGCTTGGCCAACTAAACTACAATATCAAAGTAAATAGTAAAATACAACATTATTGACATACTAGGTAAGTACTGGAAAGTTGGCACCTTATCAACATTTAAATCTAAAAGTTGTAGTTATTTTTAAACTTATTATCTGGTTCATGGCCATGGCTGCAATGAATAATGGGAACATTGAGCATGAATGAGACCATTATAATAATTTCACTAGTCATTAGTAATCTTAAATAATTCTAACAATTCAAAAATAAAATAAATTCATCTTTTCATTCTCTCACAGTAAGTTTTTGTAAGACTTATGCATCACTCATGCATCATCTAACATGAGAAAAAAATGTACTTACTAATATATTTTTTTAAATGTAATTTATTATCAGATTGATTTACTTCAGAATTACAGTAATACTAATTTAGGTATAAAACTAGTAGATAGATTAAGTAAACAATTAGAAAGGTGGGCCACATTTTGACAACTGTGAAATGGTGCCATGGGGCCTTCAAGGTTGATATCAAGGATAAGTGTTAGAAGCAACAAAATTCTAACATCAAGAAATTGCAGCAAGTCCCAATCAGCTGTGAAGCATATTTAAAGAAAATTATCGAAATCAATAGGCGGTAAAGACCCATACCGTGCTGCAGATGTCTAACCTCCCATATCAGGACAGAGTATGTGTCATATCCTGCACATGTCACCATGATCACAAAACATACCTGAAGGGTTCAATCTCTCGCACAATATGCAGTAACAATTTAACTGATCAATACTGTCCCGCGTGATTCAAGGTTATATAACTGGCTCCTTTCTAGCGTATTTAATGTTTTAGCGACATAATTATGGTACTACAAAGCTTTCACTGCGTACGTTGAGTTTGTAACATAACTAATAATTTTACAGGGTTAAATACCTACTAATACTTTTATCTTGAACTGTATTTACCTTTGACACTATTCGAATGTAATCTGGCAAGTGCAGTCAATTTTCATGGACTTTATTCGAAAAATTCATCCTTTTCGTTGATTCGCTCGTTCTGGAAGACTGTCACAGCAGTCTGTATAAGGCAGTTACATATCATTTATCTTGACTTTTGACACTCAAAAACAAGGTTCTGGCGGGAAAGCAAAAAAATCATGTTACCTCATTCTATTATTTTTATTTTCTAGAACTTGTTATTTGAAGTGCTTATGAATATTACAAAAGTGTTTTTTTAGTATTATTAGTGTTATGTGAGCACATTTATTTTATCATTAGCCTCAAACTCCTCAAATTTACCATTTTTTTTACTTGTAATGACTTTTTCAAATAAATAACGCACGTTTTATATTAGGACACCATAGACCTTTCAAAAGGTCTAAGCAGGGCACGCATTCTCACTCCTCACAATAAACTTGATGCAGGAAATTTTAACTCAGTAGAAAGGTTAGAGTGACTCCAATCTTTTTCAAGTTTCGTTGGTCATCATTTTATTGTGGTACAGTTTTTATGAAGATATCAGCTTAAACATAATTATGTTATCAGTTTCACTTTATGAAACTGATATTGATCAGCGTATAGGATTAGCTGTGAATTTTTTGAACATTTTTCCATATGTTTTTCTGCAGCTTTATTAGCCGCTTTTCACTATTGGAAGTAGTTACTTTAATTACATTACCTGCTTAAATTTTCTGTAATATAGATTACTCCTGAAAAATAATAAATGTGCTTTGCCATTACTTTTTCTAAGAGAAAAAAAAAGGCATTTTGTTTTTACAAGTATTACACTTCATCCTTCTATATGTGTTAAAATGAAAGTACAATACGTACATACTTCATATTTTCAATTTAAAATGGAATAATACACTTAAAATGTTGCCAATAAATAAAAAAACTTGACTCGATTGAACTGATTGACATTGGAGAGTTTTGGCGGGAACGCGGGAAGAGTCGTGTTGTTCCGTTGTATTTTTTTCCAAAACTAGTGTTTTGTCGAGTGTTTATGCATAAAAATGGTGACGTTTTATTCATAAAGTGCCGAATTACAAGCACAAGTGTGGGAAAATGATATAATGTGGTGAAACATGAGTTTTCGTGTTGCTTCCAAAACTCCATCGAAGCTTTATAGTAAAGTCGCCACTACTTTACTAAAGCATGACTGGAATTAACTGACACGAACTGGACTTGACTAAGACGACTTTGACGATAGCTATAGCTAAGATACAGCAGAAATAACACTGAAGACAAGGCAGTATGGCTTTATAGCTTTAGCCTGCCCGAAGGGGCAAATTATTAAAAAAAAAATTGACTTGACAATGACATTTGACGCACATGCGTATGTCAGTCAGTCAGTTTTGATATTTAATACGATAGCCGAAAAAAATATAAATTGAATTTTATTTATAATTAAATTAAACACGTTGATATTAAAATTATATCTGTAAGGTGCAATAACCATGTATTCAGTTTATTCTCGAGTTCTTAAAATACCCATAGAAATTGCTACAGTGAGAAAGTATAGCCCTATAACAATTGGTGCAACAACAAAATTTATCTCAAATGTTAATAATGCATCTCACGGATCACGCCAAAACTATAGCTCTGAGCCTTATGTTAATAAAAAGCACAGTCCATTACAATATTTGGGCTATTCTCTTATCTTCGGTGCCGTGGCTTACACCTCATTCAAATTGTGGTAAGTTTCGATCTTATTTCATCTTATCTCACGCTCTTTAGTTTTAATTGTTGTTTGTTAGTTGTTATGCTATTAGCTAATTACCAGACTTTTGAAAACAAACAATCTTGTACACATTTGGTTGGCAGCCCTGTTGGTTCATTGGTAGTGTGTCTGCGTCGAGAGCTGAAGGGCGTGGGTTCGATTCCCACTCAGGACTAACATTTGTGTGACTAACATCGATGTTTGTTCTGTGTCTGGGTGTACTGTATGTATTATAAGTATGTATTTACAAAAAAAAAGTATTTATGTATTCTATCAGTTATCTGACTTCCATCACACAAGCTCTGCTTAGTTTGGGGTCAGATGGCGCTGTGTGTAATGTCTTATGATATTGGTGATATTGATGATATTATTTATTAAAGTTAATACCTTATCAATTAATTTTGAAAAGGTTATTTGTTCAAAAGGGTGGCCAATAAGACCTTTTCTAAAGCTACGCCGTCAATTCTACATTTTAAGGCCTTTTATCTTTAGAACTGTATCATGTAGCCTGACAACAGTGTTCACTGAACATATATTGTTATAGAAGTTTACATATGAGTGAAGATAATATTGAGTCTAAAACTTGCTTTACTTACTTGGACACAAATATGTTGATGCTACATTACACAAATGCATCAAGGTATTTGTATGTGTAGTTTGCATAAGACTGATAAATAATTGAAGGAACAAAGAATTGCAGACATTAGACTAGAGAATAGATATTTGATATCACAATATTTCTTTAAAACGACACCTTTTATCACTATTTTCAATGGTGCAACATGTGCATATTAACAAATTTCCTATATCTGTTTTGTAATAAATAAAGAGTCTGGGATAGATGTATTAAAAGATGTAAGTTGTCATTTTTATGTTGCAAATATAGTTTGTTTTTATGGTGATTAACAGCTCTAAATTTAAAGTTTTGCTAATGCAAATCTGACTTTCCTAGAATTTGCTTTTTATTTATTCTATTACAGGCTGAAATTACAAATGTTTCCTGCTATAAATGCTGCAGAAGAAATCGCAGAATCTGATTCTGATAGTGACGGCGATACCAAAAAGAAACGATATAGAAGAGAAAAAATTGGTTTCAGAGATAGAAAGGTATTTATATTCATTTTATGATTTTTATGCTGTCAGAGACAACATAATGCACATGTGGAAGCTCCAGAGCCAGTGTTTTAAAGACAAGTATTTTCACTGGAGATGTTTGACATAATTTTATAAATCAAGAAAAATTACAGCACTTAAAAGTAAATTAGTTTGTGTGTGGTGTTTTACATAGCAGTGATTAAAAATATTTTGGTTGTCCAGCACCCACATGATGATACCATTGAATGCCAAAATTTGTCTTCTAATACATTTGTTTCTTTCTTTGATATATTTATGTATGACTGTATGTATAGGCATTGGTTACATTTTTTAATTTTCTTTTATTTTTTACAACAGATCATTGAGTATGAAAATCGTATGAGAGCTTATTCAACACCTGATAAAATATTTAGATATTTTGCAACCGTTAAGTTAACATTTGGAGAAAACACTGAAGTTTATATGACTCCTGATGACTTTTTACGTGCAATCACGCCTGGCATGAAACAACCTGATGGTATTATGATTTTTGTTTATTTAATTTCATATTTTATGCAAAATTTTTGTTAGAGTAAAGGTATTAGAAATCCATACAACATTATCAATTTTGCATTTTGAGTATATTCAGAAAAAAAATGATGTCATAACATGTATATGTACAAAGACTAACTAACACTAAGATTTACAATTATAATGTAGCACCTCAAGAATAGGCATGATAGTCAAGTAGTCTTTTAGTTTAATAAAAAAAATAACCATTTGTTCTAGTTACTCAAAATACTGTGCCATTCTATCTTTGCATTTAACTTATTGGGTCCATGTTGAATATGGCTGTCATAAAGGAGTCTTTACATGTTACTTGATTTTGATAGATTTCTGGACTGATAAGATATTATTTGGGGAAGGATGCTCCTTATACCTTGTTTTTGCTTTGGTCAGACAATGACAAATGCCAACCATTCAACATAAAAAAAATAACTATTTGTACTAAGTACATACCTAATATTGGCTATGGTTGCTTTACTAACAATGTCATTTTCACCGGACGCTGCCAGATCATCGAGTATGAGAATCGTATGCGTCAGTACTCAACTCCAGATAAGGTATTTCGTTACTTCGCCACACTCCAAGCCCAACATCATGATCAGCATGAGGTGTTCATGACTCCTGACGACTTTTTGCGCTCCATGACCCCTGGGGTTAAACAGCCAGATGGTAAAGTCAAATAATCACCTCACTTAAAATATATGTGATAGTTTATATGTGTGTATGTATGTATGGTTATATTATATGTCTATTACTTTTACACACTATGAGGAAATAAAAATATATCTAATATTAATCTGTACCCATTATGCTCCTTTTTTATCCTGGAAAACGCACGCGAACCCGCGGGGCGCTAGTAATTCACCCTATTAAAATCGTGTTACATGTAACCTAGTATACAAAATGAAAATACACTACACATAAGATGAAAGGTTATGTGTTTGTTATTTCCTTGAGATTAAATGGCTCAGACAGACTTGGTGAAATTAGGTATGCAGACAGCTTATAAAGATTACCACGTAATGTTTTTATTAAAGAAAAAATAGGCGATAACGTAGGGTAGCTGTGAGACCGGGCGGCTGCTTATATCTTATTTATATAAAAACCTTTTATTTATTCTACAATTTTTTTTACATGTTATGTATTTTCATTACAGTCGATTAGCTTTACTCTTGGCTTCAGCCGCATAGTATGGCATCTCTACCTGCAAGACTTGTCTCGGGAATCAGAAATTACTTATTATTATGACCTTTCTGTCAGTACCTGTTTAACATGTAAATAAATAATTTATTTTGACATCAAGATAAGTAATTTATTTGGTCGTTTACCTAATTTATTATGATATTTTGATAAGATAATGAATATGAACGAAATTATCTATTAGACTTTTGATTGTGAGATAGATGTAACAGATTGTAATTGTTGTTTCCATCTCAATAAAGATTTTATTCTAATTTTTAATTTGTAACACATTTAAATCTGTAGCTCTTATTGTATTCTGATAGTAATTATGCATCTAAACTCAAACTTCAGCTCTTTATAAATTAGTGTGAATATTTGTAAACAATTGATCTTTAATAGAACTTAACATAGAATACTTTATCTACTTTATCCATTGGGTAATAAAAACATTCAATAGACTCTATCTACTCTGATATAAATATGAAAGTGTAATTCAGGCCATATGTAGATTAACATCTTCTCCACCAAGCAGCCAATTTTTAATAAATTGAATATCAATATGGTATGTAGAATTCTTTTAAATTAATTAATTCTGTTAAGCAATTAAAAAAAAATAGATACCTATATTAATTGACAAACCCGTAATTATGTTTATCACCTCTACTTAATCGGTCACATAATGACTACATTTTTTTTTTTAGTTAAGTATTTTCTGCGTGATTAGGTCCCGGCGATAAATATATATTTGTATGTGTTTAAATAGCGAAACTAAAAAGGGATATATATAAGAAAATCGTGTTTTATAAACATGAATAGATGCATTTATTACAATGTCCATCACTGTGCCTCCAATATATATGCCCTGTGTTTGTACCTACTAGTTAGAACATTTAACTTTGTATAGTATTTACTATGAACTAAGATTGTTTTTTTTTGTATAGGCTTGGGATTGGATCAGTACAGGAGATATGACCCAAAGGTAAGCCTAAAATACTATAGATAAGTAATTATAGATCAATTATTTAAAGTCAAAATATGTTCACAAAGTGAAATGATTGTTTTATTTTTGCTGCTGTGAAAAAAGAAATGCACATTTACTGCTAAAGTACGAACTTTTGTATTATATTTACTCTTCTTTTAGAATTAACTTCATAACTCTAATTCACTGTCTTTTACTTCATTAATTTTCAATATTATAAACTAAAACATGAAGTGTATTGCACCAACTCTCATATAACTCCTATATTGACTAAAAATTACATTTAAAACTTATAGCACATTAAGTCGAACACAATGTTTAAATTAGCCAAGGCATGCTCTACCCAACAATGGGACAGTATGGGATAACAATACTGATTTGCAGGCACTAAAGCTTTCTTACATTCAACTTTGTATTTCATTCTTTACTATACATAGTAAAAAAGTAATATTGTAGGACTGAAATAAAAATGCTGTTAGAGGTTATGTGCCCCTGTAATTTGTCCACATTGTTTCAACACACGAAAGAAAAGGTAGATCCCCTGGCACGTACAGCACCACTGTTTCAACCACTCACATCACTTTCTTGTCTTTTCAGAACATCGGTGAGGTACTGTCTTTCTTCTCCCTCTTCTATTCACTTTGTAATGCACTTTCTTTGATTTGTTTCCTGTCCCATTTGCTCTCTCATGCCTCCACATTTGGCCAATGTTTGCATATATACCTATAGATATGCAAACCAGACTAGATTTTGGGACTCAAGGGTTATTGTAGTTGATCCATTGATGCTTGTTTCTTTCCTTCCATATAAGTAAATATCTCAAGCCTTTATAGAAATCAATTTTAGAATATCCCGTCACTCTCATTCCCTAGCTTAGCTAGGTCTGCAATAGTATGTTTCTTTGTGCACCATTTCTCCCTTTAGATTTAGTATAGTAATTTTTCTGAATCGCATTCCAAACCCCGATTTTATCAGATATAATTTTAAATTTCTTACTTTGCTATAGTTTATATTTACACACTCTATGTAATTAGTTTCAAATAGACGCAATGCAAACAAGCTTTTCTACATTTAACTTTCCCTGCGCAAAAACTGAGATTATAATATTGTTCCGCAGAGCATAAGTCAACGTCTCAACCTGGATTTGGATGAAGATTCTATCTTCTACAAGCTTGGCTCGTCTGGTCTCATTACATTTAGCGACTACATTTTCTTGTTGACTGTGCTATCAAGTAAGTACTTACCTATATTTTTCTAGCTCTTATTTCTCTAAAAAATTTCATATATCGTGTCATCTTATTGTACCAGATTAAAAGAGAATTATTGATAAATAACTTTTATTTCCTAATAAATGTTCTATAAATATTTGCATCATATCCAAACATTTCGAAATCAACGCCATATATTTCTAATAAACTATCCAACATGGATTCGTCAAGCTGACTAAAATAATACTTTAGTAAAGCCGTCGTGTTCCTTCCGTCTTTGGACTTATTCATAACTGTCCTTAACCTTGTTCTACGGTCGCCTACCGTCCGACCCAACACGTGTCCGAGACCCAACTGATTTATAACATAAGCCGAATCTCTAGGCAAAGTTTCCACTTTTGCGACCACGGTAAAATTGACGGCACAAGGCGAACAAAACTGATAATACGGCGCCCAATGCTCGTCGAAGCTAAAGCTTTTATCTCTATTTTCTATCAAGTAAGAAACGAATTCGTAAAACGTTGGCCCGAAACTTTTTACTGTCCCGAAGATTTTAATAGCTTTCACCCTGTTCTCTTCTACCATTGCTCTCGCCAGTTTTCTGTAATATGGCGGTGTTATCTTCTCCAGTTTGTCTCGATACGCTGACAATAGGCGGACGAATGGTTCCCTGACCACCAGAAGTGATACGACTCCGGGTGTGTTGACTGCGTCTCGCAATTCCTCTTCACTCGGACGAGGGAATTTCTTTCGAGCCAGCGTCAAAGGCATTTGCTTAGTACGCGCCAAAAAGTTTTTATCATATCCTCCTGAAAGTAATATTATATATATTTTATAATTGCTAAAAAAACTAAGCTAGAACAAAAACATCTAAAGCAAGTGTCTAATTGAAGCATTGCTTACCCAAAACATTAAACTTGTACAGCCAAGAGGAACTAGCGGCCTTGAAAATATTACACCACACAAGATTATGATTGTGGTCTACGAAGAACTCCTTGCTATTTATAGGCTGTGTAGGCAGCGATAAAAGGCGACAAACTTTCTGAACTTGGGACGCTCGATTCTCCAGTTCATCCACTGTCGCATTGTCTATGTCGGCCCATTCGAATTGATAGTTCCTAGGTTCTGGATCATCTCCTATAACTGGCCCCTGAAACTACAATATTGCAATTTCATAACAGGAGAGGGACGCGAACAAAGTTTCAATTGCTTTTCTATAAGTTTACCAGCCATTTAGTGTAATTGTCAGGTACTGTGTCCCAATTCTTCGCCGGAGTGCTTACACTGGTCTTGAATATTGTCATTTTCATCACGACCATGTACAAAGTCGCCCAAAAGAGAAAAGTCAGTGTTTTTGCACCACATCTCAAATAGTAGGAGGCATTTATTTTCACTCGCGATTTGAAACGTTTCACTGAAGGTATCATTGTAACGCGTCATGTGGTAGAAGAGAATAGAAAATTTTGATAGTTGAAAACGTGGAATTAATGTTCTTACTTTCCTTTTTAGTGTATCATCACACAAACATCGTTCAAAAGAAAAATTAGTACATAAAGAGGGTTATAGGTATCACAACTTCTTGTATACGAATGCCCAGCATCCGAGTAAGGAGCGACATACCGAGCATGAGCGGAATTAACGATTTTTTGCTCTCGCGAACTTAGAATTCATCTCAATGAACGCTCGAACATTTCGTCTATGAAACGACTTCACTAGCCATTTATTTGGCATGCATTGACTAGAAATAAATGTAAAAAGTATTTTTACATTTATTTACTCAAAATACAATTGTAAACATATTTTTGTAAGCTATTTATTAACAATTAAGCTTTCGTAAATAAGATGGTGGTAAAACGTTGGCTTAATTAGTTTAATTATCGACTCGTATACTTCTAACGACTTCAAATATTTAAAAACTTTTACACTCATTAAAAATTTTCATCAATAACAATAACTTAAAAAAATCAACGCCTCAGATAATAGAACTGACCACGAAATAAGTTAACAGTTGTAACAATAAATTACAATTCGTGTTTTAATTTTTGAACTTAAAACATGTGTACTAAAACTAAACCTACATAACAGGTTTTAGAATATTATGAAAGCATCTTTTCACATGTAAGGGAAATCACTATTTCCTAAGTAAATAATAAAGCTTTTGCCTTTGAATTTAACCTTTCTCAGCGTCCCGCCGTCACTTCGAGATCGCGTTTCGTATGTTCGATTTGAACGGCGACGGTGACGTAGACTGTGAGGAGTTTGAGAAGGTAGCCGCTCTCATCCGTCAGCAGAGCAGCATCGGCTCCCGACACCGAGACCACGCTAACACTGGCAACACTTTTAAGGTAAATCACTAAAAGGTCATAAAATCCTTATTGCATTTCCACTTACCGCCAATGACATGCCATATGATTATTATAATTGTATGATAGGTGTACATGTAATTTTTTTTTAAATTACATCCGTATCATAAATCACATAGAAACATGAAAAAAAATCTGTGGTTAAATATTCTTTACACACATAATATGATTCGGGCAAATGCTCAGCTTTTGCAGACTTTGGCGATTTTTGACCGTTGCGATGTGTTCTTTGATCCTTTTCCCTATAGAGCGCTTGGTTTGACCAATGCAGCAACTACAGCAGCTGCAATCTACCTTGTACACACCAGAAGTCTGAGAGATCTTCCTTTGGTCGTCTGATTGTTTGATCGTCTTGATGAAATACTTCTTCAGCAATAATAATACTGATTTCATAGTATTTTGTGCACGATTAAAACCCGGTGATAAACATATTTATGTGTTTATGGTGCCGAAGTTTAAAAATTACACATAGGTACCTACATATGCACTCATGTGCATATGTATACACCCCAAAAACATTATACTCCTTCTTTATACAGACATAAAAATATGCATATCAACTTCTTTTTTTTTTAAATATCGTAGGACATTACACACAGCGCCATCTGACCCCAAACTAAGCAAAGCTTGTACTATGGAAGTCAGATAACTGATAGAGTACTTAAATAGTTTTTTTTTATGTAAACACTTACTTATAATAAATACAGAACACCCAGACACAGAACAAACACTTGTTTATACCACAAAATGTTTGTCTTGGATGGGAATCGAACCACGCCTCCTGGAGCAGACATACTACCAATGAACCAACAGGGCTGTCTTTAAATTGCACCATGATGCGGAAACAGTTTTACCGTCACTTATAAGCAGATTTTTAATCACAACACAATCATGAATCAATAAAAAATTTATTAACTATACACAACTTATTAATCCATTTACTTAAAAACTAAACTGAACCTAATTTATTGACCTGATTCAAAGATGAAATGTATCAAATTGTAACTTTTATTTTACAGGGAATCAATTCAGCTCTGACAACATACTTCTTTGGTCAAAAGCTTAACGAAAAGCTAACCATTGAGAAATTCTTGGACTTCCAACAGCAACTCCAAAAAGAAATTTTATCTCTGGAATTCCAGAGAAAGCAACCAGGTATATTTTTATTGCATTAAAAAACTTAATAACTCCGTATAAAAGATAATTTTGACAACTAAACTTGACCATAATGCTGGATGTAATGTAAGCCGTACATCGTACATTTTTTTTGTTGTATAAACTACAAGGGCTCACCAGAAGACCAGCGCTGGTCATAACCACTTAGTATGACCAGCATTATGCTGAGGTGAGCCCCTATTTTGTAACTTTTGTCTGTCTCTTTTTGTTTGTTTTTGTGCTTGTTACAGAATTAAGCGTTTTTCTTTCCATATGCTATTAGGGAATGTCAATTCTTCCAATTGATTAAATGATTAAATTTGCCGCTGCAATAATTTTCAATAGTCGTCAATCAGACTTGTAATATCTTATTTTTATGGTTGATAGGCTAGGTGTTTGACCACAGCTCACCAAATGTTAAGGTGTGACGGTGTAGTCGAAGGTGGTAAACATACCTAGCCTTGGATGAAAGAAAGAAAGAAAATGATTTTTTATTTTGTAACACCACAGAACATACTAACACAACAAACAGGGACAAACAGTTACAAAATAGGGGCTCACCTCAGCATAATACGGCTCCCAAGTGAGGCTGCAGGAACCACCGTTAGGTGCTTGGTGTAGATTTAGAACTCAAGGTAGTGTGGTAGCTAACCAGCCGAGTACTATAATACTATAAACTATCACGCTATACATAATTATATATATATGTAAATGTATAACGACTGTAATATATGTTTTCCCTCACCGGCAGCTCAAGCTGACTTGAACCGGCGTAAAACCATCGCGCTTACCACTGAGCTATCATCGCTACGTTTTAAATATATGTTTTTCCAGTTTTTGTATCATACTTTTAAATAAATGAATTCATCGTGTCTTGGCTTCAGTCACTTTTCTAGAATATTAGTTTCTATATAAACGAGTTTAAATAGGTCTTTGTAAACATTTCAGATGAGAACGGTCGCATCACTGAAGCCGATTTTGCTGAGCTTCTTCTAGCATACGCTGGATACCCCGCCAAGAAAAAGGCACGAATGCTAAAACGTGTGAAAAAGACGTAAGTGAACATTCTAAATTAAAAAAAGAAAGAAAGAAAATAATTTTATTTTGTAACATAGAACACAACAAACAGACAAACAGTTACAAAATAGGGGCTCAGCATAATACTCGTCATCCTAAGTTACAATATGTATGAGTGATAATTTATTAATTTGCCTTCAATTGTGTAACTTTAGCAATCGAGTTGTTATTTTCCTGTTTTGCTTATACTCCTGAGAACATTAACATTTTTTTTTATCTATAATATTGTAAAGAGGAAAGATTTGATTGTTTGTGTGTATGGAATAGGCTTCGATACTAAAGGACCGATTTCAAAAATCTGATGCTACACTATCTCCGGGTGACATAGGCTACTTTTTACCCCTGTACTTTTTTTACGTAGGAACGGGAACTACGCGGGTGAAACCGTGAGGCGTCCGCTATCAGATGGCGCTGTGTGTGATGTCCTACGATATTTATTATTTATTTATTGCGCGTGTGATTGGACTTTTATAACGAATCGCGTGCCAGAGAAGCCGGATCGCTGTATAAATTACTGTATTCGTAAATCGCTGTATTCGTCAGTTTAAAAATGTTTGGCTTACATTCAGACTATAAAACTCTTTATTTTCTGCGCAGATTCCGCGATCACGGCGTAGGTATAACCAAGGACGACTACTTGAAATTCTTCCACCTTCTAAATAACATCAACGATGTCGACACCGCCCTTACCTTCTACCACATTGCTGGCGCGTCCATCGACCAGCCTACCTTGAGACACGTGGCGCGCACTGTGGCCCATGTTGACTTAGACCCGCACGTTATCAACGTGGTCTTCACTATATTTGACGAAAATAGTAAGTGCCTAGAACCTTTTTTTTATGATGGTGAAGTAGGGTATTTTGTAGTACTCCGCTGGCTAGCTACCAACCTCAAGGAAATCTGCCGCCAAGCACCTAATGATGTGTTACGGCAGTCTCACTTGACAGCCAGTTCTATTCCAGGCTAAGTTTCAGCTACCGTTACAGCGCGAAGAAACACATAAAAACACACATATTATAGTATTCTATAAATAATTAGAAGTGACATCATGACATTCGTCTTTAGTTTTCTATTTCTTTCTTTTACCTCTGAAAAATGAGTTTGAGATAGGACGCATGCTTTGCTAACCATTTCTAATGGAATATGAACAGTAATGTAATGTTTATCTTTCCCTTTGTTGTGCTGTGACTATATTTTCTGACATGATCTTAGATATGATCTTTTTTCTTTTTACGCCTATTTTTCAAAATAGTAGCCATATGCAACTAGAAAACACTAGTGTTTGTCTTTCACAGTGGATGGACAGCTAAGCAACCGCGAGTTCGTGGCTGTAATGAAAAACAGACTGCTTCGCGGGCTCGAGAAGCCAAAGGACACGGGATTCGTAAAACTAATGTATTCACTCATCAAATGCGCTCGGGATACCAAGCCCGCTATACTAGATTTTTAATTCTATATCCATGTTTGTGATTTAACGTTTTAAGGCCTCAACATACCTAACCCACCGGCTCGGTGGGACAAACCCAGCGGCTCGACAAAGATTTTAGCTAGATAAAATCTTTGTCGTCATACGAATAAATAAATTCAGCAGAGCTCGCTGGCATACCGCCGGATAGCTCGTGCAGGCGTGACCCGCCGGCGTGATTGTTCCAAAAAGAGCCTCGTGACCAGTTCGGGTTGTCTCGCGTGGCCGGCGGTTTTGGTGTTAATTTATGTCACAAAATCGTCTTGTAGTTTTTTTTTTCTAAAAAAGCTATGGATCTATGTGACTGTTACTGCGGAGCCAATCACAGGACATCAGGGAATAAAAATACAAAGATAAGTACATGATATTCGAGTTATTAGAAAATTGACTCCTAATTACAAAACTGAGGCTATTTGTCGTCTAAGTATGTTCTTCATATTTTATTACGCACTATACTAGCGTAAGTGAGCTTGAATTTTAATTTTATTCTTAAGTGTATTTTTCACACACACAAAATATCTAGACTGCTATGTTCGAAGAAGAAAACGATCTTGAATGATTGTAAGACATTTTAGATTTCAAAGTTCTATATTACAAAAAAATTCTACTAAGAAACTCGAAAAATTGTGGGTAACTTGTCCCTGCTAAACAGATTTTTTAAATAAAATACCTAGAAAAAGTTCTGGAACAAACATGAAAATCAAAAGTTAAAAAGGGATAAAATATTTAAGTTTTACTTATATACCTACGTGTCACTCATGTTTGATTAAGTTGGATACTCCGACTCTGAAACTTGAATAATCTAGAAGTCGAACAAAAACGTGTCAAAACCACGTCAGTTTTCTTATATAAAATGATAAATTACTTAATATAAAATGTAATTTAATAATTCAGACTTTCCTTTTAAACTAGTCTTGCCATTCTTGATTGATGTTCATGATTTTTTAAATAAATAGCGTAAAGCTACGACTGAAAACGTATAAAAAATTGTTGTATTTCATAAAAATGGGCTAAATTCTCACTAAATTCTAGTCGGAGCCCACCTGTGTATTACATAGTTTTAAATATAATCTTTATTTGATGTAGGTAATCATATTGTTAAAAATAAACCAACTATATTGCAGTTAAGTTATGTTATTGTTGCTATTGCACAAAGTTTGTAAAATGTTATTCTATTTTCTTTATTTAAGTAGGTGTACGATAAAATATTTACTCATTGCTTCTACACAGCGTCTTTGTATTCTCAGATAAGCATTTTATTATATTTTGATAATCATCATACTAAATAATAATCAATCACACGGTATCTTTTGTGGGGCAACTCTTCGCTATATAACGTACAAACAGACATAGTAAGATAGTAGTAAGTTAAAAGGTCATTATACATTATAGCTTTGAACAACTTTTACTATAACACTGAGCCTAAAGTCGCGGAGAAAGAAAGAAAGAAAGAAAACATTTATTTTGCCACACACAACACTACAACAACAAAAACACACTACAAATAAAAAATTAGAAAAATAAAAATAACAATAATAATGAGTGGAAAGTTGTCGCTGTAGTGTCCAGTGCGACAAAAAATCAGCAGCGCTGGTTTTCAGAACTAACCTCGGAGGGAAAATCTTCTGCTGCATTTTGTTAAGTGACATTTTTCAGTGAAAAAGCAGATTTTTTTTTCTTTTTTAGGGTCGTTTCCATAAGAACTAATCATTATTTTGATCAACATTTTTAAAAAATGATGAGCACAAGTTTCTATATGTATTTGATTAACTTTTTGTATAACTTGAAGTTGTCTGCTAATACGGCACCCTATTTGTAAAGGGGGAGCGGGGGCTGGACTTAAAAACAACTGCAAAAACTCGCCTACTTTATGAATTTGCTTACGCCGCGCCTTATTTTAATGTAACGTCAGACTTTTGTTTTACAAGTTATACATTCATATTCAAATGTGCTCATGAACCCCTTACATTTAATATCTACCAAAAACGGCATTTTTATTTATTCCTTTTGGTAATGCGAGTTTTGGTTATGAAATCCGCCATATTGGATTTACTGTGACGTCATTTACACAAGACTTCTCGTTTTTAGAATACGATTAGGAAAAACGAAAGAACAAATAAACATACATGTATAGAGAAACGTTAACCCTAGTTTTTGCATCTAAAAAACTGCATTGAACAGACTAAAAAAGTTTAGTGTACATTAAACAGCGGCGTCCAGTATTCATAACTCTACATAAAGTAGGTACCTAATCAAGATATGAATGCTTTATGGTCTCGAGTTTTCTCACAATTTAATTTGTTAATTATCAGTAGGTATTTGTAATTTGGTTTGGAGTGCACTCACTTTTTTCTTTATTCAGAATTACTTACGCGTGTTGTAATCTCATAATAATGAAAGTTAACTTATTTTTTGTAACTACTTTAATAAGCCTCTTGAAGTGTGTATAAAGTATTGATGATATGTTTTTTTTTTAAATAAATTGTAAATAAATATTATGTTACAATATCTTTAACTATTATTTTACATGATTGCCTCGGAACATACATTATTATAAAAAATAAGCTGTATTTGGACAAAGGAGTTTTAGGGTTCATATTTAAGTGATATGTCGATGTCACTCACAGAATAAGCTAGAATAAAATAAATATTTTATTTATAGTATGCTGCAAAATTAGATAAAAATTCTTGTGAAAACTGGCATAATTATCTATTGGTAATTATGCCAGTAACTCAAGTTATGCAAGTACGCAGTCTGTCTAACAAAATGAAAATACACTGAAACTCCCTTATTTAAATAAAATAGATTTTGATTCTTTTTTCTTTATCAACTCAATTTATGGTAAGATTTTTAACGAAACATTTAAAAGTAAACAGTCGTAATTGTTTCTCATTGAAATTAATCCTAGGTTATTCCCACATCTTACTTACTATGCGAGTTATGTTAGTTAATTTCTTAGTAATAAGCTTGTTTATAATATCCATATAAGCCAAAATGAACCGAACGAATTCCTAAATTTAAATTAGACAAGTGCGAGTCCGACACACGCGCCGAGGATTCCAATCAAAGGTATTAATATGTAGCGATGATAGCTGAGGTTAGTGGTTAGCGCGGTTGGTTCACACGCCGAAGGGCGTCGGTTCGAACGCCAACAATGAGCTTGAGCTGCCGGTGAAGATATCGTGAGGAAACCATAGCGTGGTGGTAGGGTATTTTCGAGTACTCGGCCGGCTAGCTACAACCCTCAAGGTCAAAATTTATCGCCAAGGATCTAACAGTGTTCCGTCATCCTCACTTGAGAGCTAGTTCCATTCCAGTTGCTATATTATCTTTGACCACACCGTCACTTAACAACAATTATCGGATCAATTTTTCCTTTACTTGTTCTATAAGACCTTGCTTGCTAAATTATTGGATCATAGAGGAAAAGAAAATACCCTATAGGTTTTAATTTATTTGTTGTTGACATACAGACTATCAACAAAAAACGAAGTGGTTTTATATGAATTCCTTTTACGGTACCCTAAAAACGTCAAATTTCGGGTGCATTGAACTGAACGTGTGTACGTATGAGACGGGTTGGGACGGCGCAAATTCACAAATATTCGCCCAGAAACAGCTCGCAGCTCCCGCCTTGTAAATCACTCGAACCACGACCCGTCGAACGGAACGTCTCGCCCGCTACTCCTGCGCGAAAAATAGACATAGTTTGATCGCGCCGGGAATAATTTCTAGATAATAGAAAACGCCATTGGACGAGCGACGCTGTCCAAGTGACCACGCGGCGCGCCCTCTGGTGAGTCCCGCGAACCCTGCGAGACCGGTAGCCCCCACTTGCCCCCTCCATTCCATATACACGTGGCGTGTTTTTCTTTTCGTATATCCGTCCTTGTCCAGCCAGGTGATTTATCCGGAACGCGATCGGTTGCCGTGTAACGGAATGCTTTTAGCTAATTACATCGGATGTATGGCTAATTGTTTGCTGTTTTTAGCTTGTGAATCGAAGCTGTGAGAAGCTTTGAAGATGCCGATGTACCAAAGGCCACCGTTCTGGCGAGTGCCGCACACGAGGCAAGACCCTGATGATGAGCCCGTCAGGGATTTTGGACAGAGGAGAAGGGTGAGCTTTTATACACAACACTATTGAAATAAACAAACAAGTCGTGTTGCGACACAAAAGTGTACTATTTAAGATAAATTCAATTTTTGTGTGCTATTTTTTTTCTGCGTGTCGCCTACGTATCTTTATGCAAGTTTTAAATCTTGAACTCTAGAATCTAGAGCGCGTGCGCTATAACCGCTTACCTAAATACAAAAAAGCGCTACAATGTTTGTTTTAGACGGGATATTTTTTTTTGACCAGAAGCACAATACACTTTATTGGTTCTTTTACTACAGTCAATTATAACTCAATATTAATCTTACAATAATAATAAAATAGATCTCATTTTGTTGTATTTGAAGATTGTGTTTGAATATTTTCTTGTTTTTTGCTGAAGCTCAGGGTTCTTTGTTATAGAATGATATTGTAAGATAAAACAACTAGCCACGTAGATAAATGTAGGCCAGTATGAGTAAGAAGCTTTTCATATGCATACTTTGCCAAGTCTCGCATACTTCGATAATTACATTCGTGTTCTGCTATCTTTACACGCAGTGGTATTGTAATAAATGTAGACTTTTATTTTGTATCGAATGTATTGTAAAGAAAAGAAATACAGTAATAAATTATAGTGACGTAGCTTGAGGAAATTTTGGTAACAATGATTTTTGAATAAACTAAATACTAGGTATAGGTAGGTACTTGCCTACCTCAGTAATTCGAATTTGCATCAAAATTTTACCCGCCTTTTATCTTCTTACTAGACAAAACGTCATCAAAGTTGAGGTTCAAGGGTTTTAAATGAAAATGACAGATACTTTCGATTTCTGTGTCTTTTATTTTCGAACTCGATCAATCAAATGTCTTAAAAATCTAGGTGCATGCATGAAACAACAGAGTGTCGCTAATTAAATATTTTAGTTTCGAAAACAATAAAAGTTATTGTCACGTACATATTTATTATATTATGACAGTCAAGAATCATGAGCCGCTAATTTATTTATGATTTATTAAAGGATGCAGTCTGCACCGTAAATTATACTTATATGTAGTTTGTTCCCATCCGACTTTTATTAACCTGGCAGAATTAAGGCGACCCAATTCAAAAATATTATTTTAAATGATATATTACCTCGAGCTAGAGCATCATTTAGTATAACCGAGAAATGTATATGGGTCGCGTGTAATATGTTTGGCCGTTCGGGTAAATAAACAGCCGGCGTGTTTCTGCAAGCGTGCTATCAATTTGTTCAGCAGTTTCCGTAAATCGAATCGGGTCGATTGCGAAGGCAGGGTTACATGAGGTGGAGGACTCAACACTGAAGGGGAGGGGAGATCTGCGGTGTGGCTAATTTTGCTCGCACTACGTCGCGTTTTGCTGCCGTGTAAGCAAGTCGCGTGTGAACGCGTGCGCCGCGAGTGCAGTTCAACCCTCGCACGCCATGGGGCGGCTGCATACATTCGTGGTGACGCTGCGGCGCGATTGCCGCGACATCAACTGGGGGCTTCGGCTCGTGGGCGGCTCTGACCTCGCTACCCCGCTCATCGTCACACGGGTACCCAGCCATACTCACTAGAGCACGCGCCACCCGAACGCCGTCATGACAACAATACGCGCTCCCTGCCGGTGCCGGTGTAAACAAACGCTGGAATCGTACGGGAACCGACTTTTCCAAATCAATACCAACTTCTTGCGGGATTGATTTACCAGCTGTCGAGAGCACTTAGGAACGTTACAAAAATACTACCGCCTCGGCCTCTGAAGAAAATCCTTGGCTCTTGGCAAGCATAATGTCATGACTTGAGAGACGTTTATTACAATTTTTAGTGATATAACAAAAGCCAACTTCGTGTATCACTTCAGTTATTTTTGTTAAGCATGTATTGTAGCTGTTTTTAAATTTCAACTAAATGGCACATTTCTCGAGAGATTTATCTAGAACGACATCAAATTAACTAGAACAGCGACGATGTCTCTTTATAACCGATGTATTCTTGGATATGTATCGGTCGCTTGTCGTTCGACAGCTGCGTAGATCCGGCTTGACCTCATTATAACAATCTCCTATAGCATTTGGACTTATACGTGATGGCAGTTTCCTAAGCTCTTCCATTTTCTTTTCATTGTAATGTTCTAAATTTTGTTCCAACTCAACCCCTGTTCGGCGGAAAGTATTCGTATGCCATATCACAGATTACCTTAATACAGTAGCACCAGAAATGTAAAACTTCTCACCCATTATGTAAAAGAAGATTCTTTTAATTTAATTTAATTTTAGTAATGAGACGAACTATACGCTCCTGATGGAACAGATAACGCATATACATGATCATTGCATCGGTACACAGAACTTTGAGTAGTAAAACAAAGTCCAGGGCATCGCTATTTTGACTTTCATTACTTTGAAGCTTTCGATGATTAGTCTCAATAGCCGTGTAATTCCGCTAGCTACAGTACCTACCCTTCAAACCGGAACACTAATGTTTACTTACTACTGCTTGGCGGCAGAATATTTAGTACTGTGGTGGAGATGAAATGTTTGCAATAATAATCCATTTAATTTCAATTAAATGTCACAGGTTTGTCTACTCTACTATTCTATTCAGCATTTCCACGTTATTTATCTCACCCTGAACTTTTGGTGGCCTTGTTAACAATTGACCTTTATCACTCTAATTGGCAAATCAATTTATAATTCATTGATGAATGTCATTTTCTAATATTTTTCGAAGTTTTGCGCATTTTTAGGGGCAATTCATGCATGATAGATGTTCTTAAATGTTGCTTACTTTCAGCGTTCGAAATTTCAATCAATCTTACTTTAATAGTAACTAGACTGTTTACTTTCTTGGAAGAGCTAAATCTTGTGATGAATATTGTTCATATCTTATCTCTATGATGTACTAAAGAAGAAAGTCTGTTTGATCTCTTAGTTATTAAGTCTTTACCAAATATTTTTCTTAGATTTATCACTAAAACTTTTTCTGCTGTCACTCAAAATCAAGAATGTTAACTCTGTCAAGTTGTAGCCTAGGCAATGACAGCAATATATTTTCATATTGTTACTAGCTGCGCCCCGCGGTGTTACCCGCTACATTTTTTCGGGACAAAAAGTAGCTAATCACCTATTATTATGAAATATACTTTACGCTCTATTCTCATGCCTACCGAATATACATAAAAAATTCATAAAAATCGGTCGAGCCGTTTCGGAATAGTGCGACCACAAACATCGTGAAACGAGATTTAATATATATATATATTCTCAGTGATTTCTTTGTTACCACTTTGTAAACTATAAAGTTGATTTAGTTGACCGAAAAAAAAATACCAAAAATCTCAAGGCTGTCCGTTTTTATAAACTGCCCCGTTGTTCGGCGCAGATCTCTTTTCATTTTGATAAGGGTAAAACCATAGTCTACTACGCTGACCATATGCGGGTTAAATGTCTTTACACAACTTCAAGATCACCAAGAACTTTCGGACATGCAGGTTTCCTCAAGATTTATGTCGGGTTTTGTAACCTAAACTGAAATATTCCGAGTTTGATGAGTCCTCAAATGAAAGAACTTTTATGTTAAGTAAAAAACGAAACGGCGAAAGTTGCAATCAAAACCAAGCCGTGGCGTAAGTTAGAAGGTAGATTTTAGTTTTCTAAACTATACCTGGTTTCCTAGACAGTAAACTCATTAACTAAGTAGGTATAGTACCCATACAGAGTAAATTTCCCACTTTGTGGGTTTGTTTGAGAATACATTTAAAATTTATCCAAGCATCTACGTAACCAACCTTGAGATTAATAAAATAAAAATACATTGCCTAACATCTGGAATTATAGAATTAACAAACACTACCAAAACATGACATTATTGCTCAATTTTATCAGACATTACAAATCTTATATAAAGCAACGTTATGAGCGGCATATTTTAAAATAATATCCTCTCAGACGATAAGAAGTTGTAGAGTTATATTTTCTAGACTTCATGAGTCAGAGTCGCAAGATACCAAGCACGTGCGCGGGCGTCGATGTAATAAGTTTTATTTATAACGAAAGCTTCGCTTAAGCTTACTATAAGTGCCGAGGGAATACAGTTGTTGGCAAGCATTAGACCATGAAAATTTATTGATGCAAATTGCAAAATTTTTGACTACCGTGAAGCGACATTGATTCGTGGGAAAGGTGTGTTTTGGATCTAGTAAATAGTGAGAACCGTATATACGTAGTACGTAAGTCCCAGCGCTCACCACAAATTTCATGTGATGCGAAGCCGTACAAACAACATGGAAAAGTCAACGCTTCCTAATTACCGTAGATTCAAAGTACTACCGCGCACCTGTCTCAAATTCTTTCCTGAACAATTTTAAACCAATGGTAAAATAGGAATAATTAGAATGTTCATAATGCTCGCACGTGAAAATACTGTAACGGTAAAATTCACTACAATTTTTTTTTTTTTTTTTTATGGTTGACAGGCTAGTTGTTTGACCACAGCTCACCTGATGTTAAGTGAAGGTGTGGTCGAAGATGGTAAAGCACACCTAGCCTGGAATGGAACTGGCTCTCAAGTGAGGCTGCCGGAACACACCGTTAGATGCTTGGCGGCAGATTTTCAACTTGAGGGTGGTAGCTAGCCAGCCGAGTACTAGAAAGTACCCTACCACCATGCTATGGTTTCCTCACGATGTTTTCCTTCACCGGCAGCTCAAGCTCATTGTTGGGGTTTGAACCCACGCCCTTCGGCATGCGAACCTACCGCGCTAACCACTGAGCTATCATCGCTACAAATTTGAAGCAATACGCCTGCGCCATAACGAGTTTACAGTAAAGTTTCTGCTTGAAATTCCTAAACATAAAAAACTGAACATGCTCAATTGTTTTTTTACGGTCACTAAAAACTTCACCATGTATAACCGCTTAAATTGTTAAGGTAAAACGTCTGTGTGTTAATTGTTTTTTTCGGACACCCTCATTCTAACTTCTGACGCTTATGGCATTGACCTGGCTTGGGCGTAGATCATAGCCCACATTCAGCTCTTAGCTGTATAAAACTCGGTCAGTCTTGCAGAAATGTTTTGTAAAAATGTTTATCTTTGATGTACCCATCTGTTTCCCTTCAGACGCTGAACAAATGCACTTACCATCTATCTCCTAACCATAGCTAGCCATCAATCTCGATCGAACCGCAGTCGGCAGCCTTGATTCCATTTTCTTTTATGTTTCCATTAAAAATGATTTCATTGCTTCCTTTCCATGTGGTGTATGACTCAATATCCTTCTAATATTTAGATCGATGTCTGTTACTCAAGCGTGACGTAATATCAAAGAGTTTGATAAGCTTTGCTGCAAGAGAAGACTCTTGTAGAGCCGTACAGTAGTACCACGCAGTTTCAAATTTACAACCAAACAGCCCACCAACACGTGAAGCATGTCATACTGTGATCGCGAAAACAAGACAGACATAGGTATTCATATTCTAGCTTCTAAACTCCTCGGTATCGCTGCAATGGTCTCACATCTTATTATGTATTATTATTTATTTATTTATTTATTCAGTCAATTAGCACCGTCAATTTCCGTATTACACTAATGACAACATTAAAAAGAACTTTTTTAAGTCACAATGATGCCTCTTATTCGTCTCATTGCTTGTAACCATTTCAAAATTTGTATCGAAGATAGCTCAGTAGTTAGCGCGGTCAGTTCGCATGCGGAAGGGTGTGGGTTCAAACCCCAACAATGAGCATGAGCTGCCGGCGATGGAAAACATCGTGAGGAAATCATAGCATGGTGGTAGGGTACTTTCTAGTACTCTGCTGGCTAGCTATCACCCTCGAGTTGAGAATTTGCCGCCAAGCATCTAAACGGTGTGTTCTGGCAGCCTTACTTGAGAGCCAGTTCCATTCCAGGCTAGGTGTGCTTTACCATCTTCGACCACACCGTCACTTAACATCAGGTGAGCTGTGAACAAACACCTAGGCTGACAACCATTTAAAAAAATAATTAAAATGAAATAAGTTTCCTAACCTAATGAAATTTTCATATAACTACAATGATTATATCTAGTAATTAAATATAGCATTCAGTAAGATATCGGCCAATAACGTTGAAGGGACGGAAAGTCGCGCAGTGCCTAGTACTTGCGACTCAGGTCTAGGTTTAAAGGCTCTACAGAAGCGCATAATGTGTTCAACTCACTGCCCGTGTTCTTACGTTACCAAATTTGATATGATCCAACCCTGCTTGGGATATTTACTCTTTCGAGCAATGATCTTATAATTGTTCTTAATAGACCGAAATAAAACTTAAAATACTTTACAATATAGAGAGTATCTTTCACAATTGTTTCCTGCTGGATGGGTCATAGTAGGGTGTTGAAAAGTGTTACGAAAAGCTGTGTGTGTTTGCTTCCAACATTTTAGCAATTAGTAACTTCATAACTCGTCACGTTTTGGCAGCGATTTTAAGTCGCGCTTGATAAATGGGATTTTTAACGTTAGCTTGTAAAATTACTTTGTCGCTTTTGAAAAATAGGTCGACGTGGATAGTTTTTTTTTAAATTAGTTCTTTGCCAGATAATGTCGTTCGATTCACTTTTATTCGGTTTAGTTAAAAAGTAAAATGTTTTAATGTTAGAAATGTTATGTTTTTAAACGAATGATAATATGTCGAAAGAACAAATATGATCGCTACGCTGTGATCGATACGCTATTTTTCAAATTATGATCATATCATAATTTGAAAAATAGTGTACTCAAAGTTTATAAATATTAATAAAAATAGGTACTCAAAGTTTATAAATATTGTTAGATGGCCGGTTTAAG
The DNA here is from genome assembly GCA_905404145.2 of Biston betularia. Classification (NCBI taxonomy): domain Eukaryota; kingdom Metazoa; phylum Arthropoda; class Insecta; order Lepidoptera; family Geometridae; genus Biston; species Biston betularia. The sequence goes on from FR989868.1 coordinate 6,055,173, forward strand.
AAAAATTGAATTCGAAAATTGCAGGGTATTGCAGCTAGCGAAATTACTGGGCTGTTGAGACTAACTCTATCGAGGGTCTCGGGGTGGTGAGCGCCAAAGCGGTGATGGCCTGGACTTTGTTTTGTTGCTTAGAGTTTTGTCTGTCGCTTCGATGGTCATGGGCAGGCGTTATCTCTTACCATCAGGAGAGCGTCTCGTTCGTCTCATTACTTTTTAATCTAAAATTATATACCATCATAACGATCGAAAATTATATACCATCATAACGATCAAATTCACATCTACATAAGGTGCTTCTTTCTTATCACAAAATATAGACTTAAAAAAGGCTAAATCAGATAACCGTATGTATATTTGTAGCACGAAACTCATAAAACTTTACGGAGTAGCAACTACCATTCGATTCATAAATTAATTAGAACATACCCAACCTTCCCTAAAAATATCTCAGTTATTTCGCTTACGTGTTTCTAAGGTTAGGTACTTGAGTGACGCAAGCGCATTACGCGTCAGTGGCGTATGAGTGTAATACCGATGGACGCACGCCAGATAGAAGGAGTGAAAAATTAAAAAATACAACGCTGACTTGTCGCCGCGGATTTCGTCGCGCTGAAAGATAAGAATAAATATAGGATGTCCTCGCCATTGACTCGAGGAAGTCGTGATGGATTTGCGCGGAGTCGATGCGGCCTCCGGTCGATCAGTCAGTTGTTTTCGATAAAAAATTCCAGGTTGGCGCGGCGTCGCCGGCGGTTACTTTTAGCCTGGCGGTGAGCCAAGATGGTGCATGTGTCTCGCTCCCCCCTCGGCCTGTCCACAAGGTCGTTTCAGACTGATGCACTGTCTAGGCTACCTTTTGCACTAGGCCCATTGGTCCAAAAACATACTTTGTGTTATCTAATGTCATACCTAGTATAATGAGCTCCTTGAACGCTTATTAATTAATGTCTTGGATGTTATACTAATAGATAGTTATGACATTGTGTTCTAAAATACATCTGCCCACTGGAAACAATTTTTCACTTTTTCAATTTTACGTGACCTACGTCATGTCAAGGAGGGTCATGGTTAATGGTCTTGCTCTTCAACTAGTACTTGCAGTTTTTCATAAAACATCAAAAAGTGAAGATTGTTTTAGTTAATTTTGTCATATTTTTTTTGTAAATAAATATCGTTGGACAGCGTCATCTGCCCCAAACTATGCTATGCTAATCTTTTACTATGAAAACCAGGTACTTAACTGATAAAATGCTTATATAATTTTGTTACTGTTATGGGATCAAGCATATCGCTGTTATTATTGTTATGTTGTCTCGACCATTTATCTGTTAAATCGGGCATTTATAACCTCCCATGGTCATGGACATTCTAAACCTCTTTTGATTCGAAGCCATCTCTGACACACATACCCTTCGCGGGCTTTTTCCTCTCGCCTAATTACCATGACCGTGATTACTGACCGTAAAAATATTCCTAGGCTTTAAATGGTTGTTTCACAGTACATTTCATGCTCTCTAAAGGGCATCAAGATGACAACCTAAATTTAAGTAAGTACTTGGCAATTACAGATTGATTTGCTTCAAAGGAATTCCTAATGCGTCTTTGAAGTCGGCGATACGTGGAAAAGCGTTTCAGTTTCCATTTCGAATAAATATTGATTTCTCAGCACGGATTCGTTTGAACTTTGTTATGTGGTTCCTGTGCCGTAAAATATTGTTTCTTTTCAAATATGCTCTAGGTATTGTGATTGCGATATGCAAGCTGACCAAACTTTACTAGAATAGTTACTTGAATGCCTTTATCAGCCGTGTTATTATTATCGCTCGTAGGATGCGATCGCCCAATATGTACCTATGTCAACTTTTAAACGTTTAGTTTATATGTCGTATCTATACATATTTAATTTATACTAACTGAATGTCCGGTTCATCTGTATAATTTCTAACGTTATTACAACGAACGTCATTTAACTTTAATTTGTGTAATTGTTTGTACTTGATGGTAGATTTCCTTAGCAGGAGGTCGTCTTGGTAGATAAACTAACCATCGAAAGTCTCAATGTAATGAGCGCTAAAGCAGCGATGTCCTTGACTTTGTTCTGTTACTCAAAGTTCTGTGTATCGTTGCAACGGTCATGGACAAGCGTTATCTATTACCATCAGGAGAGTGTCTCGCTCGTCTTTTACCTTAAAAAGCACTGACTCGAAAATTTATGTCTTTTTAAAATACAACGCCATGGACGACGACCAAATTCGCAAACGTGTTAACAAAACACAATTACCTACAACCTCATTACAATTAAACGATAATTAAAAATTAACCTAGCTATCCTTGACCGCCTTCGTCTTATTCAGATTCGAGATAAAAACAAATATAATTTTGTTACTTTCGGGTCTTTGAACAATTTTGTGCAAGATCCTGCAAAAAAAACATATCGTAATTAGGTATTGTAAATTGTAAAAGCAAGACCAAAGCACAAAAATTGTTTGTTTCATGTCACAAATAAAGTGTTATCTATTGTCTAAAACACTTGAAAGTCATATACGCACAATTACTATTTTTCTGCGTAAAAAAATCAAAAACTTTCACATTAGGTAATTTATTAACTAACAATAACAAAAAATATAGAATACATAAGAAAGTAATGTTTTTCTTAAAACCACATGGAAAGCTTTTAAACCATGTTTGAGAATAATATTTTTTCAGTCACCTGTTTCTAAACGAGCCTTTATTCAAGCCACATGAGTCATTCTCCTACAAATTGAAACCACGTCTAACGCATTCCAGGTAACTCCAGGCACTCCTGCGGGGAAGGAGCTGATCCGCGGAGACATCATCGCGAAGGTCGACGACTACGACGCACGTGACCTACGACATGAGGACGCCCAGAATCTTTTCAAGAATGCTTCGAACCAGATCAAATTAGTCGTTCAAAGGTAACCATTTGGAATTTCGAAAAAGTGTACTCCCGTGTTGATTTTATTCGGAACTTTTATCACACTAAACTGAATTCAGATTCTTATAAGATTTTTTTAATTGGTATTAAATAATTATATTGCAGGATATTTTAAATGATACCGTCTAGGGCCTACGCCCAAACTAAACAAAGCTTGTACTATGAGAGCCAGATAGCTGATAGACCACATGAATACTTCCTTAGAAATAATAATAATAATAATAATAAATATAATAAATATCGCAGGACATTACACACAGCGCCATCTGACCCCAAACTAAGCAAAGCTTGTACTATGGGAGTCAGATAACTGATAGAATACTTAAATTTTTTTTTTTTTTGTAAATACATACTTATAATACATACAGTACACCCAGACACAGAACAAACATTTGGTTTTATATCACAAAATGCTTGTCCTGAGTGGGAATCGAACCCACGAATTTAAACTCTCGAAGCAGAGCTACTACCAATTGAGCTAACAGGGCATGCAATATAATGTACCAAATGCATTCCTATTACTTAGGATGGTTACGTTTCTAACGTTCTAGTTCAAGACGGCTCCATATTAACAAAGAGTTACTATATATCTAGAGAGCTATGCTCGGAGTTTCTTTGCGTGTTAAATCCGTAACGAAGTAATCCGACATAGAATTAAAGTCACCGACATAGCTCAAAGAATTAGTAAGCTGAAGTGGCAGTGGGCCGGCCACATTTCTCGAAGAACCGATAACCGATGGGGTAGACGAGTTCTTGAGTGGAGACCGCGTACAGGCAAGCGTAGTGTAGGGCACCCTGCGGCCAGGTGGTGTGACGACCTGCGTAAAGCGGCGGGAAAACAATGGACGCAAAAAGCTGTCGACCGAGCTCAGTGGCGTGCATTGGGAGAGGCCTACGTCCAGCAGTCGACAGCGAAGGGCTGATGATGATATCTATAATAAAGCTAGAGATTACGAGCTCTCTATTGGCGTTAAATTGCATTTATTCTCTTTGTTTCCACTACGACAAAAAGCTTTTTTCACTGCTGCTAAGGCATTCTCTGTTTTGTAAAACGCGAAGGATATGGATTTAGAGTATATTAGCAATACATATAATCATGATTGATCAATGTTATGGATATGGTAGGTAGTAATGAGATGAACAAAACGTGCTTGCGTGGCGTGGTAAAGATGACTGCCCATGATTATTGAAGCTATAGGTACCTACGTAAAACATTGAGTAATCACAAAGTCTAGATCTTTATTGCATTGGTTCTTCATACTTCGAGACATTAGATGGTGAATCTCATTGGTTTTGTAATTTCGATAGCTACGTACAATGGGAGTGTAAAAATAAAGTGTTACTACAGGGGTGGATCAAGTCCTCACCTGTACTCAATGCCGCGAGCACCCGGTAGTTTTGTAGGGCGCGTGCCTACGCCCACATTCTATCATGAATATGCTGAGTAAGACTGCATTAGGTGTCGTGAACTTTCCTCTACCTAGGTGCTAATCTTTTATATCCCTTGTGATACTGAATCTGGAACAGGCCGGCCTCGAAAATCTCTGCGACAACGTGATAAGACTTTCTTTATTCATAAATCTGTCTCGTTTCGATAAAGTGAACGAAGAAATTCTGACACATTACGCGTACGAAGACAAGGCGGAAAAAAGGTTAGATATAATTATGTATATCCACTTTAAAAAAAAAAGAAAATTACCAAACGACCGAACGATTTTTCCAATGATTCTACGGAAGCTCATATTTATTAATATACACATGAGTTACAATTTTTTTATTAGTAGATATATAACTTTTTAAATTCATAATTTTTGTCTTGTTATAAAGGTAAAACTGTCACATTGGCTTTCCGTGTCTCATAAATCGTACGAGTATCTTCTCTAGTCTCAATTTTCTTATGTTCGCGTCAGGCTGAAAGGTTCAATTTCACTGGGCAATCTCTTACTCAAAATCAGTACAAACATAATATTTTCTAACAGTTTAAAATTGGAGATTTTCATACATTTAAAGTCCTTGACTGAGGAATGCGAATGTCAACTTAAATCTGTGTGAGACTGAGATAAGAAAGATGCCGGAATCAGGCGGGAACATTTGTCAAGAAAACAGATGTTTAATTAGCTATTTGCAACACGTTTGAAAAGATTTTTTAATACTGCTGGGAAGAAATGCTGCTTACAATAAATGTTTCTGATTCTGATTCTGATTCTGAAGAAAAGGTTGTATACAGGCCAATTTCTTTAATTGTACGTATTAGTTTTGGCTCACAAACTTACATATTATTATCTATTATCGAATAATAAGTCGTGTAATCAAATGTTTCAAATGATTCAATAATTAAACTTTTATAAAATGTGATATCTGTAGCTTTGCCGCCCCCCTCATCTAGTAGGATAAGGATAAAATGATAAAATTAAAGTAGCTATTCAGAATATCTTAAAGATTCAGTATCACAAATTATCTTATAGAAATTCAAATGTTTCTTTACCTTTTATTTTGTACCTGACTTTCCTTTTGATGTTGTATTTTGATCTACTTGGCATGTTCTAGAATTTGCTGGCTATTTCGTTCTAAGCCCCGGCCCTAAAGAATTATTACATGAGATGTACAATAACAAACCAATGTCACAGCTGAACCTACCGACTATATTTTAACAGGTGTTGAATTATACGTAAAATACAAATTAAACCAACAAAGATTAATTCAGTCAACTTACCTACATATTCAATGTTATTCTATTTGCATGGAATCATCTACTTGTAGACCCTGGTATTTTAAATATCTTTTTGTTTATTAAAAGTACTGTATCATTGTTGCACTATGGGTTTATTCCTGCATTTTAATGTTGTATTGTGTGCCTGTTATGTGTCTGTATGACGTCAAAACGATGGATATTACTTTCAAAGCAGCGCTATTAACTCAACTGCTTGTAATTTCTAGTATGTTAACACAGTCGTGAAATACCAATACTTCAGGATGACAACGTAAGTAGTAAAGATTATAGATGGCGCCACCAACCATAAGATTCGCATTTTTATCGAATTCGCTGCAACCAGGATGACGATCGTAGTTCAGTGGATTCATTGATTATGTTAGTAAAACAGTAAAAATAAATTTATTGCCAAAGTTTAGTATATCTACGGAAACAAAATCCTATACCGTTGCGCATCGGTGCGCACATATTTAATATTTAAAAAAAGAATTGAAAATAAAAACTTAATTTTATTTAAAAGTAAAATGGTGGCTCCTTGATTCATTTCTATAAAGTACCTAGTTGATAGCGCTGTACATTAAAAATTATTATCAGTAAGAAAGTAACTTTTAAAAAGTATTTTATCGTTTTGTCGTTGAGTTCACATTTCCATAACTCATATTCATTCATGCGTATAGGGATGCGGACCGCGAAGGCGCACGGACTGGGACTCCTATGGCCCCTAGATCGCCCATTCCGAACTCAGCTGCAGCACCTTACAGGTAATCATTCCATTACATTGACTTTATGTGTGTCAAAAAGGTACTCACATTTGTACAGAGTACTAAAGTAGTTTCAACCTAAGGCATTACACTCTCTGTCTAGCACATTTTTTTTTGTTATTGTGAGTTCTCGAAAATTAAATATTATTTTGAATTTGTCTATAATCAATTTTTTGAATTTTTGAAGTACAATAAAAACTAGAACATTTACATAAAACTAAAAAAAAACATTGAGTATTTTAAACTAACTTAAAATTAAATTGAAATATTTTGAAATATCTATGTAGTACCTAATAAATGCATAAATGTGGGTAAATATATTTACTATTTTTAAGCACACCACATGTTCAATTAGATCAGAAACTCGAGTCATTTGTTTACGTTGTGCATTTTCCATTTTTATTGTATTCGTCAGCGGCCTGCAGTTCTACTACACAATACAAATCTACCGAACCTGTTCAACACTAGCGTCTATCAATTAGCCGGAATAAAACCCGGATCGTTGATAGACGTAGAATGAAATTTTCATTAACAGAAGTGTAGTTCATCTACTGTGAACAAAATAGACGTCTCATGTCACGTAACGGCTTATTTTTACCTGACGGCAGCAAAGCTAAAGCGAGAGTAATATTGCTAGTTTATGCGTAAGTATGGATGTTACCGCCTACAGTTCTGATCAAATGTAGCCTACAGCCTCAATGCAGCAGCCTAATTTTGTGCAGAATACGCATTAACTGTTGTTCAATTTATTGTTCAGACATTCAATTCAAGCGACTAACTCAATACAAGTAAAGAGGAATTGAAAAAAAAACTTGTGTCAAAAGCAAGGTGTCCGTTCATTCATCTAGTTTTCTGTTCGAAAACAAAGCTCGATAAAATGAGATAGAAAATTACAATGTCAGGTTTTTTTTTAAATAAAATTGTTGAACTTGTGGACTACATTTGCTTGCCGGACAAATAACTTTATTGCAGTTTATTGTATTGCAAAATATCTACATTTATGTATATGTGCCTACTTGGTCTACGTGATCTAATAAACAAAAGCAATCGCTTTGCCTATAATAGACTGTTAAAAGTCTAGGCAATCCAAATACTCGAGTCCGATGTCATTCAAATGTTTTAACCCACTGCGCAGAAAAAATGTCTTTATAGACCGATGATAATTTACGGACAATCCAAATACTTAATCCCACTACCAATCGGTAGCAACTGCAAATACCTCTAAAGCAATGCTAATCTGGGCCTGGGTGAATGTCTCGTCCAAATGCATGGCAGAGGGTAGAAATACAAAAAAAACACAATTAGGACACTGATACGTCTATCTCGTTCCCACGCTTGAGAATACATTTTACAACTCACGTGCTAGGAGAATACCTACAGGTTTCATTTTCCATACAGAACCCAGAGCCCCCTTCCGCCATCAGCGTGGAAAGGCCCCGAGTCGCTTCCCCGCAGCACTCCTCTGCCGCCTCACCTGACTCCGTTCCCGTACCAGCACGAGGCCGAGTACCGCACTCTGCTATTGTCGCCCAACTCTATGCGCACCGACGACTCACTGGACGAGTCCATAGCGAGCCAGGTGAGTGACATTACACAGCATCCACGTACTGACTTCATCAGACGTCGTGCACCACGGCGAGAATAAAAATAAAAGTCGTAGCATTATCCTAACGTACAGGATCAGTTAGGAAATAGTCTTTGCTCCATAATACACCTACTATACATCAACAATTCAACATAATATATCATGAACATAATTTCAAGGCAATACCACAAAGTATTACAGTAAGTATTATAAGTAGGTAATCTTAGATACCTAATTGCTATGCTGTGTCTTTGTGCGTAAGATATGAATATAAAGAGAGACTAGGAGTTGATGACACTTCTGTGCTAAATCCGTAGTATGTTCTTAATTAAGCTGGCGTGGCATCAGCAAACATTTTAGTCCTTGCATACTTTATTTATAGATAAATATCCGACTTACTAAGCTTTAAAATATATATTTTTTTAATATCAGTTAACGGGACGATTTAGTGGAATTATAGCACTCGCTGAATCTTCGACCATATGCTAATGCTAGCGCCATCTAGTAGTACACGTTGAAACATGACGTGCACATGCTGCTGCTATTCCTACTTGCTCATTAGTAAAGTAATGAAATTCTAAACGCGTAAACAGTAATAACAGTCAATGAAAAACAAATACACTCGTTCAGTTCAAGAACTTAGCGTTAGTCTAAAAGAGAATAAACAAGGATTTTGTTCATTTATTATTGTAATCCGTAGATACGTATCGAAACTAAACTGTCGAGTCACCTCGACACATTTCGCATCGCGGTCATGCGGGTAATAAATTTTCAAGCTGCAAAAACCAGCGTTGGCCAACCTACATCACTATGCAACTTGTAAAGACTGTTATAATTATTTGGGAACAAGTTGTTGGCAGGCGCTGAAAATCATACTAATAGATAGACCTATAATAAAAGCAAAGTTTTTCAGTGTACTCGTCTATTCCCATTCGACTCCTTACCAGCTGAATAGATTTCGATGAAATTTATGTCCAAACATCCAATATTTTATCCCCAAAAAATAACGGTTCCTGTAAGTTATCGTGTCTAAATACGGGACTAACAAAAAAAATACATGTATGTAATAAACCTAATTAATCTTAATCCTCATTCCTATTTAATCCTAATTTTGTTTATTGCATGCTGTTCTTACGAAGTTTACGTGGAATGGTTACGTCCTATCTCTATGAACTGTTTTAAACCGACTTCCTTTCAAATTATGATGACAAATCCTAATTTAAAATAATAGTATCTTAAATTAGGACTGTGAGTGGTAAGACTTCAATGGCACTTCTATCATTATACGCGTTTTTGCGTTCAATGTGATAATTCATATAATTAATAGATACACATACCGAAATCGACACATTTAATCGATCAAAGACAAAGAGCGCTAAAACCGATTATTTGCTCATGACTGCTTGATCAACACGCGTAAGACCGTAGGACACAGATATAAATAAGTGAACGTGACAGTACTTTTTACTGAATCACACTTATACCGATCCAAAGCATGAACTGCGTGGGATGAAGTGAAACTAATTTTATCCGAGGGTCATACAGTTTTATTACTGTGCCGTTTGTACCGCAAGAATCTTCGATTTGACACTTACTGAGATGCGTCGTCAACAATCGAACGATTTTGATCCTTAGCCAAGATTACGACAACGGTTCCTGATGACTGATTTCTTAAAAAACTACCGGATATCGTTTTTGTTACGTTACTCGTTTATTTTCGGGAAACCAGAAGGTTTGTATTCCATTACGTTACGCCTTGCCATCTTCGATACGACTTCGCTTAAATAACATTGATTTAGTTTTCTGTTTTCAGTTCCCAAGAAACTTTAGTATGTTTATAGATACTACATTTATATATTTTTCTTACTGCTAAGGAATAGTCACCCATCTATTTTCGTTCTCAGTCTTCCTTCAAATCCTACCAACTCAATCGAGGTTTTTCCTATGTTGTGTCGTTTACTTAGCTTATCGGTCAGAATTCCTTCGCGTCACGAATCTTACCACAATATGAAATCTACAGATATATTGTTCTTTAAAAATAATTCCTCTTAGAATAAATTATGACTCCCAAACTTGCACGAAATCTTCTAGATTCTACTTGCAAAAATTTCATAAACTATTGAATAAATCGTCTACAATTTTTAGTTTGTCCTTGCCGATTTCAGCAAAATAGGTTAACTGGAGCGCTCTAAACCGATAACTGACGTATTCTGGAGCCGTGCCAAGGAGCACTCAGCACTAATGATGTTGAATTATAATTTTATTAATTAGATCAGCCCGAAACATAGACATAGGTCATAGCCCAGACTCGACTAGAGAGTGCTAGAAGGCAATGTCTAGAGTGAAACGGTAAATCATAGTGTACCAAGAATGTTCCAGAACAAATCTATTCCCGTTTTCTGATTCATGGAACGCAATAATAGAAGCGGCGTTTTCTAATGCCGTTTGGTGTATGATCTTATAATTAAATGAATTACCAGACAGTAAATGTACAAAATAAGGTTCCATGAGACATGAACAAGAAAACTGCACTTATAACTATATTTTTTCTAAGTAGGTATGCTTCGAAAAAGAACGTGGATTTTCTGTAGTGGGTTTATATGGGTGGGTGGTTTTTATCTTTTAATGTTTTTTTCTAATTCGGATTCATTTATCTATAAGATTACCCCGAAATATTTTACAGACGTTTGTATTTTTAGATACTTCAGTATTATAAGTTGTTTACTTTCAAACCATCCACTTATATATTTTTACAGCCGATATATTTTTCTCAGTAAAAGTATTTACAAATCATAAATAATGGACAATTTATGGCACAAGGCTCTATCGCCAATGGGACTCTGCGCCCACGCCGACGCCTATTTTCCCGCCATATTTCCAAAATAGAATGCATTGAAATCGCGTTGTTTACTCGTGAGGGCGCGCCTGGAGCGACTCTCGGCAGTCCGCGATCACACGTTGAGCAACACACGTCCGTGAAACAAGCTCTACGATGGCGGTCAACCCTAACTTCTTCCCCAATGGGTACCAGGACCCCATGCATCCCGAAGGCGAAGTGGTCTCAAATTGGGTGCGTGCTCTCACTCGTCCTAACCTTTACTTTTATAATACCGTTTCACGCGATACTGAACCTCCAGTGTGTGGTGGTAATCCTCATTTCTTCAGAGTTTCGGACGTTTCAAGCCCAATCTAATTTTGGAGCACTCGACTCTCGCGTAGTGTTACAAAATATGTGATGTAATAACCCTCGACGGCTTTACGACGCAATTTTCCGGAAAATGTGTGAGTGATTTCGTGCTAGGAGAGTTTTACAGCGGCGAAAAGAAAAATTAAACTACCTGCATGCGTGAATCTTTTACGACTAAGAATATTTCATTTGTAAGAGTTCCACCTACGTGTTAATGCATAAAACAGGTGGTATAATTGTAAACAGATTTCCCTTTCCAACTGAACATGTCAGGCGAGGCTTGCACTCGTGGCTAATTTATATACTCTCAGTGTTGTTACAAATTTCGATCGTTGACTGCGACTACACCCACATCTTTACATTAACTAAATCACTTTTATGTGAATACATCTGAAATAAACTGACGGCAGCGATTCAGTTTACTCGTTAGTCTGCGCTTTTTTATGAAGAAAAGAAATATCATTATTTAACTTTTTTTTAAATTTGGTTTTCATTTAGTGTCGTTAAGACACATCTCATGGCCTTTGTTTTGTTAATAGAATAGACATACCTAACCATCATCACTATCTAGGTATGTCGCGTTAGACCTTGATAGTATCGATATGTTTTACACGCGACTTAAAAAAAAATAAAGAATCGAAAAATAATTTCATAAAAACCCCTTAATTTAGCCAATCGTTATATCTTTGGGGGGATACTTCCATAAAGAATAGTCATGGGCATGTCGTTATTAGATTAGTAAATAGAATTTCTTGTTCTTATGCCTAAATAATATAAATTTTATATTTTTCGTTTCAATAAATCATATAATAATATAAACGTGTCATCTTAATATTAAATAAAACATGACATGAAATCGCCAGCTGTAAGACTATTTTCGCACCAATGTCACATCGCAAAATTTTTACACCCACTTGAACTTTCAGCACGAACGTAACGTGATATAAGCTATACTGGTATTAATTTCCATGCCAAGAAATACAAATTCATGGCTAAATCTAGAGCGATTCATCTATCATCATTTATGAGATAAATGACTGAGATCATGAGCTTAGATTGAATTTACGGGGTCACTGATATTACATGCATGTACAATAGTTTAAAGGTGAAATTCTCAGATGTATTAATTAATTTAGCAAATTATTTTTTCTCTGTAGGTATGTACTAAAACATAAATCCCACTAATATTATAAATGTGAACGTTTGGAAGGATGGATGGACGCAAAAACTACTGAACGGATCTGGATGAGATTTGGTATGGAGGTAGCTGAGACTCTGGATTAACACATGCTACTTTTTATCCCGAAAACATGTAGCGAGTAACACCGCAGGGCGCAGCTAGTTTTAAATCATCAAAGCGACGATTTAAAAACATCGTAAAAGTGGAAACGTAATGATTTCAATCATTAGGTACTGATAGATTTTCAAAACTACCACGAGATATCATTGTATTAATCACGCGAATGTTATTTCATACTTCGTAAGATAGAATTGAAACTAACCATCTTTTAATTTTTTACTTGAAACTAACCATCGAAAGTCTCAAAGTAATGAGCGCCAAAGCGAGGCTTTACAGCAATGCACAGAACTTTGAGTAACAAAACAAAGTCCAGGGCATCGCTGCTTTGGCATTTACTTTAAAATATTTAATTTAAAATAGGGGAGAGTATTATAAAAGCGAGAAGATAAAACTTACGTCCTTTATTGACATAAACAAGCTAATAGTATAACTCTATTTAGTATCTGAACAAATTTCTACTGTGGAAACTGATGTCGTTTTAAAAAATAACTAATACATAAAAAACTTTAATAAAACACTTACCTAATATATACACACAAACACTTACTTATAAATAAATAAATATCGTAGGACAAGACACACAGCGCCATCTGACCCCAAACTAAGCAAAGCTTGTACTATGGGAGTCAGATAACTGATAGAATACTTAAGTACTTTTTTTTTTGTAAACATACTTATTTATAATACATACAGTACACCCAGACACAGAACAAACATTTGGTTTTGTATCACAAAATGCTTGTCCTGGGTGTAATAAGTAAGTACTGATGTAATTTACAGCCTGTTGGTTCATTGGTAGTGTGTCTGCTTCGAGAGCTGAAGGGCGTGGGTTCGATTCCCACTCAGGACTAACATTTGTGTGACTAACATCGATGTTTGTTCTGTGTCTGGGTGTACTGTATGTATTATAAGTATGTATTTACAAAAGAAAAAAAGTATTTATGTATTCTATCAGTTATCTGACTTCCATCACACAAGCTCTGCTTAGTTTGGGGTCAGATGGCGCTGTGTGTAATGTCCTATGATATTTATTTATTTATTTATTATTATTATTTCTTTAAAACATCACAAACAAGCATCAGTACCTAAAGAATCAAGTCTTAATTTGCTTCAGCTTTATAAAACCAAATTAGCGGCCAAATATTTTTGTACGTTAGTGTAATCATCATAGAGGAAACTATTAGCAGAATGTTAGTGCCATTATATTTTATAATACCGACGTGAGAGTTGCGTCAGAGACAAAAGCTCTTGTAAACACCACCGCTGGACGCAAATAAACGAAGCTTACTCGCTCATTGGTACATTTACGATACTGAGTCCTGTTGGAGAAAACAATATAAACGTATAAAACTGTGTTAATTGCACATTTGGTAATCTCGCTATTCTTGCTTTTAAACATATTTTTTATAGTATATGTAGTCAAAAAAGAAGGATTCGAAAGTAAGGGAGAGTCAAAAATGCTAAAATGTTTCCGTAGCGCAGTTATGACGAAATCAAAAACTGAACAGAAAGGAGAGTATGTCAGTTTAATTTGGAAAATAGGTACTAGAATTATTCCACTAATAAACTCCAGTAAATATATTGTATACTCGATCGTTGGAATAAAGTGACTGAGCCTAACTTAAATGACAGTACGGCCAGAGCTCATGGTTTGACGAGTTAGCTTACAAGCGATTGTTGCTGAATAATCAACTGCCACTAGTCGCAATCTACACAAATATTATAATAAAGAGGAGAGATTTGTATGTTAGTATCGAGTAAATTCAAAAACTACAGAACGGATTTTAAAAATTATTTCACCATTCGAATGCTACATTCTCCTTGAGTAATACGGGCTATATTAATTTCTAGAATTTAATTAAAAAATAAATGTCAAATGTCCAGGACGAGCCTTTAGTATATTCATATAATTATGCAAAAAAAACGCATTTCTAGCTTCAGAATTATCCCGAATCTTACTTATCCAAAAGGAATAATGTAGAGTTATGATGATGGCTATAAATTTTAGTTCAATCAAATTTGTTGAGAGGTTTGGCCTCAAAAAATAGGCAAACTGTGATGAGTAATGGATAATTTTATAGCGATGCACTTAGAAATTTTTAGTTCTCATAGCTCAAAAGTATGCTTTCGACCTACTTTCAGATCTATCATATAGCGATGTAAAATGGCTCGATATTCATAACATAACCCACAAACACGTTACAGCCTTGCGATTAAAATTAGAAACGACGCCCGCCGCCTAGTTTGAATAATCGCTGGATTTTATAAAACGCTTAGTTGTTTGTTTCGAAATTATGCGAAAATATATAAAGTTCAGTATCAAAAATACTATGTTTAATGCATGACGCGATACTTTAATAATCCTTGTCATAACTAATGTTTATTATGTTTCTTTTCGCGTTATGCAACGATTAGATTCTATATTCTTGATCGGTTATTAATTCGAAATAAAGAAACTCATGGTTTGAGATATTTATTTCTCAAAAAGAAAACATTCATATTATTCTGGGTGTACTGTATGTATTATAAGTATGTATTTACAAAAAAAAAAAAAAAATTAAGTACTATGGGAGTCAGTTATCTGACTCCCATAGTACAAGCTAGTACAAGCTGTGCTTAGTTTGGGGTCAGATGGCGCTGTGTGTAATGTCCTGCGATATTTATTATTTATTTTTATTTATTCTTAATTGGGTAGGTACTTACAAATTGCAAACATACGAGCGAGACGAAACAAACGGTAGCGGGTAGGCGGAAGTATTGTTTGTTGATACCTTAGTGGACTAATGAGTTAAACTATTAGCAATAACAAGAAAACAAGAGATTCTATTAGGTACGTATCGCGTTGGTTTAGTGGGTGATATTCCTGTTGTTATTTTTTCCAAAACTCTCTGTATTATTTAGTAGGTATTTCCTTAAAATATCGATTCGATTTCTTGAATGGACAATCCATTCAAGAAATCGAATCGATATTTTCTATATCGACATTCAGCATGCTGAACCACACCGTCGCGTTGATATTTTTTTAAAGCGAGTTGTTTGCCAAATTAATTGAGAATATAGTTCAATATTACCAATAATGAAAAATACCATCTCTATGAAGTCGAACAAAATACAGTAAAAAGTATATGATTCTAAAAAAATTCATTCATGATTATTGTGTAGATAGATAGATAAAATAGTAGAGTCCGTAACTTTTCACGTCGAGTGTTCTTTTTACTATGCCGTAGGTCGTATAAGACAACAAAGAGTATATTTAGATCGTTTGACGATTGCCAAACTATTCTAGATCATGGCTGCCCGTTTAGTAGAAACCACGGTTGCTATTCCTACCTACCTACACATTTTATTCATAATCACAGCTTACACCTCATTCATACCAGCAACCAAAGCTATGAATACAAGTAAATGAGCGTGACGAGTTTGCTGCTGCTTGCGATCAAAAACATAATTGTAATGATTAAAAACAGGCCAAGCTAAATAAATCCGTTTAAATACATTTGTCATGGTATTTTTTGAATCCTGAACATAATAGTTTCTCTAACTCTGACTCTTAGTTTTTCTTTAACGATAGCGCATAGATAGCGCATGTGCGTGACCATTGCAGCGATACATAATAAATCAGTAATATTTATTGGCCATAAATAACAATAATGTTAAAGGCAAGTCACTTACTTTGTCACAATACTTAAGTATTTATATAGCAAAACAAAGTCCAGAGCATCACTGCTTTGGCGATCATTACTTCGAGTTTTTCGACGGTTAGTCTCAACAGCCTTGTAATTTCCTTCCTTCAAACCAGAACATAGCGGTGGTACCTACCTAGACCACTTTCTTAGGTTATTGTTATCCCGGTATCTAATATAGTGATATAAGTTAAAAAGTGTGTCATATTCCTTCCAGCCGTACCGCACCACGCCGCTGGTGCTCCCAGGCGCCAAGGTCCGCCGCGAACCGGGCCCTACTGAGAGCTACCTCCGCCACCACCCCAACCCAGCGATGCGCGCGCCTCCTCACCACGACTATCGTGACACGCTAATGAAGCAGAAGGTATGCTGGTACCGGCCCTACGCTAGAACTGTCACGCTCCTTGTCGACTCTGAGGCTTAAATCAGTTGCTCCGTATCACGAAACAAGCCCCCTAATGTATTAAAATTGGTTACATTCCCCAAACTTCTGGCTCGGGGAATCTAATCTAATAGGCAGCTAAAAGTTACAAGCTCGTTAAACAAGCTCTGATATCGTGTATATCTATAATTGAGGATGGTATAGCATAGCAATTTAAGAAAAAAAGTCATCAAATTTTTAATACCAAAATCTATGAAGTGATTCAGCGCCCCTGACTGCCGTAAACGGAAACTGAAACTAGCGTAAAGTGCTGTAATTTTTCATATATTTTGGCATCAAAAACATGATGAACGATTTTTTTATTTTTTGCAATTCACGATGCATGCAATTTCAACACTCATGCATACACAAGACAGAATGTGAAAAGATGTCAAGTCAAGGCTATCAATATGTACACATCTGTCCTGTTTACGAACGGTATATTCAATTATGATGGACAAGTTTTGTGCAGGACGAAAACCGTACTCTTAGCTCAGAAACTATCGAAAATACAAAGGTAGCAGGCTATTCGTTAGAAAATTGTGTGAAAAAAGTTTAAATTTTATGCCCGTTATCTTAGTTTACAAAAAATATCTATCGAATGCGTTCTACAATATTTTTTGTATTTTAACAACCATAGTAACAAACAAGGCAATTAATTGCTAGCCAGAACTAGTACGGTAAAAGTCTCATGGTTCCCAATGTTGCAGCGGGACTTCTTTCGTGACACCCCCCTAGCTGCAGCTGTGCTCTTGCTGTGAGCGAGCATGCTTAGAACTTTCGAGAACATTTCACAATGTTTGATGATACTTTCATTTAGAAGACAGGTACACAAATCGCTAAGTTTATGCAACTATGTTTATCATAATGTTTTACTTTTTACTAAGAAAAGATAGGTAACTACATAGTAAAATACAGTTTATCATTTTTTATCAGACTTCAGTCCGTTCACAGCTTGAACACAGCTCTCTTTAAGTGATAGCTAATCAGTATTATTTAAGAGTATTATTTTAAGCTTTACACAATATTGAATTGAAAGCAATATCGATAAATCAACAATTAATTTTAACTTACTCACCCTATCTATGAAATTTTTAAATTATCGCTTAATAAAAGGTGTTTATTTTTTGTATCTGACGGTTGTTTCTTTATCGATATCCCTGCTTCCGAGCTTTCTACCTCGACAGAGAGCTCAGACAACAGTGTTAGAGTTTTATAGACTACTAAAATAGCAGTGACGACATGCTATGTAGAGATTCACACTGATACTTCAATGAAAAATATCAGACAGATTTCACAAGGTAACCGTCAAACGATTATTCTATCTCATGTAAACAATCATGTTAACTTGAGCACTTTAAATAAATCATCAATGTAGTATTAAACATGTAGCACTTCTATTTGCCTGATATATATACAGCAGTTTGTTGTTTGTGTAGTCTCTGTCAAAGTATATGCACGATTCCTACGCACACACATACACCACATGCGCACTTCTTTCTAGCGTTAACAATGTACATAATAATGTAGGAATTAGATAGCTTTGAATGGCTGGCACAGAAATAAGCGATATACCTACTTAACGCCGAATGTTGCGCGTATCAAAATGCGACATCCGATCAACTGAAAGTGTCTGCCAGAATGGAAATTTGAAATTTACATGTATTGTATATTAAGATTGTACAAATTGGTGTTGTAAACTTCTTATACAGCCATTACTCATAGATATGTTTTATAACGTTTTCGTACCAAATCAGTAACAAAGATAGATTCAATTGGCACTCAAAAAGTTAAAACACAAAATTATTGCATAATGAACTTGAGTATGGTGTAGAAATGAAAAAAAAGTGTCATCAGTTTCGATTGTTATCAATCACTTATTCTCACAGTGATATAAAAAGAATAATATATTTTGTCACATTCGTTATTTTGTTTGGTACAAGCCGACACGTTCGGAGTCCATTTTTATTCGTAATGGCTGTAAAATGAAGCATCTGTGCAAGCACGAGATTGGACTGTCATTAGTATTTTTGCTGGCAACTCAGGTGGCCGAATCGGTGTTGCAGCGAGTGGTTGGAGAAGATGGAGCACCCAAGGTGGTTAAATGTGTGAGATAAGCCGCTTCACGCATGTGCGCGACAAACTTCTGTTACGAAGCCTATCGACTTTCTACTGGCGGCTTATTGCTTCACTTTGACCTATTTTGAAATATTTAACGGCCTGTAAGCTAACGACCTTTCCGGATTAGCACTTTTTATAAACTGTCCTACTGCTGGACGTAGATCTCTTGTTATGAGGAAGGAAAGACCATATACAATAAATACCAAGTGCAAGTAGACTTCCTAAACTTTTTTATTCGATAACAAGAATTCTGGAACAAACCAGTTTTACCACGATCTTTTCCTTCACCGTTTGCAGCTAGCGGCAATACTCATATAATTTAGGAAATGTAGAGAAGGTAATTAAAGAAGTGCGTGCCATGGGATTACAACCCTAGTACCACCAGACACACATTACACCAAAAAATATTTAATTTTACATTGTAGTTTATCAATCTTTCTCTCTCTCTCTCTCTCTGTCTCGACAATGAAATCATAAAATTGTACTAAGAATTCGGTTTTTATAACAGACCGTTAAATAATTTACTAGCTATCGTTAGTGCGACTTGTTTTGTAAATAAATTGTGTGCGAGCTACAAAGCAATTTATCAAGGTTCATCTTTTGATCGAGAAAATAAATCGAGATCTTATCCTAAATTAATGGTATCCAAGTGTCTGCAATATGCCACCAGCCTCATAACTCCATCTGTCTATAAGTCATCGTTTGCTTTCGTTTTGCGTCGTTGTATCGTAATTCATCACAGGATTTATTCTGAGGGAGGTCAGCAACATTTTCCAGTCCATTTGCATTATAAATAATTTGGCTAAGGAGTTCATTTTGTTTGGAAATTGGTGGCTTAGGTGTCGGTGTATGTTCCTATGTGCTTATATTGACCGGTTCTCTTTGGCAGGTGGTGCACAAGCAATTCAACTCACCGATTGGTCTTTACTCCGATCAGAACATTGCCAACTCTATTAGGCAACAAACTTCGCCCTTGCCGTAAGTATTTAGCAGAATTTCGAGTCAAATCTGTAGATGAAATTTAAGTTAAAAGTAAAAGAAATTAGCGCACAAATAGATTTACCTTTTATAGTAAACTACACATACTTACGTACTTACATGCAATTACCTATTTGTTGTAAACTTAACATCAATCAAAGTTATTTAAATGAGTATTAAAACTAATTCGACCCAATGGCAAATACTTTGAAACCCCCAATGTCAGTCACTCTCGACCCTGCATATCTTGGCAGCGTGATCGAACAACATGGCGCAGTGCCAGACGTAACATTTTACCAAAAACCAGACTGACACAGCGCACATTTTTTGTAAATAAATTGTATAATTTGCATCATTGGAAAGAAAAATTCCTTCGCTTTGCGCAATGAATAACGTTTAGGAAGAGTTAGGTGACAAAAGGTAATGAAGTCGCAATAAGCAGGAGACTGGAAAGCTACGACTGACGTGTAACAACTATTTGTCGCATAATGCAATAATGAAGTATTTGTCTGCTTACTTAGCGCTAACGGCCATTACGGGCGGCACGTTGTCAAGAGGCAAGTGTTTTACTAGAAACACCGCAGTACAACAGTCGACGCCCATCCTCGTGACGCATTAATGCTTTTTATATTTTTATTTTGCTATTTCTCGATTCTGTACGATCTGTATCTCTCTCACGCCACGCTCTCTCGTCAAGCATGGTCCCGTCGACGTGTCGGCCCCTATCTCGGCAACAAACATTCATAACTCTCGCCCCACGATCGCGCGACAACATTGCGTGATCCAGCGTGGCGATAATGTATCTACACTCTCACATTACACACTAGCATAAGTTAATAATTTATTTTAATCTAAATATTATTAAGAATTAGAACTTATTCTACATTATTAATGGTAGTATTTTTATCGACCTCTCCTTCCTCAAACACAAACACAACTAAACTGTGCGTCGTGTACTAACCGCTTCCGCGTCCCCCTAACGTTCCTACCGTGTCGAGTCTAATGTGTTTTTCTCTCTATTGTGTTGCGCCCGCTAACCGACTAAAAACTAACGTCCCGCCCCGCTACCGCGCCGCCCGCCCTCGGTTCCGCGCCGCAGCCACAAGCCTACCATGCTGTACGACCCGGCCAAGTCGGAGACCTTCCGCGCGCTGCAAGAGGAGGGCCTGGGCGACACAGTGCAGGAAGTGCCTGTGCCCGTCGAGACCAAGGTCTTCACGGCGCCCCCCACCAAGGTACCTACCACATCAAACTGTTTTAACTTACCCCTAATTTAAACTTTTAGATTTCGATCAGACACTGAATAAAATAATAGATACTATGTATAGCATTTTTTTTAACTATACCTAAGCGTTTCTATATAAAACGATTATCTGTACTTACTCGTGATATCCATACGTCATAGCTTGCAGAAATATTATTTTGTACGATAAATCCAAAACTTAAAGATTGCTCAGTAGATGGCATGAGCGACGTTCTGATCGCTGACCACTAGGCGTGGGTAAAATTCCGTAAAATTACTACGATTTGCTTGAGCTGCCAAAAGAACATATAGTCAGAAAACCATATAGTAATGGTAACCTGTATACCTACCTACTACTAAAGTTGGTACAAGCCGTTTTGCTGTACGTACCTATCTAGTTTGGCTAATTAGTAGGTACCTAACCTAAATTGAAAATCTGTCGCAATTACTAGAATTTTAACTCGTAAGAAAAATTATAGAATGTCATCTTCGCGGGTTATTGTAGTTTATAAACGAGCAAAGACTGTCTAAACTGCCTGCTAGCTACTCTGCCTAGCTTATACATTTTATACGCTTTTTTTAACTTCATGTTAAATACATTCCAGAAGCAAGCGCCGACCCCGAAACCGACGAAGACGCCCGACGCGAAACCGAAAGGAAAACAAACGACCTTCGTAAGTTCATAGCTGCTAGCCCCTAAATCCTTTTTTTAAGTACCTACTTTCCAGCAGTTTTCCCCCAATTCAATCCGAGTCCTAGGTTCGAATTGCACGGCACTCACCGCTGTCTTTTCTAAATTATGTGCGTATTTGTTGCTAGATTCAAATAGTGAAGGAAAACATCGTGAAGAAAGCTCTCAGTGTGAAAGTTGGTAGATAATGTCCTCGAAGATGTGAGTTGTCCTGCCAACGCGCACTTGGCAAGCATGGTGGAATATGGACTTCCATTTTACAATGAGAAGAGGTCTAAACGCGGCAGTGGGGCAGTTTATAAAAACAGGCCTGAAAAAAAGGCGTAGTATACCCAATAGTGTTTATTCATACCACTCAATATATTTTTTCTCCGATAGGGGCCTAATTATGACTTTTGTTGCTATTTGACATGTAATGCTCTACGTGCAGTACCCACGCTTGACCTACCAGACAATACTTGACTGAAGACTGTTTAACACTGGCGCGGATTGCGGTTGCGGCACTGCAGATCGTGTTTGTGTGGCTTCATTCAGTATTGCGGCGGTCAGCTCGTATTTTAGGACGCTTTACCCCAGATCGCGTCTGTGTGGAGTAGACAAGGCCCTGTTTTCTCTTATCCTGATGGCCGATGTATAAACTTGTCTCTATTTAGCATCGCACTAAACACAGTCATCGGGAATGATTTTAATGAAAATATGTATTTTCCAGGTAAGTTCTCTACACGAAGAGCACATTCAACAGTCGAATTCATTCAAACGTCTGATGTACAACGTGCTTGGTGACACCGAGTTCTAAGGCTGTTATCGCGACACTTCACCCTCGTAGCGGGTACTTCCTAATTATGGCAAATTGTTACACGTAGAGTAGCTCGATGTTTCCATCAATATTGTATTGACATGTCTCATAGCGCAAGAACCGTGCGCCAATGAGAACATGGATATGCCGTAATGTACGACTGATCTTTACTCTTTACCAGTTTCGTGGCGGTTAGTCCAAGGCGCCACCTCTAGACAGCCGACTTGTTGGTTTAGTAACGAATAAGACTAACAAACATTAATTTTAGGATGCTATTTATTGCAATGCTCCTGGCGGTGTGTAATATTATTTTTCGGTGGATTTAATCGTTCTAATACTCGAGTATTAGTGATATAATTTATATTTACCATAAGTAGAAATGTAACGTATTACTAAGTGTTGATTTTCTGTTTGTACAGAAATTATATTATTGTTTATGTATACAATTGAGATGTTGAGTGTACAGTCTAGTCATTAACTGACCAGAGCTCCGGTCATAACCGCGAATGTTATATTCGTTCACCCTAAATAAATTATTTATTTTTATTTACTCTCTCTTGTTTTATTTTTTCAACAAGTAGGTATATTAATGCCCAGAAAACTTGTGTGCCTTTAACCTGCTCAGATATTTAAATAGAATACATAGGCTCAATAGAAAAATTATTTTAAACTAAGCAAGTTTTTCTAATTAAAACATTTTTGTTTAGATATATTTGTATTTTAAAGAATATGTGAGGGCTCTAGCTGTGCGGTTTTTTTGGCCATAATATAATTAATATTACAACTAATTAAAAAACGAAATAAAATAAACATGAATTTCAAAATAACTATATTTATAACCCGACGTTAACTAACAATGTTTACACAACAAAATTAAAATACAGTCTTACGAATTTCATGAACAATAAGTACACAAGTGATCAAAACAAACAAAAGTTATAATTTTGAGCAAAAAATTAAAAGAAAATTTAATGGATGACTTATATCACAATATACAATATTATACAGGTTCGGATGACGTCTCGTGCGCTGAAAATTACGTACTCATTGCCTTATATTCTGATAATTGGGCCTTATTTTGGAATCGTACGCCTAAGTTTTCGCATACAAATTATGTATATCCTGCCACATAGTCGTTCGAAATACTTATATATATATATATATAAAAGAATTCACTCGCACGATTCAAAAATAAGGCCTCTGAAACGCAGTAGGTACAACACACAATATATTTTTCATTCCATCTATTTAAAGAAAGGTGCGATAAGTGCGAGCAAAATGGGTCATTCCGGCGCACTAAATAACAGTGACGAAATGACTTTTGAATTTGGAACACTATTTAATTAAAAAGTTTGAACGCAATTCGCTTCGATTAACTCCTAGTCGGTATTAAAAAAAAAATTCTCATAGATCCTTCGCTTCGCTCTGGATTCAAGAAACCGCTCAGGCCCTCAACACATTATTTTGGTCCCATGTGAGTTGTGGTACAGACTACTATTTTCGTTCATATACTCAGGGATTACAATGAGCAAGCACCTTTTTATCTGAGATCAATAATATATGGCTGCTTACAAAAAGCCCATGACCAGACAAGCCATAAAATATTTACCCAAAAGTATCGAGTTTTCAAAACCATGTAAAAAAAACAACCACAATCTTTTTTTAAGTCCATGTTAAATTAGTTATTATTGACGTTAGAGTACTGAGCCAGTTATTGCTAGTAAATCAGGTCACAGAGGACGTTACAGTAAGTTTTTATGTGTCGTTGATACTGCGTTTTATCATCAACAAAGATTAATTATACACTTTAGTCACAGCCACGACCAAATTATTAACTTATTTTTTGTTCTATTAACAAATACGATTTGGATAAGCATTCCAAAATTAAAAAAATAAGGCACTACTTCCGACTTCAATGGGTTTGCTGTTATGAATACGATATTCTTAGCACTTGAGACCCAGGGAGATGCATACATCGTTACAAGCTCTCTAATTAAAACACCGATCTCACAAAAGCCATTTTTCCATATTTACAGCGAAGTTATTTATTAAAATTTGATTTTATTGTGATATGTAAAACACAGAAAATAAGTACACGTGACTAATCATAAGTTTCAATTTATGTAACTATTGAAAACATCTCCAAGCACCCTATACATTATTATTACGATTTTAATGTATACCTTTTTGTACCAATTGATGACGCCATACATTATATATGTATGATAAACATGTGCGGTACAAACACCGACAATTATGGACAATACAAACAAGAGACCCAAAACTCTTCCTCAGATTCATGTTTTAAAATTTATGATGCTTTTTGATAATGTGACATATACTTGTGATTCAATATAAATAATATAATGTCAACGATTTCTTGATCATAAAAAAAAAACCTAATTTTTTGCTAAAAAATATACTTACATACATTACACGGACTAGTTTAGTATTAACATTATAATTTACATGTAAGATTAAAATAAATTGATTACAAGTCATTAAAATAGTAGTACGCCATATTGTTTTTCTGTCAGTAAAATCTAAATTTCTGAATGTTATGCCTACAAAAAAAAAAATATTATGATTTCGATATTAGTTATCGCATTGTACTGTAAAGTGCAAACTAAAATAGCTTTACATTACATAGACATGATTCAAAGTAGACTTACGAAATGTAAATCAACTGTATATTCTACTATTTTTGGACTGGTATTAATTTTTATTTAGCACCAAAATTCCCGTCTATTCATTAATATTCTATCTACTTTTGTTTATACTCTTTTTGCTAGCAAATTTTCTTCAGAAATTATCGAAACTTAATTAAATAGATGGCATGTACATATTTTATTGAAATAGACGAATGTGCCGTATTCCCCCTATATTGATGGAACGGACGTGAAACAAATTTTTAACTTGCATCTTTCCAACAATCCTTTTTACTTCAATCCTTCCGCAACATCGAAGAGTATGGCACTCCGAAGTAGCGCTGTGTAGGTATATGATGAATTTGTCCCACGGAAACAATCTAATACAACCCTGGTATTTCCTTCCCTGTTCTTGGCTGTTGACTGGTGATAACAGCCAAGAACAGAACAAAGCGACATCTAATGATAGTTATTGTTCAAAACGAACTTTACGGTTTGATTACTTTAATATAGTGACCATCACTAGCCAGAAATGAGCTGAACCACGTCCTGCGATAGTTTTAATCTGGATATTTTCAAGGCGCGATTAAATCTGTTAAAACAAACGAGAGCTTTAAACGAATCGAACAATATATGGGGAATGGCACTTACACTTTCATCGAGGACTAATAGAGTTAGAGTTACTGACATAGCCGAAGTTATGAAACTACTATGCTCTCGAATTCGTTGTCATAGGTTGGAAGTTACTTAGGTATACAATAATTGGAAGTGTTTACTAGTATTGGTTAGGTAAGTGCAGGATAAATTATCAAGTAAAATTATAGTGTTCTAAGTATAATGGTTGTATAACGATAAACGAGTAGGTAAACAAAGATCCACAACCAAACATTGTTCAACAAGAAGCTATACAGATGAAAAATTTGATTACTTTGCTTATCTAAGAAACAAGACACGTCGTAGCATATGATCTGATACATTTTTAGCAAACAATAACCGGACCACGATATTTGAATTACAAAATTCCTTATTCAAAGGGGAGAACATAACCGTGCCCCCGCGAGCGAGGCCGGGTCGAAACCGTCCTCGCGCGCTCTGTTTCGTCCCCTTGAAAAAGGTCACCGGATGTAATCGAAACTAATAGCATAGTCAGAGTATTCTAATGAAAATTGAGTAATTCCATATACTAAAAAAAATATGAAAATTAATATATTGCACTGTTTGACATAACATACTCGTATAAGATATACATTTATTGCCTATTTTAAAATCACAAATTGACAGTGTTTATTATTAAATAATGTTAGGCGGCATGATAGAACGATATCAGCAAAGCGAAGTAATTTTCACTCGGCTTTTTAACAACTAAGTATGAGTTACAAAATATTCTAATAATAGATAATTTTGGCTTTGATTCAAATTCTTCAATGTTCACAATATAAGCATATCAATGTATTAAATGCCTCGATTGTCAATCTATGCTGTATACATTTTGCTTAATATTTAAATGTCGTTCTCACTATATCAAGTTAATATTTATAGTTTTATTTTATTTGTATTGAGGATGATGATATGAACAGTTCATGTGATGTCTACATAACATAGGTTCACTATAAGGGCCTTATCACACTAACGAGCGATTAACGAACGTTATTCAAGCGAAGCGATCGGTCAACGCGAACGACACGCGACTTTGAATAGTAACAGAAATGCAATCGATCATCGGCCCATATCCATCTATAAGAGATCGGTATGGTTTCTTAAACACAATTCTCGTGGACTGGACGAGACTCGATTTTAGCTAGACAGTTATTGAGTGGATAAGTAAGACGGAAGACAGAGAAGTGGAAAAATATAGCGAAGGCCTCTTTTGAGGAGTAAACAAGTGTTTATTACTATACGCACATCAGGCCCGCGAAACTGAGTTGACTGATCTATCGAACAAGTATAATGCCATCCAAGACGACACAAAAATGTTGGAAGACAAGAAGCGAGGGGGGTGCTGCCGAGGAAAGGTACTTCCAATACCCAGCAAAGATTACGGAGATCATAATAGAAAACTAAACCAATGCTCGAGTCATGGATCCACACCATCGACCAAAAAACACTATATTTTCAGTGTTAATAATATCATATTTACAGATTTTAATCTTCGTTTGCCAAACTCTATGAATGTAGTAACTTCAATTGTCTATTCGATAAGTTATTAAATCCCACGAACAGTTGAACTTGCTGGAGAAACGATAAAATTTCTTCTTCTTGGTGAACTTGATGGACCTATTCGGGCTCGAAATTTATCTGGAGATGACTATAATACTGCAAAAGCTAAATAAGAAAAGCTATCGAGTTTAATTTTTAATCTTAAATACATAGGATAAAGAAAGCGCGGATGACGATGATGTTGGAACGGGGTGGGCTATTACGCAGTACGATAATACTAAACGACATTGTACTTATTATTTGAACAAATTTTTCTACGAGGCCATCCCTGAAAGAAATTAAATTTATGTTCTGTTCCATATTGTTTGTTGTTAAGGGTTAATTTATCAATGGAACAGCTTATTTTATTCGTGATTTCAGGGTTGATGACATTTTACAACATAATTGGAAAAACGCTCGTGTCGTGTCAGTGTGATACGGCCTTTAATATTATTGCACTGCATGGCACATGGTCAATGACGCTTCTATATCTTATTATTGTAGATTGTACTAATTCTGTAACTAAAACAAGAATGCCGATGACAGCTACAATAACATTGTAAATAGCTCTCACTTTCGGTATAAGTATAAAACGTTTATCGTCCAATATGCAAAATGAGAGAGCCAAAAGAGATTCTACAATGTAAAATGCAACAGATTTAACACAGCACACATTAAAGTAACACACGAATAAAAGTACAATTAAGATTTAAAACTATAGAAGTATCAAAATGTTTGTAAATAATTGGGACATTAGGGGTTTATGTAAGACTTTCATTATTCATATATAAAAACATTAAGTTCCTTTAAATCATCTCCAAAATAATAGAACGTTAGCATCACTACAATATTTCATTTTGATCACAATCTATGTAAAATGGAATTAAAATTGCTAACTATACAAATAAATTTCCATTCCACTCGACACAGATACCGAAATAACAACTACAAGACAGAAGACAAAAACTTACCGGAACGGCCATGTATTTAAAACTATATTTATAAGTTTTCCCAAGATGTTCAAAAAAGTAAACAAATCTTTTGTCTTTTTTGGTATTTAATACAATTTGAATTGTACTACTTTTTTTTTAATTTTACATCATTTCAAATCCATTTTATACATACATATATGTGTATACAATCCGTAATTATTCTCCAGAAACCTACCAAAATTGTTTACCTTTTTGTACACTCGCGATGAAACAGACTTTATGTACAGAAGACTATTTACAAAACAAAAGACGTCACAACGCACAGCACATATTTTATTACAGTACATCGGAGTGAGGAGATCAATCGGGAATTATCCGTCGAGAGCACGTCGCGGCGACCGCCCGTCACACGTAGTCATCAAAATAGACCACGTTCCCGTGACGGAACGGAAGCAAATGCTAGTAAACTGTGTCGTCCGGGTAAAGAAGCAACAGTGGCGCCGCGCCTCAGGAGGCGTGAGATGCTAGAAGCGATTCGCGTGACGCGCGTAAGTTCGGAAGCGAGCGCGCGCCCGTGTCACCAGCCGCGCGCCGCGCCTCTAGCGCGAGCATCGACTGAATGTTCGCTTCCAGCGGATCCACTGAGATGTGGTACACGCCGCTCTGTCCGCTCGCACACTACAATACAAACGACATACGTTAATAATAAATAATCACACATCATATTAATTAATTAAGCAATACGCTACAAAAATACGGCAATGTAATTTCTCTATATCAAGTGACATTGTAACAAGGAGTTTTCGCCCCTTTTCAGACACAAAAAAAACATTTGTTTATGCCACAAAATGTTTGTCCTGGGTAGAAATCAAACCCACGCCCTATAGCTCTTGAAGCAGACATATTACCAATGAGCCAACAGGGCTATGCTTAATATTTATTATTGTCATCGCTATATCTTGAGATAGTCGCCACATTGTACTGTTTTCCAGAACTTTTGTTTTTTCAAGTGTTTATATAATTATCATTACCTACTGATTAAAAGTACTTGTGCTTGTAAAGATACTATGTCAACTTCTCGCCAATTATTAAATGTTACGCGTGGAAATGAGACAAAAATTTAAGATTTTATAATTAACTAAATTAACTTTAAAAAGTTTTTACGTAGTTATCGGTCTAGTTGCCGATGACTTATAAAAAAAATGCAAACAAGTGAAGGTGTGCATGTCAGCTTTTGACAGCCGTCTGTGCAGACACCACGGGAACTCACCGAGTGCAGTGGTATCGCAGGCTCGGCGCGCGCCGCCAGCCGCGTGTCCGAGTAGCGCCGCGTGTCGGGCTCCGCGCCCGCGCGCGAGCCGGACAGCCTTCTGTGAGGATTCCCGCGGTAAGACTCGAATCCACCGCTCTCGTCCTAAACACATTACACAAGTGACATACGCCCAACTAACAGCTGCACGTGTATGTATCTATAAATTGAAATTTAAAATACTTATTGCAGTCTTATCAATTTATTAGACAGACATGCGATAAGAAGTGTCGGCATAATCACATTTTATGTAGCTATTATTAATGCCATTTCATTTGTACAACATGTTATTATATCATAAACGTCAAGTCCTGTCAAGTTAATTAATACAAAGTCAAGATCAATTAATACCCATATTATCATATAATTTTAATGTCATTATTCTAATTAAATTCTTTATCATTTATGAATTCGCTTACGGTGTAGTAACACTAACGTCAATAACTTTTGCCACAATATCTTTTAAAAGTATTTGAATTTAGATTTGTAGCATTTTTATTATGTATTGTATACATTTTTATAACGTTTGATTACAGGTTCAATAGAAAAAATAGTATCAAAAAATAATTTCTTGTTGTTATACCTTGACATTATTTTGTTTTTTTTTTTGTTTTTGGTATCACACTTAGTGCATTCTGCCAGTGTCAAATAGCACATAATTATATTAGTCTCAAGATTACATGAAATGAATTAAGTTGTAGTCCCATTAAAAGTCCCAAAAAGCAAGTCACGGTAAATTCCAGTCAATGCTCTAGTAAAATAGCGCTGCATGTGAATTTTGATTTTGAGAAAGATTTATTTTACTCGATCTTAAAATATGAAGAACTTGACACTGGCAGAATACACAAAGTGTGATGTAAAAATGAAAAAAAAACTATCTCAAATGACATTACCTCCTCATGGTACGCGGCGGGCGGCGGAGGCGGCTCGATGTTCGCGACGACTTGCCCTCGCAGGCTGCGCTCGCGCCGTTTTACGCGCGCCGCGGGTGACGCTTCGCCCATAGGGATTTTCTCAGGCGCGTTCTGGATTAGCAGTATCCTGCCGAAATAAAATAAAGCCTTCCTATAGAAAACATACATAGTTCCAGTACGTAAATGACAGCACATTATACATTACCCGACACAAGAAGCAGTGCGGATACCCATCCACATACATAAACTATTCAAATCATAAGGCTCGCTTTTTCGTAATCGGAGAAAAAGTACTTTCCAGAGTTTGAATAGGATTTGCGTGGCAAAGTCCGTATTTAGCGGATTTACATGGGTTTTCCGAGTCATAAAGTATCCTACGTGTTTAATACAGATTATAACCTACATGTATTACAAATTTTATCCAAATCCGTTTAACGTACGTAACAGACAAACTTTCATTTACAGGAAAAGCAATTTTAATTTGACTGTTTTTTTTTTTTTTTTTTTTTTTT
Source organism: Biston betularia (assembly GCA_905404145.2). Lineage (NCBI taxonomy): Eukaryota > Metazoa > Arthropoda > Insecta > Lepidoptera > Geometridae > Biston > Biston betularia. The sequence goes on from FR989868.1 coordinate 6,086,116, forward strand.
TTTTTAATGTAAATAGTAATGAGACAAACGAGACGCTTTCCTGATGGTATGAGATAATGCCTGTCCATGACCATCGCAGCGATACACAGAACATTGAGTAATAAAACAACGTCCAGGGCATCACTGCTTTGGCGCTCATTACTTTGAGACTTTGATGGTTAGTCTCAACAGCCCAGTAATTTCTTAGATAAATATTACAAGAGCTTCCAACGATATGACTTATACATATATAAGTATACAGTAGAGCGCTAACATAATTATGCAACTGGTTATAAGAATCATGTACGCGTATTGTGTTCGCTGCCATGTCTAATCTACTTGACATACAAGACATCTTACAATAGGCAGCCAGTAATAACGTTACGATAGTTCTCGATAGGTACTTCTTACTATGCTTTACCAACGATCGTTTTCCTTATGTGTAGCTATCGTAATGTCTGACGCATACTAACAATGCTTTAGAGTTAGTCTTTTCATTATTTATTGGTATGTAAGGAAACCAAGTCTCTCAGCAGTCCTTAGTATCGCAGTGCGGATGTCGGGTCCATCGTCCATCCATTGCAATGAGAGGAACATTTACAGTGCCTAGGATTTACGACCCAAGTGTAGATTTAATTATCCACTTTGCATATGTATCAACGCTCACTTTCACTGTATTCTCATCCCGGCCCACCACGTTGCCGACAAGTGTTTCGCCTCTACACGAGGCATCCTCAGAACGTGTTGACTCTTCTTTGTTGTTGAGTGTCTCGACCAAGCGCTCGAAGAGTCAACACGTCCTGAGGATGCTTCGTGTAGAGGCGAAACCCGTGTCGGCAAGTGGTTAGTGCAGAGAGAGGAGGATTTTAAGACTTGTGAATTTTTAATAAATTTTTTGTTATTTTAATTTGATTTTTGTCAAATTATATTTTTAAATTAGTTCTAGATATTAAGTAAGATTAGGTTTTTAAATAATAAGTTGTTGTCAAATTAGTTAAATTTAAGTCCTCATCACTGTTGTAACTGGAACGACTGTTAAGCGGAAATAAACTAAGTAGGTATATACTGGGTCATATCTCTACATATTTAGTTTTATCGTGGTACAAACTAAGTGACTAAATAGCCAAGTCCTCAGAGATTTTGTAATATGTTTCATACGCCTCCAAGTCCATATAAGAATCCAGACGGGCAGAGTTTGGGTTGAGTATGGCTAATTCTTTGATTTCATATTCTGTAGAATTCGACGTAACTTTGTTAGTAACCAAAGAACTATGTTTTTATAAATTCAACCTACTTCTGTCGTAACAACCGATGACAATATGTAAAAAGGTTTGGAAACACTAAGTAAATGTATCTATCAAAACAGACTGACTTCGCGACACACACAAACTTTCGCATTTCATTTTTTAGCTTGGGATGTACAAAAGTAGATCATACTCAACTTTGTACACAACTTTTACTAAGGACACTCTTTTTTACTAAGCTCTAAAATCGCGTAAACAATTAGCTCCTCCATACATTCTATAGAACTGTATTAAAATGCAACACGTATGTTTAATGGAATTGTACCTGTTATGAGCTCTCCAGCGATTACACAGATGTAAGTACTGTCTGCATTGAATGTACATGAACACGGCGCCACCTGTAAAGCCGACGGCCACCACTACTAGCTTCGTCCAGAACGGCCAGGCTGAAAGAAAAAAAAAACACTATTAAAGAGCTAAATATAGGACGTAATTCCTAGGTTTACGCGATAGTCAAACATAAGGTTAAGCGATTCCCGGTTATTATTCTACCCGTAGGTAGGCATTTACCTAAACCTAGTCCGTCGCAATTTCATTCAAAAATCACGTGGCAAGCTCGTGCAACTGGATCAGGAGGCCTCGTTCGCGATAGTGCGATAGAGAAAGAATTTTTTTTTGCTGTGTGCAATATTTCAATGAATTTCAATTGGTTACCGCCAGCTGGTCTGCTGATATTATTCTTTTGTATTGAATGAGTGCTATGTCCATAATTTTAAGTAGGATTTCCGAAAATTTTGACTAGCAATAACTTTGGCATAATGAAGTAAAGAAAAATTCTGATTGCACAGTTACGATAGCTTACTCTGTCTGTAAGCCGTAACGAAGTAATCCGACATAGAACTAAAGTCACCGACATAGCTCAAAGAATCAGTAAGCTGAAGTGGCAGTGGGCCGGCCATATTTCTCGAAGAACCGATAACCGATGGGGTAGACGAGTTCTTGAGTGGAGACCGCGTACAGGCAAGCGTAGTGTAGGGCACCCTGCGGCCAGGTGGTGCGCCGACCTGCGTAAAGCGGCGGGAAAGCAATGGACGCAAAAAGCTGTCGACCAAGCTCAGTGGCGTGCATTGGGAGAGGCCTACGTCCAGCAGTGGACAGCGAAGGGTTGATGATGATGATGACTCTGTCTGTATTAGCCATCAAATTTTTTCTATTAATTAAAAACTTGTGGTGTATGTGGTCGAAATTTCGACAAAATATTGATAACCGAGTTAACTGGGCTCGGATGTCAAACCAAAATGTAGATAGCATTTTGTGATATAAACAAATGTTTCTTCTGTGACTGGGTGTGCTGTATGTATTTAAACGACTGTTAAAGTATTCTATCTGACTTCCATTAGCTTTAGCCATAGCTTTGCTTAGTTTAGGGTCAAATGGCGCTATGTGTAATGTGTACTACCTGAGCTTCCAATTAAGTAAAATATTGTGAAAACCTATAGATTATACAAAATATTACTTGATTTTATGTATATGTTATTACCTGCTATTTTATTTTATTATGGATTGTTTACAACATCAAGATTAATGAAATGAAATAGTTTGTGCGGTTAATAAACACAATAAACGTATTAAATTTTATAATATCCGCCAAGTGTATACCTACGTAATTTACACAATGAGTTATTCAAATACAGGGAATAAATGCTTTTCCTTATAGTGCTGCATTCAATAGATTTCTACATATAATGGAAGAACTAAATGATTTTACATTTTCTTTGCAGGATGTCTGACCTAGGTAGGTCTACCGCAGAAGCAAATAACTTGCCGCTAAGCAGTAGAGTGTAAAAATCATTAGTTACTGGATCATAGGGTACAGCAATTAGCAAAATTACAAGGCTAATGAGTACACTATTGATCGTCTCAAAGTAATCGCTAAAGCTGTAATGCCCTGGCTTTGTGTAGCTACTCAAAGTTCAGAGTAATACTGTCTGTTCGTTCGCGGGTTGGCGTATGACGCACCAACAGGAGAGCGTCCCGTCACCCACATTACTCGTCACCATAAAAAAATAACACATCGATGCTGTCAAAACAAAATGTGTATCTATTTGCGTAAGTATGCTTGTACTGTGTATGTTCCGTACCTAAGTATAAAAATTATGTACATATTTACTACAAAAAAGTATACGAAATACGCGTGTATACCTACTCTTTATCAGGTATGTGGCTGGATCCCAAAGTACAAACTTTGCTTAGTCTGATGCTTGATGGCGCTGTGTCAATATGATATTTTATTTCTTTATTTCTATTTTACCGCGTAATGCGGACAAAATAAAATATAAATCGGTATTTTCTTACGGTAATGTAATTGGGTCACGTTGGTACTATTTAATGTGATCTCATAAGGACTTTACCGTTGGTTGTAGCGCTAAAATGCAAATAAAATAATAATATTGTGAAAGAGTTGAACACACACATTAATTGCCTTTTAACGCTTGTACGTGATGTTTTGAAATATTTTGTATGATACGCGAAGTTTCATTGATTTCATTGTTATCTAACCACAGACCTTTTAGATAAATAATAGTATATTTAACTTTTGTATGGTTTGACCACAGCTTACCTGATGGTAAAAAATGGGGTGGTCGAAAATAATAAGCACACCTAGCCGGATAAGGGAACTGGCTCTTAAATGAGGCTGTCAAGACACAGGGTTAGATGCATGGCGGCAGATTAAAAAAAAATAGACAAAAATTATCCTTCAAGTACCTACAATAGAAAGGGGATAATGATTGAAACCTCTCACAGATTTTCTCACTTGCAAGATTTAGCATACTTTATTCTATGATTGCATAAAGCTAAATACATTTACCATTCAATCAATCAAATCAATAATGCGGGCGTAAGTTTTGCAGTTACTGCCATTTAGAGACCTGATTTTAATAATTTAGTTTCAAAACAACCACATGAATAAAATTATTTAAATTAAAGAATAAATTATTAAAAGTCAATGAACTAAGTGGTATCAAGTAAAGGTACAGAAGTAGCCACAAAAATGTCGGCAGATAAATAATTATACATATCGCTGTAAACGCAAAGAAGCGCCTCTGAAAAAATTTGAACCTAACCACTAAGCTAACAACAATTTATATAGTACCTATTTTCAAGTAAAATATTTTGGACGTAAGGCCAGATTGTTTGATACCTATGTTTCACATGAAAAGATGCGTGGATGGACTGAGCGTCGGCGTCGGGAAGTCGCGGTATCATATTCAATTTTCCCACAAAAAGCACCCACGCATATTTTGTATATCCTGTAAACACTTTCAACCCTAAGCAATCATAATTATACTCTTATAATCATGAAACTCCATAAAAAACAGAAATTATAAGTTCAATTACAACGATAGGTATTGATAGAAACGCAAACGGTTCATCTGATGTAAGAGTACAGACGCCTACTCGTTTTGCTGTACCCATCATTCTATGTTTTACGGAGCATTAGTGGTTAACGCTGTACTGTTAACTCGGAGTGAGATTTTTATATACACATGCTTCGTTTTAAAAGTTAACATGTATTAAAATTTATTCCAAACGAAACCTGAGCTTGACATATTTGAAGACATATCTTCAAGCTCACCATGTCAGCCGTACTCTTCTATATTCATTTTAAGGTGAGACAGCGGTCAAACGACAGCTCAATATAACAATAATAAAGTGTCGGGTCACAAAGGTCAGCTGAATCGTTTTAACGGGTGCGACTAGCCACACTTTGATCATAATTAACCTAATGAATATTAAAGACGGGTTCATTATCGGCTTTAAATTTAATTATTAAATCGAACGAAGGTTAGGGTAAAAATAAAGTAAAATTAAACGTGCTTAATTATAGCGAAATGATAAAAGCCAGGAGTTTTAAAAATATTTTTATAACTGCTATTATATAATTAATTAATTTATATTAAATTAACACATGTACTGTATATACTGTATATCACTAAGGGCCATCCTATCTTCAATGGAATGAGAGTTATTCCATCGGGCTGTCACCAACGTCGCACATAAGACCGTTGAGTTCTATGGCAGCTGCGACGTTGGCTTTGTCACAATCAGTTATTTTTACGGATCGAAGAGCAATAATTTCAATGAAATTACAAGGCATGTAGTAAATTGACAATCAAAATGATATGCGGTGTGGGTTTTAAAATAAAATAAATTAATGAAGTAACACTGACATAACAATAGCAGCAATTAAAAAACAATTCGTTTTAGATACCAGTTGCTGGAAATAGTGGCAAGATAAACAACACAGAAATAATTAGAAACATCCCAGAGGAAGTTAGTGTTTAATCGACTGACTCACAATGTATATAATAGTATCTCTTTAGTTTCCCGGAAAGTTTAGGTATTAGTTAATGACTGAAACCAGATGTTCACAAATATTTGCACACGAAAAATACTATATTTTCTTGGAAGCAGGCAGTAGAGATTTCATAAAAACAATTGAATTTAGTTTAAACCATTAAAGCAAGAGGTATTTACTACTTTAGGAGTTCTGTATTCATTATAAGTAGGTATATGTTTACAAAAAAAAAGTATTTACTGTCCTACAACATAAATTTATTTACACTAGAGTAAAGTAGGTATATGTTTACAAAAAATGTATTTACTGTCCTACAACATAAATTTATTTAAACTAGAGTAATAATTAAGTCTAAGCATAAAATTCACCTGTCACCAAAATTAGCATTATAGCATAATAAAATTACGAGGCGTTAGTTTCTCTAAAGCAGGTGTAGTAAGCATTCGTAATTTATCTTCTCGTGTTGTTTCTAAAACTGTACATACTCAGAGTCAACATTCTTTTTCTAGGGCATGGGCTGGGCTTTACTGTGACTTACTTTATATGAATAAATCTGAATTTGTTTTATTTTATCACAAGACACATTTAAATATGTTATATTTGACACTGGCACAAAGTGAAAACGATGGCAAAATTAAAGAAATTAAGAATACGTAGAAACAGCGAGGCGTTGTTAGTACTAATAATACGTAAATAAATAAATAAATATTGGAGGACATTAAACACAGCGCCATCGAGCCCCAAACTAAGCAAAGCTTGTACTATGGGAACCAGATAGCTGATAAAATACTTAAATCTTTTTTTTTTGTAAATACATACATACTTATAATACTTACAGTACACCCAGACACAGAACAAACATCAATGTTAGTCACACAAATGTTAGTCCTGACTGGGAATTGAACCCACGCCCTTCGGATCTCGAACCAGACATACTACCAATGAACCAACAGGGCTGTACCAACCAACGTATACTGTTGATACTTAACATCAGCTGATCTGTGGTCAAACACCTAACCTGTCAATATGAAAAAAATATACACTGTGCTATAAATAGAAGTATGAGCTAACAACGTTAACCAACCGCATCTAAAACATGCATAAAACAGCGTAAGTACATAATTACACCTTCGTTTATTACCACATAAGTGTTCTAAGTTATCACTTGATAGGCAGACGCGTGAGTCATAAGTCAATTATGTAAACAGCACGTCTCGATTTGCTACATTCGATTCGATGTTTTTATTTACACATATTCTTGCCTAGTTAAACGAGTCTTGCCAATCTATTTCTAGACTGGTAAGGTAATGAATTTTATGAATGATTTTGATAAAAATAACGAGATCATTGTCATGGCCTAGAAGAATTTTCGATTCGATGATCGAAAATTACATAATTCATAATATTAATTCGCGTATCACAGTTTAACTGAATATTAACTGGCGCTTTTTATAGTGATAGTAGTTATGTAGGCTCTATGTTCGCGTCCGAAATTATCTCGAACAGTTTATCTCATTATACATGGCATGAGAGCGACCGAAAAAATTACGGGCAAGCGAGAATAGGGGCCGGGCAGTACCACTTTCTACAATTAAGCGGCAGTCTTCCGAAATTGAGTACGGCTGGTTAGGTTGCAATGTGTCATTTGTTCAATGTATTTGAGGTGAGCGGTGTGCCTTCAGAGAAGTGTAGACCTTACGGCCCATCTTAAATGCATTCTGTTCTGATGGATGTTCGACTACTCGTCTTCTGTGCTTATACTGTACCCATAGAGGTAGTATAAATCATATCTGTGGCTGTACCCATCATACTGTAAATCCGAAACTAATTTTTTTGGCACGTGTGTCGTTAACATTTTATAACACTTGATTCATTGCGTATATATAAGGAGAAATGATAATTTGACTTTTACACGACTGCCAAGGAAGGGTTATGTTTTTTACGTGTATCTTGTATGTATGTGGATTTTGACAGTTAATATGTCGTTATAATTATCTTAAAACCCCAAGTGTCCTTAGACAGGTCTTTGAAAAAAAAAACCACATGGTGGATTTTTGGCGCGAAATAGTAATAAGTTTAAAAAAAAAACTAAACCGGAAATCAAAAGGGAATTACAAAAATATCATAATTATTTAAGTAATCCCTCTTTAAGTTACATGTCGAAATTAAATTAGGAATAGTTAATTAGTTTAAAAAAAAAAACCTTTAATTATAGCTATTTTATTCGCAATTGAGTTACTTTTTTTAACTTTTCAACTTGTCATCATTTATAATCCTAGCACGACAGAATTACATTGAAGTGAAGGAGTCAAAAACAAGGGATAGAATCAGCTCACTATGGGCCGCCTTACACGTTCAATCATGATCACGATCCGCGATCCGCGATCCGCGATCATGATTTCAAAATTTCTAGATATTATGCGATCCGGAGCATCAGTCCGTCAATCCGCTTCGTACACGATCAGTCTGGATCGCGATCATTGATCGCGGATCGCGGATCGCGGATCGCGCGCTACGTGTACGGGCTGCCTATGGCTTAACAAAATGATAATATCCAGTTGGCTTTGCTTTTATCGCCAAGCTAAAAATCAGCGGTTTCATTTATATATATATAAAGTTCTATCAGCTTGCAACTTACCTACATTAACTGAGAGATGCTAAAATAAGTTGCCAAACCTGAACAGTAATATTATGTTTAAATGAGTTGACTTTAAACGGTTATACTTCTATTTGGCACTAAGGCTGGGTTATAATAGAAATATGTACATAAGCATAACCTTAAGTGTAATTAGTCATTTTGAGTCGTATTAGTTTTCAATTTTACTTAAAAGTTTCGTTTATAACACACGACGATGTATCTATGAGTTGTCAGGCGACATACGCTTGTTATGCAACGAAATTGAGTCGAGGTATCTAGCGTGATAATGTATTAGAAGATAACATAGAAAACCGAAAAGAAAATATATATATTTTCTTTTCGGTTTATTATATTTATATGTACATTACTTCACACCAACACCCCGTCACAATACACACGTATTTTTGGCGACTACCAAATTAATAAACTACCAATTACGTGTCATAAAAAAATGCGACCACAAAGTCTCTAGTTTGAATCCAGCCTAAGTCCGACCGGTAAAAATGAATTGGTGGATGTAATTTATGAACCTAACAATAATTCGTAGAAACCTGTACTGACGTCTAGTTTCTGCCTTAATTACTTATCTCATCTAGACTTCACACAAAAAATCTATGTTTTTTGTAATTTTTTTAAACCATTGCTGGTTTATTTTTTTTAATAATTTTACACAAAAAACTACGCGACTGACTTCAACTGTGTTGCCAATGCGTCAAATATGAGATAAGTTTTGTAATCGATTGTCAGATTTTTATAAAATTTGTATGTAACCTCGAGACTACACAAAGAGGGGAAGGAGGATTTTGAGGATGCCACCAACAGGACTGAATCATGGGAGAAACAATATGGGACAAACTCAAAATTACACTCACTAGATTAGTTTTGGTTCAGAAGAAACAAAGACATTGTGTTACATATTATGTACATACATATGTAAAAATTAATAATATAGTCTTTCTTCTTATGGTTGACAAGCTAAGTGTTTGACCACAGCTCACCCAATGTCAAGTAGCGCCAAGCAGTAGTATGTAAATATTACTGTGTTCTGGTTTGAACGATTCTGCAGGTAGCGAAATGACAGGGCTGTTGACTAACCATCTAATATCTGAAAGTAATGAGCGCCAAAGCAGCAATGCCCCAGATTTTGTTTCTTTACTCAAAGTTATCGCTGCAATGGTCATAGACAGGCGTCATTTCTTACCATCAGGAGAGCGTCCCGTTCGTCACACATCACGGTGTGGTCGAAAATACATAGATAGAGACACCTAGCTGGAATAGAACAGGCTTTCAAGTGAGGCTGCCGGAACATACCGTTAAGGGCTTGGCGGTAGATTTTCAACTTGAGGGTGGTAGCTAGCCGAGTACTAGAAAATACCCCACCACCATGCTATGGTTTCCTAGCGAGTTTTCTAGAGTTTTTCTTCACCTGCGGCTCAAACTCATTGTTGGGCCCATTGGCGTAGCAGAATGACAAAACGCGCCCACCGGAGCACGAGCGAGCATGACCAAAGAGTAACTCTTCTCTTTAGGACTTTCGCGATTAGGATATACACTAAGGTTGTGTAACTTACCAATAAGTCCCCTGTTAACTTCTTCAACGGCGCGCTCGATAAGAACAAAGAGTGACCACATGACGCACAGCGCGGCGACGCAGTGGAAGAGCACTGCGCAGCACAACCGTCGTCGCTCCACGCCTGACATCTCCAACAACCGCCACTAAAACAAACACTAGCATAAAACGCCGATTGATACTCAGCAACAATTTCAAATCTTTTTACAATATACAATAAATATGTACAATATTACTTGTAATTGCATAAGTCAATCTAGAAGTGTGGTACAACAGCAGTGGCGTATCGTGCCTTGAATAGATCAAAATTAGTTGGGAGGCCCAAATGTAGGGTAAAGATTTCTCACAAAAGAAACAAAAATGCTTGCATAAAATTAAAATAAATATTTATTGATTATATAGATGGTTGATCGTGACAGTTTTTTTCTGTTTTTCCCCGGGAAGCACGAGATTACGTGACCATGTGTATAACATTTTACTAATTTTTGCTTACACACGTTAAGGGCCTCTGCAGCCCGGGAGCGACGTATCATTGATACGGCTGATATGCCGGTAGTTACGCCCTTGTACAACAGACAATTTACAGGCTATATAAAACTATAAGCATAAGACAGGAGCCGGAGAGGACATAAAAATTATTTATGAAAAAACTGTCGACACAAAAATTTCATTGGGCCAAGATAGCGGGTTGCACGTCGTACGGTACATCGAGACTTGTTGTACGTCACGTCACGCGTCGCGTCGCGCGTCACGTCCGAATCGAGCAACGCATCTAGCAAACGCTTCTAAATAAAACATCTCATACATAGCTATATGTTCAATTTGGCAGCGCGACACATGTCTCTATTAATGTGGCCATTTATTACAATCTATTTACACCTTGTAATCAAATGTATTTACTTGTATTCTTAGGTTTTAGATCACACATAACAAAACAATACCATATAGTTACTAGGTACATTAAATTTTGTACTCTACTTGAATATTCTGAGCGAGATGCAAGATTCTTCTATTGTAACATTGAATTCCTTATATAATTAAAATGTGAGGATGTAGAGTTAATCTATCTACAAAGATATAGATATCTCTACATAGTATAAAACAAAGTTGTGTCCCACAATCTGTATGCTGAAATCTTGTTAACTATGCAACGGATTTTAATGCAGTTTCCACCAATAGACAAAGTGATTCAAGAGGAAGGTTTATATGCATATGCACCACATTGCACCCGCGCGAAGATGGAGCAGGTTGCTAGTAAGAGATATTACAAAGATATAAGACTACCAGGTGTACACTAAGACTAGGATGCAGGCTTCAAGGAGTGATAATTAATATGTTTCTGTGTGTATTATGTTTTATACCCAGAGTCTCGAAAATCTTCACTAAGTTATGTGTGCTAAGAATAAATATAACTAGCAATTCATACCTCATTGAATGGCTTTATTTTTGTGTGCATAATAAAATTAAACTTGCAAAGTTCACATGATCTGGTTTCTGAGGCTGTCAGCCACTGTTGTAAGCAACTCTGGTGAACATATTTCAGGCTTCCTGCAACAAATTAAGTTAGTTATCACTAATGAAGTTTCTCAGGGTTGTAATTTTTAGGGTTTTGTTGTTTTAGGTATATCCTAACTATTTAGAACACATGATTGATTGATTGATTGACTCTTTATTGTACACACTAAAAATAATACAATACAGAAGAAATAAACTTAATTAACAGGTGTAACAACAGGCAACCTTATAGCTAAAAGCGATCTCCTCCAGGCAATCTTAGGAAGGAAAGGATCAGAGGCAGAAAAAGATGGGATGCACATAGGAGAGTACATAACTACACTTGGTTATTTTACTAGAAACATAATAACTGACAAGAAGCAAGAGAGTACAAATGATGAAGAAAACATAAAACTTATTGACAAGTAAGTATAAAACAGTACAGAAAGTTTGACAAACTTTTGCCACAAAAATTTGGGATGAGGAAAAGATCTAATGTCCCAAAATATGCTTATTATTTTATGACATTAGATGTTTAGTCTCAGCAACAAGGACCGGGACTTGCAAAATTGCAAAAAAAAATCTAGGAATATTGGTATCAGTGATGTTCTTTTTCTTCTTCTTGTTTGTCAGGCATAGTTAACCACTGTCTAAATCACTTCAACATTTTTACTTAATTTTCTGTTAGTTGCCTTCTGAATAAAATAACTATCTTAAAGTGACAAATTTTAGGAATTTAAATTTCATTCACATTTTGAGTGAAATTGAACATTTTCCTTATATATCATATTTATCATAATTGATTAGGGATTGCAATCCAGCACCATTTTCAATCTGCCTGAACCCCTATTAATTCAACCGGATTCCAGATTTGATCATATTCTGAATCCAATAAATTTGTTAAGGATCCAGTAGCCTTATGACAAGACCCCACAGGTTTACCGGATCTTGCTTTCCAGATTGCAGTCCCTATAATTGCTACAAATTTAAAATTATATTGACTTGCAAAGTTAATGAATTATAATTGAAACTATTTTATGAGTTTTTGCATTGAAGTTTACAATAATAATTTATCATTGTACAACATTTTTTGTAATCTTACCATATGCTGAATCCCAAGGATTGTATGTCTATTTAGCAACAGCAGACTCTTGAGTGAAATAGGTGTAACATAAACATGACTAAAGTAAATAATGTGTTGTTAGCAAGGTCACTACTAATTCATTTCAGTTTCCTTGATTTTTAAACAGTGAAGATAAATAAAATAAGTGATTAAAATTTAGTATGCTTTTACACATTATGTACATTACATTGTCTTTCATTATTATATACAATGTACATATTTTAACTCAATTGAATATTTTTTCAAATATCTCATAAATAGTTATACAATATTTCAAATATTACCACAAAAATATCCCTTATTTCAATTTAACTCTAAACTTTGATATAAAATAACAGTAATATTAAGCCAGAATTAAAAAAATGAAGATTACTAGCTAGTTATACTTAGTTCTAAATCAATGTTTGAGGTATAGAAAGTGTGTGTGTACCAAATTTTTCAATATAATTATAGTTGTTATAACAATAATTTTCTGAACTAAAGCCATGAATTAGTTTATGTTTTAGAAACACTAATAAACACTAGAAAGTACCTACCTGAGCAATAACAGGGCGCCAAAAGAGGATTATGCGATTCACTCTCACAGTGGCAGATACGACAGATGTCTCCGCTGGAGTTACTGCAAGACGTACGACTGCTCCCAGACCCCGTGCGAACCACTTCTCTGCCACATCCACCGCCCCATTCCCATGTCTCAATATCCGAAGAGTTTTTAACATTAATTTGCTGCACAGGCATTTTGTATTCCCTTCAACCTGGGACACAATGCTCAACACATCTCACTCGACATTTTATTTACAAATCCATCGACTCAGTTTTCGACAAAGCATAGGTATATCGGTCTTAGTAATTTTTACACTTGGAAGTTTTGATAAAAATGAATGAGTTTCAATACAATTAAACTGTCATTTTTATAAGGTATTTTTATACTGAAAACACGGCATGTTTTAGATGTTTTAATATAATTTAGCCCGATAAACAGCATAAATTACAACACAAACAGAGACAGCAATAATCTGATAATAACAGCCATTTCATTACATTACAACCACACCACAGATTCAAATATTTTCTGAAAACTGTAATGAAGAAAAAAAATTTTTTTTTTTTCGTTAATTAGCCCTTTCGGGCAGGCTAAAGCTATAAAGCCATACTGCCTCGTCTTCAGTGTTATTTCTGCTGTATCTTAACTATGGTTATCGTCAAAGTCGTCTTAGTCAAGTCCAGTTCGTGTCAGTTCGTGCCAGTCATGCTTTAGTAAAGTAGTGGCAACTTTACTATAAAGCTTCGATAGAGTTTTGGAAGCAACACGAAAACTCATGTTTCACCACATTATATCATTTTCCCACACTCGCGCTTGTAATTCGGCACTTTATGAATAAAACACCACCATTTTTATGCATAAACACTCGACAAAACACTAGTTTTGGAAAAAAATACAATGAAGCGACACGACTCTTCCCGCGTTCCCGCCAAAACCTCATGAAGAAAAAAGAAAACAACCACCATAGATTTTTTTTTAATTTCATTTGCCCCATCGGGCAAGCTATAGCTGTAAAGCCATATTCCTTCGTCTTCCGTACTTTGTCTAACATCTAGTTTTGAAGTCAAAACCCAGTCTCCGTCAAGTCCAGTCCGTACCAGTCAAATCTAGTTATGCTTTAATAAAGTAGCGGTGAGTTTACTATAAGCTTGATGAAGCCTTGGAAGCAACACGAAAAGTCATGTTTGACAACATTATACAATGCGGCATTATACAAATACAATGCGGCGACACGATTATTTCCGCGTTCTCGCCAAAAACTCTGAACCACCATAAAGAAAACTTGTACACCACACAGATACCATAGAACTCAGACAAATAATCAGGGTCCAAGCCATAGAATATGTTTGTTATTATTTCTAGCTTGGTCGAATAATCAACATTTCTAGCCTCAATGTTTTAGTAGAAACACGAAAAATCTATATTTTTAATTTTGCTAAGTTTAAAAAAAATATTTTTCGACAATTTCAATTATCAAAATAGTTTTAATTATCTTTTTAAAGGTCGTAAATGGTGAAACATTACAAGCCTGGTATACTAGGCTCTGTGGGTGAAACATTTTTTTCATGTAAATTCTGAAGCTTCGGAAAATTTAGTCATCATTTAAGTAAAGTTTATATTTTCTAGTATCATTATTGTTTAAACCGTATTCTCGTACAGATTTCACTGCACGGCATGATGCATCGTAAAGCATGACTGTGTAATGCCAAAACACAATAAAAAGTCATTGTTTTTGTACAAATATAAATTGCTGCTAGCAACACTGCCTATCTCAAGTGTCACTGCAAAACTGCTGTTACTGTCAGTTTCTCTTGCCAATGGTGACTTTGTGCGGCACGGCGTGTGTTAGTATTTTACCGAGGAAATTGAGATTTTAAATCCTAAAATGGGGGTGCCAGATGATATTTCAGCTGAAGTGAATTCGTTAGTACACGGTTACTTATTAGGGGTCGATAAATCACTCGCACAGAAGTTTTTACAAACTACAAAAGCGGTGAGTGTCTTTAGTTTATGAAAGACCACGTGTGGCGACTTCTCACACGTGTTCATATTTCGGTTACCGACTTTAATCTAATGAATTTTCTAACTGAAGTATTAATCTTAAACTTAATTAAGTCAACTTCTTGACTACCTAAATTTTTTAATAACTATGTGTAATATGCAATAGCCTAAAAGTCGATGGAATATAACTGATAAAGCATTGGGTATTTAGTTGCCGCCGTATAAATATATTTTGCCCAATTTTTTCATTTTATCGGTCTTTCACAGTCAGTCTTTATAACGTGTTCTTAACCTATCCGCTGGGATAATTTTTGGCAACAGAAAGAAAAATTGTTTTTTTAAATTACAAGTTATACCATAATTGTCGAAGTTACAGCCTGATTGGAAAACCTGAACTTTAGTGGACAGACAAATATTGTAAGAAAACTTACATGTTTTGAATGTGCTCAAAGATGAGTTATCTCACGTGTTCAGTGTGGTAGACCCTTCTCACCACAAGAAAGGTATCTTCTCCCAGCAATACGATATTTTATAAAAGTATTGTTTGGGATCATCATGTGTCAAGTCTCAAGAAACTCATTTACTCTCAAGTGTCTACATACATATCATTTGTTATATGTACTTGTTCTGTCATTTATAATTTGTAATTAATTACGAAATATTGTGTGATGTGCTCTTAAATCTACATCTAGGGTGCATGTTCTAGGCACTATATAGGTTTTTGTGTATGCAACATTACGGACCTAGCACTTGCACAGTGATATGACTGAATGTAAGAAAATGTTTTTGTTTCAGAAACCACTAGCCAAAAATGCAAAATCCCTAATTGACGTATACAAAAGTGCCCAACCAATAAAAGCTCTTCAGAAAGATTCTGACAGGTAAGCAAATAAAAGTTATAATGCCAGAAAAATATTTTTGTAATGGCTTACATGATTATCCAAATTTCATTTAAAAATTAAATAATTGCATAACATTGTATTTGGTTTCTGAACTGTGTAAGTTAATCTGGTTGCAACAATATACATTATAACATCACATTCTTTAGTTCCAGCGATGAAGAGCCTAAAAAAGCGCCACAAGTAAATGGCAAAGCTTCAGCTGTTAAGAAGCAAGAATCATCTGATTCAGATAGTTCGGAAGATGATAAACCACAGGTAAGTTTGTGTTGAAATTGTATAGTATCCTCTAATGTGGTTCAAGGCCCCATATTGCAATTTTTTATCGAATTAGGGAAACCCTGTAAGGATGGTGTGAAATTAAGTAAATAAATAAATAAATTTTCGGGCATGTCTTTTGCTGTAGTCAATCATCAGTCTAGTGCTGTATTAGGCATGGTCTCATTTAGTGTAGTAAATGTATGGCTTTTATACAAGTCTCTGCATATCAAACATTGATTTTAGGGGTTTTGATAAACTACTCTAAAAATAAAAACCCACACCCTATTGAATGTTCTTAAGAATATAAAACTGGTATCTGGAATTTTATATCAGTACTGGCAAAAAATTGTCTTTTTAAAATTAAATTTGATCAAATCTAATCATTCTAAATTATTTTACATTAGAAACTGATGTGGTTTTGACACATTTTTGTTTCACTTATGTGGGATTACTCATATTTAATTTTATCGGAAACTGGCTATAGTTTTGGCCACATACAGTGGCTTCATCATGGAAACAGAGCTGAGTACCTTCCTCAAGGAAAGGTTCCAGAGCATGATACTGTACAAGTACTACACATAGACTTTTTCTACTTTTACTTCGTGGTAAATCTCCTTAGCAGGAGGTCGTCTAGGTAGGTACCACCGCAGTACCAGATATTCTGCCGCTAAACAGTAGTGTGTAAATATTACTGTGTTTCGCTTCGAAGGGTACTGCAGCTAGCGAAATTACTGGGCTGTTGAGACTAACCATCGAAAGTTTCAAAGTAATGAGCGCCAAAGCAGTGATGCCCTGGACTTTATTTTGCTACTCAAAGTTCTGTGTATTGCTGCAATGGTCATGGACAGTCATTATCTCTTACCATCAGGAGTGTCTCGTTCGTCACATTACTTTTTACATTTAAAAAAACAGTGGAAAGGGGAGAAAACAATGTAACAAAAAGAAATATGTGCCACAGTTCAGGACGCATGAACTCTCAGTCATGCCGGTTTCATCACAATGTGTTTCTTCTCTTTTACAAGCTAGGCAATAAGCAAGTAACTCAGAAAAAACAGAACTTTTGGTTGGTTTTAATCTAGTGCCTTCAGATTGGCAGTCACCTGAATATGCTGTCATAGCTTTACATGAAAAGGGTACTGTTGGTTGTAGTAATATTTGTATGGGTGCAAACTATACACTAATATTTTAGAAAGTTATGATGAAAAAACTCTAATGATTTTTGTGATATTATTGATTATATTCGTCACTACCTCTGAATGCTGTTAAGCTTTTGTTACAAAAATGTATGTCTATGGTAAAAAACCTAATACTTATAAAAATAACTCTTTTCAGACTAAAACACCTGCTAAGGCTGCACCACAGGTACTGAAATATTTAATTATCTTTGATAAATAATTTTAGATTTTTACAATAAAAAATGATGTTACATCACTAATGAATTACCATGATTTTACAAATTTTCGTCACTACCTCTGATTTTACACATAATTCTATAATAATGCCATACTCTGATTTTTTCATATTATAAATCTGTAAATAAATTTCAGCCAAAAAAACCAGTTCAAGCTACTCCAGCTAAAAAAGCTGAGTCTTCAGATTCTGACAGTGACAGCAGTGAGAATGCCACAACACAACCCAAAAAACAACCAATAAAACCCCTCGCTAAAGCTACACCAAAACCAGCAGCCAAGAAACAGGATTCTTCTTCAGATGATAGTAGTGAAGATGAAGCACCTAAGAAGCCTCAAAAGCAACAACCTGCAAAACCTACGTCAAAGAAAGCGGAATCATCTGACAGTGATGATTCTAGCAATGATGAGGCTGCCAAAAAACCTGCACCAAAAACACCAGCTAAACCTGCTGCCTCTATAGCTAAAGGTGCCCCAGCAAAGAAAGCTGAATCATCAGACAGTGATGATTCTAGTGATGACGAAACTGCCAAAAAACCAGCACTCAAACCACAACAGAAAGCACAAGCTAAACCAGCTGTCTCTATAGCTAAAGGCACCCCTGCTAAGAAAGCTGAATCATCAGACAGCGATGATTCTAGTGATGATGATACAGCTAAAAAGCCAGCTCCTAAACCAATGGTCAAGGCCACTCCAGTAAAAAAACAAGAGTCTTCATCTGATGACAGTGATAGTGATGATGATAAACCTGCAAGCAAGACTCCTGTTAAGCCAGTAGCCAAGGCTACTCCTGCCAAGAAGCAAAAGTCTTCATCTGATGACAGTGATGATGAACCTAAACAAGCACCACAAAAGGCTACTGCAAAACCACTTGCAAAATCGCAACCCCTTAAGAAGCAGGATTCTTCATCAGAGGACAGTAGTGATGATGAAAAAACAAAGCAAAAGCCATCTGCAAAACAGGCTCCAGCCAAGACTACACCAGCCAAGAAACCTGAGTCTTCAGATGACAGTGATGATAGTAGTGATGACGACAATAAGACACCTACTAAAGCCTTGCAGAAACCTGTGCCCACTCCAGTTAAGTCAGTGATGTCAAAAGCAGCTAAAAAAGATTCATCTTCTGAAGACAGTGATAATAGTGAAGATGAAACTCCAAAGGCTACTCCAAAAGTTGCCCAAAAGGCTACACCAAAGCCTACCAAAAAACAAGCTTCTTCAGATGATGATTCCAGTGATGAAGAGGATTCCCCACCAGCTAAAGTTGCAAAGAAAGCCAATGATGATGAGGTATGATTGTTTATATGTATTTCCCCTATTTCCTCATCAATGTATTGTAAGGTATAGAAAAAAGATATCTTATTTTCATTTTTCAGACTGATGGTTTCCAAGTGGGGCAGAAAAGAAAAGCATCTGGTGATGATGCAGGCCCAGCTAAGAAGCCTTACAACAATTTTGTAAAGGTACTTACTACGTATTTAGCATTTATTAATAAGATACTGTTAAGTGTCAGAATTAAATTACGTTTAATTTTACCTAAATATTAATTAATTTACTCATTTTTGCCAATAAAAAAGTCTTGAAATATGTATTACTAGCTGCGCCCCGCGGTTTTATCCGCTACATGTTTTCGGGCTAAACAGTAGCCTATGTGTCACGGTGTCCAGGGTGTCGGCTACCTGCATACCAAATTTCATCCAAATCCGTTCAGTAGTTTTTACATGAAAGAGTAACAAACATCTATATGGATTGATGTTTGTTACTCTTTCACATTCCATCCAAACTTTCACATTTATTATATTAGTGGGATATACATGTATTTTTATATTTTACTTTGACTGAGTATTATTATTATTTATTTAATGAAATAATGCACAGTCAAATAAAATAAAAATTCAATACTGTAACACCACAAACTCAGAAAAAACTAGATGGCGCTGTACGAGCTTAAAACGCGCAAGCGTTTCGCTCGCGTGCCACCTAATACTGTTGCAACGAAATTGTATTGTTATTCGAATCCGATAGGGAATAATAGCGCTGCATAAGCTGAGCTTCCACCTGGCTGGGACTCCGCTTTGAACGCCTATTATTAAACACTCTCCGAGCTACTCCTGAAGGCTCCGCTTCCACTCCGCTGGGACGGCACCCTAAAGAGTTGTTCGGACGAGAATCGAACTCGCACTCTTGTACAAAGAAATAAATAACAATCGCGTCATACTCGGCGTTTCATTCAAGCCCTCTCTTCACACTGGCGCCCAACAATAAATTAAAAAAAAAAAAACAATAAAGATCGAGAAACTTGAATGAGCGACGACGACTCAGCATACTACGTCACTCGCTACGGCCGTGTCACAACTACAAGAACACAATCAGAAAACATCGACAAAATGGCGGTACAACTCACAAACGAGCAATTTGAGAAGTTGATAGCAAAGGTTTCGCACAAACCAATATCGTTTGCAACTTGTAAATACACGTACGATGGTCGTAAGGGAGTCGAAGCATTTTTAGCGGCAATCAATGTATTTAAACGCGCAGAAGCTATACCGGAAAAAACCGCACTAGAAGAATTGCCACTGTTATTAAAAGAAGATGCAGGAACTTGGTGGCAAGGAGTAAAGTGTGACGTCAAGACCTGGAAAGAATTTGAACAGCGCCTGCGTTACAATTTTGAACCAAAAAAAGAAGCTTATATACTATATGCAGAAATCTTCGAAACAAAACAAGATTCAACCACCACAACCGATGAATTTATTCGAAACAAGCGAATGCTTTTCGCTCAACTGCCAAAACCAATACACCCAGAAGAACAACAACTCGACATGCTGTACAGTTTGTTACGATTCGAAATAAGGGACAAAATTCCTAGATTAACCATCAACAGTTTCGACGAACTGATAGCTGCAGCACGAGGCACCGAACGAGTTCTAAAAGAAAAGGGCATAGACAAATCAACTGATGGATGTGGTCAAAATGCGAAAAAACCAAAATGCCGATATTGTAAAAATATTGGGCACACCATCGAGGTTTGTAGGAAAAAGCAGTACAATGACAATAGAGGGAAAGAAGGCAAGTCAAGTATAGGATTAGCCATCCCTACTGTTAACACTACAAGTTCCACAACTTCTCCTACAGGACCAAAATTCAGCTGTTACGGCTGCGGCGCACCTGGGATAGTTCGTAGCAACTGTCCTACGTGTCACAAAGTAAAAATACAACCCCCGCCTATTAAAGAAATAGGATTTTGCGCAATTGAAACTACCACCGATGCGAGAGACAGGCCTATCATCTTTGTAGATATAGATGGAGTTAAAGGTTCTGCATATGTGGATACCTGCGCCAAATCGAGTATTGCGTCCTTTAGTCTTTATTGCGACCTGAAAAAGAAGGGATACAAATTCAATCAAATGGATGTTGGAATGACCCTGGCTGATGGAATAATGAAAAAGCAGAAAGTGCTTAGAACGAAAGCACCGGTAACAATCTGTGACAGAACTGTGCTCACAACACTCTTGGTACTGCCGGAATCCCGAGATAATCGCACACTCTTAGGCGTTGGATTCATTCAGGATGCGCACATGGTTCTAAATTTGCCACAAGGTACATGGCACTTCCTGGAAGAACCAAATAATGTTCTGGAACTATATCAAGAAGGCTTCATAAATTTCAAAGACAAAGTAATATTGTCGTCACTTACCATTGACGTCAGATCAGAGTCACCAAATCTTCCTGAGCCCAGTAATACTTTTGAAAAAAGCGCAATGCCTTATGGACCTTTAATACCTATAAGGGTTTCAACACCGCCGCACAAACGACAACGTACTGATGATACCGAACTATTCGACGGTTACTCTCCAGTAATCGATGCATTATATAAAGATGCCAGAGACAATTTAATAAATTATGACGATTACCCCTTCGAATCAACCTTATTTGACTACACCGAAATTGGGTCCGTCGAATTTCACAGTTTACAAAACTTGTTAATTGAAAATGAAGACGTTTTCAAACCAAACGGAAAACCTGCAAAAGAAGTAGAGCACACAATCGACACGGGAGATCATAAACCTATTTCTGTTCCACCGTATAGACTATCACCAACAAAGACAGAGATTCTAAGAAAAGAAGTAACTAATATGTTAGAAGATGCCATTATAGAGCCATGCTCATCACCGTGGTCTTCACCCGTAATAATGATCCCCAAAAAGGATGGAAATATTAGGGTCTGCGTAGATTACCGGCAGCTCAATTCGATTACTGTACCAGATGTGTATCCACTTCCCCGAATAGATGACTTATTGCACAATGCAAAACCAACTCCGTTTATGAGTACCATAGATCTGCGCGCCGGCTACTGGCAAGTTGGTGTCAAGGAAGAAGATCAATGCAAAACCGCGTTTGTCACTCCATTTGGAATATACAAGTTTAAAAGAATGCCTTTTGGCCTACGGAACGCTCCCGCAACATTCCAGCGAATGATGGATAGATTCCGTATCTCTCTAAGCCACATAAAATTGCTGGCTTATCTCGATGATCTGATAATAATGTCACAATCTTTTAAAGATCACATGAAAGACCTGAAAGAAGTCTTAAATAAATTGAAAGAATATAACCTCACAGCAAACAAAGATAAATGCCATTTCTGCTGCTCTAAAGTAAAATACCTGGGGCACTACATTGTCTCTGAAGGACTAGAGGTTGACCCTGAAAAAGTATGCGCTATAGTTGGTTTACCACCACCACGAAACCTCAAGCACCTTCTTTCATTTATCCAAATGTGCTCATGGTATCGGCGTTTTATTCCTAATTTTGCCAAAATTGCAGAACCACTGACTCGACTAACGAAAAAGAAATCAGAATGGGAATGGAAAGAGCCACAAAAGGAAGCATTCGAAAAGCTTAGAAACCTCCTGACTACCGCTCCAGTTCTGGCTCAAGCCGATGAGACCAGACCATACATTTTGAAGACCGATGCAAGCAACTTTGCTATCGGTGCAGTTTTGGTGCAGGGGGAGGGCGATCAAGAACACCCAGTTGAGTATGCAAGTAGATTACTGACTTCACCAGAACGAAATTACTCGACGACTGAGCGCGAGGCGCTAGCGGTAGTATGGGCAGTTAACAAATTCCGAGGCTACATTGAAGGTGCAAAGGTAACAGTTATGACTGATCACCAAGCGCTACGTTGGTTGATGTCCTTGAAATCACCAACAGGAAGACTCGCACGATGGGCCTTACAACTACAACCATACGATATCACGATAAAATATATCGCAGGGAGGTCCAATGTTGTTGCTGACGCCTTATCACGCCCTGGTTGTGAACCTGAAACTGAAGAAAAATGTGGAATATGTACATTAGTAGTTGATATACTAAAGAAAAATGAAAAGGAAATCAGAGAAGAACAATTAAAAGATGAAAACATTCAAAAAATAATAAAAAGTCTAGAAGGAACTGATGACGAAAGCGCCAAGTATTGGAGTAGAAAAGGCTACATTATGAGTAACAATCTACTGTATCGATACTTACCTGATAGTACTGCCGATAACGGACAGCTACTTGTACCTAAGCATGAGCAGGACAGAATTATCTCAGTATACCACAACGAACCAACAGCTGGACATTACGGCGCTGAAAAGACTATTGGACGCATCTCCCAACGCTATTATTGGCAAGGAATGAGGGCTCAGATTGAACATTACGTTCGTAACTGTGTGGAATGTCAACGATACAAATCATCGAACCAAAAACCAACGGGTTTAGTTCAGACTACAACTGCTAGCAATCAACGGTTTGAAGTTATTGCATTTGATTTGTTTGGGCCCCTGCCAAAAACGGCAACTAACCACAATTGGATATTTATCGTGGAAGACGTAGTTACACGATGGGTAGAAATATTTCCACTTCAACAAGCAACAGCAGAGGAATGCTCCAAGATCTTACTCAATGAAATAATTTTGAGATATGGGACACCACGGCGATTCATAAGTGATAATGGCGTTCAGTTTGTTAGCAGCGTTATGCAACAACTTACATTCTGCCTAAACATTCAACATGGTTTTACACCTGTCTATCATCCCGAAACCAATCCTGTAGAAAGGAGGAATAGGGACTTAAAAACACAATTAGCCATTTTAGTAGAAGGAAGCCACACAACTTGGGTAGATAAACTATCAAGTATAAGATTTGCAATGAATACAGCTAAGTCCAGTTCCACGGGCTATTCTCCAGCCTACTTAACCTTTGGGCGTGAACTGAGAACTCCAGATGATGTTGAACACGATCTAAGAGAAATAATACAAAATGAAAATTTCATCACGGAAATCACACCAAGACTTTTGCTGATAGCTGAAACTATTAAGAAGGCCAGAGAAGTTCAAGAAATGAAAGAAGAAAAGAGAAAAGAATATGTTGATAATAAAAGAAAACCTTGCCCAAATTATCAAACAGGCGACCTTGTTTTGGTAGATAGTCATACTCTCAGCAAAGCCAGTCAGGGATTCAGCTCCAAATTGGCACCACGACGGGATGGGCCTTATATCATATTACGACGACACGGACCTAGTTCTTTTGAAATTGCATACCCTGATACTCGTACTCCAGCAGGGATATATCATGCATCAGCCATACGAAGATTCCAAACGAGTGACAGAACTGCACTACCGAAACCAACTCAGCCAATAAGAAAGAGAGGCCGTCCCAGAAAGAACACCACAACTTAAACACTATATAGTCAAAATAATACACATAATTAATACAATCCTGTCTTCTTCGTCGAGACGACTTCAGAGACAGAGGGGGAGACTGTAACACCACAAACTCAGAAAAAACTAGATGGCGCTGTACGAGCTTAAAACGCGCAAGCGTTTCGCTCGCGTGCCACCTAATACTGTTGCAACGAAATTGTATTGTTATTCGAATCCGATAGGGAATAATAGCGCTGCATAAGCTGAGCTTCCACCTGGCTGGGACTCCGCTTTGAACGCCTATTATTAAACACTCTCCGAGCTACTCCTGAAGGCTCCGCTTCCACTCCGCTGGGACGGCACCCTAAAGAGTTGTTCGGACGAGAATCGAACTCGCACTCTTGTACAAAGAAATAAATAACAATCGCGTCATACTCGGCGTTTCATTCAAGCCCTCTCTTCACAATACTTATTTTTATTCATTGGTATTTTGTTTGTGAGTGGCTTCAATAAAATAAAATTAATTAGTAGTGATTTTATGTCTAGACAGACATTGTGAGTTGTGACATAATTATGAGAAAGATTAAAAATACAGCAGCTATCTGCGCAAATAGCATGCAGTGGATAGGCTTTATCTGTACATGATAGTTATTTCTACTAAACAAGTACAACAAAAAATACAATACTCAAAAGTATTGCTATATTGTTACTGTGATAATTATATGCACTCAAATTGGTATTATACTATGGTATTAAGTCGTTTTCAACTCCTAATTGTTGTAACCCACTATTTTTACTGAATTTTTATTAGATTCATGCTAAATTTAACTTTCTGCACTATCAACTTTTAGGGCACAAACATGGCCTCAACACCTATTGAAAATAACAAAAAACCTGTTCCATTCCGTCGAGTGGTTGATGAAAATGTGGAAGTGGACCCTAGACTTAAGGACAATTCATTTGATGCCAAGGTAAATGCCCAAAAACTGCAAAGCCAAGGCAACTCCATGTATCACCAATAATGGAACTCAGTAGCTTCAAGCCAAGCTTACAATTTCGGGCATTTACTATTTGGTCTTTACATAGGGTTGTCTTGGTGTTTATAATATGAGTGAATCTCTCTGCCAGGAGGGCGAGGGCGAAGGTGAAGATGAAGAGGACGAAAATGGAGAAAGCAACAGTCACGGCGGGTGGGGTGACCGCGGCCGAGGTCGTGGTAGAGGATTTAATGACAGGGGCAGGGGAGGCTTTAGAGGGGGGCGCGGTAACGATAGAGGAGGTAGGGGAGGCCGGGGAGGGTTCGGAAGTAGAGGAGGGTTCAATGATAGAGGCGGAAGAGGCGGACGCGGTGGGTTCGAACGTGGTCGAGGAGGGTTTGACCGGGGAGGCCGTGGAGGATTTGACCGAGGGGGTCGTGGAGACCGCCGTGGAGGCCGCGGAGGAGACAGAGGAGGCCGCGGGGGCGACAGGGGAGGCCGCGGTGACCGCCACTCTTGGGGCGGAGACCGAGGCGGGTTTAACAAGGGAGGGTTCAATGATAGGAACAGTTTCGGAGGTGACAATTCTCAAAACAAGAAAATAACATTCGATTAATAAGGTAAGCATTATTACGACACTGGCGGGTTTAGCATAATACTTACAAACTTTTTTCTACCTTTTGCGTAATGAAGTGTTGACAATATCTTTTCATGTAGTGTAAGTTAGGATTGCAAGAAATAGTACATTGTATCCCTTTTTAATTATTTTTTTTGGCATTGCATTTTGTGCATTATGCCTGTGTAAATTTTCAAATATTTGATAATTTGATCCAGTCATTCTCAAGTAAAGTATGTAGTAGCATCTTTACTTAAAATTTTGAAAGCAAGACGAATAAACATGTTTCTCCAAATTTTATAATTACATGGTAGTTCAGCACTTCTAAAATGAAACAAAAAATTCCAAAAAACTATTGCTTTATGTTTCTTGTTTAAAACAAAACTTGTAGCTAAGAATAATGTAAACCCCATTTTTTTTTATCTTAGAGTGGAGCACGGGGTTCTTGGGGTGACCGAGCCAACCAAGACTTGAAGCACACACGCGGCAAGTCATTCAAACATGAGAAAACGAAAAAGAAACGCGGTTCGTATCGTGGTGGCGCCATCGATACCGGTGTTCATTCTATCAAATTCGATGATTGAGTGATTGATTTCACTATTTAGTTATTGTTATCGCATTTGTTGTAATATGGAACAGCTCTTGTCAATGTTTGCATTGTTACTGCATTCCTCAGTTACAGTATTGTACATTGTAACAGTAGGTAGAGGATAATATTTTCATACTATTTTGTCTGTAGTTATGAAGTCATAACTTGTGACTGTCGCCTTTAATACTTATGTAAGACTAACTACTAGTTTCGTTTCACTAATTATTTTGACTAAGTTATTTTATAGAAGTTAGAATTTCTAGCTACATTATTTTAAAATTGTTATGCACACTGTAGAATGTTTTGTCTAGCTACTTCATTATATAAACAGCAAAAGTGGATTTAAACCAGTGACAACTCTATGCTACATCATTGATGGCTGTTGTTGGTTTTAAATACGCAATTGTTGTTTACATAATAATATGTAAGGAAAAAGGATTTTACATAATATGTAATTATTTACACTATTTTTGATGCCTCTATTTTTACATAAAATTTAATTTCAGCATACAAAATGCATTGTTTGCATAACATATTTCATTTGGTTGAAAACTAAGTTTATGTCCTCTTGTGTAAATAGAAATAATGAAGGGTTATCGAGATAAGTTTAGTGTAAATAAATTAATATAAGATTTAAATTCAATGAATATTATGTAAGATATTCAAGGACTTTTTAGAGTATTTAAGCCTACCAATACTTTAAAATAAATAGCTACTCTTTATGAAAATTATATTGTATTCTTTCACAATGTATTTTTTTACTCCTAATAGGACAGACAAGTTTCTCTTCTGGGAACAAAGGGTGACCAGATAAACATTTTATGGTTCTAAGACCAATGCAGCTGTACTAAAATATATATATTGAATACAGCCAAAGACTACACATAGTCACATACATACTTTTAGTTATGGTGTTTAGTATAGTATGAAAAAGGCAGTCCTCAAAATTTATATCATTAGCTAAATGTGCACATGTGCATACTATGATGTATTACTCAACGCGACACATTATTAAAACCATGATGATGCCTTCTAGTTTTTCGAGCGTTCATCATGGAGAATCAAGACTATTTTAGAACTTCCAAAAAGAGCTAGTTTTGATTAGACTACATGAAAATTTAAAGATTGCACGCTGGCATTTTTTTAATTTATTCTTTGCTTTACCATAGTCCATGGAACACTGCAATTTTTCTTGGAACACCGTGCCTTGACTTTTTGGCGAGAACGCGGAAAGTGTCGCCTTATTGTTTTTTTTCCAAAACCGATCGATTGATTGGTTAACTCTAAAATAATACAATACAGAAGAAGCCAAGAACTATTTCTAAACATAAACTTGTATATGTGTAGAAATTGAATAGTGGTGTTTTATTCATAACGTAGGTACTGAATTACAGGGAAAGTGATATAATGTGGTGAAACATATGACTTTTCGTGTTGCTACCAAAACTCCATCGAAACTTGCCTAGACTAGACTAAACTAAAGTCGCGGGGTTTTTGGCGGGAACACGGGAAGAGTCGTGTCGCTCCGTTGTATTTTTTTCCAAAACTAGTGTTTTGTCGAGTGTTTATGCATAAAAATGGTGGTGTTTTATTCATAAAGTGCCGAATTACGCGCGCGAGTGTGGGAAAATGATAAAATGTGGTGAAACATGACTTTTCGTGGTGCTTCCAAATCTCCATCGAAGCTTTATAGTAAAGTCGCCACTACTTTACTAAAGCATGACTGGACTTGACTGACACAGACTGGACTTGACTAAGACTGGACTTTGACTATAACTAGCTACGAGGACACTTATTTATCTTTTGAAACTTGAAAATATATAAATACTTGACACTGGCAAATGCTAAAACGCGACGCCAAAACTAAAGAAAAAAAAAAAAAACTAAAGTCGCGACTACTTGACTGGCACGAACTGGACTTTTGACTACTTTTTAACTTGACCCTGGCAAATACATAAAATGCGACGCCAAAATCAAACAAGAAGAACACCGTGCCAAATAACATAAACTTTTTTTTTCTTTGGTTTTGGCGGCGCGTTTTAAGCATTTGCCAGTGTCTAGTATTTATATATTTTCAAGTTTCAAAAGTTTTCTCTAGAAATTGGGGAAATAATTAGTTTAAAAAATGTTACAGGCATACCATGTAGGTACAACTTTTTTTTTAATAATTATTATCATGGAAATACAACAAAAATATTTAATCAAAATAGATTACAAATACCAATAACGATATAATATGTAGAAAATATTGAAACATATAATTTATAGATACGAATATAGTGCTATGCGCGTAGCTATAAGTTTGCCATACAACTTATCTCAAGTAAGCGTAGTGCAGGTTGTATTTGGGATGAGCAGGTACAACACGTACGGTACAAGAATATATGAAAAAAGTGAGTACGTTTTATTCTTTAGGTAGAACAAATCCACGCATATATAATTATGTGCATATATATATATACATATTTGTAGTATATTATTATGCAATATTTGTATAGATAATATACAAATATTGCTCATATAATAGTGTTAGATTAGATAGATACATACTGTTCAATAAATAGGGAAGCAGTTGTGCAACCGACATTAGAGCTAATCGATATCGCTATTTATCCTTAAGTTATTAATGGTCTCAGTTGGCGGAGCATGTCGAATTTGTTAGATTTTTTGTATCAATTTAAAAAAATGTGCTTTGTAAGTTGCAAGTGTCCTTTGAAATGGAAAAAAATCATTTAAATCTGACAGCCTTCTCAAGTCATTAGTCAACACAAACTCACAAATTGAAAGTACGTCTTCTTTACTTTAGTCTTTTCGGTTTATTGTTTATAAAAAAAATATTTAATTATGATGATCCTGTTAAATATCCAAACATGTTTTTTATTGTTATAGCTTATAGCCTCAGAATTCACCCTTCATGGACCGTACCTATCACTTATAATACGCGAATACATAGGTTTTCACAATGATTAATCCGATGAAAACCGTTTTAGTGGTATGTCGCAGGTCTTATAAAAATTTTGGACATAAAAGGCAGCCAATACCAGGAGTGACTACATTGTGGCATGGATTTCTTACCTTCACGTTTTTAGGAATGTGTTTGAACTGGGAAAAGTAAGTACTTTCAGCAAAGTTACCTAAAAAGGCAGGTTAAGTACTCTATTATGGTACTGCCTGTGAATATATAGATACCTTGTAAAATGAATACAGCTATTTCCTCTTTAAGAGTTGTTGAAACTTCTTTGGTCATCCACTTTACTATTCTTATTTAAAGTGGGGGCGATAAGTACTGCACTGACATCCCGCTTGGGGTGTTTTGTGCATTTCCCCCTGCCAGTGTCTACCCGAGCCAACCCATCTTGAATTATCAGAGGTAGGCTCTGGGCCACTGGCATAGTTAGTAGCTGCAGTTAACTTACAAGCAGCCCTGATTGTCCTATTATAAGTCTACTTATGACTATTGGCTTTATTATGCAACTAAATGACAAAGTAAGCATGTTCAGAGCAGTTGCTATACCAGTCTGAATAAATTTGCTCAACCTTATATAATTGTTATATCCGTAAGCATTGCTAGTGTGTAAATTGCAATAAGCATATGTTTTCTAAATCTCAGGATTGGAACATGGGTCTTTGGAGAAAAAATTAAAAAGAATGAATTGGACTGGGATGCAGAGGAAGTCGGCTAATAGAAAAAAGAAGAAATCAATATAAATCAATTACTTTGGTAAATATTATAGTTAATTAAATGTTATTAGATGTTGTTTCAAAAATCCCTAGATTGTCAATACCTATCTGCACTAGAATAAAAAATTTAATTATATACAAACATAAGTTCTGAAAGAAAAACATTATGAGGTAACTGCATTTCTGAGAGTTCTTATTATTCTCAGAGATTTGTGATGTCTGCATACCAGCTCTTAGCCAGTGTGGCAGACTGACCTTATCAGACTCATAATGAGAAGAGGATCATGCTCAACAGCAGTCGTAGAATTACAAAAATAGGTCTGGTCTCAAAATGAAAATTCAGTTTGCTTAGATGAAATATGTAATCTATGGAACTTCTGATATAATTCTATAAATTGGCTGTCTTATTGGAATCTACATCATCTATTATTTCTGTATGTAGTATTGAACCAATAGTAGGACTTATAAGCCTGAGAATGACTGAAAATCTATGTAGGTGAAAACACAATTTACAGCTACTTGATCAATAAATGAATACCCATACATATTTACGGGGATTTTAAATGAATACCCATATATATATATATATATATACATATTTTTATATGGGTTACAAAATCTAAAATAAAACAACTGTTATAAAATAAAATACTTTATTAAGCTCACATATTTTATGTGTGTATGCTAATTGGTATAGTCTAAATAAATATTTCTTAAAATTAAGATTATTGTCAACAGTAAATATAAAAAATTTTGATTCTTATCAATTTCTTAGTCTACATGGTAATACAATAGTAAAAAAGTTTATTTAAACACGCAAATAATGCTTAAAATGATTGTTTGTTTTATAATAGATAAATAGTTATGAACAATAATAATTGTAATGATTACATGATTTTATTCATATTTCGCAGTAACATAAATGTTGGTGCACCAAACTATAGTAAAACCTCTCTTAGGCATTTTTGAAAGTCAATAATGTTTACTGTTAATGTTAGTTCACTGCAACATTCCGTAAGCTGTGTACAAAGCCTTACTGTTTACATTAAAGGAAAATAAAAAGTAAGTATCACAATATTGCCAGCAGTTTCATACGAAAAGCACCAAATTGTTAATGTAACATATTGCTATTAGACAGGGGTTAACAGACTATTTACATCATGTTTGATTTTTAAAAGCATTACAAAAATGTATCAAATACACTGTAAAAATAAAAATCATAATCCCAGAACAATTTCTCAATGACTAGTTCACTACGCAATTATGCAAACATTTTCGATAGAATTTTCACTGTAATCACTTTTTATTTCCTAAACAATTTTGCTTGAAATACTGATAGACAAGATTATATATAATCAATAACAAACAGAGAATTGCAGCATGATAGTGTATTGGCATGTTGTAGATAGCATTCAGTACTCCATTATTCTTTTTATTGACACTGTTTATCTTCTTTCCCATTTTATCGTATGTATTTGCTATGTAAGCCTTTTCATTTTCATAATTAGGTTCTTCATTGCGGTAACTTGTGTTTGCTGTTGTCTCTATGGTATTGTCAGCCTTATGTATACTGGTTTCGAAGTGATTATCCTTCTTTTCATGCAATTGGCTGACATATCTTGATTCCACTATGGTTTCTCCAACCTCTTTCAAAACTGCTGGTGATGGTGTTTTACGTCCTAAACATACATCGAGGCTTTCTTGCAAATATGTGTCAATCTTAGACAGTTGTTCAGAGACTAAAATATTTGCTAGTGGGCTGTGACCTCTAAAGATTGGCTCGACGATATTAACTCCTTCACTAGAAGCTTTAAAATCTGGCTCAATGATCTTGAGACCTTCACTAGAAGCTCTAAAAATAGACTCGCCAATATTCAAACCCACGCTAGGAGCTCTGAAAATTGGCTCATTGATATGCAAACCCTCACTAGGAGCCCTAATCACTGGCTCAGCAATTTTCAAACATTGTTCACTAGAAGCTCTGAAAACAGAGCTAACTGTGTCTAGTCTCTCAGACATTTCTCTTTGACTATCTGTTAACAGATCATCAGAAAATCTAGTTGACTCCTCTTTTTTTTTAATCGAGTTTTCGACCCTTTCAATGCTTAATATCTCCCTGAGAGTATTATCAGAGTCAAAAAGTTTCTCCTTGCATATAGAGTTTACTATTTTGTAGCTATGCAAGTCTTCAAAGTCGTTTTTGATGAATTCGACTGGTGTTTTAGACGGAGTCGACCTGAATTGAGAAGGTGTGAGAAGACGCGGGCAGTCAAACTCTGGCAGCACCGGCGTGAACTTCACTGTAATCACATCTTGATTTGTTACAGTCTCAGTTTTAACTATATCGTCAACATAGCCGTTATCGTCTTGCATGTGGACGGCGCTAGGCGAGTCAGTGACGCCATGATGTGTAGACCTGTGCACCCGATCGACTGTGACTTTGCTGAGCAGCTTACCATCTGTACTTCTTATGTCAGAAAACAATCCTCCCTCAAAGTGGAGGGGTGTTTCCAACTTCCTAGTTCTCTGTGGCGAAGGTGTTTTGATAGCTGGAGGAGTGATAGGGGAAGGAGAGACAGGTCGGAAAGTAGTAGTCGAGTAAACAGTGTCAGAGTTGTATATTATGCGATGAGGGCTTCTAGCGGGCGTGACTCTTGCAGAATGGCCGACCTCCTTTAGCGAAGAAACTCTGTCCTTCGAGGTTCTTTTTGCACACCTGAAATATTTTAAACAAATATTTATTAGTTATCTCATCCTGATAAAAAATTTTCGTTCTTTGTTTTTGGCGTCGCAAATTGTGCATTTGCCAGTGTTAAGTGTTTCGATGTTTTCAATTTATAAAATATCAAGTTAAATAAGTCAAAGTCACACTAAGTAAGTCGTAGGTAATGTCCAGTGATGCCATAGGTAAAGTAGTGATAACTTTACTTTCAGCTTCGATGTAGTTTTGGAAGCAACACGAAAAGTCATGTTTTACCACATTATATCATTTACACACACTCACGCATTATACATTAACACACGAAAAAAATACAAGTTTTGAAAAATAATAGGTACATTGCAGCGGCGACATGATTTTTCCGCGTTTCCGCCAAAAAAGCTCAATAAAAGTTTATCTTTGCAATGAAAGTGCAACTATAACCGCAATGCAATTCTTTATGTGAGTTTGTGTACATATATCACTATTTTATATACATAATATAGTCTATGTATTACGTTTAGTATGACTAATAAAAAAAGAGTCAAAACAGCAATGTCATTACTTTTTTCCTCAAAGCTCAGAGTAGATGCTTATAAGGAATACCTCTAGTACAAAGAAAGTTAGACAAGTGTATTCCAATGAATTAATTAGCTGTTACCTCTATTTGGTACTTAATAGCTCTGCTTCCTGAGCTGTGGAGCGTGGTTGCGATTCCCATCCAGGACAAACATTTATTTGGCCAAAAACAATATATCTAATATTGTTTGTTCTGTATGGTTGTCATATATGTATTCACAAAACAAAAGTATATAAGGATTCTATCAGTTGTCAAGCTTTGCTTAGTTTCGCTCTAAATGACGCTGTGTGAAGTGTTCTCTGATACCTTTTTTTAAATATTCTAATTGTCAATCACACATACAGCACAATAAACCATTAAAATATGAATAAGTATGTAAAATCATTTTCAGTACTATAGCACAGTAATATAAATATTATAATAAAAAATACATAAAATAGCCAAAACTACGCAAACTTCGAACGTATAAAAGAAAATGTTAGATCAAATTCTACAAGCAAGATAATTTTGTAACAAAACTACCCGATGCACGCATATTGTACTACAACAAAACTTCCTGAATTGTGGGAAGTTTGAAAATGATTTCAAACATGGAAATATAATATGTACATATTCTATTTGTTAACTTATCAATGTATATTACAGTATGGGGCACACTTTGGAAGATCACACGGTGTTATTTGGGGTAAAAATTATCACAGTAGTGTGGCAGCGTATGACGAGCAACGTACTAATGCGTTTAAATTAAAATTGAATTGTTGATTTACATATTCCCCATTTTTAAAGAAAACTAACCCATTTATTATTATTAGCGTCCTTTGAAAAGGTACTTTGTGGTATTACAAAATGTTGATAACGGAATGGTTTGATAACTTATTAATGATGATTGATTTAAAGGAAATAGCTGTTACAAAAATGTCAGGATTCGTGAGCTCTTCAATATTCAATCAATTCACACTTGGGGAACATAATGCAAGTTAAAAAGAAATTAAATTTTCCATAGTAGGAATATTTACAAAGACATTCCTAGAATAATAATAGTATTGAAAAAAACAAAACGTATGCGTCATCAAATACTTTACTGAATTGAGGCTTGAAATGGCAGTTCAGGATAGATTTGTGTTCGTTAAAAAGGCTTTATTAAGAATCTTGATGCCATCGTTTTGACTATTTTATGGTTGTTCTTAGTAACGAAACACGTGTTCAGTTAGAACATGTCGTGTTTATTTAGTAGGGTCTCATCGTACGCACCGTGCAGTTGAAGCACTGACTGTGGTAGTTATTGTTGAGCGCCTCGACCCACCTGTCGCCCGCCTCTACGGGGAAACCGCAGGCGAAACATTTTGTCGTGAATAGCTCGTTCCAGTCTGAAAACACATATCATGTTTCGTCGTATTAAATATTGTTTAATCCAACGCCAGTCTGCTATACTTGATAAGGTTAATGAAAACAGTGTGTGAGATGTTCTATTCTTTGTGTAGCTATTTAGTGCCCTTGATGTACCTGGGCATGACGAGGTAATTATACCGTGAATGGGTTAGTAAAACTGACGCTAAAGATTAAAAATGTCTTCATCAACAGTTACCTGATTCACAGTAAGGCAAGCCATCTTCAAGGAAGAATGGATTGTTACCAAACAGCTTTCCACAGTACACGCAGCTGAAGCACTCAGGGTGGAAATGCTTTCCGATAGCGTTTAAGCAATCCTGAAAACAAAAATGATGTCATCAAAAATTACATCAAATCAACCAATGCGAAATCTTTGAATTCTTCGAATGTATTTTCTCTATTCGTTACCTTTTTATTGCTGAAATATTGAACCAATATCTTTACACAGTTTAGTGTGACAATAATGTACATCACGAGGACGGTCATAGAGTACAATTTCCCCCGAAAATGGTAAACTTCATTCTAGCACCCAAAAATGTTACACTTACGCCCTTAATTTTAGCGTGGCATTTGTCACATGCGGGTGCGATATATTGCTCGAAGCAGTATTCGCAGTAGAGCTGACCATTCTCTTCAACGAAACCGATGTCCTGCAGTGGTCTTCTACACGTTGCGTTGACGCAGATAAAATGCTCAGGGCACCAGATGCGACCCAGGGCGGTAATGAAGGGCCCTCTGTATAACAGAAAAGTACATTTAATCATATTTACTGATTTTAATAAATTATATAAGTATAAATACATTTTTAATTACATGCATAATTAATTCAGAGAATACACATGCTTTCATGAACTAACAACCATTCACAAAACTTACTTGGAAGATTTTTGATGATATTTTATTTAGGTAGGTATTTAATTATGTTAAAAGTTACATTACCTTGTGATAGCCTTGTCGCACTTGTGACATATCGGTGGATAAAGACCTTCAGCCATATCTCCTGCAGTGCCTGATGTCATTGTGCTCAGTGGCCTGGCGATGATGTGCGAGTCTCTCCTTCCGTCTTCGTTTCTTATACACTTTTTTTGCCGCCGCCTTACGACTGTTTCTGATTCTGCATTATCTTCACTTTCTTTAGCAATATTGGTTTGTTTGTTTTCTGTTGTTTCAACGTCAACATTTTTTATACTGTCACCATTGTGTTCGGGCTTTACCGCTTTATAAGTATACAAGGAATTGTCGTGCAAACTGTTAAGCCGGCTATTGTTCTTTGATTGATCTTCGTGCGTTGACTTAACATTTTTCGCAGGTTCATTAACAGGGGATTTCTCAAAATGATTAGCCTTGTTCCAAGCTTTGCCATCTAAAATATTGCTGTTACTTTTGTCACCAAATTTATTTCCATTATCTGTATTGTTAGTTCCATTTGTAGGTTCCTTCTCGAACATTTTTCTTTTAGTCAGTGTATTCGAATATGTACTGTCAAATTTAGTCTCTGTCTGTTTCGTATCGTTCATTGAATTCATTCCATTAAGAAATGAAGCTTTTTCAAATCCAGCTTTTTTTCTCAAAGTGTCAGAGTAATAGCCTTCAGATTTATCTTTATTGGAATCTTCACTACTAGAATAGCCACTTCCGCTATGAGATTTGTCTCCACTATTCAAAGACAGAAAGCTACTGTTAAGATTTTTTGGAATGTAATCTGACGGTTTTTTTGGAAAAGAACTGAGAGGCTGACCAATAGGAGTGGTATGAGCATTGAATGTCGGAATTGGTGAACTTGGTATTGGTGGAGGCATCGGAACAGTGTTGATAGTGTTAGCGGGATGGTTTATCATAATAGTTTCTTTTATTTTATCCCCAATACTAACTATAGACGGATCTGGGGTTTTGTAAACTCGATCGATATTAG
The DNA here is from genome assembly GCA_905404145.2 of Biston betularia. NCBI lineage: Eukaryota > Metazoa > Arthropoda > Insecta > Lepidoptera > Geometridae > Biston > Biston betularia. The sequence continues at coordinate 6,122,766 of FR989868.1, forward strand.
TGTTAGGGGCGCGTCTAAGCGTATTTTCTCGACTGTTTTCCTCAGATGACAAATTATCTGTATTTAAAGGATGCTTGGTAACAACAGTATCTTGTATTTTGTCAGCCATAGATTGTATGTGATCAGCAGGTTTAATTTTCCTTTGTATACCAATTTCATAACCATTTAACGCCATCTTAGCCATTTTTCGAATCAATCTCTCCTCCGCTGGGCTCTTAAATTCTTGTTTGTGTGGACTGCTTGTAGTCGTTATTTCGTTAGCTGTTAGATAAAAAACACACACTTAAACAAACATGTTAACTACATTAGTCTGAGCTTACTTAAATTTTGTTATTTTGGTCACAGTTCAACTCTTACAACTTATTAACAATAACGCATTCTAGTATGCAAAACCCAAACAAAACGTCATGCAACACCCAAACAACATCGATTTGAAATTATCTCGTAGTCACCTAATATTCCCATTGCAGGAAGCGCAAAGGGGTACGCGGGAACCAGGCACCGCAGCTTTGTTCAGTACACCTCGGCCTCGTTTCGGAGCCGATGACACCCCAAAAGTTTTGCCACGAGCGGCTGCCCCTACACTCGAACCTGTCGACGGGGTAGGATCACACGCTGGACCTTGGTTAGCACCAGAAATCGAAGGCTTTGGTGGATATTCTTCTAGTTTTCTACTGGCGGTTGCAACATTTTCATTAGTAAGGTTAACTGATGAACCCTGGGAAGTCGACAAACTCATGACAGGAGGTGGAAAAACTTGTTTAGAATTAATGTTGGAAGGCCTTATGTTAGAACCCATTTGTTGGTAGGTGTTAGAAGTAGATGAACCCTCTTTCCTTATTTCTATAACTTTTGCTGACTGCGTTCTTTCATATTCTTCAAACGATTTTCTGGTAGTTTGTACTTTAGTATTGCCAAACTCAGATATATTCTGCGACTGCATTTGTCTTTGCGCATAATTCTGTTGGTTCAAGGAATCTTCTTTAACTTGCATGTCACCCGTTCTATAATTTTCACTCATGAAGCCGGTGTTCGAATATTTTTGTTCTTTTATCACAGATGGTTGATCTTGCGCCCAACTTTTGACTCCTGTTTCGTTATATACCTCCACGTTAGTCGGGTAATCATATTGAGCCATTTCATGTTCTCGGCGTAAATTGGATGTCGCTTGTGACAGCAATGTTTGGTGTGGTTGCCTCTGAGGAGTGCTCTCTTTGATACGAGGTGCTTGAGCTTTTAAGGGGTTTGGTGGAGGACCTTGTGCTGGAGAACGTGATCTTGGTTTCGGAGTTGGAGACCTACTAACATCTGGACTTGATGGTTCAAATAAGTGGCTTTCAGGTGCCAAGTGTTCGACTGTTACTAAATTCATCTGGTAGTGAGGAATTATTGGCGCGGGTTTATTTATCATACTGGGTGTAGTTGGCCTACTACGAATGGGTGATGCTCTCAAAAAAGTTTCATCTGAAACTGGCTGAAAAGTCATAGATATCGGTGTATCTTTTTGTTGAAATTGATTTTGAGCTGGCTGATAGAGAGCATGTTGAGGTAGTGGTTGTTGATGTGGCATGTGTTGATGTGGCATTTGTTGATATGTCATTTGTTGATAGGAAGGATGTTGAATAGGAGTTCTGATCTGTGGAACGTTATAGGATGGCACAGGAGTAACATAGTTTGGGTTGGGTTCTTGAGATTTACCTCTTATTTTAGTTGGAGGATTTGATGCGGGAGTTACAGGACGTTGCAAAACTGCTGGAGCATTACATAGCTCAGGGGTAATACCTCTCTGAGATGGTAACAATTCAAAGTTTTTCTGGTAAGCTGGAATACTATCTGGTTTGTGTAAGCCTGACTTCGACCTGACAGATGCTGAAGACAAGCTCTCTTTTTGATCTAATTGTTCGAAATAGTTTTGAGCATTTTTAACTGTTGAATATCCTTGTTTACTCATATTGGTAGTTGACATAGCAGAATGCATAGTTACTGACTCCGAGAGAGACGTTTCTTCCTTTGAAGTTGTATGTTTTGCAAAACTCATTTTTAATTCATTTGAAATAGGAGGAAAATTAGTAAGCTTACAAAATTCTTCTGGTTGTGGAGGAGGAAATGCTTGTTTTGCCACTGGTTTAAAAGCAGAGGAAGCTGTAGACGTTTGAAACGTATTTTGCGTGGACGAAAATTCAGACAAATTCTGATTGGGTACCTGTGTTGTTTGAGTGGCAATAGGTCTAACTATTTCACAAGATGTAGTTTGCAGTTGTACTGTCGAAGTAGAGGAAGTTGTAGTGGACGATGTGTAATGGCTTGCTTGGTACGGTGTATTCACAGGTAAAGGGCTGTATGGTCGCTCAGGAGCTATAGTTAGAGCATCTTTGAGTGATCCTCTTTCTATACATGACGAAAACATAGCAGTCGGAGTGAATGGTCGATCTGGGGCAGTAGTTAACGCGTCAATCATTGGAGAACCTGTCATCTGCCGCTGGGAGATAACTTTTGGTTCTATATTTATTTTAAAATCAGGCGGTATGTACGGGGCTGTTTCTTGAGGCATTGGTACTGGTGCATCAGGCTTTTCAGGGGGATTGTATTGCTTGACGGGTGGTATCGGTGAAACAGCGCGATTAGGTTGTTGCATAAATATCGGAGTTTGTTGTGTTGGAGTAGATGCAGGTGCAGGGGCCTCAACAGGAGGTGCTTGTTTGACATCTATATTATGTTTTTGATTTGTTGATGTCGCATCGTAATTATCTGTTTGAAGAATATTCAAAGGTTGTTGTGGAACAGGCAGCGGTGAGTATGGTCGATCTGGTGCTGTGGTCAGAGCTTCCACCATAGAGTGGTCTTTAAAGTGCGTTAAATTATTAACTTCAATCTTGGAAGTCGCAGAATAATTGAGATTATGTTTTTCGACAACACTTTCTTTTGTCTCACGCAAACCATCAAGATTATTATTTGTCACTTGTGTTCTCTTAGAAATATTTTCTCCCTCTCGTGCGATGTTATTATTTATGTTATCAACCGGTATATAATTTTTTTTCACTTTAGTTAGTAGTTGTTCCTTATTTTGGTTATCCAGTTCTAGATTACTAGTTTTATTATTTTGATTTCCAACTTCACTTATAAATTGCTGCTCTGATACTATTCCAGATTGTTTAACTTCCTTCGTCTGAATAGCTTCCGCTTTCACGGCGTTTTCAATTTTTATGGGACTACCAGATGGTTTTTGGACGTATAGACCAGATTCTGATTGATAAACTGTCGTGCTTTGACTAGCTGAAGAGGATTCCTGGGAGAACGACTTAACAGCGCAATTACTTTCTTGGACCATTTGGGATTGATGACTTTGAATAATGGACTCTGATTTCGATGAAGTAGTTGCCATTGATGTTAATGCGCTGGATGTACTTGTAATATTTGAAGAAAATTCTTTTTGTTGTTGCGAAGTTAAAGTCTGATTTTTAGTTTGTTGCATAGCAGTTGGTGTAGTTGAACCATTTGTCATGTTGTTTACCATTTGCGGTACAGAAATAGTCGGAATCGGGGTGATTTCGCGTTTTGGCGGTTCACCTTCAAGGGGATTTGGTGGGGGCCACACAACGCTTTTCACATTTTGTGCTGTTAGTATATTATCATTGTGCAGGTTACGAGTGGGGTTTGGAAAGAATAGATGAAAAGTAAATATTAGTTTTGCTGAAGAAAGCTAGTGCAATTTGAAGAAAATAACTAGTAATAAAGATTGAGTTTAATGAAGCGAGAATGTTAAACGTTCGACCGATGGTCGGTGCCGGTTCTGTCGCGTCGCATGACGCCGCGTCGGCAGACGTTCGGTGCCAGGACGTGGGTTATTTTAATGTTGCGATTGACATTGGCTGCCGCATAGCGCATCACACTATATTGTAATATTATGTACATTTATCTGTAAATAAATAGCTGCAAGAAGCCGAGCTGCGCTAATTTCTAACACCTATTTATAAATTACCTTTAAAAAACGAAACTGGGGCCTCTGTTGAAAATAAACACATATCAATACCGATTCCTGATGTAGGTTACTGAATTCATAATTTAATACAATTTTGTTATCCAATTATCAAAGGGCAGAGTGATAGCTGAATGCTCAGTTTCAGTCACAGTTTAAATTTGACTATTCATTGAGCTAATCCTAACATTGGTATGTCTGATACGTTCACATTCTAAATGCCTCGAGAGTGTACTTTAGTTGTAGTCTCTTAGTTTCAATTAAAATGGAAAATGTTAAATGAGAGGTATTTAAGAATGCTCTGTATGTGTTAGCTAAACAGCAAAGGTAACTCGCTTACTCGGTGCGAAAGGAGCGGCTGGTGTGGGCGCGGGCGCCTGTGGGGCGTAGGCCGCGGGTGCGGGCGCGGGAGGGGCGTAGGCTGCAGACACAGGCGCCGGCGGGGCATAGGCCGCCGGTGCAGGCGCTGGTGGGGCATAGGCCGCGGGTGCGGGCGCCGCCACAGGCCGCGCTGGCGACATCGGCGCTGACCTCGGTGACAGCGATGGCGAGTAAGCAGACCCGATGGACGAGCCGAATGGCTTTGGTCCGGACAAATTGCTGTTAGGCTGCACAAACATTAAATTTTTACTTTCAAGCAACAAACTGTCTCCTAATACTATTTTATAATTATAATTGTCGATATCGTCGACATCCAAGCTGGAGCCAGAGGGCCTGGCAACAAGGCCTAACAAGATAGAATAAGTAACACTTTGGTATATTCTGTGACGTTGCTTACTATTACACAATAAATAAATAAATAATAATAATAAATTACACTCGAAGAAATTAGTGGTCGCTGTATAGGTAGGTAACAATGTAGCGAAAACAGGTACGGATCGCATTATCGCCAACTAAATTAATTACCAACCTAATTGAGCATAAGGGACCTACTTATTTAGTCTTTCATGATTATGGTAGATACCTACTTACGTATGATCTTTAAAATACGCGATATCTATCAACGTACATTGATGTCATTAGGTTATAAAATGCACACATCATAAAGGCGTTATAGCTATGAACGATCTCCAAGAAAACCCGTTAGATGAGTAACGCCTATTGGAATCCTGAATATGTGACAAGTCTACCTATAACCCGACTTGACAATATGGCGGTCTCAAAACGATTAATTAAAGGTAAGAAAGGTTTCAGATTACGTAATTTTCGATACTTACGCTGAAGAGAGAAGAAGAGCCGTTGGAGTAGTTGTTTGTGGCAAGCGGCGGCAACGGAGTAGAGTAAGTGTTTGTCGGGATCCTGCTACCACTGTGCAAACAATCAATAAAATCTGTTAGCTAACATTAAAATTGACACGAAATAACATTAAAAAAATTAAGTCAGCCTAGCAATCATCTCTAAGTTTTTTAAAGAAAATTTGCTAAAAAAATCAAGAAGTCATAATATTAATTAAGTACCTACAATAATATCCATATAATTATAATATAACGTGTGAGTTGCGTGTCTTGGGAAAGGCTTATGTCCAGCGGTGGACTAATATAGGCTGATGATGATGATGATAAATATAACGTACAATAGTATCCACAATAACTTATTGTGGATATTTGTTTCCCATGGTAGAAAAGTTCTACAACTACTACCTACACTTTAAAAATAATATGTCTTGCCTGGAGGACGAAATAGTAATTAGTGTCGAAAATTGTCATGTCATTTATCTGATCAGTCACCAAAATGCTGTAACACAGCAAGCACGCTACGTAACTAAGTAGGTACGTATGATAACATTTTGGTTCGTCGCCAGCTGTAATATACCTACTCGGTGTATAAAACTTACGGTGGCACGGTAACCGGGTCCAAATTGGGCGCGGGCGGGTTCTGGCGCGCCACGAGCTTGGCGTGGATGTCGCAGTACAATTTCCCGTTCAGATTGTAATAGCCCTGATTCTTGAGCGAAGAGCCACACGTCGAGCACTTGAAGCACTCTACGTGCAGATTCTTGTCCTTTATGCGCACGAACACACCGCTGTCACAAACATTACAACTTCAATTTATCTATTCAAGAAATGGAAACGATGAAAATAAAGGTGCCTTATTTCTCACTGTCAATTAGTCATAACATGAGTCTGAAAAACAAATAACAAGAATTTTATTATGTACCTACCTTTTTCATTGTACATAATGTTATTTTTGTTTAGTTATTTAATGATGATGAAATTGTATTGAATGTTTATAATTAACATTGTTTTTTTTTTCTTTCTAATGGAACACCCGGCCATACCCATTCTTTGTCCCTTCGGGGAACACGACATTATTTTTTTTAGTATGTGGGGTAAAAATGCGGGCTGACAGGGTCATGACATAATTATATATATGACGACTTTAGTTCATTTCTTCGACTTGACATAACATTAAAAACATGATCCTAATATCCTAAATGAAAAATCCTAAGCATTGTGCGAACCTCGGCATTGGGCCGCCTTACATGTTCAATGGGCCGCCTTACACGTTCAATCATGATCACGATCCGCGATCCGCGATCCGCGATCATGATTTCAAAATTTCTAGATATTATGCGATCCGGAGCATCAGTCCGTCAATCCGCTTCGTACACGATCAGTCTGGATCGCGATCATTGATCGCGGATCGCGGATCGCGGATCGCGCGCTACGTGTACGGGCTGCCAATCATGATCACGATCCGCGATCCGCGATCATGATTTCAAAATTTCTAGATATTTTGCGATCCGGAGCATCAGTCCGTCAATCCGCTTCGTACACGATCAGTCTGGATCGCGATCATTGATCGCGGATCGCGCGCTACGTGTACGGGCTGCCATTCTCTTTCGATTGAAAGAATACAATTATAGTTGTTTAGATGTCTACCTTATTGTGTCTTATTACAATTAAAATTCCGTTTTCGTTATTAACAATTATAAATAAAGTCTATATAAAATTTTTATTTTACAAAAACATTTGTTCAGTTGAGATCTCTATACAAGTCATACATGTCAAAAAAAAACAAAGTTATTGTCAAAAAGCAGCAAAATTAAAACAAAAGGTATCTAAATAAAAATAAAAATTCAGTCAACAAATACCCCGCCCCTGACTGAACCTGGTGCAAAGGAACCCATGAGGCTGGCAGCATTACCGCGCTATATAGCAATAGCCTAATTTAAATATTATCGTTATTGGCACTAACAGAAAAAAATGAAGTAGAAGTTGTTATGTATGATGTGTGAGCTGTAACGTAAAATGCCGTATCAAAGATACGCACATAGGTTTGTGTACCTACGTAGTGTGTGGTTTGTATAAACCGTAGGTAGGTACAATGTATCTATTTTGGAGTTATTTGTAAGTTATTTAGTATGTACATATAAGTATAGATATAGGACAAACGTGTAACGTCTAATTTCTAATCATGCTATAAATGCTTACCTATCGAACAACTCGTGCATATTCATCACTTCTGCTAGGCATACAATTACCGTGCTCATCTAATGAACAGCGAAGTGAAGACATGCTCAGTGAATATTATACAGTAGGTATACTATAGATACATCAGCATCGATATAGTAATGGATTACAAGATCATTCCGCTCAACCACAGAGACGATGAAGAGATGTGATAACAAAGACTGTTAATTATGAGAGATGTTGTTGTGCTGAATGTAGCACAGATATCGCTCATGCGCACCAGTCGTACCCCGTTGTAGAAAGATAACATTTCTAAAGGTGTTCTAAAGGAAACTGTGGGCCTAGCATACAATTTGCGAGAAATATACAGTATGAAAACGATAGAAAAATCTATGAAAGGAGCATTTTGCATTTACGCTTGCCAGGGGCGCTAACACCATTCTGCTTTTTTTTTTCATTTTCGTCTACTGCTTAGATTTGCTTTTGAACAATTTTGCCATCAACAGTAAGTAGGTAATGTAGTTTTTGGGTTGCAAGTTCATAAAACAATCAAAGTAGTAATGGAATATGTACTAAAGACACATAAGTAGGTATTATTGGATTCAATATCTTTTTTTTAGGAATAGCTTTGTTACATTTTTCTATCGTTTATCTACTAAATACATTTTCTCCAATGTTCTATGCCAGAATAATATAACCTCTGCACGAGAAGTGACATGTCGATATTTGCACCGTTAATAGATAGCGATTCTCGCCGAGGGCAAGAAGCCAGCAAGGCGGGAACCGCAGTAAAAAGAACATCGAAACAAGTTCTACCACAAACTAATTCCAGGCACAGGTCGACACGGTCGCAAACACGTCTAGGCATTCCGGGAGGCGCCTCTTACATAATGTAGCGGTTACAGTCGGAGCAATAGGGGGTGTCGTTGACGACGGGTAGAGAGTCGCGCGGCTGCGGCTGGGCCGGCGCGCCGAGCGCCACACGGCCGTCTGGCATCACTCGGTGGCACCCGACCGGGATGCTGGGTCGGTGGGAGACGTCCGGCGCTAGCTGCTCGGGCGCGGGCGTCTGCGTGCCGGTGGAAGCACGCGGCGGAGCCACAGTCGTAGGTGCAGTCTCCACACGCGGTGTGCGAGACCGCGATCGGTGCGAGCGGTGCAGGCTGCAAGGTGTGCCCGCGCGCGCCACGCTCGCTCGCGAGTAAAAGTGAGAAGGCTCTGCTGGCCCGCAAAAAACTGTTATTTCACATTCTCAACGAGGGTAAAGTCGCCACGTAACATAAACACTCGGAACAGGGTAACAGATGAGATCGGGGCTGCAGGCAGGACGTCTGATGATGGAAAAACGACGCGGCCGATTTATTTCTTTATTGTTCGCGCGTCACGTCGCTAACCGGGTTCCTAACGAATGCCTAGTGCCAGTTTTGCTACCGTGTCGGCCCGAGTGGGGCGCGACTTACGTGATGAGTCGCTCGCACTCTTCACAAATGTTCTGTCCGACGGGTAGGCCTCCAGTATTGTTGAGGGGCGCGTCGGGTCTCGTGACGGGTGCCTGTACGCTGCGGAGGCCGCTCGCAGGCGCGGTCGCCGGTGCGTGGCCGTGCCCGCTCGTCTCGTGCGCTACTAAGCACATCACGTTACTATCGATTTGAGTAATTTGGAAGACATTGAAAGGTATCAATATATGATGTCAAAAGCGAAATCGAAGCAAAGTCTGGCAAAAACGCATAATCGTAATGAATCGATATGGGAACCTAAACATATCCTGTGAACTATGAAATATACAGATGATGAGTAACTAGCGGTTTATTTATAAATGTATTGGAAGACAAAGGAATATTGGATTTTATGCTTGCTTCAGCATATTATTGTTGAACACTGAGCGTTATCAAACAAATGGTCGTGATAGGACAACATGAACGGAACAAGGTATCCACCACCGTACGTACCTGGTTCAGGATCGCTCTGCTCCTCCTGCAGAACCTTGAACACAGCGCTCTTCTCCGCGTCGTATGTTTTCTCGTTCTTTTTGAAGTTAACGCTGCCAAAGTGAATATAGGTACATTAATAGAAGAATACAAAGTTCGCCATTTTTTTCTTCAAAAATAAAGATTTGCGCACATTTTCTTTAATGGTAAATTAATCAAGCGCCCGTAAAAATAATTGTAACTTAGGTGTTTGACCACAGCTCACCTGATGGCAAGTGATGGTGTGATCGAAGATGGTGACCACATTTAGCTTACTTAGAATGGTAGGTACTGGCTCCCAAGTGAGGTTGACGGAACACACTGTTGGGTACTTGGCAACAGATTTTCTACTTGAGAGTGGTAGCCAACCGAGTACCCACCTACTAGAAAGTACCGTATCACCATGCTAACTATAAGGTTCTAACTCGTATTTTCAATTTAATTTTGTACCCCCCTGAAGTAGGTACCTATTTATGTCTTATGAAGTAAACAGGCACTTCAGTTTATTGTTTTTATGTAAAAGTGATGAAAAGAACGAGACGCTCTGATGGTAAGAGATAACACCTGTCCATGACCATCGCACCGGTACCTACACAGAACTTTGAAGCAGCAAAATAAAGCTACTTTGGCACTTATTACTTTGAAACATTAGATGGTTAGTCTCACCAGCCCTGTAATTTTCCCTAGCTGCAGTACCCTACAAGTACGATTATATACATAAGTAAGGTTATAACACAAATATAGTCTACTCACCCTAAAGCTCCAGTGGCGAGGACTTCAGTCTGTGCCGACAGCGTCTCGGCGATAGTCTTGTCGCTGTACATATTCACGGGAGTGTTGTACTGTTTATTCACAACGCTCTTCACAGAGTCGCTGCCGTTCATCTGGGGAGTATTGTATATACCTAGTCAGAATTGACATGGTGCTTTCTTCTGTAAGCTATTAAATCGTGATTAATGGGCATTAAGAGAAGACGTGTCTTATAATCGTGTGGTTTAATTAGATCTTGAACCAAGTAGTACCACAACTCGTTGGTACTTTAACGTACCTATCTACGGATTTCATATCTGGAGGAAGCCATCAGTCATCAGTCGGCCATCTGTGGCGTTGCCGTACCTACCTATATTATGATATCGACCAACTTGTACCGGACCAGCTTGGTGGTCGTTCATTAACTGTTCGGGGAGAACTACATTCAGCAGTGGGATGTTAAAGGCCAAATACCAGCTAAAGGCCAGAGGCCAGTTTGGAAAGAAAGATAGTAAAATGCACTTCCTGAGTAGGGTGTCTTCAAGTAGAGAGTGAATCGGTATCTTATTATTATGCTCCTATTTCGTAGTAGAGCTTTAAGACAAAGTGGTTTAATCAAAGACTATGACGTAAAATAGTAATTAATTTTCTATCATTATAGCAAAAGCAATTTATATGTATACTCATAATTACAAAGAAATGTTATCAAGAAGACCAGTTTAAATATTTGTGTGAGACAGTCAAACTTTTAACTGATTGATTGAATTTTTGATTTGGCTAACGTTTAACTGCCATCTCACCTGATGTTAAGTGATGACGCGGTCTAAAAATCACGTTGGCCAATAGTAAACCGATTCACTCGTGACTTAAAGATATCTAGTTTTCAACTAGCGTAAGTTACGAAGATGTTTAGCAATCTAAGATAAAATGTTTATCCGATGAGTACTTACGTATCCAAAAGGCTTAGCGATATTGTTGTGTCCGGAGCCGAATGCGCGAGAGGGTTGAGGAGTGGCCTTCAGCGATGTGTTGGTAACAGGGGTGGGAGTGCCGCCGAGCGGCCGTGAGCCGGGTCTCGGCAGGCTGCCCGTTGGAGTCACTGACGGTCTCCAGGTCCCGCCACCGCTGTCGCAATACAAACTCTACATTACCACTATTTACTGCAGTGAAATCATTTTACTCTATTAGCCTCGTGGCTATTGTAGTGGTAGCCCATTGTGAGAAGACGTGCTTCATAATTATGAAGTTTTTGCTTGGTGGTAGATCTCCTCAGCAGGAGGTCTCTAGGTAGGTACCACCACAGTACTGTGTAGTGGTAGTAGCAAGTACTGTTTAGGGCAGTAATAAATGCTGCAAACAGGACACTTGCAAGTACTGGCAATTGGCACGCGCTGTAGTGTTAAACCGATAAAACATTTAAAAAATTAAATTTTTAACGCGTCGATTTTCTAGCGTCAAATAAAATACCTAAGCACAGCTGCGCCATGCAATACAAACTCCTTACTTAGTAGCTTCACTTCACTGGTCACTGTCATTGCCTTATCTAAACTAGCCAGTCCATCTGTTCAACTTGTTTATTTTATATAAGCAATTATACGAGTACCTACCTATATTATTATAGTTTGACCTCCGCTACCTTACTATGCGCAAAGTATTTTTTTGAAATGCACACACACATCCTGGAACTTGCCGAGTGATGTCATCGCATCGAGACTAAACAATGCACCATATAGGTAACCTACCCGTCCCGGTTGTTAGAGTTTAATCGGTCGCTAATAGTGGGAGGAACAATACATTCGCTTAATGCAATTGTCATATTCACATAAATGATCGATCGTTTGTTGAAAAAGTCTGGGTCAGAAGGTTTAGTAGGTACGATAACTTGTAAAAACAAAAAAGTTAAGTTTTTGATACTAAAATGTGTAAAAAAAATTACATACCTAAACTTTCCTGATGAATCAATCTATCTATTGGTGAAACTAGCATGATAATTCGTTTAGTAATTTTTGAGTTTATCGTGAACAGACAGTTACCAATTTATTTATTTATGATTATGTAGTGATGTATTTGTCGATATGTGGCAGAAACTAACCGTTGTACGGTAAGTTCAAGCGCAGCCCCGGCCGCGCGGATGGTGTCCTGTGCTTCCTGATGGCGCAACGTATACACGTCGGTGGCGTTGACACGGATCAGCGCGTCTCCCGCTTGCAAGCCCGCGCGCTCCGCTGCGCTGCCGCCATTCACCTAACAACACAACAATATTATGTACATTAAGAAAAACGTTTTACTTCAAGTCAAAGTCATTTAAAGCGATTATATATGTGTGACACACGTTTTATTTAAACCTATTTTTTTTTTAAACGTTTCATTTAAACACCTTTTATTTTCTTGTGTAATAAAATCTGCTTCGTATACTTGTAGTTATGCGCGAAATTGGAACTGGCAACAATGTGAACTTGGGTCACCAAGATATTGGCTTCACCTAGTTTGGGGCTCATGTATTACGATTAAATTGTAACAACCGAAATTGTACGAATATTTGCAACTTTTTGTACTATTGTTTTAACTGTATTTATTAAATAAATATTTTCTCATCTTATATGGTTTGGTTAGCGCATAAGGGTAACTTCAGAATTTTACAATATGCTTGAAATGCAAGTTATTTATGTTAGGATTACTCTCTAATAGTTCATTAGTACCACCTTTAGGTAAAAAATCTGTCTTCAACCCCTAGAAGTGCATTACGCCCGCCTCACAGAGGTACGCAGAGGCTGTCATTTCCAGCCAGGTCTACCATATTAAATCGCATGTTTGTCGCTTATTTATTTATTTATCTGCAGTGGCGGTCGAAGCTGTCAACCATAAATTCAGGAATTTATGTACACATTTATAATGCACATAGACTTGACCTACCCCATAGATTATGTCATAATTTCAACGGTTGTTTGACCACACCTCATTTGATAGTAAAGGGCCGGCGAAAAATGGTAATCCCATCCAGCATAGGTGGGAACAGGCTTTCAAGTGACGCTGCCAAAACACACTATTCGTTACATAAGTAGGTACACATGTGCTTGGCGGCAGATTTTCAACTTGAGTAGGTATGGGAGAGTAGTAAACATACAGCATCACTAATTTAAATAACTAACGGGCCGATTTACTAACTCACTAAAACTGTATTGCGTCGCAATATACCTAACGATTCTTGATCGATTAGTCAAGCATGTAGGTACCTACATAAAACTCGTGTACCTACCTATCTAACGCAACAATTTAGATAACGTCTTCTTTATTGCTATTTGCATATAGCAAGTAATATCGTCAAACAAAATAAGTGTATGTTGGAAAATTAAAACCCAGTACTTTCTAGTAATCTATTTTATTTATTTATTAGGTAGTTATTTGGTCTTCTAGCCATGCCGCATATTTGGTGTAAAATTTTAAATAGGTACTTATTTTATAGCAAACATGATTTATGTTTACCTCAAATAGGTATGTAGATACCAATGTTTTTCAAACGTGCGAATTTAGTTAAAAAAATATCTCTCTATCCTATTGAATATGAGACAAAATGGAGCGCAATAAAATACTCACATACCCAGACTGGTAAAATCATAGTTCTTTTTTGTGTAGTAGTAATAAATTATGCGCAATACTTCGCGTGAAATTTCCCTTTCACGCCTTCGTAAATCTTCCTATCTCGAGTCGGTTACAAAAACGCATACAGGCCATACCCACGTAGTTAAAGAATTCATTCTACATCCCAAGAAACCTGTGCAACTGGTTAAGGAACATTGCAAGCTGGTCAGATTACTTAATTAAAGGTCAATAAGCACATGAAGCGGTATAAAAACTTAAGTTAAAGAAGTCGTCGACGCATCGCATATCGGGAAATGCAAATTCTGATTGGATAAGTAGGTACCTAATGGTTCACAAGTCATTTTCAGTAGGTTCCTAGATTATTGGTAGGTAATAGTAAGGGTAAAAGTAGGTCTATAGTAAATATTTTGAAGATAAATATTTACTATAGAAAAGTACTATTTTTCTCGAACTTTTAAAGACATAATATGCTCGATCTCTACAAACGTCGAGACGAAGCAAAGCGTATTGCTAGAACCTTATATAGCATGTTGACGCCTATTTCTACAATGATAATGCACAAGTTTCTACCTAGACGAAAAAAATTCTTTCTTTCGCGCGATTCCATTCGTTTTGATTCTGTCCGTTTCAAAATATTTTTGAAATTATTTTCAAGGCTCGAACTAGTCTAAGTAGCCATAAAATATATTTCCACTTTCCAATACTACGACTTCTCGACTATGCAATTTTTCGTTCCACGACTCGTCGAAGACAAAGACTTTCGAAGTCAGTTGAAACATATTATGTAAGTATGTAAGTCTCCTATATAAAATCTATACGTGTAATTAAATAAAATAATAATACAGATACTTTTAAATTGAACAAAGATGAAATCTTATAAGTAGGTCCAGATGGGTATATACCTAACTAAATACTTCAACAAAGAGTCGTGTCGTGTAGAGCTTAGGTGATCTCGCATCGGTCGCCGCCAGCGTTTCCATGCAAAACGTTTTGTTAACTTTCATAGGTTCTGCTCTACAATAGGATTGTACGTCATATCGCATATTCTACACTTTCTCCTCAATTGAATTTCCAACTCTAGGTTCACATCAGCGCTTCGAACAAATTCGCTTGTTGTACCTACAACTAACTACCGAACACTTTCACATTCGATATAATAGATTTTTATAAATAGGAACTATAAGCATTTATCTCTAGATAATAATGAATATCATGTTAACATCCTGCGGGGTAGAGGTATAGAGGGAGCGGAAGGAAGCTGGAGTGACGTCAACATGAGATCATCTCGTCCCTCGCTCGTCGTCTGGACATGATCTTCGCAAACTGCTTAGAGCAACAAAAAACTGATTGCAATCAGGCGTTTGCCAATTATAACCTGTTTTAAAATAGCCTTCATTAATATAACTAAATTCTTCACGTATCGATGCGAGTAGAATAATGTTTTTCCAAAAGTCAGACGTTATCTGAAAGGTGTGTCGAATGAACTAATTACTGTTGCGTCCGTCCCTGTCCTCTAAAGTTTGCTGAAAACTGCAGCTGCTGACATTAGCAAAGTTGACATTAACCTCCTTATTTCGCCTGACTGTGCTATTCTCGCCATTTTATATGTAACCATGAACGCGGTCCCCTCGGTATAATTTCCTGCTCTGTCAGCTGTCAAGCTAAATTCTTTCGTTGCGGTATGTAATTATTTAGTAAGAACATACACTTCGCTTTCCTTCTGGTTTTGGTCAGCTAATTAGTTACTAATTTCGAAGTTATTTAGGATAAGATTGATAAGACGCGACGAGAGCAAACAGATATGACCGCTGTGCTCTAGGTAGGTATGTCATATGCAAAGAAAATTACTAGATACACGCGATACCTACCTACTCTACTTTTAGTTCAATTCAGAGAAGCGCACAAGATTAATATTAATGTAATATATCTGCATAACTTGAAACATTTGCATTCTAGGTATGCGGTTGAACTTAAGTAATTACATTAGCATCGGGTTTAATACTACTTTTTGCTGTATCGGAAATGCTTGGGTTGTTGTAGGCCGCAATGTGCCTGAGACCGGCCCGGCGCGGCGCCGCACGTGCATGCCTTATACGGCTGTGGAAATACAACAACGAGAAATTAAAAATGGCTCAGACGACAGCCGAGGTCGCGCTCCACTATGTTTTCTTTATTGTTTACTAGCATTTCGTTCCGGCCCTCCATATGTGCTTCTTAGCCTTCCTTTAGTTCTTTTTTTTGTCGATCTTCTACGTTATTTCAGCTTTCAGGTAACCGGTCAAGAAATTCGTAGCTACTTACTTAGTTAGTACTTGCTATCGTTATATTACACTAAACTAATAGTCAGTTTCATTCATTTCTTCGCAGGTAAGTTCAATTGAATTTACTACGGTCAGTAAAAAAGCTTACCTACCTGTGTTGGGCTTTACGGGATAACAGTGAATGAGTGCGGACATACCACAGGACTAAATTACTTGGTCACGTCACAATGGGTGTCTTTTAAAGTTTTTTCAATTCCCTTTCCTTTCATTTATAAATCTGGAAATCCCACACTGTCTAGCGTTCATTTCATCCGTGCAATGGCGATACGAGAAACGTCCTTCCTGGTAAGGTCTTTCCGCAGAGTTATGAAATGGTAAATTTTAAAAAGGGCGTCTATAAACATATTTCTAAAAAACTATAAATCTCAAATATACCTAATGCTGCAAACGTCCATATATCGCGAATCACTTACCAAAACGCGAACCATCTGCTTGTTTGCCGCTTTTTCTATAAAATATTGGTGTGGCATACATAATTAGTTACGTGTTAGATGGAATGTTTGTGTTAGGCCACCGAAGCGTCCGTATCGTTTTGTCAGCGTATGCACAATAGCCACATGCAAGCCGGCACTTAATTAGAATACACAAATGGCGATAATCCGCAAAAGGCGTTGTTGTCGCTGCTTTGCGTTCTAATTTCAAAACAAATCCCTGCCGGTACGTGACTCAGATTGTGTTCCATAAACGACAGAACCCGAACTGTTGCATAACAACGGTTGTGGCCAGTCAGCTCCGAGCCATTCCGGTTAATAAGAGTGAAACTGGTACGTGCGTACCTACTCTAAACACTGCACGCAGCGGCGGTAGCGGCAAAAAACACTCCAGAAATAGTACTGACATAAACATGTCGGGAAATCTGTTTTCCCATCGCCGTATCATTTCACAACGCACAGCCATAATTAAAGAGCTCTATTTCAAAGATTTGTCCGTGATTATGAAAATATATAGTATTTTTGTGAAAGATCTCGTTTATTTAAAGGAGCAAAACACAAAGGGGAATAAAGCAATGACGCAGTGCTCTCCGGAATGCAACCTGGGAGTCAAAACCAGTTCGCCATTAGAACATCGTCCACAGTCCGCAAAAGATGCGACACGAGCGCTTTCTTCTCGATACAGTGCTACCATTTTAACTACATTAAACTGGCAATAATCAAATCTACAAATGAAAAATACTTAGCAAAGTTGAGCAAATGGAACCAATAAAAACGTATTTTTGATCGATTTACAGAGGAGGTATTGGATTGGAGGTCAACTCTTTTTTCAAGTGCCGACCGAAGTTACTACTCTTGAAAGATGAGCATTTTCACTGTTAACACATAAAACGATACTACGCCGTTGCAAGTCGTAAAACCTCGCGGAATTGCACACTACATGTACTGTAGGTACGTTTTGTTCAAGGACTCCTCACAAGAACGAAATGTATATTCTTATAAAAGTAATTAGCTGGTAAATATTAAGGAAATACTGATCTCGAAATTATTATTTGTTCACTTTCGATTACCAATTCAAATATTTAAAGTATTACTGACAAAGTTCAAACATGTCAGATCAATGAACCAGTAAAATATTTGTTGGACACAAATCTTGTACCTCTACAGTAGACGGTCCAGTCACGTTTATCTTACCTTGTTACTCCCATCGATCCATCGGTTATAATTCAAGCAAAGTACCGTTGTTTCTATTGGGGAGGCCATTATCATTATGGTTTGCTATCTACCTATTGACTTTGTTAAACGTCATACTCGATACATTCGCGGCCGATCACTTGGTGGTGAAGGAGCAAAAAAATAGCAGTTAGGTACTGTATCTACCGGCATCTACAATTCTAAGCATAGTTTGTACAATTGTGTATTTAAATTCTTGTCTATTTGCGGGTTCATTAACTTTTTTATCATCCAACTGGGTTAGGCTAATTTTTATCTCCTCTTCAATCTATTGTATCATTGTCTGCCTCACGCATACACTATTGTTCTGCTGCTGTAATTCAAGTTTCAATTCGCCCTTGACACTATCTTCAATGTCTAGGTAGTTAGATGCATCTCTGTCAATTTATATGTATTTCATCAGACATATCTATTGTATATTATCGTTGATGGCAAGAGCAACCGTCAAAACCTAACTCATTAATTACATTACCTAAGTAATCATATTATTAGGTAGGTACTGTATTTCTGTTTGAGATGTTTTCATGGCTAGACGGAATTAATATTAAAAAATGTAACACAGAGAACGAGGTAGTGACTACGAGGACAGGTAAGGACTATGTTAAAAAACTTATATTAGGTATACAACTAGACCAAAACTGCAAATCGTATCGAGTCATTTGTATGGATGTTTTACGTACAAGAATAGTTGAGCAAAATTAAAATCGATAAACATAGATACAGAAATGATACTGCTGTTTCCAAAATTCAAATTCAACAGATATCTCCTAAGTTTGCGTGCTTTATCTACGACCACATCATGTCGTTTACTGTCAGACGAGTTGATGGTCAAACGCACTCCTAATCCTGCGTGCTGCATCTTCGACCTCATCATCGTTTACCATCAGGTGAATTGGTGTATATACAGATTTGTACCGATAAATTTGTTAAAAAAAATAGAATTAAAAAAATGGATTTATTCATGTTGGCAAATTGACCGTGTTCTACTAGTTCTTTGGTACACGACTAAGTAAATATACAAGTAATTTTCTATTACTTTTTAAGTGGGTGTGTGTTTGGAATAGTGACGAATGTCAAAGCCATTATATCGAGGTCATGTAACAGTTGATGAGTCGGTAAAAGCCCATAGAGATAACCAATAGCACGAACATTGAGAAGTTAACGAATAGGTGCATACTTGATTTGTGTTGGTTTTTAAGTGGTAAGCACCACTATTTACGTACTTTACTCTGGACTATAAGCTTTTAACCTAAAAAAATACACTCGCACATTTTTTAAGCTTCGAAAAAATACTTTCCTGCCGATATTATTTACATTGTTTCATTGTGATCTTTAGTTAATGAAATTGGCGTTCTGAATAGGTCGGGCGATAGTCTACTTTACATCGCAGCACACGCGTGGGTGGCGACTGGCGAGATAAAAGTTTATCTATTTGCAAATGTAATTGAATCTTCACAGAATCTACTCATTGATATGATATATCGTTTTACCGTTACAAATATGCTTTATTAAGAGACGGATCAATCTTTGTAGTCTGTGAGTAACTTGAAGTGGGAAAATAAATTTTGTCCATTATAAATGTTGTTACGAGTAGGTAAAGTGTTATTCTACTTCAATGTTGAGATGTTGTAACGTAACTATCGCAACGGAAATTAAATTTATCAAAATCCGATACGGTACAGTAATAAAATAAAGAAAACTCGTTTATTTTCGGATTTAGTTCGTAACCCCAGAGACGAATATCCGTCACGCATGCAATAAAAACAATCAGCATCCGTGAACCGTGTGTTTGTTACAGAAACACATTGAGACACGCCTGTGAATAATGTTACGGAGACACAGTGATTTAATATTGATAAGACGGGTTTTACCAATCGTATTCTTCGTCAGCATCGCAGATCAAGTTAACCTAGATTAACACAGGATCTAGGCAGATGCTATAGTTAAAGTAAGGCCTTACAATGGGATAAGAAACTATTGGATGGAGGAAATTGACTTTACCTTTTGCACGACGAGGGGTGTGCCGAAGTCCTTGCCACCTTGCAGACGGAAACCCAGCGGTTCTTGATTGGACTTGTTCAGCCGCACAGATATCAACTGTGCCATCTGTCAAAAAAACAACTAATTAGATTGATGATAGACATAGAGAAAGTTACGAACCAGAATTGTATACAAGGCTATAAGCTTGGGGTGTATTAAGACGAAAGGGTGTCATATCATTATGTTTTTTTTACTATGAACACAACTTTGTATTGTAAAACAACTGTTCCGTAGAAAAAGTTCGTTGAACCTCGACCAAATGTAAGGAACAGCTGATTTTACTTTCGCGATTTCAGAGTTGTACCCATAGTTAAACTTGTTCATAATGGAGTACAAATAACCTTCTCCTGGTTTAATCCCTTGTGACTGAGCATATTATGACACCGATCTTAACTATTTGTAGTAAGCTTCTAGAAATTTGGCTGGCTTGTCTTTTATAAAGTTTAACGATCTTGGCAAAGGCTGGCCGCATATAGACAAAATCGCTGTTTTTAATACCTGGGTTTTGTCTTCTTGGCAATGAATGAGAGTTTCTATTATGACATTTTAGTTTCAATCTCGTTAGTCCCGAGATCCAAATGTTATTGGAAAGTGGATATAAAAATAAACGCAAAGTCGAGAAATGTGGGTGAGCGTTTCGCTCACAGTAAGTACAAATGCTGGCATTTGATTGACCTAATTGATGATTTATTTTCTCTCGGGTGTTTTGCTGACCGCATCGCACACTCTGTGGGTACTAGGCAGACATCTTGAGATCTATATTATCTCCCATCAACATCTTGCCAATCCAAAAGACATCAGTGAAAGGAGACTCAGACTGAGAGTCAGACTCGTTTATTTATACAAAGAATAAACAATAACCAAATCGTTTATCGTTCTTAGATTTCTCTTTGGATATTTAATTTAATTAAAGATTAGATTTTACTGATAGTATCGACAACCTTTTATGTACTTGCGATTAGATGTATAGCAATATCAGAATACACTTACATTTAGATGGCAAATATAATGAAGGAGAACAATGCTCGTGTCTTATCTTATCCATTAATTTTAAAAATGTCTCACCAGTGAGTAGGTTGAGCCAAATGCGTCTTATTTCTACATTCCAGATGTCTAGATTTTTTAGGAAAATGACTAAGTGAAGCACACGACACTTCTTACACAAGAAATATATAACTATGTTACTAGTTACTAGTCAGCCCTGTTAGTTCAATGGTAGTAGGTATGTCTGCTCCAAGAGCTGAAGGGCGTGAGTTCGATTCCTACCCAGGATAAACATTTTGTAGTAGGTATAAAAAAATGTTTGTTCTGTGTCTGGGTATTCTGTATTTATTGTAAGCATCTCTTAGTTATCTGACTTCATAGTACCTACAAGCTTTGCTTAGTTTGGGGTCAGATGGCGCTGTGTGTAATGTCCAATGATATTTTTCAAAATTTTTGGATACATTTCTAAATTTTTTGGAAAAAAACTAAATGAGTGAAACCCGTATCAATATATGTTTTGTGCTCCAGAAGAAGTTACCGGAGGAATAGACAGACGCGTTCAACTAATTTGTTTCATACTACGAGTATTTGTTTCATTATGCATAAAACGAATCGAGTCCAAATGAAATGTAGAGCCCCGACAAGTTATTTAGTTCAACAATTTTTTTAGGAACTGACGGACAAGATATCAGTTTATTGAATTGAGCATAACATGATTTCGTGCCTACCTAATATACTTTTCGTACTTACTATATACCTACTTATGTTTCAATTCTGCGTTGCAAGAAACAAAACTGATGAGCTTTATTTTTCATGACATTGCAAAGCTGATGGTTTCATCGACACATTGGCACCAATCAAGAGGTCGTGACTCACAGAGAGTACAAACATCTTCATAAATTCACTTTAATTCACAATAAAAACAAGCAAAATACAAGTTCGACAATATTTGTGGGTACATAAGAAGGTATTTTGTTTTTGAATACAATATTAATGTATTTACTTTTGTGTTAATCTAGTGATTGCATACTAAAAAAACAACATCATTTTATTGCTACGTTTTAAGTAGATGTAAATAAGTCGCCATAATATATTGCAATGAATGAACTAGAAAATATAATCTATGAGTGATAATAAATTTATCTATAAATATATTTATTTTTTGTATATAATTTGAGCAACTGTATAATTTTTGTTTAATTCAGAGAAATGATACACATTGAAAAAGTATAGCTACCTATATTTTAGCTAAAGAAGACGAGGAGTGTTCTTTCTGTGAATTCATAAATATTCATAAGCATGCAAATATTAGCATATTATGAATATGAACAGATTGTATGTATCATATCAAAGAAAGAGCATAAAATATGATAGGCACTCTGTCTATATAGAGGATTATTCACATACCAGTTGGATTTGCATCCAGATACTGTAATAAAATTATAATGTTGCTCAGCAATAACTAGGTAGTTGATTTTAAATTCAAATGACTATTGTGAATGTTTTCTATTGATTTTCCAATCTTCATGCGAGTTGCGACCACAATGTCATCTGTCAGATCCTTTGTTCGTGATTGAACGAAGTTATTTTACGGTTTCGTCTTATCTGAGGAATGCGATGTGTGATAATTATTTAAAACTTCTTTATGACTGCAGCCGTCCTAATGTGTTTTCACATTGAGTGTTTGTTGGTTTACATAGCAGTGAGTGGGAGTGCCGATAATATTTGGCAGGACGACTCTCGGTCGCCCGTTACTTTTCAACATAAATATTGACAATTGAGATTTTTTCGAATGTACCTATATGGGCAATAATAATGTCAAATACTACTTGTATAACAAGCTTTATCTGATAAGAAACGTTACTGAAATATCAAAAAGTTTATGCGTAGTGATGCTACTATATATCGGTCACTGTACCTATAGCGAGTTTGATTTAAATTGGTATGTATATTACCTACTTATTGATTGAAAGTTCCAAAAAACAGCCGCTCGTACCAGTTTTGAAATGGAACTGACCTCGTCATAAATCTGGCGAAAGTAAAGAGGTAAGGTAAACACGATGACTGGCAGACCCTCTGCCCCGACCACGACCGACTATCGAGTATTGCAATCAGCTGGACAATCGCTTTCGTCGAACAGACTGGGAGACTCACTTATACGATTATTTCAACGTTCAGCGAAAGTTCCCGGAATTGTCGGTCAGTTCCAGTGCTGACACGTCATGTTATGGTCATGTTTTAGTCGTATTTACTTACGTTCACATACGCATTGATTTTTTCATCGGATTGTTAGTCATGCGTTATTTGATGACGTCATCGGGTTAGCATGAGTAACCGCGAAAGCCTGCGATCGCCATCGTGTCGAGAGGCTATCGGTCGTAAAACCGATTAGTTACCTCGGAATTTAGATGAAATTAATTTTATTTACGAGACTTTAATCCGTTTGAGATGACCTGGAACCTAAATTCTTGTTTGCTGAAGTCGTATTTAATTAAGTTTATTCATTACGGACCTTATTTATAACTTTGAGCAATATTTATAAGTAATACCTTATGAGCCTTGATAAAAAAAATATACAGATGTTACGTTAAAAGTACGTAGGTAGAACATTTGCAAATCTTTGTTCTTACACTTTCGCTTCACCTTACATACCCACAGGAACTATATGCAAATATTTTCTAATCAGTGACGTTTAAAAAAGAAATTAAGTGAATATAGCTTGTTTTTACCGTACACAGTTTTTATACAATGCCTTCTAGTATCTAAATGTTGACAGTATAAAAACTATGTATATTAAATTATCTTCATAGATGTACCTATCTGTTGTGGTATTAGTGTCATGTCCGACATTAGTAAAAACAAGATTATTTATTGATCAGCGTCTCTAAAACTAATGCATCCATCACTAGTGATGCCTACCAGGAAAAAGTTAGCTATTATTTATACCTACATTTCAAAACGTTAATATTTATTCATTGGTACTAAATACTGTATTATATTACTATTATAGTACTATATTATTTTTCATTGATCTAATATTTATCTATGAATAAAATTACACGGGGCATGGACAGATAAACTGTTAAGATGTAGTGGCAGACATTATTAGCACATAGAAATTAACGGGTAGGTGAGAAATTAAATACATGCCATGATGCCAACACCTGAACCTAGAGCAGCATACCTAGCGGGAACCGGGCTGCGTGGGAGCATCTACGGACAATGAGTTACGGTTCATCCAGATTTATGGAACAGAATGATAAAGTTTTCAGAAAACACATAAACTAACATCTATGAGTATGTGAGAGAATAAAGAGATTGTAGACATAGTATCCAAAAACTCTGATTCTACTACCATCGTGAAAATAAAAACAAATAAGTAGGAAATTCTATCCGTTTACCAGATAAGTACAATTAAATTGATCGAGGTTGATTCGATCATTATCAAACAAAACAAAATCGCATTAAGTTGTAGAGCAGTGGCTTCAACAATAATAATAATTGTAGATGTGCTAGTGTCGGCAAGGGTGAAAATCGCGTGAGATGATGAGACTCGATGGATACGCAGTACAGCTGCTAGTGGCTGAAAGTGATGAGCCCAAGATCTGGGCTGAAGATATCTTTGGCCAGAAATGATGATGATGTAGTACAATCAGTAGATAGCAAACCTCCCTATTATTAATATAATTATGTACCTACTAGATATCAGTAACGAAGCTTTAACAAATAATAAAATTGTACCTACATAAATATCAAACACTTTACAATTATCGTAATGCTTCAAAACTAATAAATCAATATGTATAGAAGAGTCATCACATCTCACTCTATTTGCCCAAGAATAATCCAAAAGAATAATCGCTTCGTTTACTTTAAACATTCCTAGTAAATATTTTCCGTGTTTTCCTACAGGCCAATCCAACGGCACATGTAATTTGTTAAGCAAGTTAACACTTTAAAAATATGTATTTTATCTAAAAGGTGAAAACAGTGATGTCATTGTCTGTTGCTACAATACACGTTTGCCCAGCTGCGGCCTTGCGGGGTCGGAGTGTCGTCGAAGCCTCAAAATCGATACGTTTATTACCACAAGGTAAGGTTGCGACCGTAACGTGTGCTTTGTGTAATTACATACCATTATACCTGAGCATTTGGGTAGGTTCGCCTTGAGTATTATCTGCCTTTTGTCCTTCCTTATCCTTCCCGGTTATAACACTATTACCGAAGACCTTTTAATTGTTTACATTTAACACCTTAAGTATCACCAGGTAGTTAGGTAGGTGCGTAAAGTACTTAATGCTCCGTGGCTTTTGTCTGACTTAGTGGAAGATTGAGAAAGTATTTGGCAGAAGTATCGATTCATAATTTTGATACAAACTGTTTTCGATATAACAGCTACTATTTTAACATAAGTATTTTTATTATTGACATTCTTTTCTACGATGTTTTCCTTCACCGGCAGCTCAAGCTCATTGTTGGATTTTGAACCCACACCCTTCGGCGTGTGAACCCTCCGTGCTAAGCACTGAGCTATGCGCCATAACAAACATATGCAAGAATGGGCCATATACGAATTTTTATTCGATAGAACTGGTAAAGTATTTGAATTTTGTAGTAACCCATAACAAATCGAAAGAAGGCTTTGTTGTATGTGTTAGGTTTCTGTGTTGATATATGAGAGCAAATGCATATTGCATGCCGGAGCAGTCCGGCCGCGGGCGCAGTCCAAGGTGTCGCAACGCCTGGCGTCTGTTGTTCTCAGCTATTCGAACCAGCTGACACGACTCCGTGGCGCCGCCCAATCATAAGCCCTGCTTGTGTTAGATTAACTCGAGGAGCTTATCGAGTTATCGAACCTATTTTTATAAGCATTGACCAATGTCTTGGCATTTTTATTTGTTCAGCAAAAAATGCGGCTTACTGATTGCGTGAATTCATTCCTACTCGTAGGTGATTTACATTGCAGACAATTAAGAACCGTTGGTAGCTTTTAACTAATTTGTGCCGTTAGGTGTATATTGAGAGTAAAAATAATAAACTATCGATACTATCACTCAGTTTATTACTACCTATGTATATAAACCTACATAATGTATGTATTTCATTTCGTCGATGGTCGACGATGTAAGCCTTTACGTAGTTTAAGTAATTATCCAACTGACGAAGGAAATAGTGGTACAGGGGTATTGTTTTTATGACGAGAAATGTTTTTCTCTTTGTTCATCGTTATTACGCTAGCCATTAGGAATTGCACGTTTGCAGCTCTGCAAATAAAATTTATATTTACAGCCAAGTCAATGCACACAACCTTTTCTTATAATGTAATAAGTCATTGCACAAAAATGGTCCTGAAGGTTTCCATACAAATATTTGCAAATACTTTATTTACTTTGCTTATAAAGTTCAATAACCTGAATCGATTTTCAGGCTTTAGCAATATGGTACTTCCTTCAAAAAGTTACCTTTTTAATTATCTAGTAAATGTATTGTGTATATTAGACAATTGGACATATAGGTATCTTTCTATCTATCTTTGGTGCTATAGCCCCTTAAGTCTTGTGTGGCCACCGACAGAAAACCATCGGGCATAAAATGTTTTCTAAGACCCACCAAAAGGAAATGCCAACCACGCTAGCTACAATGTAATAATTAATTCAATTTCATAACAAATTACACAATTATTGTATCGTAAATATCACCCATGAAGTGGTTGGCTGAAAATACGCTGTATTTATGTAACCTCGTGTTATTTCTGTATCACCGCAGTGTCGGACGCCGTCGCGTGTTCTGGCGTAAACTTGGCACTTCGCACGCGGCTGTCAGCGTGCCTCCACGATGTTCCAGGATTTTATATGAACCACTGAACGTTAGGTAACGCGTTGTATAACCCAGTATTAATGTCAATAACCCCCAAACTGCAAGTGGAACCTTGGTGGGTAAATATAGAGCCGTGGCGAAAGATTTGGCGACTAGCCATAGAGACGCGTAGACGAGACGGACGCACGCCTCGCTGATAAAACATTACTTTACTCTACATACAGTCCACTCATATAAAACTATACTTAAATTTACCTAACTTCATGTACCTACGAACCATTGAATATGAAGATAATAAGTTTGTGTTCCATGTTATAAAAGAATCGACTTATAAATTAAAGTATTCCTAAAAAAATATCTCTATATACCTACCAGATGAAAATATTTGATCCATCATACATAATTCTTGCGTACTTAGGTGGCATTAGGTCATGCTAGGTTCCCATTAACTTATCGTTATACCGAGTAAAGCGTGTACCTATTTACCTCTTTAAATAAGCAATAGATAACAATGAGGAAATCAGAACTGAATTCTAAACATTTATTTGCATATGGCAATAATTATTGTTGAAAACATCCTTCATTTTGCATTCACTACGCAGAATCTATTGCACATTATCAGCATCAGAAGATTTCTTATAGCAGAAAAAATGCATTTATGTCATTATATACACTAGTTAGATAACGCTATATATCTTCAAATAAGAGTAATAATTCATCTACGTCTCTCCATATAATAGATAAAACTAGTTAATTGTCTTAATGATATCGAAAACATGATCACAATCAAGCATATCGTTATAAAAATCGTGTTCTATCTAATGTTACGAATACTTTTCATTCGTAACGTGGCGTCACAATAATAAACCGGCGTCTAACATTATGTTTCAAGTAAAAATAACTTCATTGATTAAAACACGACGTCAAGTTCAATGTTATTGTGCTTAAAATATTTTACACACGGGACGTCGTATTTATTTTAGAATGTCATTGAAAACAGCCTACATATCCACCTACCTACTCGTAGAGCCAGGGAGATTCTCTAGCATTTCTACCGCATCGTGTATGAATAGAATCATTTCTGTGTGTTTACCCACCTACTCTCCCGAGAATTTGGCAGAATCTCAAATAATCATCCGTCTATCACTACCCAAGATTCCAACGAAATTAGAAGTATCCGTAGCCGTGAAACAAAATTTAATTTGATGCCTCTATTCCAATAGAGATGGGTCACACTCATGTCTCTTGTAACTGCATTGACATAATTATATATACTTACTACATTCCAAGAATGCGCCCATCGAGCTACGTTCTAGGTCTGCTAATACATATCTACAATAGTTAACAACTCCAGTTGAATAGTCAAGCAAATTATGCGTGAAACAGTAACTGATAGTCCTCTACAGTCGGTTGAGCTGAGATATCCATTACACTGAGTATTTCTTACCGATGAATAACCACGTACTTGCGGTCATTCCTAGAAATTATCTACAGTAAATTCGCGTAACATGAACTGATGTCCGCACGACATGAAATGAAGCGTGAATAATGATTTGACCATATAAAAAGCAGAAAGAAGCACACAAATCTTCATAGCTCTGCAATGCAAGTGATTTCGTGGTTTCGAAACATTTGAAAGTATATCAGTATAAAGTCAAGTCACAGCTTTGTATCCCATTTGATTTGACCATGGAAACAATTTTATTGTAACATTTAAATCTTTTGGTCTCACTTTAATTAGTTTTTTTTAATGGTTCTCAATTACCTACATGAATAAATAAATATCGTAGGACATTATACACTGCGCCATCCGACCCCAAACTAAGCAAAGCTTTTACCTACTATAGAAGTCATAATAAAATATATGTAACTGATAGAATACTTAAATACTCTTTTTTGTAAATACATAGGTACTTACTTATAATACATAAAAAACAAACGTGTCCCACAGAACCCTACAGCTCTTAAAGCAGATATACTACCAATGAGCCTACAGGGCTGCTGATTTGATTTTAATTTAAAAAACCATAAACGTCTAGAGATACATAACCGACACTGAATTGAAGACATGCTGATATATTTAGTTCATATATGTATGTTGGATAAAACGTATGATTGATCCCAGTAACTACTTTATTGAAATCTTTATGAATGACACACGCAGGTCCAGACCACATTACAATCATCTCGTCCATGATCCAGCTCGCTAGGTCCATAAATTGCAATTGAGACTAAGACTTGTTTAAATTGTAGGTAGCTTACAATTCATATATGCTTAGTTTAATGAATGAAATTAATATACTTAAGTAGGGTACATTATTAGCTATATTTTATACAATTAGGAACAAAAAGATAATAGCAAGATACAAAGTCTAGTGCAGATTTATTTGTACCTACATTGAAGCATAAATTGATTCCATCATATAACATGCTTTTAAAGTAACAAAAATACCAAACAAGGATCGGGAGGTGGGTGGTCATATCAGGTAGGTGAGAAACAAAGCCTGGGATTTTGAAGCCAATATAAACGTAAACCGTATGAGTAATCTAGTAGATACTAATAACCGCGGTCCGGTCGGACGACCCTGTCTGACTCATCCGTCACTTTATAGGTCAATTATAACTATAGAAAACTGGACCTAATATTACACAGTACATTAATTTATATGTATAATAGCTACACGGCTCGGGCACATAAAGTTTCCAGAAAAAGATCGCTAAATGATATTAAAAACCGTATTGAAATCCGTTGAGTGGTTTAGAAGTACGCGGAGAAACACGTGAACAGCGACTTTATAATAAACTATTATTTTAGAAATAGAGAAGAGATAATTATGTAAAAATAGAATAGATTTGCTTATGTGCACTACTTCAATTTAAACCTAATCAATTCTACACATATCTTTATTGTAAGTAGGTACGTTTTACTTAGTTGTGTGCAATCGAGTACTATCCAAACAAATAATTCTGACTTCAAGAGAAACGTATAATTATACAGGTTCTCCATCAAAACACATCAATTAACAATATTACATACAAACAAATAATTTATTTCCCCTAATTTTTAGTCGATCTAAAATGGAATAGTATTCTTTCTATCTGAGATAAGTAGGTATACATTTTTTGGAGCTTTTTTTTATAGTGATAGTCTGGCTAGGGTCTGTGGTCATGTCCGATGTTCAATGGTAGTGTGGTCGAAGATGATATACACACTTACATTCGAACGGGCACCAGCTCTCATTTGAGTTGCCGAAATACACCAATCAAAAATATAGGTAATTTAGGAATAGTACATCTGAATCGATACCGTCTAAGACTCTATGAAGTGATCTAATAATAAATGCACCCATTTTGCAGCGTTTGTGTTTACAGGGCCTTAGCCTCATGGGGTCATACTAAGGAAATAAATGAAGGATTACCCTAAAAATGTATATGTATACATACGCGCTAATACCTTTCTTGAGCAATAGGGCAAAAATTCGCGGTGATAATTTGATAACAGTAACTGTCATCAGAAACAAATCGTCTTGGTCGGACGCCCACCAGCTCGTTAGGTTGACGATATCGTGAGGGTCGCGGGTCGAACCTGGACAAGGTTAACACAGGACCGGGTTGAATGGCGTACAAGAAGAGGAACCTATGCTCAGCAGTGGGCGATAACTGGCTGAAAATGATGAATGAATGATGACGATACTGTCATCAACATACTATACTGGTAGAAGAGTAAATATCATTTTGTATTGAGCTGTTTACAATAGTTGTTAAATTATGACGAATACGCTTATGATTAGATCACTTCCGAAAAATCAAGATGTAAACAACGAGTAGCACAAATGTTTGCAACTCAACCTTACAATAATAAAAACAACGTCACTTACCTACACGTATAGGCCTCGTCATTTTGATTGGGTACCTTTAGGTTTTTTGATTATTCAATGAAGATAAACTGACGAATACTTTGATTACCTAATAAAAGTATTAAGTATTGCTTATTTATATACTCGTAGCAACCAACGATTGCATGTAAATTGATGTGGAAACAGTAAACAACATTTTTCATACCTATAGCTTAGCAATAGTACATGCATGAGTCATTGTGATGATACAAAGAAACTAATGAAAATTATCACATTGTAAAGGAAGGACGTTAGTTCTTGTTTTTTCAACCAACTACTCAAGGAGAAAGGCAACATTTTCGGTACGTTTATGTTCCTATGTCAACACCTATGTCTAAACAGCTTTATCGATTTATTATGTGCGAGATGTTGATATATGTAATTATATATTCGTTTGTTTGTGTTGACATAATAACATTATATGGACTTGTCATTGTATTGATACTATATGTATAAATAGACAGAAACTCTTTATTGTGGACACCAAAAATAGAAAGAAAGAAAAAGTACAGAAAACAAAAGAATCTTATGGAGCTAGTGCCAAAAGTAGCCTTATCGCTAAAAGCGATTTCTTCCAGACAACCATGAATGGAATTAATATTTTGACATTTTTACTTGAATTGGATTATGACTTATAACTTGTGGAATCAATACAATTTTGTACCTATTAATTATACTAGGTATTTCTAAAATGATAGGATGCATTTTGAAGTACAATTTTGTTTAGGTAGGTACATGTAACCTAAGAGGTCACTGAAGAGCATTGTTAATTTAACTTCTATGCCTATTTTATTATCAACACAAGAGTAATTACCACATAATATAAGTAGGTTTGGAATGGTAGGTAAGTGTCGACATTCTACATAAACATTCCCCTCGCAATATCGTCTGCATAATTATGGGCTTTATAATTCGTTGAAGAAGAAACACTGAAAATAATTTCGTGAAAGTTGGTCAAGTAATTTCGAGGGTAGAGTTTGCATGTCCAACATTTAACTCCATAAGTGCTTGTCAAGCTTTCGAGTACATACATACTCTTGAGAAAATTATGGAATGATCACAAGCTACTACGTATACTTATTAAACAAGGAAGCTACTGCTATGGCTTTCGCCTTCATTGATTATATCTATCTCCGCATCGTAATTGAGAGAACGTCTTTATTTTGCATATTCGTTTTCCTCATCCTTTGTTCGGTTAAAAACTCGAGTGTTCCTTGATTGCTCATATCAATTTGCACATCATCTGGTAAACATCGTGAGCAAAGGGTGGGCTATGTTGACACAAGATGCCTGAAAAGTTTGACTTGTATTTAGTCATGTGCCAAGAAACCAAGATGTTCTGTGATGGAGAACATAACCGCGCTCGAGTCTTTTCGCTTACATTATAAAATCAAAGGGCTCGCAAGTATAAAGTCTTAAATTCCCTTTGGTTTGGGCCGTTGCACTCTCAGAGCGTAGGACTCGTCTAACCGGCCCGCTATCAGTCTGCGGTTCGATTCATCGCGCGCGGCCCTGTGCGACCAGCCCTGTGCGGCTATCACCGCTCGTTACTACAGGCCATATTCAACTAAACTCTCCCACCGCCACCGCCGACTGCCGCTACTATCTTAACTCGTTAAAACGATAACAGGAAAATTCAGAAAACGCCGCACGCCATGGTACTTTTACGTAGACATAACATTTCATAGGCTGCCGCGCCGTGCTTGTGACCGCCGACTCGCCCACATATATGCATGCATTATAATAAAAATATTCATACTGACGCATACGCTGTAAAGCCACAGCTATAATAACTGGACACGTTATAAATGGATCTATAATTTTGTTCAGGATGTTTACGTTTTAACTGAAAACCACCTGTCGAAGAGTGACGGCGGAAAAGCATTTCGCATCCACATTACGGTGTTTTGGTGCCATATCATTTCGTTAGTAACAGCACAGAAAATATGGAGTTGCTTGCATATTTGTTTGTAGAAGTTAATCAGTCGACCTGCTGAGCTGGTTATTAATGAACAAGCAGCGCCCCGCGAGTTTTTCCGCGCTTTCCGGAGTATGTGTTAATCCAAAGTAGGTACATCCATCTGCATTCCAAATCCGTTAAGCTATTACAGCGTAAAGAAGCAACAAACTTTCGCATTAGTGTGATCCATCAGCATAATATGTATGTCGGTCAATGATTTGCTTAACCGACTTTTTGCTCGATCTAGGTATGTTCCTTCGGCCCGAAAGTTCTTAGCGATCTTCCGCAATCGGTACGTTGGTCAAGGTGCGATCAATCATAATAATTTATCGCTGTCATCTACGGTAATCGATTCTCATTTTACTAACGACTTGAATATTATTTATTAGCTATGTTGTCCCAATGCTTAGTTGAGTAAATAGTGTTGATTATTTCATTCAAGGGCTTATATTTTTTGTCATTCCTGTCGTTTGTTATTGCCAAGAAGTTCAGAACTGTTGCCAGCAAGTCTGTTAATACCTGGGTATATGTATGTGTAGGTATTTTGTTATACTAAGTTCTTTCAGACATTTTGAGAAAGAAAAAACCTGAGTCAGATGCGACAGTCATGTATAATAATGTATATAGCTATCATATTTGGCGCTTATGCAATTGACCAAGTTCCAAGACTGGCTCCGCTTTGCCGCTGGCAATTTGCGTAGTTTATTTTATCGATGTCCTTAATGACATCGATTTTAATATTTATTGTTAGCGCAGCTGTTTTATATTTAACAATAGTATGTATCAACTTTAGTCATTGATATTATATTAATAACGTACATTTTCCGCGTTAATTGTTCAAGCGGAAAATTTGCAAGTAAAAAAACATATGAGTTCATCATAATTATTAAACTTAAAGAATATCATGCCGTACCCATATTACTAAATACGAATGTATATGAAATAAAGCACGGTATCGATCGGGGTCATAATATCAAGTAAATATCAAATTATTTTTCTAATAAGAATTAGTAACAGATCAATCGCTGACAGCTGATAGGTTTCAGATTTCTTGAAAGCAGCCACCTCGAGTCCGAAATTAGCGCGTATCCCGCGCTATCGATTCCAAGAACAGCTGTTTATTTTAATACCGCGATGCTGTAACGAAGATATAACATGGGTACTCACGGTTGAGGCCGGGAGCGCGACGGGGTGAGTCTCTTCACTTAGCACTGTCAATCACTGGTTCAAAACACGGCGCGACCGTTTCCAAATTGGCGATCGCGCTCGCGAGATATTTATAGAGCTGTAATGCGACACCGGGCGCGGGCGCGGGCGTCGGTCGTTCGGTCGTGAGTCCGGGGCGAGGCGTCGCGCGCGAGTGGCGTGCAGCCGCCGCCCCCGCCCCGCGCCGCCCTGCCCCGCCGCGCGCGCGCAGCCTCCGAGGACGATACCCTCGCACCACCGACACCGCCATTACCACTCCGCCGTCGCGCCGCATCCCTTTATGCAGAGGCGCCGTACTCTCAATCGCAGCCGCGCTGGCGCTAACCATTCGTGCGACGCCAGTTCGTTATCTTCAGTCTTACATTCCAAACTTGAAGCACTTTGTGCTTCTAGTTCCAGGATCTTTTTTTTTTGTTTACTAAAAGTAGCCCTAGGTATGTGTTAATCCAGGATAATCATCTGTTAAACTGCTCGCAAACTTTCGCATATTTAATATTAGTGATAGCTTTCCGCAATTTCACCCGCTATTATAAAGGAATCGGGGTTTAAAGTAGACACTCTCTAATGCACTCTTCGACCTTTTCGAATTCATGGCAAACGTCACTCCGTTGCTTCGTGAACTAGGAATAAACAAACCAACACACTTTCGTATATATATACATATACAGGTTATAAGCTTGGGGTATCTAAAAGGGTGAAAGGGTGTCCTGTCCTCACAATGGTTTGTTCAATTGTATTTATTTATTTTAATCGTATGCCGTTGTCCATAACGACGAACAACTTTTAATTGACAAAAAAAATTAAATAGTAAAAAAATCAACTGTTCCATAGATAATGTTCGCTGACCTTTGACCAAATAAAGCAGCTGTTTTCGCGTATTCGTAGTTTTTCATATTAATGGTGAGAACAATAACCCCCTAACCCCCATCGGTATAAGTCGCCCCAAGCTTATAACGTTTTTAATATTGAAATAGAATAGATAACCAACCAAAGAAACCATCATCAACCATTGAAAGTCTCAAAGTAATGAGCACCAAAGCAGTGATGCCCTGGAATTTGTTTTGTTACTCAAAGTTCTGTGTATCGCTGCAATGGTCATGGACAAGCGTTAACTCTTACCATCAGGAGAGCGTCTCGTTCGTCTCATTATTTTTCACATAAAAAAAAAGATAATACAGATGGAAATCAATTTTTGTATTAATATATGTATGTTTGTTACCTTTTTACGATTAATGAGCTAGATCAATCATCAATAGGGCGGTAATGAGCATCAGGACAGTGGACAAAAGACACTTTTCTCTCTGAAAATGCGAGGAAACTAAACGCGGAACAAATCTAAATAAAACAATCTACTTTAAGACCAGACACAATTCTATAATAATAATTGTATCTACAAATAAGGCCAAAGGATCAATAAAAAAATAGTTAGAATATAAAACGTTATATTCGATCGCTCTCGCACCGTACGACCGAGCACCACGCCCTCGTACGTCATAGTTATAAACTCTATAAAAATAATTTAAATAAGTATTCAACTACTCTTCCTCCACCTCGTCGTCTGTTGTAAACTCGCTCTCGTTGCCACCCTGCGAAAGAAACAACTCCGTTATCACTAAAACAAATAAATAAATGAATATCGTAGAACATTACACACAGAGCCATCTGACCCCAAACTAAGCAAAGCTTGTACTTTGGAAGTCGGATAAATGATACATTCCAGGCTAGGTGTGCTTTACCATCTTCGACTACACCTTCACTTAACATCAGGTGAACTGTGGTCAAACACCTAGCCTGTCAACAAAAAAAAAAGTGGTAGAATACTATTTATACTTTTTTTTCGTAAATACATACTTATGATACATAGAGTACACACAGACACAAAACAAACATTTGTTTATGCCACAAATATTTTGTCATGGGTGGGAATCGAACCCACACCCTACAGCTCTTGAAGCAGACATACTACCAATGAACCAACAGGGCTGTCGAAAATTGTATACCATGAATTCGGAAATCGAAATTCCCGTGTCTATAATTCTCATTTCGATTTAATTTAATTTGATTTGATTAAGTTTAATTTTTTTGTTAATATTGAACATGATTTGTA
This sequence comes from Biston betularia, assembly GCA_905404145.2. Taxonomy (NCBI): domain Eukaryota; kingdom Metazoa; phylum Arthropoda; class Insecta; order Lepidoptera; family Geometridae; genus Biston; species Biston betularia. The sequence goes on from FR989868.1 coordinate 6,158,467, forward strand.
ACAAAGATGTTACCAATAAAGAATTTGAATTTTAAATTACGTACTTAATTTAATTCTGATTCAGGCGTTTCTTTGCGGAAATTCATTTTGAGTGTTTAAGGTATACATATACATATTTTTTTTTTAGTTTAGTTTGTTAATTTGTTTATTGTTATGCGGAAATAAACCAAATATATACCTTAAACACTTATATTTAATTTAGATAGGTACGGTTTACATAACACTGGTCAATTAAAATATTTTTCTGTTTACAGCGTTCGTGCGAAGCCGGGGCGGTTCGCTAGTAACTAATTAATCTAAAACAAAGACAGCAGCAATACGATGGACGCTTCAAAAATATTTTAACGATAAAAAAAGGCTATTAACTAAGTTATTTTTGTGAGAATGCCTGGCGATCATATAAATCAACACATGGCAATAATTAGATTATAATGATCATACATTTAGGCGAGAAGATATTTATTTATACTTCTCTGCTATTGGAAGCTGAAATCTCAAGCGCAAGATGTCATAAAATGTTAAGTTAGGTAATAATAGACTGTGTCACAAGAGACCAGAATAATGTATTGAGGGCGAGAGCGATTGTTTGAATCCAGAGCGAAGAGGATTCTAGAGTAGAATCCTAAGCGTAGCGCGGGATTCAAATTTTTTTTTTTTTAATGACTAGTGCTGTTGGCCGCAGATGGCCTCTACAGCGTCACCGGACTGTGCGGGATTCAAAGTACGTCGCTCGAGGTTAAATAATTTTGGTACCGTGTGGCACACTCTGCTTCCCATCCCCCTCTATGAAAAAATATTTTTTTTTCTCTCTACTTGTTTCGTAGTAAAATGTAACCTAACAGTTTCTGCGTTAAATTTGATTCAATCTGGTGTTAATATTTCAGTGTCACTGCTAGAAATCATATTTTATTCAATTTTTGTGAATCAAATTAAAATTGCCTGTTATACATAATTATATATTTTGATACAAAGTAATAAATTGTTTTATTTTAACACTTGACAACACACCCCGTCCTTAACTTAGTATAATCCTCTCCATACTAAGGTTGTCTGGAAGAGATCTCTCTTAGCGATAAGGCCGCCAATCGTTCCACTAGTGTTAAGTTTATATTGTTATAATTGTTTGTAATTGGTGTTAACAATAATTTTTTTTTAATTCGTAACACGTTTTTTTAAATTCGGACTATCTATGCCGCGTCAGCAGACGAACTTTTTTTATTACCGGCCAGGACTTTATCGAAGCGAATTACGTTCGAACTTTTTAATTAAATAGTGTTCCAAATTCAAAAGTCATTTCGTCACTGTTAATAAGTGCGCCGGAATGACCGATGTTGCTCGCACTTATCGAGAAACCCTTCGCCTCTTTTCGAATAGATGGGATGAAAAATTTGATAGGTGAAGTTTAGTTTTTAAAGTAAATGGATTAAGTTGTCCAAAATAGCAAAATTTGTTTTTTTTTTTATTATTTTGTTTATGTGTGTAATGTAAGCGGGTGTATGAGTGCGTGCCCGTGTGTACCTGTTCGTTGGTGTCTGAGTCGGTGTCGCTGAGCTCCCACTGCGGATGGTCGGCGGGCACGGCGGCCGCCTCCTTCACGTCGAGCTTCATGTCCTGTTGTTGGTCCATGCCGATGTATGAATCTACAAAAGCAAATACTTTTCAACAACTTTTTATTTTAACTTGGTGGTGGATATCCTTAGCAGGAGGTCGTCTAGGTACAATTATTGTGCCTATGGTAATAGTTGTTTATAGTAACATACAGTGACCCTCTTTAGACTTATACACCTTAAGTTTTTTATGGAAAAGAAATGAGCCGAAAAACACGCTCTCCTGATGGTAAGAGATAACGCCTGTCCATGACCATTGCAGCGATACACGGAACTTTAGAGTAGCAAAACATAGTCTAGGGCATCACTGCTTTGGCGCTCATTATTTTGAGACTTTCGATGGTTAGTCTCAACAGCCCAATAATTTCGCTATGTATTAGGATCGATCAGCGACCACACTAAAATTTTAAAATAAACATCAGTTGCGTGTAACCCGGTAAAGGGGGGCCAAAATCATAAGTTTGTATTAGATTCCTAAAACTTTCAGTTTCAGCCTCGTATGTCGACAGTGACATACCTGACCGCAGGCAGCAGGCGAGCGTGTAGAGGCCGGGCCAGCGCGGCGCCGTGAACCGCAGCTGCAGTTCGTGTGTGTCGACGAGTGCGGTCACGTGCGCCGGCGCCGTCAGTAGCGTGTGCGACTTGCGGTCACAGATGTAGCACCACCAGAACTCTTGCTTCTCCTGCACACCAATCAGCAATTTAATTGTTTACAATTAATCAATAGGCTTGCGCTACAGGGTCACATTACAAGAAAGTTAATATTGAAAATATATTTAAAATAAGATTATATATAAGGTAATAGTGCTATTTAAAATATGTAATCAAAATTAAAAGTGTAAATTTTTTTTTATGTATAACGTTGACAGCTGAGAAGTTCCTACAGGAGCCAATCTTAGGTATCGAAGCAGGTCATGCTTACAATAAAAATGCATTGTCATCGGAAGTGAACCAACGTGTCAAACGTCAAAAACAAAAATATGATTGTTTGTTTTTCTTATAGAGACGTCTGTCTATTTATTTGTATTTAATTTGTTCAGTTTTTTTTTGAAAATTTCAACGGACTACCTATTACGGCTCAAAAGATTCAAGTCATAAATGCTACAACAGACAAGACTTATCAGATGGAAAGAAGGGCTTACCAAAGGAAAGTAAGGACAGTGAACAGGATGCGAGCTTTTAGAGCGGCCTTCTAGCCGCTCACGCTTTTGCAGTCTCTTCTGGAATTTGTCCCACTGATCGTCGTCATCCTCAGGTGCTGACGCGTTGTCGCGCGACTCGTCCTCGGACGCAGAGTTGTGCGATCCCAGCTCGTCCGAACTGCCTTCGTTCTCTGATTCCTCGCCTAAATAAACGACGGGTGTTCGATTAATCAACAACTAACTGCGCCCCACGACGATACCCATGTTTTTTTTTTTATATAAAATGTAGTCTAAGCGGTAATTCAGAGTTCAAAATTTGTATTTAGAATTTCTAGTACATTATGCCGTTACAGTATAGAAAAGTTACACATACATAATTACATAGTTTAATATCATCATCATCATCATCAACATCCATAGCCTTCTATTATCCCACTGCTGAATATAGGCTTCTCTCTTGTTGTAGTGCCATCTGCCTTGGTCCTATGCCAATCTGGTCCAAATTCGACCCGCGACGGTGACGACCCATTTTGAGGCTGTAAGACCAACGCGCCGATCAGCTTGCCTAGGCTAGTCTGTTACAACTTTACTCCACCTGCCATCACTTCGCCTAGCAAAGTAACCTGCCTTGTTACTTCAAACAACGTAAATTAACGTTACAAGTTTATTAGCCAGAATATACAAGCAAAAAAAGAACTACCTAATCTAAAAAGCCACTACTATCGATGGGAATACTTCCCAACGCACTGGCCCCATTACCACATCGTCCGCCATATACCATATAGACGTTTCTGTAAACAATTAAAGAATCGTGTGGTGTAAAAAAGTGTTTATGTGATGATGATTTTTTATTAAAATGTCGTGTCGTGTAGGTACTTGAATAAATTGACACCTTGACGGTTGGTAATGGACGAAAATTATAACTTTTAAAACCTTGTACACCTGTAATTGTCACGCAATAAAAGCTTGCGACTTTGACTTTTATGCCAATACTTAATTTTTGTGCAAAATGGAGGCCATTGATTTGGCTACTAGTAGCATCGACCAGACAAGACGACAGCTCTATGTTATGAGTAATGTAGACAGGCTTGACAGGCTCATTACTTTCAGATCTTTGTTTCATTACTTCTGACAAGACAAATAATTTATTAATAACATCATAGTTAAAAATCAATAAATGTTTAGTTATTTAAAAGTAATCATTTATATTCTTAAGAAATTCGATAAATATGTATCCCATTAAGTAGCCATTTCTGATGTATATATATATATGTACTATTAAAAAGAGGAAAGATTAGATTGTTTGTTTGTATCAAATAGGCACCGAAACTACTGAACCGATTTCAAAAGTTCTTTCACAGTTGGGAAGCTACACTATCCCCGGGTGACATAGGTTACTTTTTATCCTTGTATTCCCACGGGAACGGGAACTACTACTACCAATAAAATCACATTAAAATGTATCAAATTATTTTACAAAATCTTTTTCTTTTCATGTCATAAAATTGTTTCTGCATTAGTCATGATTTAAAAAATATATATCTGAATCTAAAAAAATAATACCTTCGTCATTCTTCTTTGGTTCCTTAGGTTTCTTCACCTTTTCGACCTTCTCTGCGTCGCTAGCAGAAGACGCGGTGGCGGTTGCTGGTGCTGCCTTTACTTGTTTGTTGATAATTGGCTTCTTAGCTTTTTTGCCGGGATGTTGCTTTTTAGTCTGTTGTTTCATCCATACAGGTCGCTTGTTTAATTCTTTTTTGTCGTTCTTATCACCGTCCGCTTTTTCTGTATTCTCGCCGTTTTCTTCTCCGTTTTCATCTCTAAAAAATTATTGGAAATTTATTTATGTACAATCTTTTGATTTTGAACCAAACTAGAAAATAAGGGCGTCTGAAACAAGACGGGAAGACGATATCTATCAACAAAAAAATCTGCAAAATATATTAGCATAGTGCCGAGTCTTACTTGATTGCTTTTTCTTTTATAGTGGTGTCGCCAAATAATTCTTTCATGTTGGTCCGTCTCAAGAACACCGTCACAGTAACAATCGCTCCCGCTGTCACCACTGTCGAGTTCTCGTCGTCTATCACTGAAAATATATCACAATATCATGTATCTCTTCTCGTAATTGTATAAAAAACTCCGCGTCTATCTGTATATCTGCTTACTGTTTCTAAAGCACGAAATATATTATAATAAACTTTTGTGTAAGTAGAAAAAATACAATGCTTTGTAATCATTGCCAAAATAAATTGCACCCGTATGAAGCCGGGGCGGATCGCTAAATATCATAGTAATTCTTTAAAATCACAAAACTAAGGCCACCAATTACACTAGTTTTTTTTCTGGTAATATTAAGTAAAATATAGATTGCAATCTAAAATTAAGCTCTTTCTTCTGCTTATAAATAACAGCGAATAAAAAAATGTAAAAAAGTAAAAATCACTGTTCTGGTCAACTGATAAAAAAATTAGCAAATACTTATTATAGCGCGAGCCATGGACGAAATTGTCTTTACCCGCGAGGAAACGAGACAAAGCTAAAATACGGATATATCTGTCCTGTTTTCGCGAGTGGAAAGATTTCTATCACTCGCGTGTCGGGCTGGATGAAACACTTACCTTCAGTATTAACTTGGAAATGTATATAGGGCATGTTTCCTAAAACTTTCACTAAATCATCGTACTGTTTATCATTGAGAAATCTGAGAACTTGCCGCCTCTCTTCTCCGGGCAGCTGAGCAAGTTGGAGCAAAGACTTGATGTGCTTTTTTCTGTTAGTGAAATACTTCAGGTGGTCCTCCGTTATGTATGGGAGTTGGAGTAGAGGGGATTTGTACTCCCACAATCCTTGGACGATCATCGGTGACAGTTTCATACAGTTCTCAATTGTTTCGATTGTTGGTAAACGGGGAACTGAAACATCAAATTGTTCTATTAAACACTGCAATATTATTTTTAAAACTACAGAGTGTACAAAAAAACTTTTAGCAACAAGTAGTAGCGAATATTTATTACTACTAATATTAAAAGTGTGGTTGACCAATTTATTTTTTATCCAAGTGGCAACGGTACTCTGTCAAGGTGATAAGACTCATCACACACCATTCCACATAACCATTACTACATTTCATTACCATGCGCGCGAATCCACGGATCACAATACATAATTATTTTCTATAAATCTATATTGTATACAGATGTATGTAAATGTAAAAGCATGTTAAACAGCGTAACAAGTATAACTAAGGAAATCATTTTCGAATAATTGCTCTTAGTTATTACTTTCTTGAGATACGAAAAGGAATTTAGAACCATAGACCTGATTTTTTTTTAATTATGTAAGCAAGTAGTCCAACGAATTACGGAATCACAATTATCAAGTTCCAGAATTGGCAAAACCTGGATATCGGAAGATCGAAAGTCTCTTATAAATAAATATTTTAATTCATCCAACTTAGACAATGAAGGCAGGCAATGGCAAAAATAGAGATCATATTTTGGTTACTGTGGCAACTGTTAGTTTTTAAAAACAAATTTTAATGTTCATATTTACGGTTTGAAACCTGACAGATGAACCCCTTAAAATATTGTTAAGACTTTAAGCGACCCCTTGTATAAGTTATATTTCACTTACTTATAAACGTTATTTAAAGTACCTTGTCACGTTTTCGTGCGTAACATTTCACGTCAGCCATAAATTGACAGCCCATTTTAAGCATCGATTAATTTTAAGCAAAATTTATACGTAAGGCCGTAATTACTTACTCCTTCTAGCATAAGCGAGGGCTATAAGTTGGTTGACACAGTTGACCATTTCGACTATAAGGTCCGGGCATCGTGACACGATATAGCGCCTGTCACACTCTAGTGTTTCGCGTGGTAGTTGCATCCGGGAGAGGTGCGCATGCAGTAATGCACGAGCCTTGATACTGTAAGGACGACACAGCGGTTGCTCCTTATTCTTCTCACCTAGATTCGGTAGGTCACGGAGAAGCTGAAAAATTTAATAATTAATGACCAACTTTAATCGAGTACTTTCTTTTTATTAAAAGTTAACAAACAACCAAGAACCAAACAACAAAATTCAATTCCAATGTATTCCAAACCTACACACTTATAAAGTTATAATAGGGAGCCAATGGGTTCATATTCATATGTCCAAAATGCATGTCAAATAAATTGATTTGATAGTTTAGGTTCATGAAATACATTATGTAAGTTCATGTCATGATGTCAGTGTTGATAACAATGACAACTAAATTAATAAGAGAACTTCTACGGTAACTAACTACGGTACGGTAAAACTAGCTACATTTAGCAGTTTTACAGTATTTTCGCAAATACAACAATACACAAATTCACAATAACACACGTTCATGGTGAATATCTTTTTTTAATCTTTTACAACAATTATTTTTGCACTGCGAAAAAATTATATCGAGTCATTTCGAATTTTACCTCTGAACTACCTACTTTCGAAATCATTCCCGAACAAAACTCGAGTTTAGTAGGTAAATAATTTTATTAATAATAAATAAGAGGTATAAGCATTTCCCAATGCAATGCAATGCTAGCATGCGAAATTGAAACATATCGAGTGGCGAGATTCTCCTATTTGGTATTAGAAACCAATATAAATATTTTAAAAAGTAATAGAGAATTATGTTCAACTAGCAACCTGCTCCGGTTTTGCATAGGTGCAATTTATTTTGTGCGATTTGACAACAAAACATTGATTTTATCTACTTCTAAAACAAACTGTTTCTTGACAAGTTTTAATAAGATCGGTTCATCCTACAAGATTAACATGAAGAAGACAAACAAATTGTGGTTTACATGTAAAATAATATTAAATGATTTCCTTACCATAGGCACTTCTTCATTATCTGTGATTCTTTCAACAATTTCAGAATTGTGTCTCTTATCAAATTCACAAGACGCCGCAAGGATCATCAATGCTCTTTTCAAAGGCATTGAAGGGGTTTTGTGACAGAAATAAAAATACATTTGTGTTGTGTCCAACAGAACTTGTTCCCCTGAGTACCTGATGGAGCGATACCACCAAGTGCCAACCTGAAAAATTAAATGAACACCTAAATAAGATAAATAATAATCTACATTTAGATTGAGAATATTACAATCTTTGATAGGATTAAGTGGAACAAATTGAATAGAGATCCATTTAGATGGAACAGGAGGAGAGCTGTATTTTCATAATAACATCAAATAAAAGCAATTGTAGTGTACATATTTAAAGTATATTCTAAATTGAAATAACAAAATAATAAATATGGGCCAGTATGTGTTGGGAACAATAAGGTTCCAAATCTGTTTGTAAAATCAAACATGCAAAGCCATAGGTATATTGTGTGAAGGAACTTTAAGTATGTTAGTCTGTTGTGCACTTAGCTGGATATTATGTGAACTTACTGAGGATGATATTAAAATAATTTTTCCTACATTGGTTAAATAGGACCAAATGAATGAATTTCTCACAACCTATTGTACTATCAAATGGCTAAGAGGAGCATGCAAAAGCATATTTGCCCTTAAGAGATATTTCAAAAATTCAATAAAAAAAGTTTGCTTTATGTTCCTAATTTGATCTAATTAAACTGTACAAGCATGTAGGTGCATAATTATTCCATGGAACTTTTTGGTAGCAACTGTGCCAAACATATTATATTAACATAAAAAATACTTTAATATACATGTGTATTTTTTGTATTATACATATTGTTAAAATGAGAACCATTTTTTTTATGTAGACTGGCTTTGTTAAAACTGTAGTGTTTATTATGTTTTGATTACTTACTGCAGTTGGTAATGCCACCATAAACACAAGGGCATATAGCCCAAGGACCCATACACTATTCTCTTTTTCAACAATCCAGCTTGGTAAGGCGATTCCAAAGCTCATAGCTCCTGGGCCATCTGGGTTACCATACTTTTCCCAGTTGCGGCGTGCTTCATCATCTGTCAGAGCCTAAAATATAAATACACTACAATTAATTGTTAATTATATACTGTTAGTGATATATAAGAGATAATAACTCTTTACTTATAATGAACTGAAGTAGTTAGCTAGTGATACTGAAATAACATTTTTTTTTAGTAAAGTTCTTGCAATTTTTTTTCATTACTGTTCTTTAAAAATATGGGTAGAATTAGTTTCTTGAAATGGCTTCAGGAAAAATTACCTGATAAGCTTTTGTAAGTTTCATAAAAGCTTTCTCATCTCCAGTTTCCTTGTCAGGGTGAAGAATCAAAGATTGTTTACGGTAAGATTTTTTGATCTCAGCCTGTGTAGATCCAGGTGGAAGGCCCAAAATTTCATAGGGATCAAAGTTCGACATTTCATAGTCAAATTGCGACACTTTGTACGCTAAGAATCCGAGGAGAACCCATCCTCCTATTATAGCAAGTTTAATAAAAAAATTCTTCACACTCCTATAGGGTTGTGATTGTTCTATGATTAACTGTTTGTCTACACAGTTTGGACACTGACATCTTTCTGCTATTTTTGCTGGATCTGCAAAATACATTTAGAGAAATTGAGAAAGCCAGTAAAATAGAGACAAACCATAGATATGCATACATAATTATACATTATGCATACTAAGTATTAGTTAAACTTATACAGTAAAGCTTTTTCTAATAAGGAAATATCTAATTAAAATGCACAGTGTGATACCAAATCATTGTCATAGTGTTGCCAGATGATTGTATGGATTTCTCCCAAACTTCAGTCGAAATCTCCCCAAAAAGTAGGAATGCTAAAACTAGAAATATGAGTTTGCATCAGATAATACAAAGACAAATGGAAGCACATTAAAGTAATCTAAGTAAGATCTCTTGTGTAACCCATAAACAACTACCACTTCTTGTATAGTATAGCACCATTTTGGTGATATTTCTCACTTACATATAAGATTTTCATTATTTTTTAGTATATCGTCAATAAAAGTAAAGTAAAACATGGTTACCAATTAAATGATAAGCATTAGTTTATTCAAATTACTAACAGTAGTAGACTTTAAATGAACAACACAAACTCATCAACATCAACAGCGGTAGACAATAAATAATAACTGAACATCAAGACAAATGAATATAGCATGGAAATTGTGGTAACTCCAAAGAACAAACAGCATAGGTTAAGATAAATAGTACATGGACGTTTATAACCCTATCAATTGATATAAGTACCTCATTATTTTGAAATAGATGGTTAGTATACATAAAAAAAACGAATGTCAAAAACCAGTCGGAGACCAAAAAAACCTTAAATTTCCAGAGAATCCCCCTCCCATCAGGCATCACTGAATTCGTAAACGTTTATTTTAACGGTACATTTTTATTTGGGAACATAGCAAAAGTAACTAAACTATATAGTTATAGCGGTGCCATATATGACTAAAATTTGCTTGAGGTAACTTACTTCAAAGAAATTTGCCTAAATACAAATAAAACATGAATAACTCTTACCTTCTTTTCTTTTCCTTGGCCAATAGTAAAATGTAGCGGGTACAAGAATCAGCGCAAGAAATGAGAGCACAAAATAAAAAAATGTGGAGCCGCTTTCATCGTACTCAAACTTTTGGCCACCCATAGTTTAAATTTTTAAATCATTTGATTCAGGAAAATCATTAATATACGCTTCACATGCAATTTTGTGGAAGGAAGCAACCAGCAACGAAAGAACTGAAAGAAGACGTGTCCTTCGTCAACTAGTCGTTATGACATTTGAAGTTGACATTGACAATAAAACTCTAAAAGTCTAACATTTTTTGACAAGCCCTATTTTTTGGGTATTCTTTTTCTTCTTTGATTTTGGCGTCGCATTTTGTGCATTTGCCAGTTCCAAGTGTTTTAATATTTTCAAGGTACATACGTTAAAAAGTAGTTAAAGTAGTGGCGGCTGTACTGCAAGCTTTGATGGAGTTTTGGAAGCAACACGAAAAATCATATTTCACCACAGTATATCATTTTTAAAAGTAGTCAAAGACCAAGACTGGACTTTGACTATTTTTTAATTTATGAAACTTAAAAAATATCAAAACACTTGACGCTGGCAAATGCTCAAAATGCGACGCCAAAATCAAAGAGGAAGAACTAACAGCTATCACCAACAAAAAAAAATGCTATCAAAAAAGTTTAATGCCACTGTCAATCGATCAAAATTGAACTATGAAACTATGAATTGAAATTGAAGAAAATAAAAATATAAATTAGGGAGTGATGAAGATATAAAAACATTAAAACGACTATTATAATTAAATGCAACACGTTAGATACGTAAATTTATTATAATTTAACTTAAGATATTACCAGGTACAGATAAGATGCCAGTGTCCAAATATAACTATTTTCAGTTACAATCCTTCTGTTGTTGCGTAAAACATTCCATTTTATTTACAGATGTCTGCCAAAACAATAGCAAGTGCTACCGTCAGGGCTGTTAAAAAACGAGTGCTGCCTTCCAGGGCAGCACTCGTTCTCACACCTGCTGCAGTCCAAAAAGTTAAAGAACTAATGAAAAAAGAAGATGCTAAAGGTTTCGTAGGATTGAAAGTTGGAGTCCGTCAGAGAGGCTGTAATGGTTTATCTTATACTCTGGACTATGCTGAGTCTAAAGGCAAACTGGACGAAGAAGTTAAACAGGATGGGGTAACCATAATCATAGACCGGAAAGCTCAGTTAACATTATTAGGTATGTGAGACTTAATTAGGTTGCTGCACTTGCTTCAGCAGTATATCAGGACATATGCATAAAGCAGTACATATTATGTATACATATGTACTGCTGATGAAAATACTAAAAAAATTGAAAGAGTATAAATTTATGTTGCTACCATTAAACATATAGTATTACCTATCTGTTTATAATATTCTTATCTAATTTGAGAGTGATAAACCCTATACTAGTGTTTCGCTTAGGATGCATTATATTTTTGCTTGTAATTGTTGAGCTGTTCCAAATGCTCTTTGAAGCATCTGACTCAGCCAGCTTGTTTGGGCAGTAAGGGCTAATAGATACAAAACTTTAAATCTCAGATGGAGGCAAAAAGGAAGAAAGAAAAATGTATCTTAAATGTTGCTTTAATTTGGTTACATAACTTAAGATTATTTTTGATTTTGTTTCTTTATTATAGAAAAAAACTTGTTTCTCAGGCACTGAAATGGACTTTGTAGAAGATAAACTGGCTGCGGAATTTGTATTCAACAATCCCAACATAAAAGGAACATGTGGCTGTGGAGAATCTTTTAGTATATAAAATTATTTCATAGACTAGTCTTAGTAATAAATATTAACAACTGTAATGCTTTAGAAGCAATAGGTCTGAAATACATACAATATGTATCTTGATTTTACCTACACTAAAAATATAGATTAGTAATTGTATAAGTTATTTAGCTGTTTAATAATGTAGTAAAGAGAGGTAGATGAAAATTGGTGGCTTATCTATATTTTGTTAAACAAAAATAAAATAATGTTGTTTCAGTTTCTTTTTTATTTTGGCTACTATTTAACAATTTTCAAAAAACTAGAAATTCCTAATATATGTATATAGCAAAAAAACTATTGGTCAAAGTGAGAAAAGTTCAATAGGTTATGAATGATTAACAGCTGAACTCGGAAAATTTCGTCATTTCATGAAATAGCTTAATAATTTCATTGATATAATTATAATGCTTAATATTAAAGCCTATGACCAAAAAAGAAATAAATTTCTAAGTGAAGTAAAATTTAAAATCTAGGTCAGACAACACAATGGATGTAGTTGTACAGTAAACCCTAAAATAAAACTAGGTACTATGCATAGAGATATAATGGCATAGCATGATTTTGGCCCAGGCCAGGTTAATTTACAAGGTTTGAGACCTTTGAATAAGTTTACTCTAAACTGAGACCCAAAGGTTGTAAGGTCAGCCTAGCAGATTATAATTCATTATATTGTTCTTTGGTCGTAATATGTGAAGCTTATGGATATTTTACTATGTGTAAAACACAACAAGGTGAACAGGACTAATCTTTGGCTAGTCGAATAAAAAAAAAGTGATAAAATCCGATTGGATTCCGTCCATTCGTGACCACTTTTACGATAAATATTTTTTTTATAGTGGCAAGTATAACATTTTATAAAAGAAAAAGTGAATCATCTTTCATCCCGCACTCGCATAGAGCGGTATTTCGCTCTCTCTATGCTAGTAAGATGGAGGATTTGCTGTGAAATTAGTTGCGAAGACAATTTTTCTTTGTTTACGTGTCGAATTCGTCGGGTGGTCCAACATAAGCGTTGGGAGAGTTTCGTGTTGTATAGTTTATGGAATCTGATATCAGAAAAGCAAAAATAAAAAGATATTTGTGTAAAATTTGTCGATATGAATAACGGAGAAATCGGGGGTTCTAGAGGCCGAGGTCGTGGTTGGCAGCAGCCTGAGAATCAGCCACGAGAGCTACGCCGGCCGCGTATCGTCGCGGAGGATTCGAAAGGTAAAATCGTGGATTCCATGCGTTCAACACTAATTATACTCTCTCTGGTATAATCAGCGCGTCGTGGTGTGACGTTGTCATTCCTTGCTTGTTAACTGCGTTCTTCATAATTACAATAGTTCAGGTGAAAGTAAGGATCACCATTTCTAATGACGTCGCTGTTGTTTGACAAACGCGTACGTATATGAACGCTATACACGTACTTTTAATATTTAGAAGTATTTTATTTCATTTTTGTGAGACTGAGAAACAAAGTTTTGGTTAACAGCGTAATAAAATATTTTTTTAAATCTTAGTTGAGCCTCCGAAGTCTAACCTGTCGGCCGATGCTAAGGAGTGGTATCCACCCAATTACACCCCTCAAGCGGTGCCTGCATACAACCCTGAGCCTGCTCCATATAGGCCTCACCGATTCTCCGTGCAAGACCGTCTGCGGCAAGCTCAAGACCAGGACCCTTACAGCTTAAATGAGATGTCATACTCCCTCGAAGAAGCTGAGAATATGGACTTGAGGGTAATCAACTCTATTACTATGATATATGAAAATTAGACTTCTTTACATTGCTCTTATACCTATTAAAATTTTGTAATTCTCCATAGGAAAACATTGCAAACCTGATAACTGTAATGTGTGAGATTACTTTTGACCCGGGTAAGTTTGACACCCTCTGTGGCCCGCTGGTGGATTCGTTTGCCACCATGCTTCATGATGTCAACCACACCAGAGCCCTGGTAGAAGCCATTGTAAACCAGGTAACACAATATTTTATTATTTTTATCTATAATTTTTTTTATACTTGTGTCAGACTAGGTGTCAGGCTACAGCTCACTTGATGTTGGGTGATTTAGACAGTGTGCTCAAAGATGGCTAACACACTTAGCCAGTAATGGAACTGACTCAAGTGAGGCTGCCAGAATACACTGTTAGTTACTTGGCAGCAGATTTTCAACTTAAGGGTAGATAGCCAGCCGAGTAATAGAAAATACCCTATTACCTTGTGCTGTGGTTTCCTTACATTTTCCTTCACATTATTGAAGATCCCAATGTTACAAACTGAGTTATGCATATAGAACTTCCTAAAATAAAGTGATATAATTATTATGTAGATACATAAAAATGTAATAAAATCATTATGAGTGGACAAAATTAAATCACTATTTTTTGCATTTGCAACAAAAAATATTTTCTGGCATGAATAGTGAATGAAAAATGATAATAAGTTCAGCATCATATTAGATTATTTACATTGCAAATTAAACAGTTCATGTAAAATGTAAACTGTAAAACTACTGTTATGATGTTATGGAACGAATTTAGTTCTTTGTTGAATTCTTCACAAGTTGACTAGGATTTATTCATAACAAAACAAAAGATAGATCTACATATTTTGATCTACCTATCAGCACCCTGCTCTGACACAGCCAGATATCTGTTCAGTTGTATGAACCTTCATGATAATAATTGTGGATGTTGGGGAGTGAGTGTGTGCATATTGCATATATTATTTTTTTTAAAACCTCTTTGTTTATAAAAGGTTACTGAAATGTCTCGAAAATCCCATAAATACTTTTGATTTTAGAAAATAGCAACCTATGTGTCATTACCACTACAACCACTTATCAGTTTTTTTTTATAGAAACCTTATGCTCTGATGTTAATAGAATAATACTTCCAAAATTTTGCTAACTGCTACCCTTTAGAGCAAATTTAATAATGCAGTAAAGTAATGTTAACAAAAAATTAAAAAAGATCCTTTTGTTTAGAAAATATTCAGATTTATTGGCTAAAAATATAATAAATAATAATGTAAAGCTTTGTCACACATTTGTTATTTTTTGTCAAATAATGTCATTGATCTCTGTGTTGTAAATATGTTAACAGAATGATATGTCTTTCACATCTGTTAAATAATAAATAATTTATATTTATAGGTTTCTTTGCTTGTCATACATTTGTACATTACTTATCTCGCAATGAAGTCGATTGTTATAATTTCATAACCTACAGTTTAATATTATGTATAATTAATATACATGCTATACAATAATGATAATTGTGGTGTAGTCGATCGGAGAGGCCAACTTCCGATACAATGGTGCGCGTCTGTGCTCGATGTACGACTCGGTGGCTCCTCCTGAGGAGTCTACGTTCCGCGCGTGTCTGCTGGAGCGCTGTTCCGTAGAAGAAAATAAGATCATCAGCGGCATCGAGACCTCTGACGAGAACATGCGTGGATTCGCCATGTTCCTCGCAGAGATCTACACTCAACTTGAGGATAATCAGGTTTGGAATCCACCTATTATTTCATACAGGAGCTCTGAAAAAGGTAGCTGAAGTGGCCACTAATTTTCTGCAAATATAATAGATTTTTTTTTTGTGGTATTTTTTGTTATGTGTCCTTTTTCCACGCAATAATTTGTCGGAACTCATCAATGTGATTTTTGGCACAGATATACACTTAAGGACCAGAAAGTTACAATCATAATTATGCTACTTTTGTCTTTATTACCGCGCGGGTAAAACCGCATAACAATATCTCAAACATGTTTGTGCTCACTTTGCTTACCCACATCACCTGTCTTGTGTTCATTCATTTACGAAAAATAACTGAGCATCTGTTTTTTGTATTCATTATTACAACCAGAAAATTAAGCAAATTTACTAACCCTTGACTAAATACAGCCATTTTTTTTCGCATTTTTAGAGTTGTCCTTTACCATTTGATAAGTACAATGACCCCACTTACAGCCTTAGTATACCCCATCCATCCAATCCATTCATGTAACCTTCCATCTATAAATACCTCCAAAAACTTAAAATTTATGGAGCACTTTCACATTTGTCAGTTCTTGTATTTTACTTAATAGAAAGCACAATTGTACGATCTGTGACCCCACTAGGCATCAATATTCAGCATTAGACGCTTTGTCATTGCTTCTACGTTTAGATGCTAACATTGGAATGGTTATTGGGTGTCTGATGATTATGGTGGTTTGCATGAAGTAAAAATATCTCACTTCTGGATGTTTTTTGAAATTATAATAGTAGTCAACACTGTAAACAAAAAATTATACCCAGATATATTTAACACATTTGATTGTTAGTAAACATAATTATACCTATGGCACATACAGGATAAATAACAAAATTATTATTTTGCCATGTACCTACATTAGTTTTCTGACTTAATTTTTTGCTTAGGGTTAATGTTAATGTTTTTTCTTATGATATTTTATTTGTTTAAGGGAGGACGGCTGAGGTCTTTGGGTGAAAGTCTTTGCAAAGTTTTTCTTCATCTTCTGGACACCGATAAGGAACCCAACATCAAATCTGTCTGCCAGCTGCTCAAGGTGAGCTTACTTCTTTAACAACTATATAGCATTTATGTTTAGAAAATACCTGTTCAATCTAATCTTATCTAGTTAAGCAACTCATTAAAAATAATCCATATTTATCTAAATAACATTTTGTTCAATTTATCATTTTGTCAGGACATTGAACTAAGGCAATATAAGTGAGCTAGCTTGTTTTGTTTTCGAGATCATTGCCCTAATCTTTATTAAAAATATTTTTAAAACATAAATAATACAATAAGAAATAAGTAGGTTCTTTTGATTGGTGATAAGAATACTGTGGTTCGTCATCACCATCAGCATTTTATTGTCCATTGCTGTACATAGACCTATCTCAAGCCACACCACTCAGCGCGATCTTTAGCTTTTCATTACCTTCCACCGCCAACTACCCTATGTATATTGTCACTCCATCATTCATTTTTTTTTAAATGTACATATTTAAAAAACCAAGGTAGCCGAGCAACCATAAGTTTTTTTTTCCTGTTTTGGAGCATGCCATTGATGATATACTTAATACTAAGCTAGATGCTTGGCCACAACTTATTGTTTTGTATGATCAGCCTAAAAATGTCTATTTGATTCCTTTGAAATGGTTAGTCTAATAGATTGATTACTGTAAAAGTATTGACAATGACAATGTAATGCACAATTCATATTAATGTTGTCATTGGGATACAGTTAGTTAATTAAAAAAACCAATCAGTCACTATCATAATTATGATGATATGGAGGATATTTTAAAGAAGTTTGAATGCACTTAGTTTGACTAGAGTAATTAGGCCTTAATTTGTGTTGATAATAATTTATGTATATTTTAAGAAACTGTCCAACATTTACTTGAAAGAGTACTGTCTTGCCAAAGAGGTTATAGAACTACATATGTTCTGATCAGGAGTACAGGTTGCCTTGATACACACTTTGCCTAGTAAGGCAATCAATGTATATTGTTGTTTCTTAGCAATGTTGGTATCACAGTTTTTTCATTTTTTATACTGAAGATTTTGGTTGACAGAGCTAAAGTTATTAAAAATGTTGCACAAGTGTTTTGATTCCACATTTTTCATTCGCTCAGCGAGGTTGTGGACCTCGTCTGTGTTCGCTGTTAGGTACAATAGGTGTCTTCAAATCTAGAGTAAATAGGTTCTTCTAGGTAAGCGTGCTCTATCTTAGACCACACCACTGCTTAACATTGGGCAGAGAATGATCAAACGCGAAACTATATTGAAAAAACAAAACTCCGCAGACTGTTTTTTTTTTAATACTGATAAGTCCCCGTTTATATAGAGCCTCAATGCAGTATTGTAAATATGTGTGTGTGCCAGTTGTCGGGTATAGCGCTAGACGCGGACTGCCCGGCCGGCATGCACGCGGCGTTCGAGCGACTGAAGCGTCGCGCGACGCTGCCGTGCGTCGCCAACGTGGTGGCTCTGCGCGCCGCGCGCTGGGGGCTCGCCGACACCGCGCCGCCAGCACCTGCGCCTGTGCCCGCGCAACAACCGCCCGACACACGCCGCCGGTACAACCACCGTGAGTTTACTCCCTTCTAGTATACACAATTATGTAATTAGCATGATACATCATATCATTAAAAAAAAGAATTTAGCTAGTGTTTACCTCGATCAAACACAAAGACGTGTTTTAAATGTACGTTGGTATGCTAATTTGCTCCTTTTTATTTCTGTTTTATTGACGCGTCATATCGTTGGCGCGTGGCACAGTAAATCTAATGTGGATTTTATAACCGAAATTTACACCATAAATATTTTTTTGATTTGAATATATTGTCATGTATAACAGAGAGTGGCAACATCTACACCCTCGCATGTCACTAGATAATAGATATATTTACCGTGGTATCGTTTTTTGGAATGATGTATGTATAATATGTACGCTGTAATAGTATGTCTTAAATTATCTGTGGTCGTGTGTTGCGTAGAGAACGGCGAGTGTGAGACGGGCGAGGGTTACCTGGCGGACGGGCATGCGCTCACGGCGGAGGAGCGCGCCTTCCTGCAGAGCAACCTGCCGCCAGGCAAGAACATCGCTCTCGACGAAGACATACTGTAAGTTAAATACATATCACTTTAAAGCTGAAACTGGCGCGGTTTGCAATTGCAGACGCGGCAACTTACTTTAAAGCCTGCTTTAAACCAGCACAGCCTACGGGAACAGCTAAATTGAAAGTAGCTACCACGACCGCTTTCGCTGACTGACATGTGTGGTATATTTTCAATTTTTTTTAATACAATAAATGTATAATATGTTGTTGCGCACATTTTTAGAATGTACACTTGTACAGCCGGTATTTCATGAATCATCCTTTCGTGTGACACCTTCACAAATTTAAATAGTAGGACATTCGTACAGCTGTACTGGACACAGAATAAACATGTTTATCACACAAATGTTTGTCCTGGGTGGAAATCGAATTTACGCCCTTGAAGCAAAGTTAAATGAACGAGCTAACAGGGCAGTAAATTCGCCTTTATTCGCCTCATTTATAATTGAAACAATATTATGCGTTGCAGTGAAGAACTGGAGAACGAGGCTTGGGAGACCGGCATGGACGCGGAAATGCAGGCCGGGTTCCTTGAGTTCCTCAAAATGTCAAACCAGATCAAGCGATAACCGCGCGACACATCGCTGCCTCGGAGACAGACCAAATTGCGTCTACCCTACGACTACCTTCGAAATATAAAAAAAATATAAAAACTTTATAAAACACAAAAATATTTATAGGGAAATGAACAAACTCATAATGCTCTCGAGTCGCGGCGGTGGCGCGGCGCGCCCGTGGTGAGTGCGGACGTTTCACAGGCGAACTTATGCCATTATAGCAGGCGATCTTTCGATACATTTCAATTGTTTCTGTGTTAGAATTAAAGGATTTACTTAAAACACCGATTATAGTTAAACGGCATTAGTTATTATTGGGCGCTTCGTTTTTATTTTGCGTAAATCGTAGCGTTCTTTATCACTACAAAAGTTAAATGAACTAAAAATTATCATTACCGCACAGCGTAATATAAAAATTTGCTGCGTAATAATACTCAACTCTCTCTAAATGTCAACTTAAATGGCGTTTTAAAGTAAAGACCTTTAATGTATAAATAAATAATCAAAAATACAAAACTTAATTATATGCGTAAATATTGATACCTTGACAGTGATGATTATTTACGGAATAATTAACGCGTTTATTTGGATATATTACAGTAATGAACAATTGAACACCTATGATAGATTTAAACAGTGCTTCCTTGTCTACTTACAAGCCACGTTGCTCGTTTCGTTCACCGCGCGCTCACAGCATGGTTTCGACAGTTAGAAAGTTGTGACTGATACATGAAGCCCAGTGTAGTACAACAACTGAACACTGAACGAGAAACAGCATACTACTTACGTCACAGAATAGCGTTAATTATTTTATTTTAGGTGCTCTTATAGTAAATAAGCATTTAAATATCAACACTGAAGCTTGTTAATTTTACATTTAATGCTTTTTTTGTATAATGAGCCAGATAGGTTACTTACTTAAGATATCCCTTTTTATGTTGATTGTGTTAATATTTTTGGTCTGTGGTTCCGGGAGAATGCGTGTTTACGTATAAGATTTTAGTGAAAAGTACATTTTATAATGCGAAACGTTTGTGTTAATGATTATGAAGTCGAAATGCGCAGTGCATAACGAGTTATTTGATAAATTATACGTAAACACCAATGAAAATCCTATAGACTAAGTGTAAACAAGCATCCATGAGAATTGCATTATCCATGCTTTATTTCGATGTCTCGTTCGATTAAATATTTCCCACCTCTAAATTCAAAGGCCATATGTAGACCACTTGTTACTTGTTTACATTTTGTCTGCAGTCTTATATTTTAGTGATCTCATAAATTCTCCATTTATTTTTCATTTTTATATCCCCGAAAAACATATTTGGTTATATCCCGTTTCTGTATGCGGGAACAGAAATATATGAACTGCAATTCGATTTGGATATTGAAATAAGGCTTTCTCATTCCATTCATAACAAGACGCTGGAATAATACTGCATGTAACGGAAGGCTGACGTTTACCTAAGCAATTATTTATGATTTGACCTATTTGTATTTTTATCCCGATCAGTTTAATGTTATCAATACCTCGTCACGTCCACAGCGTATTCACAGCTCTCGCGTGCACTCAACTGTAACTGTATTTCACTCTCGAGTTTCTGCACAAACACAGTCCATTCAACAGAGTACCTAATATGAAAGACTTTCATTACTTCCTCAACGAAGACTTTTTAAAATAAGTAATGTTTTGCCAAATTCTCATTTTCTTTTGACTTGAGTGATTATGTTTGTCTGTTTTTAACGAGTGTGCGAGTTGCCTTAATGCGAGGACGATTGTCCTAAATATTAATTATGGCCGAATTGTCCATTGATTATTCATTCGTAGAAAATATAGACGAATATAAAGCAATATTATACTATCTGCCGCGTATCATAATAATGAACTGCTATTTTATGTAATGATTTTTCGAATATATTTATGAATACCGGATTTATTTATTTGATGCAATTAGGAGAATGTTTATAATATTCCATTGTATTTTTGTTGCAGTGATATTATGAATGTTATAAGAATAAATGGATATTTTAATAAAAGTCATTTAAATAACAATACTGTTTCATTCTGTATTAAAAAAGATAACAGTTATAGAGTTGTTTATTTGCATACACATATCTGAGGCACATAATGTCAGAACGGTTATGTCAGAATATGATAACTAATAACCAAAACAAGTTTAATCTCATATCAATAAAAGTTATGCAATAATGGTCTTAATCTTTGCAAAGTCACATCTCTCGCTAATATTATAAATACTTACGAAAATTTGTGTGTTTGTTACTTTACATTGTAACGGTTTAAAAAAAAATGAGATTGACATAGTGTTTACGCGCTAGATGCGAGCCGCTTCCAACCGGTCTTCATGAAAATTACTGGGGGAGGCCTATGTCCTACAGGGGAAGTCCTATGGCTGAGATGATGGGCTATATTCCGTATAAAATGAGGACTAGTTAAAACAAAGTAATAGGCGTAGAGATCCTTTATTAACAATTATTCGATTACAATATAGATACCAATTTTATATACATACATACATGATACAGTAAAAAACTTTTTGCTTATAACAAATCAACAACAGTTCAAGTACCGCTTGGTGGCAGAATATCTGATACTGCGGTGATACCTGCCTAGACGACCAACTGAGGAGATCTTCCATGTATTCCATTTGTCAGATAAAATGGCAGATAACGCTGGTAACAGAAATCAGTTTGCTATAAGTCGCGTATACCATCTCAGGCTTAGAATGCCGGGAGTGATAGTGTAGTCAGAATATCTGCTTAGGCAACGTTAATAAGTAGGTACTAAAGGGTTTTTGTTGATCACAATCAATGTAAACAACTTTTATAATAAGCAGATCCTGAAATAGCGGAAAAATCAGCTATTCTAGGTATATATTTTGTTGAAAGTCCATGACATATATCTACGGATTTTTGATCAAATCTGCCGCTAAGCACCTAGCTTTGTTTCGGCAGCCAGTACCTATGTTCCATTCTATGGCGAGCTGTGGTTGAACAGTCAGTATGAAAAACAGCTGGTATTTTTCCTATATCGGAGTTATTCACATCGATGAGAGGATAAGCACCCTTTTGTATACTTCGTTTAAACAGTGTAATTCTCAGTAAGTCATCTATTCTGTCATAATTACAAATTTACATTTCGGGAAGTACTTTATACGGATTAAGAATGCCATTAGGGTCCATGAGTTGTTTCAAATCGCGCATCAGACTTAATGCGCTCTCATCTTTGCTGTAGTGGATGAACTGAGGTTTCCTGAAACCGATTCCGTGCTCGGCACTTATAGATCCTTTTAGCTTGTGTACCTCTTCGAAGATGAATGGCTCCAGTTCGGAGCACACTTCTTTATTGTATTCCGGAACGGTTACATTTATGTGGATATTTCCGTCACCTGAAAAAGCAATGATCGTAATGTATTGATTAAAGTGGAATATATGTATGCATAATTTATGAAGGTCCGGCACGTTAGCATGTTTATAAATGAACCCTAAATTGTCTCGTTTGTCTATGTACCTACTACGTAGTGGTAGCCAAATTGTAGTCATTTGTTTACCTCAAACAAGTCAAAGAGTTCATATACACACTACCCTGAATACCATTGCCAACTTTGAATGGCTAATTGACACCGATTGCCTAATACCTACTGACTAATCATGGTATCCCATATACCATGATTAGACTCATATCTATCACAATTATTATTGTGAAATAGTAGGTGCGATGCCAGTCCCAACGAGAGTTCTTAGAAATTTATCCACGGATTTTAAAACTCATACAACTGGTCTTTCAAGTTTCGTGTTTTGTGCGCATAATTGTGTTTATCAACGAGACTTCGACAATTCAACATCGGCCACAAAATATTACCTAGTTATCGACTAGAGACTATAAATTATTTTTTGTCATTTTGTCTATATTTTTATTGCGAAAACTGTACGTACAAAAAGTCTTTATAATCTACTAGCGGACGCCTCGCGGTTTCACCCGCGTAGTTCCCGTTTCCGTGGGAATACAGGGATAATAAGTAGCCTGTGTCACCCGGGGATAGCGTAGCTTCCCAACCGTAAAAGAATTTTTGTAATCGGTCTAGTAGTTTCGGAGCCTATTCAATACAAACAATCAAATCTTTCCTCTTTATAATAATATAAATTTTAAGATTATAACAGTAAAGTTTAGGTACCTATTCCGAGCGTGCAATACTTTTAGTGTTACGTTAAACAAGTGCTTATAGAGGTAACTATTTTATTTATGTATCTACTTACTTAAAAACTAATTAACTAATCAGAACAGCCGTAATCAGCTCGTGTTCATTGTATTTTGTATACAATTAAATCCTTTGTGATACCTTAACATAATTAAGGATTAGGTAGGTACATCGTAAGAGAACATACCTACCTTACATATTAGGTACCTAGGTATAACCCTGCGACGAAATTCAGTGACTTCTTATGCTGCATATGTAGGGTAGGTAACTACTACGAACACATAGTAGTAGGGTACATAAAATTCGTTGGGCGTACCTACGTAATTACCTACATAATATGTGTCACATAATATTATGGCCCGATGCGAGTTCTCTCCAGTCAGGTTAATAGAATGTTTCGCAATAGTTTAATTCAGGCTTATGCAGTGTGGCGGATTGACATATCGCCCAAGTAGGTATAGGCTGTTAATTTTTTTCAGAATAGAGTGATGCAATGTGCAGATATAGGAACATACCAACGTGTCCGTATCCACACACGATGAGTGCTTTCTCCCCAAGCTTCTCTCTCAGCAGCGGTACGAGTTCGTAGTAGTTTTTCAAAGGAAGTGAGACGTCATATTTAAACACGTAGCCTTGCACCAGGCCCGCACCAGCTATACTCTCACGTAGATTCCAAATAGTCTGCCAAACAATAGTTGGGTAAGTTATCATCCAATCAGTTCCATATTTATTGACATAGATAGGTATCTGGTTTTAGGCGGTGTTTTTTTTATTTTATTTTTATGTTTGACTGGCTAGTTGTTTGACGACAGCTCACCTGATGTTAAGTGAAGGTGTGGTCGAAGATGGTAAAGCACACCTAGCCTGGAATGGAACTGGCTCTCAAGTGAGGCTGCCGGAACACACTGTTAGATGCTTGGCGGCAGATTTTCAACTTGAGGGTGGTAGCTAGCCAGCCGAGTACTAGAAAGTACCCTACCACCATGCTATGGTTTCCTCGCGATGTTTTCCTTCACCGGCAGCTTAAGCTCATTGTTGGGGTTTGAACCCACGCCCGCACGCCACGTGTTGCATTTCGATTCGTGGCGTTCGATCTTTGGATTCTTAACAGACTTGTTAAAAAGTAGTCATGTGTTAATCCAGGTTATAAACTACCTGTGTTCTAAATTTCATCCAAATCCATTTAGTAATTTTTGCGTGAAAGAGTAACAAACATACTCACAAACTTTCGCATTTATAATTGTTATTATACTAGCTGCGCCCCGCTACATGTTTTCGGGATAACAAGTAGCCTAAGTATGTATTAATTCCGGGTCTCAGCTACCTCCATACCAAATTTCATCCAAATCCGTTCAGTAGTTTTTGCGTGAAAGAGTTACAAACATCCATCCATTCATCCATCCAAACTTTCACATTTATAATATTAGTGGGATTATTTTATTTACTAATTAGTAGGAAGTAGGACTAAACGAATCTCTGAAATCGATTTTAACTCATAATCACTTTTATCAAAAGATTTAAGGCCCTATATTCAAACGCTTTAAGCACGACTGTTAGTGGAATCAGTCTATAGATAGAGTTTCATATAGCGGTTACACAAGTTCAAGCGCTTCAAACTTTAATTTTTCTCACATTACTTGAAAAGTAAAACCTAATTCTGTCTTACTTTCGCGATGAAACGTTACCACGAAAGACTAATATCTCTGTCTGACCTGCATTTTCCCCGGTTCCGAGGTGACAGTCCCGTCGAGTATGAGGCCGCTGTCCATCTCTCTCTCGAGGAACCTGTTCAGTTTCTCGCTGTCATGCTGTTCATCGCTGCCGTGAGTTTCCACTAACGCGTAGAAAGGATACTCCGACAATGGATTTCTGGTGGAAAATACGTATTCCTAATATTAACCCCATTCATTCATTAACCAGGGCAAACATTTAGGTATACCTACTTATATGACGAATATATTATAATATGTTTGTTCTGACTTTGTTATCTAGGTAAATTGTACCCACTTATGTAGGTAGGTACCTACCAATAGTTATGTATTTATTAAAAGTCATATGAATAGGTATTCTATCAGTTATCTCGTTAGTACACGCTTTGTTTAATTGATCAAATAAAAATATGGTGTCACTAGTGATCATCATTATAATTAGCACACACTGTCACTCTCAAAATACGCCACTCAGCCAGATCTTCTTCGGAGGCTTTTCGCTTCCAGCTACCGTACTGCCAACTGTCCTTATTAGCATTCGAAAGAAAAAACAAGGATAGTACAATATTTGTGAAAATGTATCTGTGGTAAAGGCAGGCGTGGCGACATAGAGATGGCATACTAAGTATGTGAAATCAGTGCGATTACCATCAAATTAGAGGTGGAGGTAAGTAGTTGGCAGGTAAGTAGGTACATGCTAACAAGGTACTTACGGTAATTTAAGATTTCTGACTGTAGAGTGTATTGATTCAAAGTCTGCCATTTCAAAAGCCGATAAAATCTCGCCCAGTGACGATTTCGCGCTCCTGTACAACTGCAGGATGTTATCAAAGCTTTTCACACCTGGAACAAACGTAAATAAATAATAATTGGGGACAGCTACTTTTATTTCAGCGAGTTTCGATGTTACAAAAAGTCAAAAGGGGGTCATTGTAGGTAAGTACTTCATGCACAAATTTTGCTGTAGGCAAAACATCAAAATCGCGGAAAATATTTACCTACTGTTTCATATTTTGGTCAACAAATATTTTCCATGGAATGGCTTGATACACCTATGTTCGGCAGCCTCACTTGAGAGCCAGTTCCATTCCAGGCTACATTATTAGGCGTTTATCATCTTCAACCACATCGTCTCTTTACATATGAGCTGTGGTCAAACACATAGTTTATCAACCATTTATGAAAGTACATAATAATAAATAAATATCGCAGGACATTGTGATCGTGATGGCGCTGTGTGCGCCATCTGACCCCAAACTAAGCAAACCTTGTACTATCCATAGTCATATAAATGTTTGTTAGGTGACTGGGTGTTCTGTATTTATTTACAAAAAAAATTGATATAAGTATTCTATCAGGTATCTGGTTCCCATAGTATAAGCTTTGTTTAGTTTGGGGCTAAATGACGCTGTGTGAAATGCCCTACGATATTTGTAATTTTCACTAGTAGAATGATGGTATTATTTTATGTGTCCTAATAATATTAAATATGAGTAAATACGAAAAATGCTAATGCTTTAACTAGACTATTTTTTGCTTACCAAAAAAGCCTACAGTGACGGCCTTGGGTAATACGGGACAGTGGATGGCTACTTTTGTGACGACTCCCAATGTGCCCTCAGATCCAATGAAAAGGTGCTTCAAGTGGTACCCTGTGTTGTCCTTCTTCATCGCACGGAGACAGTCTATAACAGTGCCGTCAGCTTTTACCTACATAGTAACAAAAATCGCACTAATATTGTAAATGCGAAAGTTTGTGACTGAATGAACTATACAGATGTTTCGAGGATAATAAAGATAATAAAGATAAGTAAATAGGATAAATAAAGATAATGGATCTAATCGACCCATTAATGTGGACAAGGGATACAGGGACCTGCCAGCCTCGACGGAAGACCAGCGCCGGCTGGCTGCAGTCGGCATTATGCTGACTTGAGGTTTGTGACACAAAATGTATTTTTTTATTTTTGTTTTTTATGTTTAATTTTTGTATGTAAGTATTGTTGAATGTAATGAAATTTCTTTTGTCATAAAAGTGTTGTCTATTGTTTATATGCCTTAGACCATAGTACAAATATTTCGATTTCATAGGTCCCTTCACTTCTCTGTAACACCCTGTACACTGGTTGTTTAGTGGTTGTAAACAACCAAGCCCTAAGACGCGACAAAATAGTATTTTTCCTACATGAAAACATGACTAAAACTTATATTATCGAATGAACATCAACATGTATGGTATGTACGTCGTCGTACCTACCACTAACAGACACTTTACTTGGTGGAGGAGGTCGTCTAAGTAGGTACCACCGCAGTACCAGTTATTCTGCCGCTAAGCAGTAGTGTGTAAGCATTACTGTGTTCCGGTTTGAAGGGTACTGCAGCTAGCGAAATTACTGGGCTGTTGAGACTAACTCTATCAAAAGTCTCAAAGTAATGAGCGCCAAAGCAGTGATGCCCTGGACTTTGTTTTGTTACCTAAAGTTCTGTGTATCGCTGCGATGGTCATGGACAGGCGTTATCTTTTACCATCAGGAGAGCGTCTCGTTCGTCTCATTACTTCTTAAATAAATAAAAAAACAGAGATATGAAATATAAATAAGTAGAATAAATTTTAATGTTTTGAGTTTAAATACTTTAGTCTGGTTTGCAAGGAGTAGGTACCTACACTTGTACAGTTATACCAACAAGACCAGTATTGGTTTCCGAAAGCATCTTGATTCTAGACTTGGGACCGGTTTCTGACAAAAAATTAAACCTAGATAATTACTACATAGTAACTACCTATCTCTTTTATCTTTCGAAAAGTTAACCATTTTCTAAATTTTCATCGTTCATTTGAGTAGTTATACAATTTTTTTTTGTAAACAATATAAAATATCCTACATTAGTAATACTATTATTGTATAAAAGAACTTAATCTAAAAGTCCGTCAGAGGAGAGATATGTGGCCAGAATGCTGGCAGCATTGCCACGTTGGATGGCAAAATCAACATAGTCACACCAACAGACGAGACAATAGGCAAACATACTTAGATTTACTTATATTTGTTTAAAGAAAATGATTTCCTTCGTTTCAACATTCGCCTTCTTCACATATTCTCTAGAACCTACCAGATTTCCATGTTTGTGTGTCCTATTTACAATAAGTTTATATTTATCTCTCATTAGTAAAGATACCACCCCACCAACTATGGAATGATATCATACAAGATAATAGACATGCATACCTACTTATGTAATACCGTTATGCCCATAGCGCGATTTCATAAAAATACTTGATCTGAATGTAAGTAATTCACGTTTTTGTTACTTGGTAAAAGAATTAAATCATGGCATCGTGCTTCAGTTCTTAACCTTACCTGCCAACAGTCACAGACGAGTAGTCCAAATTCATACATAATATAGTATACCTAGTGTAAAAAAGAATTAGGTACTGAGTGCATTGTCTTCAAAGTTCGAACTCAAATGAACCGAGAACAGCGTCCCAAACTAATATAAAATTCTAACCCAGGCTCGGGGTTACAGTATACCTAGTTTTTGTAATAAATTCTCAATTTCCTCAGGTTAGAGTCTTTTTTTGTATACACTTACTGCTTCAATTCCCAGGATAGAGCCGTGTAGGTTTCCATACCGCAACAGCCGGAGTCCGCCTGCGTTAGTGCTAGCGTTTCCCCCGATATGGCAGCTTCCTTTCGCGCCTAGATCCAGTGGCATTATGAGTTTCCGCTCCCGAACGTGGTTGTCAAGATTCTCTAAAATGCATCCTGCCTCACACACTAACGCTCCTGAAAAAAAAACAATATATTCGCCTTTCCTTATTATATTTCTATGATGTCTAGTCATCTGTTCAGCTCCAGATCTAGGATGTAAATAGTACCTAATAGGTAAGTAAAAGTCATCACCTAGCTATCTATATCCAGGGCCGGATTTGGGGGAGGGCAGGGGCGAGGTTACTGCCACTGGCTTCGGTTATGGCTTCCACAAGAAAAGGGCCCCCATAATAAAAATAAAAAAATATTCAGATTTCGAACTTTTACGTTTCTTTTTTCAAACATCCTGTTTTGCATTTTTATCGATAATATCGCAATATACGATTTCGATTTTGAACTTTTATTCGGAATATTGTTAAGGGTCGCTCCATCGTTGCCTCCAAGGCCCCCAGACCTACAAATCCGGCCCTGTCTATATATATATATATCTATTAGTAACTGGCAATCAAAGATTTATTTGGCAAGTAATAACCACAGTTTTGTTTAGGAGGAAAGTTTCAGCAATTGGATAAGTCTTTTATTGCTCGAACCAAAATATCATAGTTACCCGATATCTCGTCAAGGCTAACGACTTTGTTCATGAGCGCCAGGTTGAGCACGATCTCGTCAAACACGGGTACAGAGCCCCCGACGAGTCCCGTGTTGCCACCCTGTAGATACGGTTATACATTACCATCTTGAATTTTAAAAAATAATGTCTAATGGCTAAAGAACACATAATTATATGTACCTATATGAAATAAATTCGTTCTTCATGCGACTAAAATATCTATCAGGACACAAGAGCATTAATAGAACCTTTTATATTTGGATTGTTCAATGAATCATCCTCATATTCGGAATAATTGATGCCCGCGTATCTCTTGCCATACTAACAGTAATATCTTACCTGCGGACACACCGCCAGCCGCCGCTCGTTGCAGTACTGCAGTACCTTGGAAACTTCTTCTGTGCTTTTTGGTTTCAATACAACTTTTGACTGGCCTAAAAAATATTGCTCATCTTGAAAGTGATGCACCATTATGTATATGTATGTAAACAGATATAATTCATGAGAATTCAACTTCAAGTCAAGTATATTTTAACGTTGTCTATATGATCGAAAGATAAATACTTAAAAATATTACCTACACTCATATTTTCAAAATAAAAAATCTTCTATACATCCATTTATTTTATTTTATTTAGTGCACCAGTAATTGAACTATACAGGGCATCCCGACCGCCACCACCCCCACCCCATGCCGCGTACCTGAGTACTGCCCTGACATTACCTCTGCAGTTCTTTATCCAATCGATGTTGAATGGTAAAACATCACTTTCCTCAGTTAAAACTCTGTCTTCACTCAAAATAGATTTGAAATAATTCACATCAGTCTGTTGCAAGGATCGAAATGGTTTTCTTTGTACATTGTATTTCTCCTAAAAAAAATATTAAAGTTGCCACAAGGTACCTTGTAGAAAATGTAGTTTTATATTATTAAGTAGGTACGCGGAACGGTAGCACTAAACCAAAATGAAGTTATTGTTCTCATCATTTAGGTAAACAGTTTTTATAAGAACTTACTCGAAATGGCAAAAAATCAGCTTTACTGCTCACTCATTTGGTCCTTTTGGTATCGGTGATATACGTTTATCTATGTACATACCAGCTGTTTTTTATTTTCGCAAATTCAGGGTCGGTTTCATTGTAGAAGCTGTTCACAATGGTAAGTACAATAACCTTATTGCGGCTTAGTACCACCGTTCTGCGTAACCCCGTATACAGGGTTATTGATAATTAATTTATACATCATAGCTAACAAATTTAGCTTTCAAATTAGAACTCGGGTGGGTATACTTATAACGTCCATTTTTGCAACAGCAAATTACAAAACTTAAAAAAATAATTTAGGTACACTATATTTTACTATGTATCTACCTAAAAAAATTGTCATTGAAAATAGTTTGGTGAAAAGTTACTAGGTGGTAATTTATCGATAACTCTGTACTAAATGTATGCCTGTAAACACTGTCTTTTTACACTTCACCATACAAACACTTTAGTTCATTAGCATACAATAATAAAATTTTATTACACATATAATATTATAACGAAGTTTTATCTTACCGAAGATAACTGTGGTAGAGCTTGCGACGCAAATCTAACTTGTTCACATACATTGTTTTTACTTATTTTCACTAAAAATGTTATTGACTTCCACATTGTAGCGTCTACAACACGCACAAGAATAATACGAAATAATTAATGTAATGTAAAGTAATTATTAGTTTTGTAAGCTTGTGAGAGTGAGTTGAAAACACAGCAACCACAGAATAAGCAGCAACATTTACATTTATCTATGACGTAATAGACTTGATAAATACATGACAAGAGTTACAGATGAGAACTCCAGAAAATGTTGCTGCATGTAACACCCTATTGTGATGCATTATTTTGGTGTAGTATAAAATATTATCCTTGTGGTATAATTTCGTTTTAACTGCATCACGTTCTTTTTTTTACAACCTAGAGAAAACATTATCACAGGCGTGGCTAACATTTAACATTATAGTTCTTTATTTTTTGACCACTGCCATTGTACATTTCTGAGTACAGACTTACCATTTGGCATAAGGCAGAAGGCACACGAATTAGAAAAATCCCTAAGGCAAAGTGGTTGTAGCTCAACTTTTTTTGAACCTTGAACTATTTCTTCCGTTATAAAAGTACCTACAAGCCTACAAACTATCGCATTAAATTTCCGGTAACAGTTCAGTTGCCTATCAGTTGCCTATACCCTATATTTTGTCCTCTGTGGTTGCCTAATGCCTAACTGCAACGACGCGCAAGGTTTATCGCAATACAAAAGCAGTATGGGTTAACAGCTTTAGCCTGCCCGATGGGGAAAATTATTGAAAAGAAAAATTGTTCAATTCAATTCTTGGTTTTAAGCTTTTGTGAAAATGTTTCACAACTCCGCCACTGTCACATAGAAAGATAGACTATATGTAACGCACGTTATTCAAAACTTCATACTAAAATACTACCACGATACACGAAAAAACACAAGTTTTGGAAAATTATAGGCAGCCCGTACACGTTCCGCGCGATCCGCGATCCGTGATCATCATCGCGATCCAAATTGAACGTGTACGGGCTGCCATACGATGCGGCGATGATGTTTTTTTCTCGTTCCCGACAGAAAACTGCTTTTAGTTTTTACTCCTGTGTGTGTCAGTTGTCATTTGTCAGCCCAGTACTTTTCGTAATTCGTAATATCCACAGACGAATAATCAATTGATCCTTTGATCAATTGGTCAATTGGTTTGATGAAGGGTCCAAGTTAATATCGTATGGTTGATCGTTTGGTTACTTCAGGTAAATATGACACCCGTTTATAGACAAACTATCTGTAAAAAAAAAATCATTGAGTTGTGTTGTGGTAAGCTGTCAAACAATACTTCTTCTTCATATTTTTTTATTTTGGCTTCGCATTTTGTGTATTCAAATTATGAAACTTAAAAGTGTAACTTGACACTGGCAAATGATTGGGGTGCGACGCCAAAATCTAAGAAAAAAAAATGCAGCAAAAGTGGCGACCTGGCGACTGTACCGATTTTATTCTTTCGTATACTCGCAGGTCAGAAGAGATGTTGTTATGATTACATGCTAAGGCTGAAGAAAATAACAGTCAAGAACTTACATAAATTAGAAAAGGAGTAAATTTTGCATAAACATGTTGATTCTAACTATCTATTTATTGATTAAGTACAAAGACTAAAAAAAAAGTGTACTACCAGCGTACTACCTTTTTGATAGTCTTGTACTATATTTATCAACGTACCCGAATCCAACCCTGTCACTGTCAGTCAGTGTCAAAAATAATACACTCACTTGGTCAGTATTTGTTTACCGCATGGTCTCTTCTGCAGGTTCTGCACGTGTTAAAAATATAGTGTTCTATTATAAAAGCTAAAATGGTCAAAGTTAAGCCCAGAAATATAAAGAAAAAGAAAGAGATCATCACACACAAGAAGGAAGAAGAAAATGTTGTTGTATTACCTCCAGTTCGGATGTCTGATGATCCGATTCCTAAAAAGGTAGGTTACTTAAATTAATAGAATTCTTCCTTTCTCTGGTCCTAAATCTCAAAGATACATTTGATTTATCCTAATAATCGTTATTATTAGTACCGCCTTGATCCCATTATTCTACCATACTTTAAAAATTCTTGTAACTAGAACACACAGTATTATTTGGCATCTATGTATTTAGTTATAAATGTATTTTCTCAACATGAACAAAACATACATTTCAATGAGTGACAAACATGATACTCGAAATACTGGTACTAACCTAGACTTACATATTTATGTAAACCATAAATGATTGAATCAAGAAGTCCATATGACATTACCAGACTATGTATCTATATAGTGTAACGTCAAACACCTAATACCTTAAATTTATAGGTTAAATGGATAAACAGACAAAGAGTGCTGGTTTTTGCTGCACGAGGCATTAATCACCGACATCGTCATCTCATGGAAGATATAAAGAAATTGATGCCTCATCACAAAACTGAATCTAAGATGGAGAGAAGCAAAAACTTGTATGTAGTAAATGAGATTAGCGAAATGAAGAACTGCAATAAATGTATTCTGTTTGAAGGAAGGAAGATGCGGGATTTATATTTATGGATGTCTAATGTACCCAATGGACCAAGTGCTAAATTTCTTGTTGAAAACAGTGAGTCTTTTAGTTATCAGTACAATATTTTTTTTTAATGTGAAAGCAATGAAACATATTAGACTCTCCTGATAGTAAGAGATAATACCTGTCCATGAGCATTGCAACATTGCATAATTATTTATAGACCGTTTAGCTAACTAAAATTATTGATAGTGCGGAATGTTTTCAACAATAAGGTTCTCTACTAAAAAAAATCCCTTGTTGTGTGTTGTTGTTTTGCCAATATGCATAATTTTAGATTTTATTCATGAAGATGCTAAAACAAAATTTATGCCATTCTTATTAATTGCTTGTACATTTTGAGTGTCTTATATAATGGTTTCAGTTTACACAATGGGAGAGCTAAAAATGACAGGTAACTGTCTCAAAGGATCGCGACCTCTTCTCTCTTTTGATCCTCAGTTTACTAAAGACTCACACTATAGCTTATTAAAAGAGCTCCTAATACAGACTTTTGGTGTTCCCAATCACCACCCTAAGAGTCAACCATTCTTTGACCATGTCTACACTTTCATGATATTGGATAACAGGATCTGGTTCAGAAACTATCAGATACTATCTGAAGATGGTGCATTAGCTGAAATCGGACCAAGATTCGTTTTGAACCCAGTAAGTATACATACTTTAGTGGTAATAAAAAAAACAGTATGTGATACATACATAATGAAGCAAAAGAATATATTTTCTATAAATGTACCAAAAAATTTAATCTTGTACTTGAATATGAACATCCTATTTTTAGATCTATCAGTCTCAATTTTAAACCTAAAATCTGTCATTGGGCATAAATCAAATTTTTAAACAAAGTACATATTGTAGCATCAATATGCATTCAAACCTAATGTTTGGTGGGAATAGGTAAAAGGTACACTTCAACAGCTAATAAATAACTTGTCATTTATATTTAATTTCAGGTTAAAATATTCTCAGGTTCTTTTGGTGGAACAACAATATGGGAAAACCCTAAATATATAAGCCCAGCAAAACTAAGGCAGGCATTCACCAAGAAAGCAGGAAGCAAATATGAGAGAAGGATCGAAAAAAAAGCTTTGTACGAAGCTACAAAACCAGAAACAGGGTATCCAGATATTGAAGGTCCAGATTTCTTTAAAGGAGATGCTTTGGAAAAAGCTCAAGAGTTTGTTGTCAAAGGTAATGTAATAATTAGTTGATTAAGGTGTTTCTTTGCAGAACATCATTTTGTTTTGAAGTTGTATTTTTAGAAAATTTCTACTTATAAATTGTTTTGTTTACAAGCCAAGGATCAATCACTGTACATAGTAGTAAACAAATATGTAATTGTTAACCTTAAAAAACCTAAATAACCAAGGTATATTATAACCACCTTTATCACCTACTAGCAGGTTGTCCCGGCTTCACATGGGAAAATAAAATAATAATATTATAGCATATGTCACTCGGTGATAATGTAGCATTCTCATGATGAAGTAATTATTCAGATCGGTCTAGTAGTTTCAGAGCCTATTCAATACAAACAAACAAAAAATCAAATCTTTCCTCTTTATAATTAGTGTAGACAAGTGACTTTAAGATGAGTTAAGATCCATACAACTTTAAATAAAAGTTCTAGAAATGGTCCCTTGAAACTTTTCTTGAAATATCATTAAAAGACCTGAACATTTTTGACTGAACTGAATTTAACATTTCAGAGGAGCCTAAAGAAGAAAACGAGTCTGGAGATGAAACTGAAAAAGAAAATGTAGCTGTCAAACCAGCTTTTGTGAAAAAAACCAAAAGTCGTCCAGACATGGCGATTAGGCGCAAGCAGCTGAAAGCTAAGAGCAAGATGATTTCTGATCAGATCAAGAAGAGAAAAAACCAGTTTAAAAAGAAAAAACCAGGGAAAGCTTAATAATCAATAAAACTTGATTTTCACACAAATGTCTTTTATTAGAGTAAAAATAGAATTACAATATTAATTTTGATAACTTAATTAGAGGAAGATCTGAAAGTTGAGGTCACTCTGTTACTAAACTAAATGATAATTGATTGTTATCAACAAGCAAGATCTTCATCAAGATAAAAAAATATTCACACTACATTATCTCAATTCAAACTTCACATAGCATTAAAATGCAAGTAATATATTGAAGCCATATACTGCATAACTTATTACAATATAATGGCTTCAGTATTAACTACAAGTCTTGTATATACTAATAATATAGTTACAATTCTATTCTACAAAAATTAATGCACCTCAAGTGATAGTCATTATAAAAACTGCTACAACAATTCCATGAAACAATGTATAAATCTGCCAACTTTTTATAAAGTAGTGAGACGAATAAACACTCCATAGTACATATCCATAACTATTGCAGTAGTATCAGAAACTTTACGTAGCAAAACAGAGTCCAGGTCATCGCTGCTTTAGCCCTCATTACTTTGAGTCATTCGTCTCCATTGCCAATATTTTACTAGCTGCAACTATACTTACACAAAGCTTAACCCAGTTAACATTGGACGGATACTGCACTCAACATTATTTTTAGAACTGAGCACTTATAAATGCAAACAAATAATAAATACAAAAGAAAAAACTATTTATGATAAAACTAGAGATGCATAATTAATTGAGCACGAAAATGTAAATAAAAAACATTTGTGCTTGCAGTGTAAAAGCTACATTATAATAATATCAGACAATATGCTAATCAATAAAAAATATGTCTAAATTACATACATTCAAATTGTACTTCAGATCAATATAGTAAATTTATTTCGTCGATTTTTTTAATTAGAAATATTGTCGAAAGACAAAAAATTACTTAGTTATTTAAAAATTAATGTATGTACTTAAAGTAATACAAAATGCACAATGTAGGTTTAAAAAAGCAAAAAAATTAAAATTCTACAAAAGTAGAGATCAAAATTATAGGTATAATTACAATTCTTAAAGTTTTTATTGTATAATCCTCCTGATGACATTTACTCTAAATAAATTACTATGCTTGTTAGATATGTGTCCGAAACAAAGAAAAGCAACGAGATTCATAAAAATATTCTAATTTCAATGATTTGTGCTAAAACCTTCATCAAAATTGTGTAAACATCTTACATTAATGTGAAATGCAAATACGTAAAACAACAATTGTATCGTTTTTAATTTTAAAAGTGTTTAATCTCTTCATACTGTTCTCTAAATAAATTATGACATTATTTTGCTTGCTAAACATAGGTTTCAAAGCAAAAACAATGAGATTCATAAAAATATTCTGAATTCAATTATTTGTGCTAAAACTTTTCTCAAAATCGTGTAAAACATCTATAAAACTCCATGATTTCCACAATAACATGATAAAAGTAATTTCTTATGAACTACGAAAAATACTCTTAAAAAACTAAGCACCATTACTAGTGTGCGTCATTAAAATAGTGTAAAAATATAATGTAAAATTATGAGTTAAATATAAGCGTCAAAATGTTACATAATGAGGGTGGCATAATATTCTTATAATAGTATGAAAATAAATTATTACAGTATTATGCGTAATAATAGGTACTTAATTTATTACTGTGCTCAAAGTCTTCCAATTCGATTCAGTTGGTAATATTATCTGTAAAACAGAAATTAATATTTTAGTATCGTAACTGACGTGGTTTTGACATATTTTTTGTTTTACTTATGTGGGATGTCAACAACGAGTCCACAGCCATCTGGAATGCATGAGGTGGTTAAATATATAATTCAACGTGAGTAATACCGCATAAGTAAAACAAAAAATTAATACATATTATAATATTTTTTTTTTATGGTACATAATTCGTTCATGATCGTTAATCTTCTGAAAATTTGCAAAGCGATACATCAAATGGCATTAACAAAGGTAGGTATTAGCAAGAAAAGGTAAGAGTATATAGAGACATAAGTATATAGTCAACAGGAAAGATGTGAATACATAGCAACCTACTTATCAGAAACTCCCAAGGTCAGGAGATTCCCATCATGCATTATATCTACTAGCCCATTAGACTGGACAACAGTACAAAATTCAGAATTAAAACTACTAGTTCTTTGGCAGACTTGATGACCAGACCAGTGGGACCGATGCAATAATATTAATCCAGGCTCCGATCTCGACATTTAGTTTTTAAATCTTATGACATTTTGTAATTCGTTTTTTTTTTTTTAATATTATTACTTTGTTTTTTGTACTTTGACATCTTATTTTTTTTTAATTTTTGTAATTGTATTTTATATTTTTGTTTTTGTGGAATGTCAAAATTTTGTGAGATTGAATGTAATTGGTTAACCGTATTTTTTCTCAATAAATAAATAAATAAATAATGACAAAAATAGACGGTGATTAAGCATCGCATCGTTTTTTCCATTTATGGGTACCCTAGTATATTTATCAAATCTTCATAGAAGTCTTGTTTTTCATTCATTTTTTCATTGAGACTCAAAACACACATTTTCTAAACACATATTATGAGAATGTTACGTATATGAGTCCATATTATTAAAAGAATGTTACTTATTTTATTTATTTATTAAGGTCATCATCACGATTTCCATACTAACAAATTTTTACCATTTATGAACAAATGGAGCATAATTTTACAGTGAAATCACAGCTACTAATTTGTTTTTTTTTTGCTAATAATCTCCTGTTTTACTCATGTAATTGTGATTTACCGCAAATAAAGACCAAAATAAATGGCAGTAGCTGTGATTTCACTGTAAAATTATGCTCCATTTGTCCATAAATGGCAAAAATATATTTGTATAGAAATCAAACCACCTTAAAGGTATAGCGCTTTACCGAGCAGGCTTTTTTCCTACGATAGTAGAGCGATGGAGGAGGGGAGTATTTCGTTAGGTCGATTAACGTGAAATGTCATTTTTATACATTTCACGTGATTAATAAGTACATATAGCGCGACAGTTATGTATCTTATGGGACTAAACTGTATTT
The DNA here is from genome assembly GCA_905404145.2 of Biston betularia. Lineage (NCBI taxonomy): Eukaryota > Metazoa > Arthropoda > Insecta > Lepidoptera > Geometridae > Biston > Biston betularia. The sequence continues at coordinate 6,197,063 of FR989868.1, forward strand.
CCGCTCACGCATGACGCACAGCACATTTATGACAATAGGTCTACAATATTGCTGCGATCTACAAAATTGTTTTTTTTTTTTTTTTTTTTTTAAATATATCAGGACGTTACACACAGCGCCATCTGACCCCAAACTAAGCAGAGCTTATGCTATGGAAGTCAGACAACTGATAGAATACTTAAATACTTTTTTTTTTTTGTAAATACATACTTACAATACATACAGTACACCCAGACACAGAACAAACATCGATGTTAGTCACACAAATGTTAGTCCTGAGTGGGAATCGAACCCACGCCCTTCAGCTCTCGAAGCAGACATACTACCAATGAACCAACAGGGCTGTCAAAATTAAATTGATTTAATTTATTAATTAAATTGATTATTCAAAAACGGCACTAGGACAAATCGGACTATTCTTCGGACTGTATGCAAGTGTCATGTGAATGGCGCCACTTTCGGCGTGTGTGTGTTTTTTTTTGTTGACAGGCTAGGTGTTTTGTCCACAGCTCGCCTGATGTTAAGTGAAGGTGTGGTCGAAAATAGTAAAGCACACCTAGCCCGGAATGGAACTGGCTCTCAAATGAGACTGCCGAAACACACCGTCAGATTTTCACTTACTAGAAAGTACCCTACCACCATGCAATAGTTTCCTCACGATGTTTTCCTTCACAGGTACCTCAAGCTCAGTTGGTTTTTGAACCCACGCCCTTCAGCATAGGAGCCTACCGCACTAACCACCGAGCTATCATCGCTACAAAATTCGAAAGTGTTTCGAGCTGTTTTGACTTTACATCGTCCACTTCGTAGTAGTACAACGATATTCTTCGTCATGAGACCCCATATATGAAACCAGCATATGAAAGCGAAGCTCATGCCAACTCACGAGTTCAGTACTTGTCCTGCAAGTCTTGAAGCTCGGCTCCGGCGCTGTCGGACGGCTTGTGCCCGCCGAGCTCTGCGAGCCGCGTCGACTTCCACCGCCCATCCGCGCCGTTACTGTTGCGGTCCTCGCACACGCACAGGAACAACGAGTCCACAACCATCTAAAATGATTTAAATTAAATTTAAATCCCCATCACTGTTGTAACTGAAAAGACTGTTAAGCGGAAATAAACAAAATATATACTTGAATTTTTAAAATGCACTTCCTCAAAGTAACGCCCGAATCAATCAATTATGTGTTGTAATCGCTAAAAGTAATAAACATACATATCGAGGGACTTTTGACACAACGCCATGTAGTCCTAAACTAAGCAAATTTTGTATTATGAGCACCATAATTATAACTGATAATAATACATGTACTTTTTTTTCGTAAATATGTAAACTTATAAAATCAAACATCGATATTTGTCAAACAAATGTTTGTCTTTAGGTGGGAATTGAACTTTAGATATTTTAAAACATTAATTAAAAAAACAGGTTTAATAGTCTTGTTGTTACTTTTTGTTTGAATCTTTGACAAAAACTATATATATGGCTGAAGAATCGATTACACTTTTTATTTTGTCCTTTTTGTTTGTCACGTACCTCATATAGAGACAGTATGCAGTGCGCGATAAAGAACGAGTAGATGCATATAACGAGGGTGGGCACGGCGTAGAAGTGAAGATCCGAGTTCCGTTTCAGCAGCAGCAAGCCGACGATGCCCGTTATCGCGGTCACGATACATTTACCCAGGAACAGGATGAAGTCACCCACACTGTTTATAGTCGCCACTTGGAGCGCGTTGTTCACAATCGTGCTGAATGCCTAAAATAATAATTAAGACTTTTTTTAATGTAAAAAGTAATGAGACGCTCTACTGATGGTAAGAGATAACGCCTGTCCATGACCATTGCAGCGATACACATAACTTTAAGTAGCAAAAGATGATCGGCCGAGGGCCGATGAGCCTGAGCTGCCGGCGAAGGAAACATTAGAGAGAAAACGAAAGTATTGTGGTAGGGTTTATTCTAGTACTCGGCAAGCTAGCTACCACCCTCAAGTTGAAAATTTCCTGTCAAGCACTTCTAACAGTGTGTTCCGGTAGTTTCGCCTGAGAGCCAGTTTCCGTTCCAGGGTAGATTTTTTATCATCTTCGACCACACAATAACTTGATGTTAAGAAATAACGTCAGGTTGAGCATGGTAAGAAAAAAAATTACGGATATTTGTTGAAAGCTGTGCGAGCTAGCACACGACCACTGCATAGAATCGTCATCTATGTCTGAGAAGTTTTTTTTTGCTATTTTTTTAAATGTTTATTTATATGATAGTGATTGGTTGATTCCCGCACGTCTCTCCTCCTCAATTCTGCTTACAATTTTGAATTCGATACTGGGTTCATGAGAGCCAATGAGGTTTTTAAGATTTCTTATATGGATTAAAAATAAACTCATATTCTCGAATAATTATAATTAGGATAACAAGGAGAACAGACACAACAAGGTGGACAGACGACCTGATAAAGACCGCAGGAACGTGCTGGATGCGGGCCGATTCCAACCGCCTTTATGGAAGTCAATAGGGGAGGCCTATGTCCAGCAGTGGACGCCCTATGGCTGAAATGATGATGATGATGATAATTAGGATGATATTCACCTTTGACGTAAATTAAATTTTTAACCTGTAATTGAATTTCTAGTATACCACTCATCCTGGTTATGTTCTAATCTTATGCAGTGTAAAGTGCAAGGCAATTAGTAAGATACTGTTGACGACACTGAATACATTGATCGCAGGTACTTACTTTGCCAGCGGCTTTGCAGAAATGGCACCTTTCAATAGTGATGATGGTATACGCATTGTGGTTCAAATAGCGGATGAATTTCTCAAGGCAGTAGAAGCAGCAGATCCCGCATTTGAGACCGCATTTCGCGCACTCCGAACCTTTGTCTGCTCTAGCTGACAATCTGAAATAAGTGTAACAGTGAGAATAAATATCGTTTTTTTTTAAATATGTAATTGTAATGAGACGATCGAGACGCTCTCCTAATGGTAAGAGATAACTCCTGTCCATGATACCATTGCAGCGATACACATAACTTTCGAGTAACCAAACAACGTCCAGGGCATCGCTGCTTTGGCAATCATTTTTTTTTTTTTTTTTTCAAATACAAATAATCTTTATGTATGCATATTGTTTTAAAACATGGGTTTGGCCTCTCCTTTTAAGTTTACATAAACCTGTATTAGGAGAGACCGCTCCTTCAAATACACTATTTTTATACATTTACAATTAAAATAAATAAATATCGCAGGACATTACACACAGCGCCATCTGACCCCAAACTAAGCAGAGCTTGTGCTATGGAAGACAGATAACTGATAGAATACTTAAATACTTTTTTTTTTTGTAAATACATACTTATAATGCATACAGTACACCCAGACACAGAACAAACATCGATGTTAGTCACACAAATGTTAGTCCTGAGTGGGAATCGAACCCACGCCCTTCAGCTCTCGAAGCAGACACACTACCAATGAACCAACAGGGCTGTCAATCAATTATAATAACAATATTTATTTATTTAAGAAATTCACCAAACACTTAATTTCTGTATGGTATATGTATATTACATTACATTACAATCATTACTTTGAGACTAGATGGTCTCAACAGTGCTGTAATTTCTCTTCAAACGGGAATACAGTAATAGTCTTTGCTTATTTTTGATGACGATGGGATGAGGGAACTGAATGGTGATAACGTCAGCAATGCCATATAAATTATGCTACTAGGATCAATTTACTTATAGAATAGATCTACTTGTAAAGTCTTACTTGGCATGTAAATATGTGAGAATCAAACGTGGTATCTTGAACAGTGTGATGAGGAAGGATCCCTTAGCGACGGAGCCCAGGTGGTACTTTATCAACTTGCCGATCGAATACAGGACTGGCGACGGATTCGCGTTCGGACCTCTGCAAATAAGCAATTATTTATTTATTTGTTCATCTAAGAGATTTCAACAGTTCTGTAAAACTGCGTGAAAGTTTAGATGCCGCTTCATGGTTGATGTTCCAAAAGCTCGAACTAAGCGGTTTGATTCCACCTTTTTCATGCGTACCGCTAGACATTGGAATCAGCTGCCCGAGTGGGTGTTCCCCAATGAATATAGTCTGGGTACCTTCAAGTCGCGAGTGAATCGGTTTCTTCTAGGCGAGCGTGCTCCACCGTAGACCGCATCTTCGCTTAACATCAGGCGGGATGGCGGTCAAACGCAAGCCTATCTACTATAAAAAAAAAAAAAAAAAGATGTGTGATAATCAAGGGTGGACAAGAAGTGAATAAAATACAATCTTACAACATTTATAACGTTTTTTTGCTGCTTTACCATCAGTTTTCGATGTAGGTACGTAATCGTGGGTCACCCCACTAAAATACGCAAATTACAATAATATTTTATACGTTAATATGTAGCTAGTCCTGATATCAAGGTTAGTATGCCGTTCAAAAGTCAAAGAAGGCTTTGTAGTTGGCTATTTATGGATTTGACTGTTCTGTTAACTCATTTAGTAGAGCCACAGAGCCACATCTCACAAGTTCCGTGGGATGTGACGCGTGGGTTAGATTCCCACCCAGGATAAATATTTGTCAAATACTGTATCAGTTATGAATATATTCTCATAGGTACAAGCTCTGCTTAGTTTGAGGCTAAACGGCGTAACGTGAAAGTTTTAACGTTTCCTTGAAATAAAATTGTCGAAAATTGAACTTGAACTCATATGTCCGAAAGCCAATATCATAGACATTAACGTCATTTTAATGTTTCATTTCATTATGAATTTGTATATCTCTAAAAAAACCTCTTTCGAAGGCTAATGAAGTAAGTGTATAAATAACTAGCGGACGCCTCGCGGTTTCACCCACGTAGTTCCCGTTCCCGTGGGAATACAGGGATAAGAGCCTATGTCACCCGGAGAAAGTGCAGCTTCCCAACGGTGAAAGAATTTTTAAAATCGGTCCAGTAGTTTCAGAGCCTATTCAATACAAAGAAACAATCACATCTTTCCTCTTTATAATAGTATAGATATATGTATATAGAGCAATCGCAATGAAGAGTTTCTATCTATAGGTATATAGCTCTTATTGAGTATTATTTACCTGAAGTACCAGTGCGAGACGGCGCCGGCGATGGTCATCTGTTGACAGCCGAGAATGAACTCGCTACCCCAAATGAGGCAAACGAGACACATCCACCACATACTCTTAACCCACAGCGGATTGAATTCGATAGTCTCCATTGTGAACGCTACAACATTAACAATACAATTATTGTTACAAAAACGAAATAAATAAATTGTAATTCTAAGTTGAGAATGGTCACGGACCCCGGTTTCTGTAAAGAATATAGTAAAAAAAAACTACAACATTTACAAGTGTTCGTGTAAAAAGGTCGTAAATATAATTGTTTAGGTCTATTGTCAACCATCACGGTGTGCATATACATTAATTGATTAACAAATTGATAATCTACAACACATAAAAATAAAATATTAATGATTACATTTGATGTTAATTATTACAATCATTTTAAAATTTGACAGATTTTAAATCCAAAGCGTAACCCGTTGTCCTATGTGAGTGACAAACACGGCAACACGACGCTATAAGATGAGACGCGAAAATATTAAAAAGCCATTGTTCATATCGTAGCATCGCGTCTTGTCGTTGGTCGTCAAGTCGACTACGTAGGACAATAAGTAAGCTAAAACTACGTCAGATTCAGTGGCAAATGAAAGCCATGGCCTTTAGAGAAGTAAGCGAAACTATGTATAGCGATGATTACGTGGTTATCACATCTATATCGCATGCTACATTGCGTAGGTTCAAATCTCAATTGAGCTTCAGCTGCATGTGAATAAAATCGAAAGAAAACCATAGCTATATAATATACTCGGCTAGCTAGCTAGCTACAACCCTCGAGTTAAACGCCTGTTATAACTATACTTTAACTTTTGAAACATGAAAATACATATATAAATACTTGACACTGGCAAATGCTAAAACGCGACGCCAAAACCAAAGAAAAAAAAAATAAACAACTTACTTTTAGGGTTGGCACTCTTATTTATAATTTGAGAATCTAAAGATGTTCTGTCGACGCGTTCATCAAATGTGCCGTTGATGAAGAAATTTGTTTTGTATGGAATTCCAGGGTAGTTTGCCGTCGCTAAACAAACCTAGAACATTAAACACATACAGTTTATCTGACCTTTTTCTTATCTTATTAGCTAGGCCTAGTCGATCAATCACTCGATCGAGGTTAATATAGCCCGTTGTTATCGCCAATAGACCCAATCGTATTAGGGTTTATTCTAAGGTTCGGTTTTAACGTAATTTTTGTAGTTTACTCTGAACAAATCATCTATACAAATTAAAATGTAATGTTGTTCGTTGGTAGGTAATCACATTACTTGAGAACGTCTGATCCGATTTTACTATATTTTGTTTTAATACGTTCATCATAGTCCGAATTAGATTTTATGGTAAGATTTTTTTTTTTAAACCCAGTATTTTTTTAATTCTGGAAATACTAAATATTATTTGTCTATGCAATTTTAATATGAACTTAAAAAAACTTACTTTAAACTACTACCACCTACTTTATCTTACTAATATTATAAATGTGAAAGTTTGTATGTTTGTTACTCAATCACGAAAAAACGGCTGAACGGATTTTGATGAACTGGACTGGAATAACATACATAATACTTTTTATATCAGAAAAATGTTAGGTTCCTGTGGGATTACCAAAAATGAACAAGGACAATACCACTACCCACCACCAAATGTCGTCAAGTTTCAAAATACACAATAGTGATGACTATTCTACGTATGACTTGAAATTTGGTGGTGGTGACATTTTTTTTAAATCCACGCTGTCGCGGGTCACATCTAGTGTTTGAATAAAAATCAAATAATGTTCGTTGGTAAGCTCATAGATTGAGAACGCTCAACCGATTTACCTTAATTTTTAAAATTTTCATGATACTTTGAGACCGGAAGCCGAGCACTACCGTAGCGGGTACGAAGTACCAAACATTCAGCTAGTCATTAATATGTATAATCTAATTTTAGTTTCCAACTTAAATTAAACACAACTTTCCTTTTCTTATATGTATTGTAAAAAAAATGATCTAAAAACGAAAACTATACAACTATCATCAATAGTGTAAAACACAATGGATTTGAAGTCGACTCTGAAAAATATCCGAAGCAAAAGAAGACAATCTAGAACCAATTAATTAATTTTATTTCTTCTGTATTGGTTTTTTTTAGTGTGTGCAATAAAGAGTCAATCAATCAACCATATAATTTGTGCATTTGAATCAAAATTTAAGTTATGTATTATTATATTTTAGCCTAGTTTTAATATATTTATTCCACTAGGCCACAGAAAGTTTTAGGCAATAGGTAACATAGACCGAATTAGTTTGTATTCCAAAAATGTACTAGTACCTTTTGTACAAGTAACCTTAACACACTATTTTCCTGTTTATTGTAATTAATTAATTTTGCACTAATTGTTTTCATAAAAAACGTTTGTAAAGGCAGAGCGATTTGATCATATACATTACGTGTGAAACAATAATACAGCTAGTTCCATTGTTTTTGCAGTTGCGTCTCACCTTGACCTTGCGATAGAGCTATCGTGATACTATTCAGGTAAAAGCTCAGCTCGATATCTGAGGCGCGGCCTTCTTTTTTGTTATTAGGACATGTGGGCAGTATAATACAGGGTTATAAGCTTAAGGTGTACGGAGCGGGAAAGGGGTCACAAAACAATTATTATGAGATATCTCTCATCAAGCTCTAAAATTGTAAAAACAACATGCTCTGTTGAGTTGAGATTTCAGTATCTTTCAAGTATATTCATACATAAAATCTATATATCTATAATAGAGCACTACTGTCAAACTGTAGGTCATGTCACTTAAGTACAAGGGTTGTGATTATTTGGTCAAGGATATACATTTTGGCAATCTAAAAAGACTTTTATGCTATAATCCAAAATAAATAAATAGTTTTTGTAGACCGTACTGCCCTAATTCCAGAGTCGACATGCCACCTGAAAGTCTCTTACATGTTTTTTTGTCTACTAGCTATAGTTACTACTCACCACGACAAGCGACCAGAAAGTGAAGAACAGGACAAGGAAGAAGAATGTGATGACTGGCTGCAGGAAGAGTGCTGGGATGGAGGCGAGGCAATGTGCTGTCTCCTTGAACAGCGCGGCCAAGAAAGAGACTCGCGACCGCATCACCCAGACCAGCAATAACAGGATCAGCTACACAGATAAATAAACATACCATGTCATCCAGCTATAACTCTGACAGTCATTGTATGTTGAGTAGATAGTATATATTTCGAATATAAATACTTTGATTTGAACCATATACAATACAGTAAAAAGAACCTAAAAAAGTGAAGTTTTTCGGGTCCAGTTGAAAATCTGCCGCCAAACACCTAGCATAAAAAAAAAATTTGCTAAACTTTCAGCATGGCCTGGTAAAATTGATCACATAAATATCTATTGTTATGTTTAAAATATTTCTTTATTTTATAATTTTATCCTTACTGCTTTAAATAAGACTTATAAGAGTTTACATTAAAACTCGTATAAACAAAATAGGTTTCATGCATACTCCTTTGAGATAAATACTAAAAATAAATAATTTATAAATATTATTTACCGTGATTATAGTTGCGATAATGGAGTACCATAGAAACGCCTTCTCATTCTTAAATGATTCCTAAAAACAGTTGTTAAATTAGTTGTATTATTAATATTTTTTTGTCTATTTCAAGTAGATTTTTGATAAAACTTACAGCCAAAAATGCTGTTGCAGTGAAGCTTCTCTGTTTTGTCCTTAGTTCATGATATGTGTACCATAGCAAACCTGTACCTGCTATGCTCACTATAGACACAACAATCATAAATATCCAGGAGACCAATGATGCCAGTAAGTGAAGTATTGAAACCATTACTAGTGAGCATACTGTAAAAAAAATGCAACAATCATAAATTTATGGAACTTCTGCTGTATGTGTAAGTGTTCTGCTATAGTTTTATATCGTATCTACCAGACTGCGCAGAATGGAGACACGATTTTGGCAGATTTATATACATTTTTCGTCATATACTAGTTATATTTTGACAAATCAACACACCTTTTTTTGTATTTGTCTATTATGTTCAACTATATTATTTCTTTTTTCTTTATAAGTACATCATACATATATTATAATGTAAATGTGACTGTAGCTATAAATCCAATATGCCAGGATTTTATAGCTATAATTGGCAACATAAACTCTAATGCAATTTATCTTTGAGAAACACAGTCATTATGTATAACTTGTTAGGAAGGCAAAGTTGTCACATAATGTAAAATATATATATCCACAAACAAGTCTTCACATAAGTATTTTAGGTTTTAATTCTTTATATCTCATTAAATTATATATTATGGTTATGATAGTTTAGTGGTTCAAATCCCAACAATAAGTAAAGGAAAATTTCATGAAACCACAGCATGGTTGAAGGATACTTTCTAGTACTCGGCTGGCTACCACCCTCAAGTTGAAAATTTTCTGTCAAGTGACTATCGCTGTTCTGGCAGGCAGCCTTACTTGAGAGTCAGTTCTATTCCAGGGTAGGTGTCACTAGATTAAATTTTGCCTATCTAATTCATATCACAGTTTAATCAGGCAATCACATAGGAAAATACATATAACTATTGTTTATACATATTTATACACTAATAAATCAGGTCATGCCCCCTAGGGCAAGTTTAAAATTAAATGAGCATTTTGGATTAACTCTATTGTACAACAGCATAGGGTTCAATTTTGTGTTACTTTTCATTACACAACATTTACTACATCCATTTTATCCAGTGTGTGAAGGTGACATCATTGGTGACTCAGTGTCGCTATTTTATTCAGTCGAATTCCCTCCCACCTCCCTCAATTACCTAGAATTTTGTATTCATGTGGTTTGAATGAAGTCATTTCAATTTAAGTCTTCCATAGACACATACTGAAACTGTTCCTGATTTTGGAGTCAGGCACAGCTATACACTACCAAGCTTGTTCCATACAAACACAGCCTATATGCATCCACCAACATGGTCACTATCCAGGCTGTGCCAGTCTAGAGCAGGCTTTTATTGTAAAGTGAAATGGGGAAAAGCAGCAGACAAAAGCTAGCAATTACTTACTGAATGCTATAATTACACATATGATCATTTCTTTCCAGGATGAGTATAGATCTGAAAGCATCTGCTCAACTGTATCCCAGCTATTTAGCAAGTCATAAAAATCTGTAAACACTTTCTTTGCAATATCTTGAGATTTCTTAGGGAAGCATCTGTTTAGCAGTGGAAATGTATCATATACTGGAAGTGTGGGGCACGGGCCAATAAAATCATGCAGTTTGGGAGAATTAGTCACTGTGGCTACATCTATGTCATATCTGCATAGATTTGATCCTGTTTCCCGGTAAAAATTTTGCAAGTCAATCAAACTCTCCATGTTTTTGTTTGGACATTCTTTCACACAAATCTTTAGTGATCTTTGCAATTCTTTTACATCCATAAAGAAAAGATACTTTTTGTCAATAGTACTGATGCCTGCCAGTGGGAAATTTATGAGTTTCTGGTTACTTTTTACTCCACAAGTGTTTCCAAATGAGTCAAACCCATTGATAAGTCTTTGAGGGTTTCCATACACAAAGGATATAGCTGCTACTATTATCTGAAATGAAACAAAAGTGTAATTCAATTTTGACCTTAGACTGGATCTACAAACTCACTCCTAATGCTTTGTGCATAACATGGCAGAAGGTAGCTTATAAAAGTTAACATTTTTGCAATAATGCTCAATTTTGGTATGCAGATTTCTATGAAGGTTAAAGTTTCAAAGGGAATCCATCGATATATGTCCAAATGTAAATTGTTCACATTGAACTTACCATCAAGATCCAAAATATAACGTAGATAATTAGCCACAACACATCAGTGCAGCCTTTTTTCGGGGTTTCATTTTGAGGAGCTATTTCACTTTGTGCACATCCCATCTTGTACTTTAGAAAAAAACACTTAAATCTACACGGTTCCTAGTGGATTGTATATAGACGTGGGAAGCACAAATTATTAAAACATCGTAAAAGTATTGTTTGAGTGACACGGGTGAAGCAAGCAAGTCAACTCATAAAGTAGTAGAATAAATTAGAATTAGAAGTAAAATTAATTATAATGCATAATATACAATACAATATAGTCGGCCTGAACCCGTCTTTTATAAAGTATAAACAAATATTGGTTGGCCGATGGCTTCTGTCTGGCTTGGCTAGCCGCTTGCCGCTTGGGTATTTTTTTTTATTATTCGTCGGCAAATGGAAACGGAGACCTTTGCACTTGCCAGTGTCAAGTTTTCTGTTTGTTTTCTCTGGGAATTTTCTAACATAAAACTTAACTTTCTTCTTAACATGCAAATTCAAGCAGAAAACTGTTTCTTTCATGAGTGAGGTTAAATACATACTCCGATTTAGACTTATTTTGCTTGATTTATCATATTAGGTCGGTGAATGAGGATACGTATTGAAACTATCGAAATAGTTGACACTGGCAAATGCACAAAGTGTGATGCCAAAAAAATCTAATAAATAAATATTTAACCTAAAAAGTTTGTGTTGGTTAAAGTAGAAGAATTTTTTTTTATTTTCTTTATATTATAAAGCAAGGCAATTTTCTTGTTGTTTAAAATTAACTATTATATTTTACTTAAAATGAATACAACTACTCTGTTACAATTCAAAACTGTGTTGATAAATAGTTTTTCTAGACGATATTTTAACAGCAATATCGCTTCGGTAACGAAAGTGCACAGAGAAACTTATACTAGAACGTATCCTACTGCGGTTGTATTCTCAGATGGATCTTCTATAAATATCAGATATCAAGAACCTCGAAAAATCATAAAGGTACGGAAGAAAATCGTATTGTTTATTATCGTTTTTGTAACTACATATAATTATAATAGAAATGTTACTACATAATAAATAACAAAAATGTTACTTAATATATTTCGATGAAATAATCCTCAAGTTGAAAATCTGCCGCCTAGCATCTAACTGTTTGTTCCGGCAGCCTCACTTGAGAGTCAGTGCCAGCTAGCCATTCCAGGCTAGGTGTGGTTTACCATCTTCGACCACACCTTCACTTAACATCAGGTGAGCTGTGGTCAAACACCTAGCCTGTCAACTATAAAAAAAATCGTGGAAATAAAATCCTTTGCAACTCATGGACTAGGGCCTATAATCCTTAACTGCTTTAATTACACTTTCGCATTTTGCAGTTCTATAGATAAGTATCAACACAATATACAGCTCTGTTTGTTAATTGGGTAGTATCTCTGCCACACTTGTTACTAGCATCCTTTTAATAAGCTGAGGGGCATGGATTCAATTCATGTTCAAGACAAACATTTGTGTGACATACATAGATATTTATTTTGTTCTGTGTCAGGCTGTTATATTTATGGACTAAAAGTATAAAATTTACACTATAAGATTAGTGTGTGTGACTAGATTGCCCTGTGTGAAATGTCCTCTAGTATTTATTACATAAGTATAATTATGATTACATAAGGAAGTTTGTGTAGAATTGGTACTCGAATATTGGCAAAGTATAAATTCTAGGGAAGAAAAGAACTATATGGTGACCTCTGACTTTTCAGATCAGTTTATTAAGATGGACTATTTACTAATAACTAATATTCCTATTTATAAAGGCTAAAGTAAAAATAATAATAGAAAAAAGCTACAAAGAACATTATTTTACTGAACTAATACTAAACCATGATCAATATTTTACAGGTACTGAAAAAAACATAATAATAATTAAAGACGTGTTTTGTTACAGCTGCCTTTAAATTTATCTACTTTATCTGAAGAAGAAAGAAAATTAAGATTAGAAAAACGTAAACCAAAGAGGAAAGTAAAGATAATGGATGATATTGAAGATGACTTTAATGCTAAGAAATATTTAAAGTATATGAAAAAGTAAATGTGATCAAAACAATATTAGTTGTAAAAATCTTTCATAGGTAGATGTAATATAATATTAGAAAAGTTACCATGTTTTTTAATATTCAGGTTGCATTATGAGATTTTGACAATCAACATTTTTGAGAAAAATGCATACTAGAAGAGCTCATTGCTTCTTCATGTTAATTTGAATACTTGCCCAAATTAATGTGTGATTTGGTAATAAGTTAACCAAATAAAAAGAATACATGTTGGTGCAGGCTACATTGCTCCCATATAGAATAAGAATTATACTGTTAAAAATGCTACTGTGTTAGAGTTAGAATTTGAATGGTGGCAGGTGCATGCAAAATTACAGGGCTATTGATTTTTTGTGCATTTGTCATTGTATTGTAGAGCCTGTCCCATAATACAGCACTTAGCTAAAACTGATATGCCACTTCAACCCACATAAACCACAGCAGAAACAAAACTGTAGTGGTTTGTAGTGGTAGAAGAGACAATCAACAGTAAAAGCTTTTAGATGTTTTTTATTTGGAAAGTGTCCACAATAGTGTGGTCTAAGTTAGAGATTATAAATTATTATTAATATCAAGTTTGTGTGTTTGTTAATGTATGTTGTTAATTCTCTTAAGTAGAAATATAATAAAAGCGTTTTAGTGGGAACACGGAAAAATTATGTTGCATTATATTATCATAATTAATTTTTCTTTTTTATTATTATATTGTATCTGAAAGTGCTAAATTATACTCATGCTCGAAATAATGTGGTAAAACATGTCTTTTCGTGTTGTGTCCAAAACTCCATAGAGGCTTCTAGACAAAGACACCATTGGGGTATGGTCTGAACTAAACCTTAACTGTGTTTCTAAGTGTCTTCAAATCAAGAGTAAACAGGTTCCTTCTAGGTAAGCGTGTTCCATCCTAGACTGCATCGTTGCTTAACATCAGGCAGGATGTGGTCAAACGCGAACCTATTCAATATTAAAAAAAAACGAGTCTTAAAAACATGGACTAATAGTTGTATTCGCGGTGTTACCCGCTACATGTTTTCGGGATATAAAGTAGCACATGTGCATTGTAATCCAGGGTCTCAGCTACCTCCATACCAAATTTCATTCAAATCCGTTCCGTAGCTTTTACGTGAAAGAATAACAAACGTCCACCCACAAGGTGGACAGACGACCTAGTAAAGACCGCAGGAACGCGCTGGATGCGAGCCGCTTCCAACCGGTCTTTATGGAAGTCAATGGGGGAGGCCTATGTCCAGCAGTGGACGTCCTACGGCTGAAATGATGATGATGACCCATCCAAATTTTCACATTTATAATATTAGTGGGATTTGAGACTTGCAGAATTAATTAAATGGAGTGCAAAATAAATCTATGACTTGTACCAGACTAGGCATGACGAGTCAACCATGACTTATTTTATACAACTTTAACCTCCCTCAGATGAAGAACTACCTATAACTTGCTTTTAAATTTTTATGACATAATTATTTTCGTGAAAATATTGAAACCCTGGCAAACACTGGCAAATGCACGTTGTGCGACGCCAAAAACAACGAAGTGTTGTAAAAAACTTGTGCTTAGGTGGTAAATGTCTAAATGATAATGGAGCTGGAAGTTTAGAATTGTTTTTAAAATAATAAATCCAAATTACCTATTTGCATATACTGCTTAATTTACAAAATAAATAGCAGACGATAAAGTTCATTAGATCGTAAACCATACAGAATATAACCAAGCTATTGATAAAAGTGGGTGAAATGTCATACTTGTGTACTTTGTAACCTCCAAATTATCTTACGTAAGACCAATCAAAACGAGAAGAAATGGGGAATAAAGTGTCTGCTGAAGCCGCTTTTAGCTCAAACCCAGCCAGTGGCAATGTTAATCCACCATCAGAATGTCCAATGCACCAGAAAACCGAACAGAAACAGGAAACGAAGCCTTCAGAATGTCCAGTTCAACATGGCCAAGACATCAATCCTTTCAATATGGTAATACATATATTATTATAATTATTATTATTTCATATACTTGAAAAATTAGTCAACATTTTATACAATCACATTACTACAAAGTAAAAATGTTAGAACGATAACATTCGCTTTTTATTTTTAGATGCCTCCAGCAAACCAACAACCTGCCCCAGATCAACCATTCTCTCTTCCCACACAGCGGCAAGTCTCATCTATCCCTCGTGCTATGCCTGATGGCTCCACTGAGTTTTGGGTTTACCCAAGCCAGCAAATGTTCTGGAATGCTATGTTACGCAAAGGCTGGCGTTGGAAAGATGAAGATATCAAGCAAAAAGATATGGATGACATTATTAAAATACACAATGCCAACAATGAACAGGTGAAATTTGGTTTAATACATTTTTTATCCTTTTCGGTATAAATTATAGAATAACTTTTAAATTTTTGTTTAGGCATGGCAAGAGGTACTGAAATGGGAAGCACTTCATGCTAAGGAGTGTGGTCATCCAAGACTCAAAAGCTTTGGAGGAAAAGCAACTGAGTACAGCCCCAGAGCCCGTTTCAGGGCATTACTTGGGTAAGTATCCAAAAACACTTTGTTTTAAATATAAACATAATATCATTAACTTATTTTAGTAGTTTCTAATTTTTGTTTTGTATTCCAGGTATGAACTACCTTTTGACCGCCATGATTGGATTGTTGATAGATGTGGAAAGGATGTCCGTTATGTCATTGACTACTATGATGGTGGAGAAGTTGATAATCGATATGAGTTCGCTCTTCTTGATGTTAGGCCTGCTATGGACTCTGTTGAAAATATGTGGGACAGAATGAAAGTCATGTACATGAGATATCGCTATGAGCTTATTGGCAAAAAACAAAATGCAAAACTAACTAATTAAAATAGGTATACCTAAATTAGTTTGAGACCTTGTTCATAAAAAAAATTACTTGTTTTAGAAACCTCCAATAGCCATAAAATGTTTTGTTAGCTAAGCATGATTTAGAATGCTGACTATACATTTTGTCTATATATATGTAGGTTTTTAAACATGTAAGTTTTAAGAGTAAGGAGCTTGTAAGGTTACTATTAAAATTGCATAGGTATGTTATGTTTTTTAGCTGTAGCAAGTTTGTTCTCTTAATATATTTATTTACCTAAAGTAGTTATTTGTGTGGGGTTCTTCTGTCGGCAACATTGTCACTGTGGAAACTCTTTGTGATTATAAATCAGTTAAATTAAATTTTGTAGATTTATTATTATAGGATGATGTACTTATCCCACCAAAAATCTCAATCATGTTTTATCATTATGTATCACTGTCCTCATGTTCTGCTTATTTATAGAAGCCAAAAATATTTAATAGATGGTTGGAAGTATTAGACATGGTAAGTGTGAATTATAATAAAAACAAAACTTTAGTGCAAAAGGGTTGTCTTTCTTATGGCTTTTCATAGAGTATGTTCAGTTTAGTATAATACTATGTTTAAAACTGCACTTGTTACCACAAAATCTCAAAACATATTTTCTTTTATAATTTGTTCTATACCAAGAATTATCTTTAGTACCATAACTACTAACTAAAAGGTTGGTATAGTAAGTTCACACTGTTAATGTAGTTAAATATATATATATATATATATATATAATTATACTTGTGTTTACCACTGATTTGGTAATGATTGATCACAAATGTTTTATTAGCTCTGTGTCACGAAGTATGAGGCAAATGTTATAATTATCACTATTTGGTTTCCACATGATAACAGCTCAAAAATTAAGAATTATTGTTCAATTACAATTGTAACAGTAACCTGAATAACAATAACAAAGCATTGATATGTAGTAAAAAATAAATTGTTATGAGTATTATTGAATATTTTATTTGTCTAAAAATAGTTCAGGTCTCCATTGATAATCCTATGCTGATTGTTGATTGTCCCTTGCATTCATTCTTGAATAATTCAACTTGTTGTTCAATGTAGCCTTCAAAATTGTTATATGGACAGGCAGGCAATACTTTGAATCTTGGTTTGCCTTTGTTGCAATGGTAAACTGACCTCAAAATGAGTACTGGTGGTTTGTCTGGAAATTTTGTACCTAAAAAGGAACATTTTGTTACACAAGATTTTTACTAAACCAGATCAGCCCTCTTTTTAAATATAATTGTATTGTCACCGAAAATACACTAAATTTGAGTCCAATGGGACATCGGGAAGTGGGTCTAATTTAGCTTTCAAGATTTGATTACAGACCGAGAGACAATGAGACAGGCAAAACTAAATTAAAGCTTGTAAAAACTGACTGCTGGGGCATAGGCTAACATTATAGTCTAATAAAAACATTTTATTCCTTAAAATGATACCTATATCAATTTGTAGAATCCAATAGAAGTCACTCATTTCAAACAGAAATGATGCATTGTTAGCATCATGTTCAAGTACTGCTCCTTCATACTTTACTATCAACTGTGCCAATAACTTCCTCTTTAATTTCTCATTGTTGAGCAAATCTTGAATCTGAAATATTAATTGGTAACATATTTATCCTTTTACAATTGAAGCTACATCTCTACAGAGTATAAAACAAAGTCACTTCCCGCTGTCTGCTAGCTTCGATCTTTTAAACTACACAATGAATTTTAATGTGGTTTCCATCAATAGACACAAGTGATTCAGAAGTGAGGTTTACATGTACAATAAATGCATATTATAGCATTATAGAAAAAATATGTGTAGGTCCCTAGTTGAGTAATATGGGTAATTTCTTACAAATAGTGAAGAAAGTTAGTTTTAAATAAATTGTTTATAATATTGCAACAGCTGCACTTCAATGTTTAGGTATTACTTAAACTAAAGATTGGAAATTTTTGTGAAATTACCTTCTTGTTTAAAAGCTCTGTTACCATTGGAACATAATCCATAAGAACTCCTGATTGATGCATCCTACAATGACAAGAAAAAAATCAGAGAAAATCAGTGTTAACACAGAAGTGAAGAGCATAAGGAATTCCAAGTTATATTAAAGTATAATAATGTTGATGTATGAATGATACAAATGAACAAAAAAATACAATTATTATTTTTATTTTATTTGTATGAGTAAAATGCCCCTCTTTCGGCTAGTACACATCAAGCTTATAGCCATAATACATAATTATATAAAACAGCACCTTTGCTTATTTCTTTAGACAAGGTATGTTAGAGTGAAAAGTGAATACTTACGGTGGCAAAGTGATATTGCCAAGAGATTTTGTGAGTAGTGGTGACATTATTAACTCTGCATTTGTAGAGTTTGGATATCTTACCAGCAGCAATGCGGAGTCTATACCAGGATTTTCTTCAACCCTAAAACAATATGTATAATAAAACAATGTCAAAGAAAGGCTTTTAAGATAATATGCACTGTTCTAAAAACTATAACAAATTACTTTCCTTCATAGTTTTTGATTTTAAGATAACTAAAACTAAATAAGATTTATAGAACACAACAAGAAGAAAAATGAGACCCCTAGAACTTACTCTTGATTAAAAAGTTCTGGAAGCATTGAGGTGTCCACTTTGAGCTTTATAAGAAATTCCACAACATGGCTGCCAACCCAGACTTCTATTTCGGCTTCTGTTGTCAAAGCATCACCAAGTAGCGCACTGTATTCAAACAGTGCTCGAGAATTTTCATCTTCATGCAACTTTTTTACCTGTGAATAATTATGTTGGATGATTATCCAAATGAATCAGACACTGGTGAATGTTAATATATTTTTAGATTCAAGAATATTTAATAGAAAAAAACAAAATGTCTCTATTTAAACACTAACCCCAATCTTGTGGTGTTTGATCATTCATGTAAAAAGTGTTGTCAATTCAGTGATAATAACGGGAAGTTTTTGCTACAACAATATATGATTACTAAGCAGTTTTCTTACCTGGTGACATTTATACAAATTTACCAGCTCTGATATCACATCACTTAGTGATTTAGGATCTGACTCATTCCATTTTGCCAAACTTGGTACTTTATCCTCCAAGAAGTTTTCATCAACACTACTAAGAAATGTATCATCATCAAATCGAAAATCTGGCGCAAACCAAGGCATAGAAGGATCAAAAATAACTTCCCATTTCAGTTTTTTCGAGCAGTAGGGTAGTACTAATCTAAATTGACACTCTCCTCCCACATAGCATCCAGTAACTCTTTCAAAGTCAACTTTAGTTTTACACAATCCTAAAATAGAAAAATTAAATTAAATCTCACTATGTCGCCCGGTCTTAATAAGTTGTCTGAATGCTATCGCAGTTAGTCTAGGATATGGAAGGAAGTAGAAAAACTAACTCTGCCGGAGTGGTAATAGGTATTTCATCTTTTAAAAATTGGTTATGTTTCTACAGCTTCAATTTTCATAAGATACTTGATGAGTGAGATCATGGTTTTGGAGTTAAAGCTTTCGGGCCGTCGGATTACTAGCTACATCCCACCCCTATTACTTACCAAGTTTTAAATCTTCATACACATTTTTAACGTATGGGCGAAAAACCGGAGCTATTTCATTTAAAATTCCTGAAGTCATTATTTATATGTTAACTGTAATTAAATGAAAACATCAAATATTCAAGCAACTTTACTATGGTAAAAAATCACAAAACAATAAAGTTTTTGAAGTTAAAAAACGAAGGATAGGTGAATTAATGAAATGAGTACAGACATAACAGCAGGGTTGGATTCGGGTACGTTGAAAAATATAGTACAAGACTATCAAAATAGTAGTACGCCGATAGTACACTTTTTTTTTAAATCTTACATTGTTTAAAAAAAAGCTATTAATCAATAAAAAAGATAGTTGGAAACAACATGTTTATACAAAATTTACTCCTGTTTTATATTATGTAAGTTCTTGACTATTATTTTCTTCAGCCTTAGCATGTAATGATAAAAACATCTCTTAAAAACTGCGAGTATACGAAAGAATAAAATCGGTACAGTTGCCACTTTTACTGCATTTTTTTTTCTTAGATTTTGGCGTCGCACCCCAAGCATTTGCCAGTGTCAAGTGACACTTTCAAGTTTCATAATTTAAATACACAAAATGCGAAGCCACAATCAAAAAAGATAAAGAAGAAGTATTTCTTGACAGCTTACCACAACACAACTCAATGGTTTGGCTTTAAACGGGTGTCATATTTACCTATTTTGGTCTTTTATAAGCGAAGTAACGAAATTGTAGTATTTTTCCGTACTATCCTTAGATATGGATACTATCTAGTACGGAGCATGAAAAAGTAGTACAAATACTATAATTATAGTACGAAATCCAACGCTGCATAACAGACAGACCATAGCTGACAATGACATCTGTAACTCGTCACTGATTGACAGTGACAGCAAAGTGTAAATTTTATTTTTCCATCTTCTTTGATTTTAGCGTCGTATTTTGTGTATTTGCCAGTGTAAAGTGCTTTAACATTATCAAATTTTTGTTAAAAAGTAGTCAAAGCCCAGTGGTCAAGTCCGGTTCATATCTGTTAAATCCAGTCATGCTTTAGTATAGTAGTGGTGACTTTACTATAATCTTTGCTATTATTATCACCAGCCCTAGTACAGCTATAGCAACATAACAAAAGCTTTGACGGAAATTTGGAAATAGCATAAAATTATATTTTAGCACATTGTATCATTTGTTCGTTAATTTATGATTAAAAAACCGTCTTTATAGAACCTGATACTTGAAAATTACTAGTTTTGAAAAATATGATAATGCAGTGACAAGATTTTTTGCATGTTATTTGTAAAATTCGAAAATCGCTAAAAGCTTTTTCATACTGTAAGTTGTGCTTATCATATGCCTGAGATTATTGTGAGATGCTATATAATTTTATAGCTTGTATTTTATGTGTAGCTCTTTATTACACTGACAGCCGTGACAGCCAATAGCCCAATAACAAGTACAAGATGGCGAATTTAGTTCCGATTTTGGCCACGTGCCAAAAGATCCTTGTAGCACTATACCTCAGATTAAACAGATGTGTATGCATTGACGTCACGCTAAAATAGATAAGGAGAGTTAAATTACTATAGCCATGAGCAGGAAGGAGACAGAATGTTTATTTTTGTACCTTTCGCCGATACCGGTTTTTTCATTGGCAATCTGTCACATTGTAATAGAAGTTTGCGAAACAAACTAGCGGTCGGCGTAATTATTATTGATTTTATTAGTTTTACGTTGTGTATTGTGTTTGTTTTGAGACAGAGTCTCGTCTAATATCGTTGATAACTTTTTTAATATAGGTGGTTGCAGCATCGTAGGTTGTAAGAGCCACAGTGAGAGAAAAATCAGTGGCATCACATTTTACTCGTAAAGCACTATACGATTGGTTTTCATTTTTGCTGTCAGCGCCATCTACTGGATAAATTTTTTTCTTAGGAACACATACGGCCGCTATTTTTTTCAATCATTTCATTGGTTGCTAGTGTCGTGTCTGCCAATCAGCGAATAATATCGATATTTCGGTAATGATAATATCATGACTGATGATTTTTTAAAATATAGAAAACAGAAGTTAGTGACATATTATTATTACGTGTCATATGTTTTATTGTATACCATAATATTTTTTATGTATTATAGTTATTATCCTGACGATTACGATAACTTTGATCCATATACGATAATTTTACGGCCACGATAGCTACCAGGTTTCAGGTTATGAACACTGATTCTGATCCAAAGAATAATATTTGTTCTGATCACTCGTCTGAGATTTGTAGTCGCCGGTTGAAAAAAATTGCTCTACTTTGGTAGTGTAATTTTTTTCAACCGCCTTTTGTCATTGGCATTGTCGCATAAAGTGGCTGTCGATGTCATTTTGTATCATGAAATTAAAACTAAATTTTTGTTCATTCTTTTTAATCTGTGGTGAAAATTGGAGTCAAGAATAACACACATCTTTGAAATTCGCATTTTTCAGTTTTTCGGAGGTTTCATCACAATTAACTTGTTCTCCGTTGAATGGAATAAAATTATGAAAGAGATGAACGCGGCAGCGCAGAATAACATTTCGGATCTCTTAAAACTAGCCAGGAAATTTAACTGTTTTTATCTATCGGGTATGTACACGCTTATGTCGGTATTATTTAAAGTTCATTTTTATTCCAATAAGACTTACACCAAGAATTTCCCGGTTTTCTTTGGTCTTTTTAGGTTTACATCAAGGGATATGTAAACCGTTCATAGTAGCCGGACATCAAGTCGGATTAATTCGGCCGGATGTTATGAAGCATTTACAGAGGTTTCCTGAGGTATGTGCATCAGATATTATAATAGTTTAAAAATCTGCTCCCTATGAACTAGTCATAATTGGTTCCATGTGTTTGGTCATTATACCGACGAATGTATGTATATATATGAGATATGTTACAGTAGAGTATGTTATGTTGTTTAAAAGCCTTATTTTAATAGATGTTTGTGGTAACATTAATTTTTATTGTACTCATGCCTACTAGCAATAAGAATTAAAATAGTGATGGAATCTAAGCTACACCAATTTAAAAATATAATCCAACTAGATTCTGTGACAAATAAACAAATTGTCTACTTATTGTGTTCTTATAAAAAATACTGTAAAGTTAAGAGATATTATTTATCTGATTTCTTGTTAATATGATTCTAATCTTGTGTTGTCTGGTAGTGTTGCAGAACAACTTCATTTCCTCCCTTAATATATAACAATTATATGTATTATATATTACACTATTGTTTTGGCAGAATGGTGTAGAATTAATATTTTGCGAAACTTTGTAAGATTACTACATAAATAGAAGTGGCTTCTACCCTACATTTATTTAGTTTGATCAAGATCATATTATATCATTAATATATTATAACCCATGATAATGCAAGAAAAGTAGACATTGATTATGATTTTCTATTAACTTTCAATATAAATCTTGTATTAATTTACTATTATTTTATACTGATGTTAAAATAGTCTGAATTATCCTTCTTGACTTACCTTGAAACCACAGTGAGACTGAGAAGGAAGTAATCTAACTTCCTGTAAGTATGATTAATTCATAAATTCTGGGACAACATTACGGTGAAGTTTGTAGAGTTATAACTTATATTAAATACCTATTATAAAAAAATAAAAGGATTTTTTTTTCTTTAAGGCTACATATAGTATGATATAAATATAAAAAAAAACCAATTACTAAATTTGGCCCAAAAAACAACAACAAACAGGACAAGCTAAATAAATCTGTTTAATTAGTCTACATAAAGATATGGTAGAGATAAGATCTTCTAAATTTGAAATACTTACCATGACAATATAGAGTTTAAAATAATATAGTTACTTCATAAATTTGCATTCTTGTATATATACATTTTCTTTATACATATTTATATTTTAAATAGCACGCACATTAAATACAAATTAAATGAATCAAAAATAATATCATACTTATTAATGCTGGTTACAATTTTCTTAGTGTACTTTACTTGTAGGTGTTTAGAATTGCTGGAAAATTTGTGGAATTAAACCCAGCATTCCGAGATTACAAAGAGAGGACATTGAAAGTTGCAGACATATTACAAAAATTGAGAAAAGAAAATGAAATTATTGCTCTTAAAGGATGGAGAGATGAGGTATGAACATTAATCTTATATAGTCTATTTTACTGGTTCTATGTAGTTTGTATTAGCTTATCATGTAAATATCTTCATTGAAACTGGCATAAACCAAATATCAGTAGAGTGGGTATAAATGTCACATAATGTCAGGAATGTGATTTTATTATATAGGAATCGACAAATACAGTATAGATAAGAAGATTTTTGATTGAACTGATTATTTAATTATAACACATAGTTTTTAATTTTTCTGTTATCAAGACATTTTCTCAATTCAATGAGAAACATTATTTATAAGCGGTTTCTTTAAAACAATTCTTATTGAGATTGCTTTTAATCCTATTAGGATTGCAATGATTGACATTGAATCTTGAAATGTATTATGGGAATTTTCTTGTTTTCATGTGCTGTATACTCAATGTAGTAGGTTTTATAATTTTTTACGAGAAAATATACAGGATTTAACATAAGCTGGACATATGTCATGTGGACTGTTTATCTCAATGCCACACATTTTTGTTTTTCCTATTAGTGTTATTGCTAATTGAATGTTACTTTGTCTAGGTCTGTCAGTTGGTCTGGTTCTGCAAAAACTAGATTTATGATTTTTAACAGTTTTTTTTGTATGTTCAACTTGAAACAAAAAATATTTTTTACCTAAATAAGTAACATTTGATAAACAAGAAAAAACTTTACTAACCCAATGTTATGATTTGAAATAAAAATGTGTGGCTCATTATTTGAAGCTTTTAGGTTTTACATTTTCAACCTTACAAGAGTTTATGTAAATATACCCACACAATATTAAATTATAACTGTGTAGTTTGACTGTTGTTGTATTATTGCAGTGTTTTGAAGTGAGTGCTCCATTATATCATGAGAGTTTACTGGAGATGGACAGGAGCGCCATCTGTCTGTTTGGCATCAGGAACTATGGAGTCAGTGTTACTGGCTATCTGAACCATCCCACTAAAGGGCTCTGCATCTGGCTACAGCAGAGGAGCTTTACCAAACAAACTTGGCCAGGTAACTAAATAGTTTTTATAGTTTTTTAAAAGATTAGGAAAAAAATATTTTTTACAGGTAAAATTAATTTACAGTAAGACAATGTATGACAACTTATAATTTGTCTTATATGGCGTGTTTTTTTAATGTGATATGTTCAGAGACACAATTGCTAAATTACCAATATGTACTCTTGAGATACAGATACATAATTATGATAAACCTCTCTCATTTTAAAAAGAAATTTAGTCTAATAGAAAATCTTAGGAGAATTTTCCTATGACTTTTATCCTCTAATGACCTTTTAGGAGAATCTTCCCCTCCCTATGACATCAGTACCAAATACAACTTTTATAAAGTAACTCGATAGTTCTCTAAAAGTGACTAAATTAAATTTAAAGCTTCATTTGATGACTGTTTAATTTTTTTAATGTGAAAATTAATGAATGTTTTTAATATTTAATGCTTCCTCATTCACATTAATGTTATGTTTATCTATTTTTCTGTATAACAAACAAATGATATTGGTAAGCGCATAATTTGAGAACCGCTGAAGCGATTGATCTGATTCTTTTTTAAATGTCTTGATCCTTTAAATGATGTTTATATACCACAACACCATCTACAATGTAGCAGACATTTATCTAATATATGAAATAATATGCCAAGTGCTAGTCAGACTCGCGCACGAAGGGTTCCGTATCATTATCTTTAAAAACGGCAAAAAAAAATACGTTTGTTGTATGGAAGCTCCCTTAAATATTTATTTTATTCTGTTTTTTAGTATTTCTTGTTCTATAACAAGCATTCCGCTATCGGCAGAAATACAATATCTGAGATACAGCCTGGTGACAGACGGAGAGCGGATTCTTAGTAATAGGGTCCCGTTTTACCCTTTCGGTACGGAACCCCAAAAACCAGAATTGAGGATTATTAATGTGTACAAAATTTAAAAGTGTTACATATCTATAGGATTTAATTTTTCCTTTTAAGATCAAAGTATTTATTTACGATAACAGCAGCTCAGGGTGCCGAGTATTGAAAAGTAGTATTTATTTATATTCTCTTTGGCCTGGGCTTTACTATGAACTATATTTTAAGTACAAAGTTTTCTGAAAACAAGTTAACCATTTACATTACAATAAGCCTCTGCTGTTTAGCTTGCAAATGTTGAAGATATGCAAATGAACCAATAGCATGCTCGATTCTAAAGTTGTATAATGTGTATTGTTATTTCTAAAAGTCTGGGTTGTTATTATACTGATGGTAGTAGGTATATTTAATAGTTCCAACGACCTGGTAACGTTAAAAACGTTATATAATAATAAGAAATAGGTTTATGTTTGATCGTCATCTCACCTGATGTTCATTGATGATGCGGTCTAAGATGGAGCATTTTGCCTAGAAGATACAGGTTCACTTCGACTTGAAAAACCCAGATTATATCCTACGGGAAACACCAACTCAGGCAGCGCATTCCACTGCCTAGCAGTACGCACAATGAACATGGAATAATATCGTTTCGTTCGAGTTTTTGGAACGTCGACCACGTACGATAAACGTAAATCTCTGTTCCGATGTGGTTGATCACATTTGTTATCAAATCAAACCGCCCGCCGTTACTCAAGTTTGTGCATGTCAATTTCGATTTTTAGGTTTTGCTCTTGCTCGTCGTATTTACATATCTACATATATGTATTTTAAATAAATTTACTTTTTCTGATTTTTTTACACCGCTAACAGTAATAGCTTTGCCATCTGTTTTGTCCAAAAACCATCGTGAAAACTGTTGTTTTGGTTGCCTGTAAGAAATCACTAGCTGGTAAGGCCGCCGTTTTACTACTGCTAATTAAGTTGGTGTACAATAAAGTTATATTCTATTTTACTCGAAAAGTACAAACTAAAGCTAATATTGTATTAAAATAAAAAGATCATAGATACGGATGTTATGTGTGGAATCGATTAGTAAGTATCGAAAAACGTTATAATATCACGTTTGATTCAAATTTCTATCAAGTCGATAGTTCTTTATTGCGTTCCCAACTTTTATGTATTAATGTACGTTCAATTTAAATAAAAGAGGTTTTTTGTTCAAAAGCACAATAGATAAAAACTTATAATAATAATTAGTAGGTACTACATCTCGAAAAAAATCGGTTTCTGTAAAATTGTATCCGGAGTAGTAGATATATGTACCTACTAATTATTAGGTATGTATACATTGACTATATGTACAATGTACAATTATACGTACATAATATGGTTGCATTATCTACAGAGTTATTTGTAACTAACCGGCCATCACTCGCAAGGCAGATTAAGATTATCATGCATAATGACTTTTGACAAAACCTTTGACTTTTCATAAAAGTATAATTATAAAAACAACTTTAAAATGTTTGTATGAAAAATACTTTAAGTTTTATAGTTGTAAAACTCGTTTCCTTTGTCTGCGATCTGCGATCTTTTTTGTATGAAAACGCATAATGCATATATTTATAAATTCGGGTTTTTAGTTGTATACTGTGTTTTATTTAACTTTTTTATATACATACAGGAATATTTTTAAAGAAAGAGACGTCTACCCTACTTTTCGTATATCGTATATTTAATACAGGAAAAGTACACAGTACCGTCCCATATACACTAATACAATATAAAAAATATAGTTATTACTTATCAAAGTCTTAATTAGTAATGACCGTGTATAATAATAAAAAAGTTGAATAAAACCGGTACACATTATGTAACTAGTTCTTTATTTTGTGGACAGGCGCTATTCTTACCATCAGGAGAGCGTTTCGTTCGACTCGTTAATTTTTACATTAAAAAAAAAGAAAAATTGTGATGAATACAGAGAACATAGAAATAATACAGAATACGGAGTCTCATTCCAGATTCACTTCAACTCTCTGTTTTTAGTAGCTTTTGTAGCGATGCCGATGTAGGGATTTTTAGCGATGATAGCTCAGTGGTTAGCGCCGTTCGGGTTCAAAACCTAACGGTGAGCTTGAGCTGCCGGTAAAGGAAAACTTCACGAGGAAACCATAGCATGGAGGTAGGGTACTCTCTAGTAGGTACTCGGCGGGCTAGCTACCACCCTCAAGTTGAAAATCTGCCGCCAATCATGTGACGGTGTGTTCCGGCAGCCTCGCTTGAGAGCCAGTTCTATTTCAGGCTAGGTGTGTTTACCAACTTCGACTACACGGTCACTTAACATCAAGTGAGCTGTGGTAAAACACATAGCTTGTCAAACATATGTAAATTAAAAAAAAAACAGCTTGCGCCTGTGACATGCTCAAAACACATACAGAAAGTAGCTCTTATAGACATTTGACTCTAGAAAATAACTTGACGAATAGACCGCTTTATTCGCAAAATCGTTTTTTTCTTGTGGGATGATGTACCTACTACTAGTATCGTAAGCTTGATAACTTGCGATACTTGCTATATACTTGCGATAAGTTCTTTATAGCAAAATTTATGAAAAACTCCCTCCCACATCACGCTAGTTTTAGTCTCCGAGATAAAGGCGTTGCTAAATTTTTCAGATATCGTAAATTTGACGAGATTTTTTTGGCAAATTAAATCATACGAGACCTTTTGTTCTAGTATTATAATTTATTATTATCTGTGTACTATGTGTCAACTCAGGCACTAATTAGTATTTTAAACTGGTTACGCATATTTATTACTTTATGCTAATGTTTTGTTGATATATTCTTCAAGAAAACGATCGACTAAATACAATTTGGATTTGTAATGAAACACGATTTCAACCTACTTTTATAAATAAAACAGGTTCAAATGTTTGCAATAAAGTACCTTTATTATTAATATCAAATATAATATAATGCAAAAATATTGTAAATGTGAAAGTTACGCTGTGTATTTTAGTTACTACAATCACTCTGCAACGGCTTGGCGGATATGGATAAAATTTGGATTCTAGAAATCTTAATTTGTGGCTTTATTCTCGTTGAGGCCATAATACTCAACGCGACTGGGTTTACTTACCGTGGCACAAATCGGATCGAATTTACGTAAAATGGTATTGTTTATGCCAAAGCCAATTAAAAAAAATATTACAAAGTGTGTTACGCGCTCATTTTGATTTTTTACTACGCAAAAGACAGAGTTACAATTTTAGCAGTCTTAAGTATGTATGTTCATTTGTTTCCTCAGATCTCTAAACTATGCTAAAAGTGTTTAGCGACGTCTTACAGCAATTCGTGTGTCATATAGGGTATATGACGTCACAGGAAATCTAATATTATTTATAATACGTCGTGTTTTGTTTCACTCTAATAGGTGCCCATTGTAAAACAAATATCTGACGTTGTGTAAACTACAATATGAATTACGGTGCGGCGTAAGGAATTACTCGAGTTTTAGTTTTCCAACATATACTACAACACAAACTCGTTAGTCACGCCTTGTCTGTAAAAACTCTATTACTAACGGCTAAAATGGCCATGTTGTGTTGTATCATGTTACGATACGAGGTACGAGAATGAGCACAGAACTGCCCAGAGTAGAATGTCAAACCTCGACATAAATCTGTGACTTTACTCTCTTTTTATGCAATTAGATTTCTAACAGTATAGAAAATAAATTCAGATAGTGTTCTATATTATTGGTTTTCTGCTCTGTTTAATTTTTGAAGTGCTTGGTAAATTTTGTCTAATCCTCTAATTATTTATATGTAGATATATCAAAATCTGATCGGCCGTGCCGTTTTGAACGTTATGTTTTCTTTCCATACTAAAACTTAAATGTAGAGTTAAAAGGATTAATTAGATTTTGGTAAGCTAAAAATCACATAAAATCAAAGTAAGAACCTAATCTGTTTAACCGCCTACATACATAGTTAAATTAAAGACCTATGAAAATCTAGAGCATTTTGCCGCTCAAATCGGTACAAATGGGCAGCATAAAGCATGCTGGTAGTACGTTGGATGACGAAGCATTGGGCCAAATAAACACCAATAACTTATTTATCGTGCAAATGACTTTTTGTATATGAATGTGGCCGAGTTTCGGATATTTTTTTATGTGTAGTACGTACGAGTAATACATAATTTTATGCGAAAACTAACGGGCGTATAATTTAAAAACCATTCTATAGCAATCAAAGCACTAAATTTGCAATTCAATCCGTTGACCCCAATTTCATTCACGAAAAGTAAAACTCACATTTTTAGTTTCCTTGTGTTCATATTAGCTGGACCCCGCGGTTTCATTTGCTATCCTGAGGGAACTACATATTTTTTTCGCTATGAAAAGTATCCTAGTATTAACGCTTAATATGTAGATATTAATCCAGATTATAAGCTATCTCCATTTCAAATTTCAAATAAAGCCGTTTAACCGTTACAGGGCGTAGAAGTCACAAATACATACACATACACACATACACACACGCATACAAATATAAAATCAACGTTACAAGTCAAATTCCTCAATATAATCTCAAATATGTGTGTATAATTAAATAATACATATTATGTCAAACACTGATTAGAGTCACTGATAAATAAAACTAAAAATGTGTCAATACACATAAAAAATATGATCAGTATAAAATACTACTTATTAAGTAAAAAACTACTTATTACTACCAATTTATTCTATAGTGGTTCTACAGTGAGCGAATATACCTACGTATAAAACATAATTATAACAAGCATAAATTTACTAGCGCTTGAAAATGACCGAACACCAATTGAACCAATGATGTAGGTGGTGCTTTGACTATTGTGCTGACTGATTAGACTTTAACAATTGTGAGACTACAATTGTTGCTTAAAATTAACCAATATTTAAAATGATCTATCAAGAAAAAGATGGTACGGCCGTGCCGCTTTTTTGCTCGACTTGGCAGGGGCACTGCTGTGCCCCAGATCAATTTCGGTGACGTAAAATGTCACGCGTGGAAATGAGACAGGCTACTTATAAGTTTATAGACTTCAAGGAATTTATAAGTAAAATTCTGGTCTTATAAAATCGCATGCAGACTTAGTCCGCCTCTCAAAATGTAGACGAAGAGCGATGTATTAAATACATAATATAAAATCAAACCTTACTTGTCAAATAATGTTGACTGTTAATTGTATTACATTAGTGACCAAGTTCTAGACTTGTAACAAACGCGTCACCTTCGGAACTAATTGATTTTGGGTCGAGGTTCACGTAAAGTTTTTATGATGAATCTATGTAGGTATTATTCGCTTACCGCATTTATAATATTACTGCGATAATATTACTGTAACATAATAAAGTATGTAACAAGTACTTTATTGTCGTAGGTAAATGGGATTGCTTTGTGAGCGGTGGGCTGGCAGTCGGCTACGGTATCCTGGAGACCACTATAAAGGAGGCCGCGGAGGAAGCCTCCGTTCAAGGGGAACTCGTCAAGAAGTTGGTGCCGGCCGGTTGCGTCAGGTACGACATCTTTACGGCAGGCAGAGAAAAGCCGTGTGATTGGCTAGCCAGCCACTAATAGGAGAAACTCTTTATATTATGTCACCTGTATACACTGCAACTCTACTATGGTAAGGTAAACAATGCTCTATCTTATATATAAATGAACCTTTTTCAGTTATCTCATACAAGCTGTTACTCGCGTCTTCGTTCGCGTGAAATTGAACAAAAAGTTTGTTCAGTTTACAGTATAAAAAGTATCCTATATGGTAATCTAGTCTGGATCCTACTAATATTATAAATGGGAATATTATAATAAGTATATTTTGTCGCGTATCCTCTACAATCAACTGGCGTACCCACTTTGAGAAACCCTAGTCTATGATATTAATCTGTTGTCATATTTGGCACACGTTATTTTTTAATATTTTTTTATTTTCTGTCCAGTACTAACTAGTTGTCCGTCCCGAAGTGTGATCTCGCGACCTCTATATCTTAATAACCCTTTGACCGATTTCGTTTTTATTCGAACTAGAATCACTTTATTATTTATTTTCACGAACATCCACAACTTGTCAACAAAATTTCATAAAGATTAGGATCGACGCTTCGCAAGTTATCATCGAACAGGTGTAGGTACATGTTTACTAACATATTACAACTATCAACAAACAACATGCCGTTACGCCCAAGTAGACTGAGAACTTCGCTTTAAAGCAAACGTGTAGGGTAAAACCGGGATAGATGCCCCACTTTTTGAAATAGCCTCCTAATTTAAAAAATACTAATATTATATAAATAATATCCATAAATATATCTAGCCTCATCATTTATGTTAAAGTATTATTTGTTTTTTTTTACCTATTAATTACAAATTTTGCAGAATTTAGCTTTTTGTGGAACACTTTTTTTGAGGATAGATGCCTACCTGTATGGATAGTTGCCCCACCATGAAAATACTAAGAAGGATAGATGCCTGCATTGCGGGATAGACGCCTTTTATGCTGTGTAAACGAAAAATCCAACCAAATTTTATTAGGTCGTTCTACTCCCTAAAACTGCAATTGTGTCCAAGAAACATGGATCGAATGACGAAAAACATTTTGCAATTTTTAAATGTTTTAATTGTTGTTATCGTTCTAAGATAATTATAATATGATGCAAATAACCATAATTCAATTTTAAAAGCATTTGATCAAGGGAAACATTAATTCTTAAATTGTTATTATAAAATATAAATTTAATTAAGTATCAACAATTCAACATGCATAATGATACTTAAAAAAAAAAAAAACTGTAAAGAGATCATTTTATAATAATTTCTGAAAAGTGTATCGGTTTCATGTAGCCAGTTCTGACACGTTACACATTGAATCCAGTTGGATTTAGACTTCCTTTTTTTATAGTTTTCAAAACATTATATGCTATCTTTATTTATTTATATTTAGGCCATCTCTCTAAGTATTCTTTACGGGCAAACCTTTTTCTTTCCTTTAATTTTATATTTAGGTGGATTATCTTCATCTTCGCTGTTTGAACTGTAAGTAAATGTGTATGGAGGAATAGATGCCCCTAAGGGCACCTATCCCTCGTAAAATCAGGGCAACTATCCTTTTTGATAGGGATAGATGCCCAAGTATTTTTTAAATAAATTAAAAACACAAGAGCAACTATTTACATCTTAATGCACACTTAATGAAGTAGTATATTAACGTAATCAAAAATAAAACGGAATTTATTACTACTTATAAAGTTATACAACGGCAAACACAAACCTTTAAAACTTTGACGTGTTCGTAAAGTTCGCCGCGGAGATAATTGCACACACGAGCAAAACACATCCTCACCAGACGACAGCCCGTAGGTGACCGAGGTCCAGGGTGTATGCGGCTCCTACCTAAACTACTAATTCTAACTCGCGAGTTTGGGAAGTTAGGTTTTTTGAAAGTGAGGCATCTATCCCACTGCGGCATCTATCCCGGTTTTACCCTATGTAATTATGTTTGCTCCCAGTTAACAATGGTTCAATTTATTTCTTCTCAAATAGGTTCCTCTAGATACAAGATACACACATTTTTTAAAGACAAAGTAGCCTACGTTATAGAGAGTAAAACTTCGTGAAGCCAATAGTGTTACATACAATTACAGATCCGGATAAGCCCTGTTTTTATAAATTGTCCCACTTTTACGCGCGGGTTTCTTCTCATTGTGAGACGAGTAAGGTCTCCACAATGGTCAAGTGCAAACTAGTGTTGTGCCTTATTACTCGACTGCGCAAAATATTAGGGTTATGGTTTTAGCAGTCGTATGTTTTTATTTAGCTTTATGCATTTCATAGGATACATGACGTGTAACGTAATTGTTTGTAAACGGCGGATTTTTTTTCAAGATACTTATTTCCTCAAAGAATCAGTTACATTAAATTATAGAGAAAATACAAGATATTTTTGTTAGTAAGATTTTAAAAGTAAGAATTATTTATCAGTAACGTTCACCACAATCGAGGTAAGTACAAGCGTAGAAGCAGACACCAATTTTTAGATAAAAAACACGTTTTGAATAATATAGTATGTATGCGAAATCATGTTTTACTATTTGACGTTTATATATCACGATTTACTTGTACATAATGAATTTTGTTTAGTAGCATGCGACTGTTGAGGCTACAAGAATATTAAATACGGGTGTATACAGACATATGCCACGTTTATGGCGCAAGATACTTGTTTAAACTACGTTTCGTTAGCCTAGGATCCAGTTTATGATTCTTAAAAGCGTACTAACCCATCACATAAGGCGAACAAGTCTTTGCGTGTATTAAAAATAGGCACATTTTCAATTTAGTTATCGGAATTTTTCAACTTACTCTATTGAATGACTGAGCTCACAAAAAATTATATTCAAGGTTACTTTAATTAGATTTCATTATATTCTATTGTATTTCATACTTCACAATTATTATTGTGCTTATTGAACCTTGATATTTAAAAGACGATTTTGCTTGATTCTATTATTACATATCTCTTAGTTTTGCGCAATTTAAAGACTTATCATTATTGAAATCAATTTGATAAGTTCCGCTCTTAATTAACTTTTATTTTTTGAGATAAAAGGTATAATTTGTCTGTATTTTTGTTACCAATTCGTTTTAAAACATGAACACTTGCCTAGAATCCACAAGCACTTAGGACTATTTAGGACCTAGATATAGGTGCCTAGCACAGATAGCCGTAGGTGATGACGACGAATAAACGAGTAGGTAAGCATAGGTTTACGTAAAGCTTGCAGTAGAAACAATAGTCGGAAAAAACATTGGGAACGTCGAGCGCTGAGTTATATCAATATTACTCGTATCGAGTCATTTAGAGTCGTGATAACAATGACCGCTATCTTGAGGGGATGCGAAACATCCGATATGCTATATTTATTTACAATAAAAAAATATATCGTTTAAAAGAAAACAGGATAAAACATTAAAACTAACACTTCTCACCTTCATTAAAAATAAAAAAAAGAAACTTGAATTTATTAGTTAGTTACAACAGATGACAGAATCCATGCATATAAAAAAGTAACATGTTAAAGATTTTGATCTGTTTTCGAATTTAAACTTTGAGCGTACAACGTGACAACCTTAGAGGTTTAAGTTTTCACGCAACATAAAAACTTGTTGTAATAGTCGTAAGGCTTTACTATTACAACTAATCTTTTTTGAAAATGCAAAAATAATTACGTTGACCTGTTATAAAATATTATATAGTCCTAATTCGTAAATGTTACGTGTTAATATTCCAGTTTCTATTTCGAGAGCGAGAGGGGTCTTTTCCCTAACACGGAGTACGTATACGATCTGGAACTGCCTCTGGACTTCATGCCTCAGAACGCTGACGGCGAAGTTGAGAGCTTCGAGTTGCTCACGGCCGAAGAATGCATCCAGAGAGCGCTGTCTCCCTCTTTCAAGACCACCAGTGCACCTGTCCTCATCGACTTCCTGATTCGCAGAGGCTACATCAACCCTGAAAATGGTATGCTTTTATGATTGTTTTTAATTATTCTTACATTTTTTTTTATTCTGCTTCCAGAATTTTTACCTCTGTACGAAATAACACTTTGTTATCTCTTTTCTTTGATATAAAACATAATCCTCTCGTTGTCATTCTTTCTATGATCGTTTTAATGGATCTGTGCCGAATAAACTCTGTACATATTTCTATTCTTAATCTTTGTTTATTTAAAATTTAATAACTTCCCTTTGTAACGGTAATGTAAAATATAAAGTGTTTCGTTCTCCGTAACGCGTCTCACGTCACGCGTGAAAATGAAACATATTTTAAGCCAAACAGGCTTGTCAGAATTTGGCGATTTAATTTTAGGGGCGTTTAACATCCACGTGTCATTGCTACATCATTAGGATGATGCAACCAATTTTACAACACTGTTTAACGCGATAACGATAAGATGGCCACACGATTTGACTCGTGCGCAGCGGCCGGTGGTGGCGTAGTGTCGACCAGGAGCATCGTCCGAACTTCGCGTGCAAAAGAATTTATTAATATCTATCAATTATTACAATACTACAAAACGTTTATTGAGTTCGTAATTTTTTTGTAATAACATGCTTACAAAGATATTTACATAAAATGCAGTGGCGATCCCAGATATGGAAAAATGTACCATCGCTCTCAAGAGAATAGGAGAATAGGATTCAGATCTGCTGATGTATTCTACTTTTGATTCTGTACACATATTTCCTGTCGCGAAAATCGATCTCGTATGTCCGGCAATCTGTCACGTGTTGTTGAACGCGACCCTAATAGACCAAGAAATGTGCTCGCGAAAAACAATGCAATGTATACCATATTATCATGTATGTATACTTTTATTTCGAATGAAACCGGTGCTGGAAGTATTTTTATTAGATTTGCGTCGGGATTATCGGACTATAGGATTCTAACAACATGGTAGGGTTCATCGTCCGACGTTTTTCCAAACATCAGGCCCCACCTCAGTGTGTAGTCTGTCGATTCAATCACTAAAAAGTCTATTTAAAGATCTATTATTTATTTGCGTAAGTGAGGTGCGGCAATCGAATGATCGAGTACGTTATGAATCCAAACTCGTATTTTAAAATTCAGTCTGGACAGGATTTACACATGTACCTACGTAAATTTAATATTAATGTTCTTAGTTTGCTAAAATAAAGAATTATGGAATTCGTTGTACTATAATATACTATTTTAAGTATAAACTTGATACTAGCTTATTAGACAAGACATCTAAAAGGCATATTTCATATATAATATTTAGGGAGCCGTACGAATCGGGGAGGTTTAATAACAAAGGTCCGGTACATAAACAAGTCATCATACCCACCTTGATAAAAAAAAATGGTTAAAATAATTTAAAAGCAATCTTATACAAGGGATTACCTACTCGAGTGTTACCAGTATCTGGCGCTCAGGATGGGCCACAACCACAGTAAAAAATTCTAACCAAAAACTGTTTTTCTTACCTACTTACTAGGGGAAGCTCCATTGCTTTCACACTAAAAAGTATAGCGTTCTAGCTGCGCCTCGCAGTGTTACCCGCTTCATATTTTCGGGATAAAAAGTAGCCTATGTATGTATGTTATTCCAGGGTCTCGGCTACCTCGATACCAAATTTCATCCAAATCCATCAGTAGTTTTTACGTGAAAGAGTAACATCCATCCATCAAAACTTTCACATTTATAATATTAGTGGGATTATCGGCTAAAAGCCGCAACTGAAAGTAAAAATTGTTCCAGAACCGAATTACCGATACCTGGTGGAACTACTGCACGTACCTCTCCAGTCCATCTACAGCTGGCCGTACTCCGCCGCCGCAGCGAACGGCGACGATCAGGACGCGAGAGTTCGTAATTGAACGCGAACCTTCCCCAAAAAATAATTTCATGAGTTGTGTATTATGCCTTCATTTTTCTAGTTATTACGAACTGTATTATGTAAAATTACGTTATTAATGTAATGTCATTTATTTTTGTGCCGAATATTCGACCTAAACTATATACACATAACGATCTAAACATCTGAGACTTCTCGAGTCTCTGTTGTACCAGACTTGGCCATTTCATGAAATTTTACGATATTAGGTAGACTTGTAATGATTTTAATATTTAATTTAACGTGAAATGTACAATGAAACAGATCATGGTACGCTATTGGAAAGTAAAATAATAAAGACGAGCCTTTTCATCACGGCACTGTTTATTTTTTTTATAAGTACCTATAATTCTTCCATTTGATGATAATTATGATTAAATAGAAAATGTAGCTGACTCATTTGATATTTTAGGGCTTAAAGCAATTTAAAATTCGCCTAAATGTTCAAGGATAGGTAATGTGAATTAACATAAATGATTAGGTCTTTAGCTCACTAAAGCTAGCGGTACAAAATGATAATTACATGGTATTCTAATTCGACGGTTTTGTGTTCACCCAGTCATATTGAATTAATTTACATCTAAGACCACGTATTTCTTAAAGTCTAGTGCAAATTCTGTACGATAAACTTTTTTGTCGTGTTATTAAAGATAAGAGATAATTATGATTGGTGGCCCTGCGAAGCCAGTAAGCCAAAGCCCAAATCTAAATGTTAACTAAGTATGTTTAACCTCCTTGCTTATTGTGGTGTTATGTAATAAGTAATACGTAAAGTGACCAAATCCTCATGTTCTTTAGCAACGTTTGTGTGTGAAGTTGTCATAGTTTAGCTAGGTATGGTTAATTTCTGTGATACTTTACCAGTTTTGGTATAAGGCAATATTTTTATCATTTATTGATTTCGGAAACATTCAAAAGGAGTTTTTGTTCGCTGCGAGAGTCGGATTGATTTTGTTAGTCTCTGGTTTTCTATAAATTGTTCAAGGCAGTGACGAAACTTTGGTAGGTATATCTTGTGTGGTAATGAATTTTATTTGAATTTATCTAACTCATAAGTAATAATTATTATTATCTAAAAGTAGAATGTAACAGTTAGTATAATTATAGTTTTAGGTGCTATTGCTTAATGCATGTGTTTATGGTGAAAATACTTAATCAATTGAAATTGTGTCTAGTCATCGACGACAGTGACAACATCTTGTGAATATATTTATTTGGATTTGCTTAAAAATTTCATAAGTAATATTCTGAAATATATTTGTTTCGATATGCTTATAATTTTAATAAGTAATATTCTTAAAGTATTCGAATTATTGTAGTTAAGATATGTATTCCATTACCTCAGACCAACCATAATGCGTCATAATGCTCAACCATCAGATATTTCTAGAAATATTTTTATAATCCAGATGAAGGATCGTAAATATTAGTTACTTTGATTTTTATGCGAGAAATATAACTAAATCTCGAGAAATTGTTGCTTTGAAAATCACGCACCTGAACCGCAGCCACCATGAACAAACTATGTTATGTTATGTGGTAGACAAATTACTGCGTTCGTAAATTGTTACGGAAAAGTAAAGTATTTTAATTTATGTCTATAGCTTTCAAGGAGTTTTCTAAAGTACCCTTAAGATTATTTCTAAGGTAGGCACTTGCGATGCGCGAAGCCGGCAAAGAAATCAGTACTATTAACACAAACTATCGAGTAATATGTAGTACGTATTCGGTGGAAAAATTAGTTTCTGTTCACTAAAGGTAAAAATGTTCGCTATGCTCCTAATTTTCATGAATTTTCTATAAAATACGTACTGCTTATTTTACGATACTTTCTTTGCTAGGGGTCCAATTCTGTGTAGAATAGCCGCGGTATCGTATCGATGTCAGTGAACAATACCGTATCAGGTAACGTAGCCCCAACGCACTTCTCGTAATCGAACAAGAGGCCTTTAACGTAGGTCATATGTACAGAGTATTATAGATCACTAGATGAGACTGGAATGTTATTCGACGATTTGGAACCTTTTTCGTGTTACCATTTCCATACCTATTGGCAAGTTTTTACTTGGTAGCGAATTTAATGAAATGAATAGATAAAATGTTAGTGACTATTATTATTGACATGTTTAATTTGTACTGTCGTAGCAGTTTTGTACATTTTTATGAACACGTAATTGGCGAAAGATTTTGTATCAATATTCTGTAAAATGTTGTACTTAATTTATGAATGTAATCGTTTATATTTGCGATAGTAATAATAGTTTCCCTAAAAATAAAAAGTTAAAAGTGAATTTTCTTTGACTCACCCTTTTGGTAGAGAGGGCATTGAATAAAATTAATGTACCAAACTATTTGGTACATTTTTGTAAAAAATAAATTATAACAAAAACACAGATTTTGTTTAATTTTATTTTTTATTAAATAGAGTTAGTAGGTACACCAATATTGACAAAAATGTTTTCATACATAAACTATGTATTCTTATAACACAATATTAGTAAACAAACAACAATATTACATAAGCAACAAATACATATTATCTGCGTTTGTTCGAAAAAAGTTCAAAAACCAAACTATAGTAAACTGTGAAGTATGTCATACACTGTGATCATAAACTCGAAAAAAAACTGTTTTCAAATATTAAACCTACATAATATTATGAACTTTATATCCTAAACGGGGCTTCATAAGCCCGTTTAGGGTTCTAGCAATTACTGCGGCCGGCCGGCAAGTATTTCCAATCTTACTCTAATGTAGTCAACAATATTTCTAAAATCAGAATATGTACTTATAAATCTTACAACTGTGTTTCATCATCCCTTTCAGAGCTAAATGCTCAACACCTAATGTTCACAGAGCTGTCAATTGTAAAAAAAAATATTAAAATCTGGCAGGTTTTTAATTTATTTTACTCTCGTTATGGTAAGTTCTGATAGAGCTAAAGTTGTGTGAAAATTAGGCGTAGAGTTTTCACCTTAATCTTAGAGCAACAATAAAATATTCGTGTTGCGGGCGATAAAAATGTTTTTTTTTTTTATGGAAGAACATCTCCAGAAGGTTGAAGAACTCTCGACGTGAGTCCATCGATGCTCGATTGTCGTTAAAGTTTTTGTACATTACTTTTCTCGAAGTTCATGAAAATAATAGCCCATCAGTAATATCAGGACATTTCTCGGAAAACTTGGTCACATTAGCAGACATTTGAAGTCAAGTGACAGTCAATACTTACTATCTTTTGAAAAATTTGGAAAGTTTTTCAGATAAATTCATAAACGTCCTGCAATCGGCCGACCCCACATGACGCGTTCACATTTGTCAAAACGCAACGTAGAAACTTGCAAACACCACATTAGTACTGAGACTTAGGCACACTTTAGTGTGGCAAAAACGCACAGGCCGGTCAGTTAGCACTGAGTGAGGCACAGATCTGTACATGTGGTGGTATGTTAAGTCATCATGTAGCGAATGTGTGCGCGCCACGAGACATGAGTATTCGCTAGTAGTCGTCTCCACGCGACACGACCTCCTTGCACGTAGGGCGCAGAAGGATCGTGTGTTCGAACTGCGCAGTATAGCATCCCTTGATGTCGCAGAGCGGCGGGTAAGCATCAACAACGCCCTTATCGCACAAGTCCTTAAGAGCCATGGCGTAGCGAGACGCGCCCGCGCGCTCTAGCCATCGCTTGCAGAACGCTAGAGTACCGAAGTTTTTGTTGATTGTGTTCAGGAGTTGTTTGGAAGATTGGAGTCTGAAAATCGATAAAATTATTTTGTATACTTGTATAAGCTAGGTAATTGGCTCTTAAGTGAGGCTGAAATCTCATCAGGTTAGCGGTAGATTTTCAACTTGAGGGTGGTGCAAACTAAATATAAATAATATGTACCTATATCCATTATTATAATGAGTATCTATATCACTACTGCTTGCTACCGGATTAGCCGTTTTTATAAACTGTACCATTGCTGGGCGCGGGCCTCATATAGGGCTTATGATAGGCCTGTACATCTCACTGGTCAAATGCAACTCGGCAGACTTTACACATTGCCGAGAACTTCTAGTCAGGTTCAATTACTTCTACGCGCGCAATTTCTAACTAACGACAGAAATAAAAAAAGTTTCATCAGGTTTCCATCGATAAATGTCATTCACTCCCGACGAAATATATGAAACAGATAACTTTTTCTTCATGATTTTAGAGTTTGTGTCATAAAAGTTGTTCACGATGACGAACATCGATTTCATAATGTAGGTACACATCATTATCGTGGAAAAAAACAATTGTCCGAAATCGTGGAAAAAAACAATTGTCCCATAGAAATACTTCATTGATCGTAAGCCATATCTATGGAACAGTTGGGGTTTTCCCATATACCTATCTGTTATATAGTCATAGTTACCTGAGTGGCACAAACTGTTGTTCAAAGTTCTTCATATAGTGGGAGCAGTCCATGTCGTCATGCACTTGGCCGCGGCCGGTGGAGCCAAAAGTTTCGATAGCGTAGAATTCGTTCTCCTCCATACGCGTTGTTTCGCCGCCCTTCACGATCGGCACTGTCTTGCCCGCGTGGATCCCTGCGCAATACATAAATGTTAAGGTACTTTCAACTAGGGTTATTTGCAAAATGTCAACATAGGATTTTTCTTTCCTTTTGGTTCTATTCCGAAATAATTCTAACTTACTGTATGGTCCAATGGAGTGGCCATTCAGGTTACGGATAGGTTTCACTTGATAAGTATCCCCATCTAATTCAACTTCGTGCGATTCCATCACCTGTGGATATAAAAAAACGTTTATTTTAAAATATGGAATAGTAATAAGCTTGTGGAACTTTTTTTCTGAGCTCAAACTAGTAACTCACAGCTAGATGTCGGAGTATTTTTTATATAAATTGTACCTACTTGGTAACCCACCCCAGTTTCGCACGGACTTGCGAAACAAACTACTGGAACAAATTCTCTAAATGATATTGAAAGAGTATCCATTGTGTAGTTTAAAAGTACTGAGCAAACAAATACCTGGCCGCAAAACCAGAAAATTTTGCGAAAAAAATGTTTTATGTTTGAGATAGCCTCTGTATTTTTTACGAGCTCATTCCTACTGTTTTGTTAATTGAAAAATGGATCTGCATCTGGAACATTTTCGCGCTATGATTTTTACCATATCAAATGTGGCCTAAAACCGGACGAATCGTACCTATGATAAACTTCAAATGGTAAATGGCCTTTCCAAGGCATCCGTGTACAGCTGGTATAACGATTCTAAGCGCGATCGGCTAACTTTGAGGGATGAAGGAATGCTGCCCTTTGAGGGTTGTTACTTGGAATGGTGTTGTTACATGATTGCTAAATTTGAAGCAGGCTCGTCTCGGAGTGTTCTTATTCTTATTCTTATTCGAAGTGGGGGCGATGAGTCCTGCACTGACGTCCCGCTTGGGGTGTATTGTGCATTTCCCCCTGCCAGCGTCTACCCGAGCCAACCCAGCTCCTTGAAGTACCGGAGCGAGGCTCTGGGCCGCTGGCATAGTAGCTCCAGTGAGATGGGTGGAATATTCAAAGACATTGATGACGAGAAGCATTCAAGGTGTTGCGGCGACATGGATGATAGCGAAGCAGCTTCATGCAGCCTAGTAGCAATTCTAGTACCTTCTGTGGCTTTGCAGTGCAGAAGCACATGCTCCACAGTTTCATTCTCCTGCAAGCAGCCACGGCATAGCGGACTATCCGTGACTCCCAGTTTAAAAAGATGACTATTCAAGTTACAATGACCGGTTATAAGGCCTACTAAAAGACGAAGGTCATGTCGTTGCAACTTCAATAAATCGTTAGTAATTTTCCTGTTAAGAATTGGAAAGGCGGTCTTACCATGTTTACAGTCGTCTTTCTTATCCCACAAGTTTTGTTGCTCTTTTTCGGTGTGACGGCGCAATAGCTCTCGCACTTCCATCGCTGATGGTTTGCATAGAGCTACCACGTCGTCGCTTACCTGCTTTTTTGCACCCTCCTTGGCAAGAGAGTCGGCCATATTGTTGCCCGAACAAGTTCCGTGGCTCTTCGTCCATCTAATTATGGTTCTGTACTTGCTTGAGAGTGTTTGTAGTATGGTATGACACTCTGCAATGACTCTAGACCTTGTTACAGGTTTTCTAAGTGCGTAGATGGTGGCCGCACTGTCTGTGGTAAACATGAGGATATCTTTATCACTCCGATCCACGGGGACAAGAAAATCGTTGAGTGGCATGACTGCCCTTGCAGCCAGTAGTAGGCCCATGGCCTCTGCTTGCAATGTTGTCGTAGTTTTGTTTAGAGCCGTGGCCTCCTTAAGTCCAAGTTCCGGGGAGTAATAGCTGCAACCAACTCCCGCTTTGGTTTTTGCACCGTCTGTGTAGATGTTCCACGCTGGTTGAACACCTTCTAAGACGTTATCTTCCGTGATCAGCTCATACTTTTTGCTGTCTAAGTGTGTGCTTGCTATTTTATCAGTCCCTTGGTTTGCTTCGGGAATTATTTTTGTCGCCCGGTCAATTATTCTACAGTGGTTTGTAATCGGACCCGTACTTGTCCACTGGTTTGTAGATTTTATTCTTAGTGCTGAAGCCATCGCTTCCTGTTGAATGTGCAGGTGCAGTGGAGTCAGACCTAGAATGATTTCGAGGGCAGCTGATGGTGCTTTTTTCATACATCCGCTGATTAAAGAACATGCAAGTCTCTGTGTCTTCTGCAATTTCAATATTACAGTCGTTAGGCTAGTGCGAGTCCACCACACTACGCAACCGTAGGTGAGAACAGGCCGTACTATTACAGTGTATAGCCAATGGCAGAGCTT
The DNA here is from genome assembly GCA_905404145.2 of Biston betularia. Taxonomy (NCBI): domain Eukaryota; kingdom Metazoa; phylum Arthropoda; class Insecta; order Lepidoptera; family Geometridae; genus Biston; species Biston betularia. The sequence continues at coordinate 6,240,897 of FR989868.1, forward strand.
CGGTTTAAGACCCCAGTCTTTTCCTACTGCTCTAGTGCACTGCCATAAAATATTTGTTGCCTTTGTGGTGATATAATCCAAATGTTTTCCCCACAATAGTTTACTGTCCAGCCAAATACCTAGATATTTTACTTCCTTACTAAGTCTTAGTTTAGTGTCAAACAATGAAGGAGTATTTATATTCATCGTTTTAGTTTTTCGTGTGAACAAAACCAATTCTGTTTTTTGCGGATTTACAGATAGGTTATGACGTTCGCACCATTTCTCAAGAGTCTTAAGTGCTTTTTGCATTTTTTCAAACAAGATTGTCTCAAAAAGTCCAGAGATCATAATTGTCAGATCGTCTGCGTATCCTACGGTGACGAAGCCTTCTTTGTTGAGAAGCTCAATGAGTTCGTTTACGACGACCACCCAGAGTAGTGGAGACATAACTCCTCCTTGCGGGCAGCCTCTCGTGACTCGGCATCGCGTTGTGCCAGCCGTCTCTATACTGGCCGCTCTGTTTGATAGCATTGTTGTGACCCAAGCACACATTCTGTTATCTACTCCCTTGGTTTTTAAGCCTTTTTCTATACTAGGAAAAGTAGTTTTGTCAAAAGCTCCTTCGATATCAATAAAGGTGGCCAGACACGACTGTTTACTCTCCAGTGCTGATTCAATCTTGTACACCACATTATGGAGTGCAGTCTCTGTTGATTTACCAGATTGGTATGCATGTTGATTTTTGTGGATTGGATTAGCAGCTAACGGTCCACCTTTTATGTATTTGTCGCAGAGTCTTTCTAACGTTTTCAGTAAGAAAGAGCTGAGACTTATAGGCCTGAAGGACTTCGGGCTTGTGTAGTCAGCCTTTCCTGGTTTAGGTAGGAAGACCACTTTTACTTCTCTCCAAGTCCTCGGAATATATTTCCATGCCAAGCTGGATCTAAATATCACAATAAGGTGTGTTTTTATTTTGTTTAGGCTCCATTGGAGAAGAGCTGGGAATATTTCATCAATTCCAGGTGCCTTATGCGGATGAAAGGTGCTAATGGCCCACATAAGAGCTTCCTCCGTGACAATAGTATCTGCAAACTTCCAGTCTTCATCGTTTGGTTCATGGGGAGTGTGCGGTTCCCACCCTCCATTTTCATCTAATTGGCAGTCTGGAAAATGTGTTTGAAGAAGTAGTTCAAACTGTTCCTGCTCCGAGATAGTGTAAGTACCATCGGCCTTCTTGAGAGTCCCAAGTTTTACTTGTTTGTCGCCAGTTATGACTTTCCTGAGCCGAGCAGTTTCACTCTCAGATTGAATGGAGCTGCTGTATTTCTTCCACGAGCTATTCTGGCTCTTTTTAACTTCTACCTTGAATCTATGTCGCATTTGTTTATATTCCTGCCAGTCCACCATTGAGTTAGTATTCATAGCTCTGTTGAAATGATGTCTGACTTTTTTCCTAAGCTTAGTTAGTTCTCTGTTCCACCACCTATCTTTCTTAGGGATAGAGTTATAGTTTTCAGTTTTTAATGGACAAGCTTTTTCATAACTTTCTTTTAGAGCGGATACTATGTTGTTTGTTGTAGTTTCTATTCCTTGCGGTGATAGTTTTACTGTTGGATCCACTGGTGGTATATCTAACATAGCCATCTCGAGCGCTTCACTGAAGAGTGACTTGTCAGTTTTCTTTGGATTCCTGTAGGTCCGTGGTTTACATTCGCACACAGCTAGGCTATATCTGACCCATCTATGATCTGAGCCGGAGTACTCGTTTGTTGCCACGCGCCAATCGTTAATTGTTTTCGAGATTTCGTCGGTGGCCATTGTGATATCAATGATAGTCCTGGCCCAAGACGTGACGAAAGTTGGTTCCGAACCTATATTTAGCAAGTTCAGGTTGTGCCTTAAGATGAAGTCTAGCATGTCACTCCCCCTTTCGTTTGTGTCTGGACTGCCCCAGACGGTACAGTGGGCATTTGAGTCACAGCCTATTACACATTGCAATTTATTGGTAGAACAGAATTGCATTAGCTCTTCAAGTGCTGGGTGTGGCGCTTCTTCTTTAATATCCAAGTACGCCGATACCAGGATAACGGTACTGAGATTGCCTTGAAGGCCCGTCTCTAGTTTTACTACAGTGAGATCATCAGTGCAAAGGTGTGTTACCAAGGACGCTTTATATGGTTGCGGGATGTATATAAAAGTACGAGTTTTGTTTAACACGGGCGGAGTGAAAATATTGCCTTTGAGATCATTAAAACCACTCACCTTGCAACGGATTAAGTGGGGTTCCTGGACCAGTGCTATTGTGCTCTGTCGCTTCTCTAAAGCTTCTCGAAGGGCGGCGGAGCCTGAGACACTATGATGTATATTGGCCTGTATGATGTTAAGTGTGGTGTTGACGTTTAGTCTATGCGTACTGCCAGCTACCGAGGTAGATGAAGTGTGTGTGTTTGTGTGATTGTTTTTTTTTAGTTGGCAATCCATTTTTTTTTTTTTTTTTTTTTTTTTTTTTTTTTTTTTTTTAAGTCGGGTTTTTACATTCCCGTTAGATGCTGGGATTGACATGGGAGTGGTCGGTCCGGTCCGTGTCCACGGACGACGCCGGCGAGAAGATATTGAGCCCCATGATGTCAAGATCCCCCGCGCATACGTCGCCCGCGTTCAACAACTGTTCCTCCTCCTCCCGTGTCCATCCCATAATCTCGGTAGGAGTCGTGTCGTCGTCAACACTAGGCACCGTGGGCACGGTTTGGCTGCTTGAAGCAGTGTTCCCCGCACCCCCGGCCCCCAAAGCCGCCGACGACCCGCCCCCCCCGGTCGTATTATACCCCCTTACCTTCACGTAAACTCTCGCGCATATATAGTGCAAGCGGAAGTCTACTCGCCTAAGGAGGTCCACATCTTCAGGTGATATGCCTACGATGAGGAGATGATTTTGGGCCTCACCTACGGGGCGTACCTCATGTGTGAACACCTGCCACCTCTCCACGCCTACTCCTGGATTTAATGCTACCAGAAAGTTAATCAAAAGGTCTGGCCGGCTCGTCAGCTCGGTCAAACCCCGCCCAAAATCCGGAACGTAAACAACCGCCGTGTAATATCGCGGAACTTTGCTCTCCGGGACGACAATGCACCCGCCCGACCCCTGCCACAAAACAGGCAATTGTTCTATTGTGGCTGTGAGCCAGGCGAGTGCATAGTCGTCCCGGGGTGTATACCTAACCCCACCGCGGAAAAGCTTCGGCAGCGTCATGAATTGCGGCAGACGAGTGTCGGCTCGTCCGCCACCTACCAGGAAGGCGTCATATGATGCTCTGTCCACGGCCATCCTTATACACATGGCGCGAAATTCGTCCATCGGCACGCGGAGGCGGTCCAAGACTACGACCCGGTGGTAGCTTCCAACGGCCCCCGCGTACGACAAAGGTTGCGCGCCATCTCGCGGTTCTGCAACTGGGACTTCGCCACTGCCGGGCAGCAACGGGCCCACAGGTGCCTTGTTCAGTACATCGTGAGATGGTGATGGTGATGATTCAGCAGCGGCTCGGTTGCGGTGACAGATTTTTTTGTCAACCGTCGCAAATGTGGGCGAAACCAAGTCCGAGCTCCGCTGTCGCTTCGCGCCTCGGTTCGATGCGTCATCCTCGCCCGAGTGTGTTGTGTCCATGTTGGGCACGACGGTGCCAGCGACCGCTCTCTCGGTGCCTACGCTCCCCTTCTTCCCCTTTCCCTTTTGAGGGGCGCGAGGTCGAGTCCGTTACAGTTGGGGGGGTACCTGAGTCGAGAGTCGCCGGGCCGCGTGCCACGTGTGTTGTGGTTAGGTTCAACGGCAGGACCCGCGAAACCGGTTCCGGTGTCGGCTCCTGCCCCTGCGGTTCACTCCATTGTACGGCCGATGCTTTCGCAATCGAGCTCGGACCGGGTGTCGCCACAGTGGCAGGTGGTGGCATCGGCGGGACGATACGCGTCATACAAGCCACGACAGGCGGCGCGAGTGCCACCATGCCGGGCAGATGGAGCGTGCCCTCCCGCCGAAGCCGGTGGTACTGGTCCACCAATTCGGTCTCGCGAGCCCTACGCTGCCTCCATTGAGCTCGTCGGCTAAAGCCGCGATATAAGCTTTGGGCGGGATTCGGTTGCCCGAGTTCCCGCCCGTTACCTGTAACTGCGGCGTCTTGCTCCGCCGCCTCCCGAGCAATCGCCGCTGAGCACCGCCGCCCTTGCCTCCGGACCGCTTCGTGGCTGGGTTTCTGCACTGGTCCAGGTCCAGGCTCAGGCGCGGCCGTTGTCTCCATCCGTGGTCCAGTCGCATCCGCGGTCGGCAGGGCCTGGGACGCCGCCCCGCCGTCGCCTTCGGTAGCCCATTTCTCACCCTCTGGCCCGGGAACCAGAGAGCGCCGGGTGCTAGCCGGGTCGCAGGGCATACACATATCTGTTTTCTCGTCACTCATTATATTGTTTGTAAGGTACTGTGGAGCAAGCAAACAGTTAGTTGGGCGCTAAGCAATGGGTGAAAGTAGTTGCCCAAGCTACTTCCCCCCGGTGTTTCACATGTTAGTGATAAGTTGGTCAACCTAAGAAACACAGAGGTAGCTTCACTCATCACAAACATGCCGGCCACGGGCAGCCGTGGAGGGGATGGGATACCCAGCATACCAAGGGATGATTTGAAATGCCGTTCATCCCATCCCCCCTAGTGCCTTCCCTCTTTATCCGGGCTTAGGACCGGCACCGTACTGAAGTGATTGTGCTGAAAGCGAAAGCAAAGCTATGCAGCGGGTGAAAGCAATAACTACAGTGTGATGGCGAGGTCTCGGAGTGTTCTAGATAAACTCTTTACAGTCTACACCAAACTAATAGTTACGTTTCTATGGTACATCAGTTTAAGTTACCTCTTGCACAGCTGAACCGACGTCACACAGCCTGACATCGACGCCGGACGCCTTAATGCCGGCCTCGGTAGCCTCTTGCACTCCCTTCACGAGCGGATCGTAGCGCGGATTGAAGTGGAGAGTGAAAGCACAGTCGATGATGCGACCGTTGATGTGTGTGCCGAAGTCTATCTTCACCACATCGTCGTACTCTAGCACTGTTGTGTCGCCTGGAATGTAGTTATGGTAATATTATTATGGTAAAAATCACCTGGCACGCAATGGAATCGTACTTTTACTTTTTGCCAAGAGCCTATAATCCAAGAAATAGTTGAGCCTCTTTATGTCAATTCCAACTCAAATATAACAAGTAATTTATTAAGTTTGTGTCCACTTGTTTCAGCAGAGTGGTAGTCCTGAAACCGCTGACGATCATGACAATTTATGTCGATTATGTCGTTAAGTTGTTTCGTAGTAGAAACATATTTTTTTTTCTGTTAAATAGCTTCACCATCCATCAGACTTTTCAATTTAGGAAAAAACGGAACTGAGCATCTTGTCATGCAGAACACTTTCGCAACATTATTAGATTATGGCTTGTAGCCAAAAGTATTTTAGAGAAAACTCTATTCACCAGATTAGTATATCAAAATATCTCGTAATCACCCTTGTAACAGTTTCAGTTCTTAGTACTTCAGTAGCATCTGCCTACCTCTACGAGAGAAGGATACATTTTCTTATGTCAATGACATTTCTTTTCGTTTTTCTTTCATAAAATGGTTGAATATCAGAAGTTGGTTCCAAAGTAATAGTTGGCATTGATAGGAAGATCATCAGAATCCCTCAGTATTGCCATACTTCTCCGAAATATCCATGTATAGCATGTTTGTATTTTATTTGCTTCATCGTATTTAGAGTGTGATAGTAAAATGTTTACCAGTATTAGGTGTGTAGTGAGCAGCGCAGTGGTTGCGGCTGCAGCCTGTGGGGAAGGCCAGCCCTGCCTTCAGTCCGTCCTCTCCAATCAGTCTGCGTGCTGTGGACTCCAGTTCCTCGCATATTTGGATCATTGACATGCCAGGTTTAATCCAATCACGCATGTGCTTTCGAGTCTACAAGGTGAAACAGAGAATTATCAAGTTCAGTTATGTGTTCTGGTGACTTTACTATAGAAACTTATGTGATTTTGACACATATTCGTTTTATTATCTGATATAATTGAACATAAGTAACACGAAAATGTTATGACAAATTGAAAAGTTGTTGTCATAAACATTAGCAAAGTAATAACATCCTACCCTTCTCTATGTTTATATGTAATGTATAGTAAAAGTACTTAAAAAGGTTTAGTTTGTATTGAGCATAACATTTTTTTCAGTAACATAAGCATAACTTAATTTTACAATGTTCACACTAAACAAACCTGTCTATGAGCTTCTGCAGCATGGCGAATTTCCTGATAGATGTCTTGATGCAGTCTGTCTAGAGCTCTCTTCTCTTCACTAGAGAAGCGTTCCTTTGCAGTCCTCTCATCAATACCTTCAGCAGGTCCATGCTCCATGATCTGGCCCTCCGGGAAGTTACCTAAATACAATTTTAATATATATTTTCAACTATGATAATTAAATCAATCATCATAATTTTATACAATAATATTTATAATGTTGTTGTGATTTTATCAAACATTTATTAACAGAAAAATAATATACTTTTGACAAGTCTTAGACCACATGCATTGAATATGTTTTGTTATGTTTACATTAACGGCTCACAGCTCATTACAAAGGGTAATGACTTTTACAGTTGATAAGTGTTCAATATATTATGTATATGAGAGTAAAAAAATAAGGTGTGCGAGTACTATAGTTAAGGAAAAAAGCACAAATATAATAATATGTATTTAATAATACTGCATTGAAAAATAATGGTCTTTTGAATTTTGCTTCGGAGACTTATACTAGTCTTGCACAAATTTATCAATTGATCATCATCATCATCAATTACATTATTTATATTTAGTTCACATAATTAAAAATCATAAGGCTAACAAGTCTTTACAAATTTTTTATATAAATGACATATTATTATTAATTATGCTGAATGTATCTTTCTTATCTGTAAGTCTATCTAAGAATTTAATAAGTTTTTGGCTAGCATCATTGTCTTCAGACATATTATTATCTAACAGAAGTTCAATACACATCTTACCATCGGGATATAGCTCGGCAATTGGAATAGTTGGTGGGTTAGTCTGCTCTTTACTAGACCCTTTGCCTGATTTGCCTTTGCTTTTCTTTTTCTTCTTCTTTTTTTCATCTCCTTCACCTGCATCGGCACCTTCAACAGCCAATGCCTCAATTTTTTCTGCAGACTTTGTTATTTCTGCATCATTTTCAGCTACAGTAGGGTCTGAAATTATTAATAAAATATGATATGATATTATAGTACCTGCATAGGGTAGGATTAAAGTCACAATTTACAGATTTTGCTGCTAATTATTAAACTGAACTATTTTTATATTATTAGAATAAAAATAATTTCTTCCATCTTCCATAGATAATAAAATAAATCTTAATTGCAAAGGCTGATATGAAAACATGTTCATCAAATTACAACTAATACGGTGGTAGCAATATATTTACTTGTGGCTTGATAAGCGAAGCACGAGTAATACGATGCACTTGTTTGGTTATAAGATTTTAAATAGAAAGGAGGTAGGTTACCTGTATAACCTATATTGCATTATATTAAATCTGAATCACATATTTAAAATACAACCACTATAATGCACAAACCTGCTGCCTTCTTCTTCTTCTTTTTTTTCTTCTTCTTCTTAGCGGGATCTTTGTTTTCACCGTCTTCTGCACCGTCCAATTCTTCCTCCTCGCCATTCTCAATCACTTCCTCGTCATCTAACTCGCACTTGTTTTGAACTGCTGCCATTTTAATAACGCTTTCCGTTAATATAAAGTACCAAAACTGTAGGCGACAATTTAATTTCCATGCGACTTTCCTGCTTCAATTCGCCTTACTGTTTTTGGTGTTTGGAGGAATTGGTTGGTCGTAAGTTGGAATGGCGATTCTTATGCTTCAGCAGATAATGACATAACATTATTGAGTTGATAGCTGACAGCAGGATAGTGATATGATAAATGCAGGTGTAAAAAAGGGATGATTTTTTTTTTTTTTTTTTTTTTTTAATAATTTGCCCCTTCGGGCAGGCTAAAGCTATAAAGCCATACTGCCTTGTCTTCAGTGTTATTTCTGCTGTATCTTAGCTATAGCTATCGTCAAAGTCGTCTTAGTCAAGTCCAGTTCGTGTCAGTTAATTCCAGTCATGCTTTAAGTAAAGTAGTGGCGACTTTACTATAAAGCTTCGATGGAGTTTTGGAAGCAACACGAAAACTCATGTTTCACCACATTATATCATTTTCCCACACTTGCGCTTGTAATTCGGCACTTTATGAATAAAACACCACCATTTTTATGCATAAACACTCGACAAAACACTAGTTTTGGAAAAAAATACAACGGAGCGACACGACTCTTCCCGCGTTCCCGCCAAAACTCAAAAGGGATGAAGAGTTAGTTGTATGCTATGTTTTTATATAGAGAAGACATGGAATGGCATCTATATTTTTTAAATATTGCACTGCCCATAAGCCCCGCTAAAGTCATAAGTCCATAGTGCCTGTCTTACGTAAAACGATATTTTGATGATAATAATTAGAGCATCAAGTTAGTCATTTAACATAAATCAAACTCAAGGCAAAGTCATTCCTACCAGCCTCAGATGTACCAGCTTAAGTCATTCAGTGGCAACTTTTCAAGTAATTTGGCCTTGGTTTTGGGAACAACACAATTTGACATGCTTTCCCACATTATATTATTTGCATGGATCCGTGCACGTAATTCAGTAGTTCATGATAAAAATGCTACCATAATAAAACGAACAAAAAAAAACATGATTCTTGAGTGGCCACATAATTTTTGTCCGCATTTCACAATTTATAAAATCACGATGATAAAAAAAATAGCATTTGTCAGTGTCAAGTAGTATTTTCAAGTTTCAAAAGTTAAATAAGTGTCCTCGTAGCTAAAGTTATAGTCGAAGTCCAGTCTTGGTCAAGTACAATCCGCGTCAGTCAAATCCAGTCGTTAAATCCAGTCATGCTTTAGTAAAGTAGTGGTGACTTTACTATAAATCTTCGATGGAGTTTTGGAAGCAACACGAAAAATGTTTCACCAATCGACAAAATAAACAAAAAAAAAAAAACAACGGGGCGACACGACTCTTTTCGCGTTCCCGCCAAAACTCAAATTCTGGCCTTTTTTTTTTTCTTCTTATTCCTCCGAGGAGGACTTGGCAAATGCTGGCCTTAATTTTGTTTTTATTTCAGGCATCGGACTTTGTATATTCCGCCAGTGTCAAGTAAATCATTTGAGCATAAAATTTTAATTCAAGATAAATATTATTAACAATTTTTTACAATTTTTTTGCTATGTCATCAATTTAAAATACTTAAATTCTATGAATACCTATTGTCTTATTTCATTTTTACGAGTAATATTATGCAGCACTTTCCATGTCACAAAATTTATTTGTTATTTGATAAATTTCCCAAAAAATAGGTATAGGTAACTGCGCCCTACGGTATTACCCGCTACATTTCTTCGAGATAAAAAGTAATTATCCAAGTTGTCAGCTACCTCCATATAGAATTGTTATCAGTTATACTTAACTGTTATACGTACCTACTGGTACGTTGATTGTTTGGATCTGGTTACTAGCTCACCGTCGAAGCTTAGTAGTAAAATCATCAATGTTTTACTAGAACTTGACCTTGTTGAAATTTGTCTGAGTAACGTTTAAAAGAAAAGTAATCCAGTTATATGTATCAATAAAGCGAAAAACAGCTCGACGTACGTGTATGGAAGATGTTATTATGGCTGCCGTTGACTTGTAGTATAATATAAAATTAATAATAAATCTCATCTCATGGTTTTCGAATTAGTAGTTTTTTTTTCTTCACTTATTGAATATCGATAAAGAAGAGCTCTTTCTCGTATAAGTACCTACATAAGGGATTAATTTCGAGCACAAATCTCGATTGAAAACAACATGCTCCAGGTTAGAGCTTACTTTTTAGTAATAGAGCGACTTTTATCGATTGGCATAATTATACCTATGGTTTCTATGCACCCAATGGCTTAATGTTTTTGATCCTAAAACGTTGGCTAAGTTCCGAACGCTCCAGGCTCCACCCTAATTTTTTAGTAGGTAGGCCTTTTTTTACGAGGGCTATCGATTGTATCTACATATTAGGTATATCGCTACTTGATATTCGATGACATGAAACTTGTCTCAAAATCCAACCACATTTTTAAACTAAAGCGTTTAGGCGCTGGCAGACCTGGGTTTTTACGTAACATTTATCATTCACATAGATCTTATTTTTGTACTTGATGACGTAGGGTTAGGTACTTACAACCAACTCTATGTTAGCTGTTTTATTATGTTATAGAGTATTCTTTTGTCTCGATTTGAAAACTCCATGTCTCGTAGAATATTTCAAACAAGTTGTAACCAAAAAATCTAGACTTAAGCTAGTCTAAAAAGAGTTTGAGTGACGCCACACTGGATCGACCAGCGCCGATCGAATGTTTGCCCTGGTGGGAATCGAACCCACACCCTACAGCTTATCTATTATAAAGAGGAAAGATTTGATTGTTTGTATTGAATAGGCTCCGAAACTACTGGACCGATTTCAAAAATTCTTTCACCGTTAGGAAGCTACACTATCCCTGGGTGACATAGGCTTCTTTTTATCCCTGTATTCCCACGGGAACGGGAATTATGCGGGTGAAACCGCGAGTCCACAAGTATATATTATAATGTTATGAATAGGCTTGTAGTGTACTGAGCTGAAAGCGGAGTATTGTACTCATCATTACATCAGAACTAGGTACTTTTACTATGGGCATAACTCTAAAACAAAAGAAAAATAAGCCGCTTCATAAAAAACTTTTTTGGCCCCTGACCGAATGTATGGAGTAGCTACTTTTTTCACGATTTCAAATTGTGTTCAAAGCCAAATTTGTCTATGAATAATGGTGAACACAACTCCTTTCGGGTTTGTACACCTCAAGCTGTAGGTACCTACTTACCCTGGCTTTCAGGTTTTTTGACCATAGTCTCCTCAGAGCTAACTTTTGTTTTACATAGGTATCTATATTATTTACAGAAGATGCCTGATTGCCTATACCTACTTAATAAGGAAAAGGGGAAAATTGAAAGACTTGTTTGAGTTTTCTCCCATATCTTTTTATTCTAAATACATTAATATTCTTTAATTCAACTCAAATATTCATTTTAAACTATTACAAGCTATTTTTATTTTAAACATAAATAATAAGTTATGCATATGTCCAGCATTGCACACTTTTAACTTGTTAAGTATAACTAGGTATTATCCAATCTTAGCGATAGTTCTCCATACTGATCAAACATTATACACAACACTGAAAACTTGGCGAAATTATAACTGTCATATATTTTACTACTTATTTTTTCAATGCTACTTTGGCTATTGAAGGCCGGTAACATAATTATGTCCGATACGTCTATGTATGCCAAGCTTTTGATTTCTTTGTATGTCACTAGCATTAATTACATAGGTACGTAGTCGATAAGTTCTTTGGCAATATATTGCAAGCTTCAAGCTTTATCGAACATAATTATGTGATATGATTACCTACTATTTCCAATATTTCGTTTGTATTCCATAAGATGCCTATACAGTAACACACAGGAAGATGAATCCATAGATATTAGACGTTGAACAACGAGTATATAAATCTATTTACTTAGGACGAGTGTGGAATACATACAGCAATATAATATTACAAATACGTTAGACTATAATTACCAGGTTGGCAAAGTAGGTAGGTGTAGGTACATGCAAATTGTTTACAATAGTATGTGAAATTCGAAAGATTGGGTAGATACGAACGTACGATATACACAGATCTACTGCAGTACAAATATCATATTTAACACAATTAGTTACAAATACTTTGTTTTTTTTTTTATTTTAAAATTAAATGGTTCTAAGCGTAACTTTTCTATTTTAACACACAAGTATTTAAGCGTATTCAATGTTTATGTAGGTAGGTAATATTACATTATTATTTAGTATGTTAACAATTTCTAATTTTAATTACACACACAGTGAAAACGACGACGATTTGTTTCGCCTGCAGTACCTATATAGGGTAGACAGGTAATCGCCGATAGAAGAGAAACTACCTACAGAAACGAATTAATTGGACCATCTTCATACTGATGAGTGACAAAGGTCTGTCCGACGGTTCTTTCATTCAGGTGAGCACCACTTGAAATGTATCTAAATACCTACGGTCGCATTATCGTCTGTAAAGTTTTGTAACGTAACTAACGCTACAAATGTCAAGGCTGCTTCTCACCCAGTGAACGAAATTTTAGTTAGCGATATTATTATGGACCACGCGTACAAAGATACGTTTCTTGTGCTAGCACCGTCAATTTTATCTAATACTTCTGGCAAATACGACAGTAAAAATGAAATGAAGGTATCAGGAACTAAACTCATTTATTTAATTTAAATATCTTTTGAGTACATGAAAGTATAGAGACCAGCTCATAAAATTCTTTAAAATAAAACGATGAACATATGAAATGCAAATATAAAGTAAATTAAGTATAACACCATCTTATTATAGTGTTCAGGTGAGCAGGTAGACATAGAAAACAAGAATATAGTCAAAGAAAGCCGCATGTGCATAAATGTTTGAATTACATGTATCACGTAGCCTAAAGTGATCAGATCTGTAGCGATATTGATATTTCTACATAGAACGATGAATAACGATACAAACAAATACCTATTGTGCGAAAACAGACTGCTATGAGAACTACCTTAGGACTTAGCTGCGCAATATTGCAAAACCCGGCCTGTGTCTACGGTACACAGTTTTGGTACTTTCAAGAAAATTAAAAAAAAAACTCACTCGAGAGAAAACTTAGTCGCAAACCACTCATTTGTTAGTATCCAACATTTTCAAAAACTTCAAGCCGTTAGTTGCGTACGCGAAATTTCAAGATGTCTATAAATGATATACTAACTTATTTTATTTTGAAAATGAGAATAACAAAAATACGTCACTTTACAAAAATAATACCTAATACACTAGTCTAAAGAGAAAAGTAATAAATAGATCGCCAGCGATCATCATAAGAAATGAGGTGCAAGGTTTACAAAATCAAGTAAAGCTAGTAAATAGGATGAACTCGGTATCTAAGTGTCTTTTGACTAGAGCCAAAGTGAAGAAACGCCTCTTATATGTAGAAAAAACTTATGTAGACTCTATATGTATGAGGATCGATTACATGCGTTTCCTTTTAGATGTACTAAGAAACAGGTATCGTCAAATTTGCCAGGATTTGATTTCTATTGTACAGTATTCTCATGCAAAACCACTTTTACGTTTTGTCTATTACGTCAAGATTTATAAATATTTACAAAATCAGCGTGGAAATGCTTGTGTATGTCAAATTTACGTCTCCTATCGCAGCAGCAAGAGGCTGGCCGAATATTGAATATTCAAAAGAAAAGACACAACAATAGCTTTGAAAGGCAATTTTTAAAATTTACCTTAATATAGTTTTAGGATACCTAGGTATAATGTTAATATATTTTGGTGAATAACATCTTTATCGCAAACCCGTATTAAATATGAGAAAAGTGAATGATATGACAATATAAATTACCCTTTCATACCAATTAATAAGCGTTTCAATGTCCTTATTTAGTCGAGCCGATATATACGGCACCGACGACTAAATGCTACTTACGATTCATTAAATTTACGAATCGTACACTAACTACTTTACATGGGATTTCATCGAACGTCTCCGTGAACGTAAGAACTTTTAAAAATCTTTGGTTAGACAAACGAAACAATAGGTACAAATACTAGACAATCGAAAGTTACAGTCATTGGAGGGACATAATTAGTCGTTAGGTAATTCTACACAACATTGCATAATGATCACGTAAAATTAATCAAATACATAATTCGAAATGTCACGATTCACCCGCACGATCGTTTCATTTCGAGAGTAAGCGTCAACAAGTATTTATTTATTATCCAACAAAGTCCGCGGGCACTGTGTCGGGCGCCAGCGCACCGCCGGGAGCGGCGGCGTCCACGCC